>JAFEMH010000792.1:0-619096 GCA_022495995.1 Adenophora triphylla var. japonica
ACAAGCGCCATCTATTTTCGAGGCTCAGCGCAAAGATCCCTTCATGCGGAAATTGGGGTTCGGGCCCTCTGTCTTCATGCGGGAAATTCGCCGGGTGATCGACAATGCTTGACCCTTGATGGCCTTTACGGTCACATAGTTGATGTCGTATTACGCCAAGAAGAAGGACCGCTTCGCTAGGCGCATCGAGAGGGAAGGCTTGTCAAAGATGTACTTGATGGGGTCCATTTTCGAGACCAAGTTCACGGGGTGGGCTTGCATATAATGCTTCAACTTGCCGACTACCCGGACCCGATCTGCACGGAGTCTTTTCACATCTTGAGTAATTGAGCTCACTCCCTGTAGCTTCCGGTGACAAAGTAAATGGCATTTTCTACCCGAGAGTCTTTCTTCTCTTGAGCAAGCATAGCCCCAAGCGCCGTGTACGTGACGGTGAGATAGAGCGAAGAGGCTTACGTCTATGTGGGGGCATAGTAGGGGATGTACTAAGTATGCCTTGATGCGGTCAAAGGCATCTTGGCATTCTTCGGTCCATTACGTGTCCACATTCTTCTTCATGAGCTTGAAGATGGGCTCGCACATAGTGGTCAGGCGATTGACAAAGCGGGCGATGTCTTGCAATTTACCCATGAAGCTTTTGACTTACATGCAGGTTTGAGGTGGCCTCATATCCATGATAGCTTTGATCTTTCGGGGGTCAACTTCTATACCTCGCTCAGTGACCATGTACCCAAGCACTTTTCCCCTTGTCACTCCGAAGGTGCATTTGGCGGGGTTTAGTCTCATGGAATCTTTGTCTCGGCCTCTCAAAGAATTTTCGTAGGTCAACAAAGTCTTTGCCCACCTTCTCCTTTGGAGTGGATTATCATGTCGTCTACGTAGACCTCAATCTCCTTGTGGATCATGTCATGAAAAAGCGCGGTCTGCCCTTTGGTAAGTAGCCCGGCATTCTTGAGCCCGAATGGCATTCTTGTATAACGGTAGGTTCCCCACGGTGTGGTGAAATGTCTTTTCTTGGTCTTCCTCGGCCATCTTGATGCTGGTTGTAGCACATGAAACCATCAACGAAGGATTTGACTTCGTAGTTGGCGTCCACCGGGATGTCTATGTTTGGCGAGAGGGTAGTCGTCTTTGGGGCGGCCTTGTTCGGATCTCGGAAATCCACACGGCGGCGCACCTTCCCATTGGCCTTGGTTACGGTCACGATGTTGGACAACCATGTCGGGTATTCAATAACTCGATGAATCCTACCCGCGGTAGCTTCTCAATTTCTTCTTTGACTGTAGAGACCATTCCGGCTTGATCTTTCTCGGTTTACGCTGCGGCTTAGCATCGGTGCTAGAGGGATTACGTGTTCTACTATCGAAGCTGTCTAGCCCCGGCATATCCTTTGTATGACCATGCAAACACGTCGACGTATTCTCGAGCGGCTCGATCAATCTGTCCCTTTCAACCCCACGGAAGAAGCTTCCAATCTGTGTCTCTTTAGGTTCCTCAATAGTACCCAAGTTCACACTTATCAAAACCTCCTCGGCGGCTTGGGCCCGGTTTTCCTCTTTTACGAAACACCTTAAAGATTTCTTTAATGTATTGTTCGTTTAGTGTGTTTGCATCTTGTTCAAATGATTCATTATTAAGCTGTTGTTAAGTTTTGAGTTAATTTATCATTTGTTAAGTTGGCAATAAGAGGATAATCGAGAAAGATTTGTCATTTCATTCAAGATAAGGGGAAAGATGACATCGATTACATTTTCATAATCCTCGGGCGTGAGGCCTTCGGATGACTACGAGGGGGTCGAAGATTCTGACTCAGCGAATAGACAACGGGGTGTTTGACACGGACCGGGTTGAGGAGGACGGGGTACCAATCCAAGCTCGTGATCATTTCTTTGTCGGCGGCTATCGGCCACGAGAATGTCTCCCAATTCTTCAATGGCATTTACGTCTTAGTCACCAAAGTGCGAGGATCAAAATGACTTTCACCATCGTCTCCAATAACGGCAACTATCTCATCATACGGGCGAAGTCGATCAAGTGCAGGATTTGTGCTTCTTCGTCAAACAACTCTTGCAAACCCCATTTTGTCTTATTTCTTTGGCGGCTTCTATCTGGGCGATCTTTGGAAGAGCTAACTCAGGCGGAGAAGTCCATTGTCCCGGATGCGACTCTTTTGACACGGCCGGATTTCCTTTGAAGACGTACTCATTACGAACGGTAGTGGTAGCCCCGAGGATATACGGCAAATCAAGGAACATTCTTGAACGGGATTGGTGGCTTTCCCTAACTTTCTCAAGGTTCTCTAGAAGGGTTTTACGCAAGGAGATCGCGATCACTTTCATCATATTGTGTCCCTCCTTTTATAAAGTAATGGGTCGAGACGGTGTAAGGATGGTGGACCCCTTCACCTTTCTTGCCTTTAGCTTTTCCGGCATCCAGAGAGTTCGGTTTGTACCCCAAGCCATATGTAGTCTGCTCCTTCACATCAATGATGGTGTTACGACCTTGAAGTCTTCTACCAAGTCCGGAAGATAGCTCATTTTTCGCATCATTCTCATGGCGGGAGGGATTTTATCGGAAGTAGTGGTGAGGTCGGTCACACACTTGTGCCTTGGAAGAAGCTACGGAGAATCCGGTCAATGCTAACCCTTCATCATCATGCTTGATCTCCAATATCGGGATGTCCCCGGTCTTTGGTTCCTTCTCGTGACCTTTGTCCCCATAAATGGTGGTGATAGTTCCATCACTCGGCGAAATTTGGCCTTGGTGATGCAAAGTAGAGGCTACCCGTTTATACGGTGGATCCAAGGCCGTCCAATGAGGCGGTAAATGAAATCGGAATGTCAATAACTTGAAAATCAACATCCATGACCTTTTTCCGAACCACATCTTGAGAGTGGCGATCCCCAAGCGATCGTGCGGTGGAGTCGTAGGCCTTAATAGTCGACTAGAAGGCTTTAAGTACGGTGGCTTCAAATCAATAAATCCATCATCTTAGGTGAGCAAGGAACATTCGTTACGAGACCCAAATCGACTAGTACTCGTGGCAATCGACGCTCTTCTAAGCGGGCTGTGATGTAAAGAGGTTCGTTTGTGACTAGCCCCATACTTTAGCGGGTCGATTTCGGTGAAGGTAATGATGTTTCCATAGTGGATATTTCCAATCATTTGGACGACCTCATCGCGGGGGTGACATCTATAGGCACCATGGTCTTGGCCAAACTTTCTTCTAGTTTCAACTTATGAGGGTATGAAGAGGTTAACGGGGACCGTAAGGAAATATTGGCTTGGGTGCACTTCAGCGAGTTAGGAGCTGGATCCTCCTTATCGAGTCGGGCTTTTACGCTTACAGCTTATAAGGTCTTTTATCTGTCTTTGGTTCGAGACGGCATTCCTTTTGTCACCCTTAAGGCTGCTCAATACTCATGCATCCCAGGCAGAGGTCATCACATAGACATTGGATTTTCCTTGGTCATCATTCCTCTTTGGAGGATTACTGTCAATTCTTTCAAAGTCGAGGCGGATTCTTGCGGCGTATGGCCGATTCTGCGATTGATCTGATTGACGGCGCATCGGAAGCATAGGCGGCTTCCGGAGAATGCGGTCCCGGGTTGCGGCTTTTGACCTTTTCACATTCTCCGTTTAAAGCTTTCACGGTCTCATTCAAACTTTTCAAAGTCGGCATGCAAAGAATTATCACTTTCGAAGTTTGGAGCTTGGCAAATGGCTTTCTCATCCGATCCTAGCAACTTCTTTAACGAGTAGGATCACATTCCTCATCAGCTTTATCGAAGCATGTCTTTTCTTTCCCTGGGGTCAACCTTTTGGCACGGCATTTTGGACATTGGCTAAACACTTTACGAAATGGGAAATTCCATCATCAATAAGGATTTACGGGGTCGAGCCTGCATGGCGGGTTCTTTTCCTTCTTTGTCGGAGATATTTTCGGGCTTTTTGGCTTGGGCTAACCACTCCTCTGTGTCCTTTCGCGCCGGCGTGTCTTCATCGGTGTCACTACGGTAGCTCTCGTGGGAACTTTCGTCTTGGCTCTTATGACCAATGAGAGGCAGCAGTCGGGATACTTGACGCCGTATGAGGGTATCTCGGACTTTTCCCCGGGCTTAGGGATTACCGGGGAAGACATCATTATCATCGTAGGACATAAAAGGGGCTGGGGTCGCCTCTAAACTCGAGACTCTTTCCAAGGCATCCATACATTCTTCTTCGAGACCAAGTTTCGGGGAGTGACTACTAACCTTTGTAATAGAGTCTACCCTTCCGATGAGAGTTTGGCTTGCGACGCTTACATGTTCTAGATCGGTGGGAGGAGCCCCTTCCCTCTTTTGGCTAAAGCTTCGATCAAGTTTCTCCATTCCCCTACGAGTCTATGCGGAGTATTGAACTCTAGAATATAAGACTCATACCTGTTGCCTCATCATTCTCAGGAGCCTTTGCGTAGAGTGAGACACGCTTTAGTGATTTCATCCTGTTCAGTGCGTGGCTTTCTGCCTCATCTTGCCCTTCGGGTTTCACTTAGTTGGCTCAAGTCCATTCCTTCTCTTGACTGTCATCATCACTTGTAAATCCACCCATTCCTATTCTCATTCCCATTGACTCTTGTTGTAGCTATGAGAGGTAGGCAAATTCACAGGCGTTGACAAATTGGAAGGTCAGCGCCGGCTTTATTTGGGGATTCCAAGGTAGAAATTTGGCTCTGGGTGAAAGGAGGAAAAGGGTCCATGCAGGGGGGATTCGGAAGGAAGAAACGAGGGTGTGGGACCACTAAGCAACTTGGGGTATTGGAGGAGGCGAGAAAGGGCTGGAGTCTTTGGCGATGGGTCATATGAAGATGGGGGGAGGGCATTGGTTATAGGGAAAGCTAGCTCTTTTTCCTAGTCATGCGGTTACCCGAAGGCAGCCAGCATTTTTGTCCAAATCGGTCATTCGACTCTGCGGGCTGTGGCGAGGATTACGGCGGGGCTGTAAGGGATTACTGTAGCACGCTAGCAGTCGGCGGCCGGTGTTCTCGCCCGGCTTCTTTCTCGGCGGTTGCGGGGAAAGGGATAGGAAAAGGTTTAGACTCGGGGTAGGTGTTTGAATTTGAAGGCTCGAGGCAATATGCAAATTAGAATCTTCAAGTTTACTTAAAACAGTATCTTTTATTAATATCTATTTGGTTGGAAAGAGGGTTACGCCCTTCTTTTTCACAACTGCAGATCTGGATCAGTGGGTTCGTCACTACGTCTATAAGCCCCTCGTATTCCACACTGTATTTCGACCTCCCGGGGTGGACGGCCGGGCGAGGGTCCTATAGGGCACGCGGATCCAAATAGGACCGAGTAAGTAAACGCTCCTATCTCGGGTCCTAGCGGGTCATAGGACCTTTCACCAGTGGCACAGCTGATGCTGATTATAGTCAAGGCAATAAGGAAAGTCTCGTCTCTACGCCCTTGACGGATCTTTGTAGTTTCGCTTGAGCGAATGGCGGTTTTTGACTTTCGGTAATGTCCGAGAATATAATAGGCATGGGTGGGCGGCAAAGCCGGATGACACGGTGTCACGTTGAACTTCGTTGCGTACGCGGTCTGGCGATGCGTCGAGAATCGAAGTCAATGCGGTCAAGATCTTGCCAATTTTTCCTTGTCGGAATTTTGGCGGAGCTTAAAAGCTTGAGCGAAAGATCTTTTGATTTTTTGGCAAAGACTTGGTCTCGACTCTTACGCATTCCGTGCGGGTCAAGGTCGATAGTCGATGTCGAGTCGAGATCCCACCGATTTTTCCTTGTCAATTTCTTGAATTTCGCTTGAGCGAAAATCTTGGTTTCCGTTATGAGCTAAGGCTTGACCTTTACGTGGGTATGCAGGCTGGGCTCTATGACACGGACTAGACCAAAAACCAACCAAAAGTCACGGTTTTTGAAACGTGTGACACGGGCGTTCCGTGCATTGGTCGGCCAGCTGTTTGTATGGGGAGGTTGGGATGATTCCGTGCGCGCCGGGGAGCATCGTAAAGTTTGTCCGTGACTAACCTGGAACCACCCTCGGGTTTGAAGGACGTGCGTGCAAAAGTGTACAGGGATATATCAAAGTGCGCGTAGTGTGCGGTCTCTAAAAATGTTCCTTTTGAGTTAAAACGAGAGATTTTCATAAATGTGTTTTAAAGGAATGATTTTCGGGACGGGGAAAATGCAACACATAAGCATCGTAAATTTTTAAGGAGCCCTGATCGGTCATGGAGGTGAATAGCCCCAAGTCGCTAGAGCGCCCGGATTAACCATGATTTTTCCTGGTGGAATTGCCACCGAGGTCGTATGGTCGAATCCTATGAGGATTAGCCGTATCATGTGCATGGATCAATTTTCCAGTGTTCCACTCCTTTTGCTTTTCTTCGGGTTATTTCCCGTTCAAAGTATGCACAGATTCCAAGATGCAAATGATGCAATGCATGGTAAAGAAAGCAAACACGATTAATGAAATCGGCGACGGGAGTCTAACCCGCTCGAAAGGGAAAAGCTTTTTTTGTATTTTTTTTTCAAAGTTGTTTTTTTTTCAAAAAAGGGATGCGTACGTGGGATTGTTAAACCACCTTGTTATCCCAAGCCGGGTTAGGGAGCGATACAGAAGGGTAAGTGGGGTCCACCTATATACCAAGTATCGACTTTGTTTTGAAAATAAAGCTTTTCTCCTTTGGGATGATCCCCAAAGTGGAGTCGCCAAACCGTGAATGTGTGCCCCAAATTCTTTTGTTCATTGGAATTCACGCGAGTTTGAAAGACATCCGAGTTATTTGAAAAACGGAGTCGCCACGCCATTTTGATTACCTCAAAACTTTGAAAAAAGGTTTTATGGAGTTCGGAGGTTAATTACCCCTTGGAAAGAACGCTTTGGCGTTCACCCAAAGTGCCTTGCCGGAGCAAGTCTCCCTAGATTTCATTAATCGTGTTTGCTTAAGCTGCGTGCTTTCTTTGTGTGCATGTGTTTGAAAATAAAGTGGGGGGATGTCCCAAGTTGTCTTCCGGACGTACAAACCATTTGTTGGTTGTCGCTCGGGATTCCTTGGAATTTATGTGATTTGGGATTATGATCCCGTCCTCATCTTATGACTTATGATCATCGCATTTTAAACCTCGGGACCCTCGGGACTTGCGTGATCGAGAGAATGACTCTCTTTTGGGTCAAAGATGAGGTTCTTTAGGAAGGAATGTCCTTAGCCCATCAATCCTACGCTTTAAGACGGTCGAGCTCGTATAGAGGCTTCATACTCATTCTTAAGCGATAATCGGAGATATAGGGTTCAAGGTTATCCTTTTCCTAAAGAAATCATGAACCTTTAATGGAAGGAACGATGCAAAGATGAGAACTTTTACACCGGTCCGTTCCAAGGTTGGGGAAAGGGGAAATGCATGATAAAAAAAATGACTCTTTAATGAAAAGATGACATTTTGGTTTTAGCAAATGATGCTTTTTGATTTAAAGAAATGATCTTTATGCAAATGATGCATAAAGATTTGATTTTTATGCAAATGATGCATTGAAAAAAAAGGGTTTTGATGCAAAGGATGCATTTTTATTGAAAAAGGTTTGATCTTTGTATGCAAATGATGCATAAAGATAACATTTTTATTGGAAAATAGGGATTTTAGGTACAAAGGATGCACCTTTATGAAAAAGACTACATTTTTATGACAAATGAGGTCTTAATGCATGCAAAGGGGAAAGGGGGTGATAAAGATATGATCTTTATGAATAAATGCCAAGTCCCAAGCAAGATATATGAATGCAATGAGCAAGTATATCAATTAAAATGCAAGGTTAGGGCGTGCGAGGTTACCAATCGTTTCCTTTGCTTCTTCGGACGGAGCTAGGAGAAGAGGTTCTTCTTGGGTCTTCAAGGAGGAGGGAGATGGCTTCTTGAGCTTCTTCTTCGCCTTCTTGAGCCTTCAAGGGTTTTTCTTCACGTCTGGACTGCTATGGAGTGTGTGTGTGTGATTGTTTGTGTTGTTGTTGTCCTTGAAATGGGTAGAGGAAGGCTCTATTTATAGGCAGTCTGGATAAGGCTAATGAAGCCGTGCGGCTGCAGGCCCTTCGCAAATGAGGCCGTGCGGTTTTATCCACAATGACTCAGCATTCTAGAACCATGCAAGGTGGCATTATTCTAGAAGCTTCTCCCTAATTAAAAAAAACGTGTTTTCTTAATTAGGAAGGCTCCTTACAGCCCTAATTTAAATTTGGACTGTTCCAGGACATTTCCGGAACACTAGGAAAGTCCGGGGAATTACCGGAAAATTTACCGAAATGTCGGGAAAATTAACCGGAAGGCATGAGCCAGATTTGGGTACTTACACTAACCAACACGGCGGAGACGGATTTATCACTCGCCGAGAGGTAAACATAGAGATCTTCCCCTGCTACGGGGCTTTGGAGGAGTGGTGGGGAGCCAAGATACTCTTTTAGCTCACTAAACGACTGGGAACATTCTTCCGTCCATTTGAAATTCTTAGCACCTCGGAGAGCTTTAAAAAATGGAAGTGATCTCTCGGCAGACTTGGCAATAAAACGACCTAAGGCCGCTACTCGTCCATTCAAGCGTTGAACCTCCTTGACGCTCGTAGGCTCTGCCATGTCAATCAGAGCCTTGATTTTCTCAGGGTTGGCTTCGATTCCTCGTTGTGAGAGCATAAATCCCAAGAATTTTCCTGCTGCAACTCCAAAGACGCACTTAGCTGGGTTGAGGACCATGTCATTGGCTCGTAGATTGGCGAAGGTCTGGTGGAGGTCGTCGACATGCTTTCTCTTTTTGGATTTGACGACCATGTCATCAACATACGCCTCTAAGTTGTCGCCGATCTGCTCCTTGAACACTTTGTTTATCATTCTTTGATACGTTGCTCCGGCATTCTTGAGCCCAAAAGGCATCTTCGTGTAGCAATAAGTTCCCCCTGCAGCCTGAAAGGCCGTCTTCGGAATATCCTCTTCGGCCATCTTTATTTGGTGATAGCCAGAGTATGCGTCGAGGAAGCTCAGAGTTGTATGTCTGGCCACAGAATCGACGAGCTTGTCGATTCTGGGCAAGGGGTAACTATCTTTGGGGCATGCCAAGTTCAAGTCGGTGAAATCTACGCAGAGTCTCCACTTCCCATTTGGTTTTTTCACAAGAACCACATTAGCCAACCAAGTCGTGAACCCAGCGTTCACAATAATTCCAGCGCTCAGCAACTTCTCAATTTCTTGTTTTATAGCAATCTCTTTTTCAGTTGAAAAAACTCGGCACCTTTGTTCTTTGAACTTCATGGTAGGGTTCACTCCAAGCCTATGAACTGCCACGTCCTCTCTAATTCCCTTCATATCTTCCACTTTCCAGGCAAAAACATCGAGGTTCTGTTTGAGTAGGGAGATTATCTCTTCCCTCTCCTCAGTGCATAACTGAGACCCCAGTTGATTTTACGCTCTGGATAGTCGTGGTTAATGACCGGTTCAACTAGCTCGTCAGTGGTTTCATCTCAGGGGCGTCGTCCCTAAAGTCCATGGATTCAATGACGATCTCTTTAATTTTTCTTCTTGCTTCAGGTGTCAGATCTGGTACCTCGTCGTCAATCAACCTATCCAGCTCGGCCCCCGATTCTTGAGCGACCAAAAGTTGTGGCTCTGCAGCTTGGTCGTCCATGAATACTCTCAAAGAAAGACCTCTCGGATCGTCTATGCACTTCGATTGTCGAGATCTTTGGCGTACGAGGTCGTCGTTTGTTTGACAGATTTGGAGAGCTTCACAATGTGGTGCGGATCGTCGATTTCAATGGTCCGCTTGCCTTCAAAGACGTGCTCTAGGAATTCTGGGGCCATCCCCAACACACATCCCACTCCAGCACGTGAAGGAAATTTGACTCGTTGATGGGGAACTGAGGCGACGATCCCCAAAGCGGCTTGACCAGGTTGGCCAAGAATTGCGTGATAGTCACTGACGACGTCGATCACAATAAAAGTCACAGTTTTGATGGTTCTCAATGGGTGTTCTCCAATGTCAACTGGAAGGTCAATCTGGCCCTTCACGTCAACCCTATGGTTGGTGAATCCCTCCAGACGACCTAAGTAGGGACTTAGGCGGCTGTCGGGTAGACCCATTCTCTGGTAGACGTTGTAAAACAAAATGTCCTTGGCCGCTCCAGTATCAATTAAAATTCTCCTCGACGCACAGTTATCAATGAAGCCTGGTATGATTAGAGTTTGTTGACGAGCTAATGGATTGGCCGGCAGCTCATAAGGAAAAAAAGCTTATCACGTCGTTTGGAACCTCCGACTTCTGGGGAACATGAGGGGCTTTCTTGAGATGGTAAATGGCACTCTTGATTTGATTTTTGCTCGTTTCTTCAGAAATCACCAAGACCATTCTTGGCTGTCTTTCAGGAGGGCCGTCGTTAGCAGCTCTAGTGTTGGTTGCCTGACGATCTTTCCTCACATACTCCTCAAGTCGTCCGTCGTCGATCCATCTTTGGTTAATCTTTTTCAGACTGAAACATTCCTCGGTATCATGCCCCTTATCTCTGTGGTATTCACAATACTTGTTCATGTTTTTCTTCCCCTTCCCGTTGGGGTTCATCTTCGGCGCCGGGCCAAAATCAACATTGCTCAAAATTTCTGCTCTAGACACGGTCAGTGGAGTGTATGACTCTATGACCTTTTCGGCCTTCACTTGTTTGTTCTTCCCCTTTTCTCCAGCCTTGTCTTTTTTGGATTTTGCCGTTTCCACCTCGTCGACAGCCTTTCCCTCTCGTTGCAGCTTCCTTTCCTCAGCCTCGGCGTCAGCGTACGCTTTGGCATAGAGGTCTTTTCGGGACTTGGCTGGGTGGACTTGTAGCTCGTAGTCCAGAGTAGAGGAAACAACACCGTGTCTGAAACAATTTATAATTTCCCTGTCAGTCAGGTCTTCATCAATTTGGTCAACCAATTTCTTAAATCTTTTGAAATAGCTCATAGAGCTTTCACTAGCTCCTTGCGAAATGTTGCTGAGATCGTTGACTGTTTTACGACGCTCTCCCGCCGTTGCAAACCTTCCCAAAAACTTTTTTTGCATTTGTTTCCACGACTCAATACTTCCCTTTGGTAGGCTTCTGAACCATCTTAAAGCAAATGGGCCGATCAAATAACAAGGCTTGTAAGGGCCTTACACATGACGTCGTCGTGGCCTGAAGCTCTTGCCACTACGTACATATGTGCCTCAAGGTGTTGTATGTGGTCAATGGCGCTGGTAGAGCCTTCGTATTGCTTCAGATCGGGAAGCTTAAAGCCTGGCTCTGGGGGTCCCGTTTCTAACATCCAGGGTGCCAAGGGATTCATAGTGCCGCCATCATCTTCTGAGTCGTCGCTATCCATCTTATTTCTTTTGTTCGTCAACTCCTCCACCAGACGCTTCAGCCTTAAGAACTCTCTCATATCAACTTCTCCTGCTGGGCCGGCTGGGGGGATCCTATCTTGATGAGGCCCCCGAGCAACGATATTGGATCGTTGCCTCTCTAAGGGAGCGAGTCGTCGTGAGATGGATCTCTCCCCTCCATAGCTCGGTGACGGAGATGGTCTGTACGATCTGGATGCCTCTCGTTCGTGATGAGGGGGAGTTCGTGTTCTCTCCCTATAGCTTGGCGCCCGTTCGTTTCTCAACGAGGGTGTCCGTAGACGACCTTGAATCATTTGGTTCTGATTTGCTTCTGGATTTTCGACTGCCATGATTCTACGAGCGTCTATCTCTCCCTCTCTTCGTTGTTGGGAGGGAGCTCCTTCGCTACGGCGTTGATTAATGTGGTCTCTGAGGTCAATCTGGGGTACCACTCGTTCTTCTCCAGTGACGATGTCATCTCGATGACCCTCTCTCCTCCGGTTCCTTCTTCTTCCAGACGAGACAGTATGGTGGGACGCCTGTGGGGCTTGTGGCGCCGCCATTTGGATGAGCTCATCCTGGATTTGCAGGAATTCTTTAAGGGCATTCGATCTTTCGGCGAGGAAAGCGGCTCTGTCAAGGTGTGGGTTAGATGGGCCTCCCACACGACGTTCAGCCGCTACCTCAGGTCTCCTTTCCAGGGAGGTCTCTGCGGCGCTCGAGTGGAGTCCTTTTTCTCTTCTTCTGGTCGCTTGAAGACCTGTACCATCAACCACCCCTTGTGACCTGGTACCCTTAGATTAGGGTTCCTAGGTGGAGAGGGTGGTCTAGGGTTTTCTTGTTGAGGAGGAGGCACGCCCTCATCTCCGGTAGACTTGCTGGCCTTGTGACCATCTGACACCATCTTTCCCAGCGTTTCTCTGGTATTTCTTTTCTTTGAAGATCACTAACAACTTTCCGGCAATGAAACCAATCGATCGCGCAGAAAGCGTGTTGGGCTCGATTCTTGGGTCCAACGAATGATTTGAAGCTAGCTTTGTGATACGCACACCACAAGAAATAACGGTGAAAGCTGCTTGCAAGGGGTCTTTCCTAAGCCCCTGCGGCGTGAGTAAGATGATGGACCGATAAAATGGAAGTAATGGTATGAAGAGTGCAGGAGTACGTAAATATGCAGTAAAGCATTACCTTTGTCCATGTTTTGCTCCCATATTTATAGTGGATACAATGATATTAGGGTTTTTATCTGAACCGTTGGATGGGATTGATATCAACCGTTGGATCAGCGTTGTACCCTAGATGTACACGTGTCACGCTGGGGTTGGTCCGCCCGAATAAGGACTCTATGCAACACTGACATCGGATAAGTAGCTTAGCTTATAAGGGAAAGTCAACCTGTACACCTTTTGGTATTATTACTGGTTAGATGATTGCACGCGTAACAAGGCACTGTAGTAGGTCTGACATTGTCCCAAATTAGCTAAGTAATCAAGCTTGCTGAAGAAGCTTAATAGAAGGGACGACCTGGAGTTGTACATTCAATTAGGTCGTCTCTTTGAGAGGTGACTCGACGAGTGAACGGTACTTGAGAATTGGTCGTCCAACAACGACGCTCACTGGTGAAAAGGACAAGTTTGGCGCGGATGGAAGGCTCGTCGTTAAGTGGGTCATGGCTCACTGACGACGATCTCTTCTGGACACGTCGACGGGCTAAGGTCCAAACTTTTGCTCAAGGGTATATTGGCTCGTCGCTTGGATGGGCTTGGTCGCTCAGTGGCGACGACCGCCATCCGTTGTTGGACGGGCCATAACCCAGATCTTGATCTGACATCTCTTAGTTGATCCTTCGGTGGGCTTGCTGGGTCCATAGCTCGTAGAAAAGTATTGGGCTCGACCCATCACAGATTATTCCGTTCATAAATGTTCTATTACCTTTATATTAACTAGTCAGTAACCCGTCGATACTCGACGGGCATAATAAATCTAATAATTAAATATTATAAAAACAACATGGTGAAATTATATTCATGTGACTCAACCTGAAAATATTCAACATAAGATTCTTAATATTCTTAGTAATAAAAATATTATACACATTTTGTCCCAAAGTAAGTAAAGTTTCTATTTCGTCCTTTTTTACGTTCATCCTAGAGTAAAGTTTTAAAATGAAAAATAATGACAATTTTTGCCCTTATCATGCTTATAATTACAAAAAACCACAACATAACGTACATACTTCGTATTTCAATTAACTTGAATCATAAATAGTGTTTTTGATAATTAAGTCTTCAAGCCACTCAAACTGTTTGCCCACTTTTTTCTTAATAAGCGTGCAATATGGCTGCAACATTCTTATTTCAAAATGAAAGAAGTATCACTTAAAATATTAAACTATATACCAAAAACTAATTTACACTTTAATGGATGCACATAGTAGAGATAAATTTTTGTATCACATAAACAAATATAGATTCAGAATTACCTCACAAAATATGATTCAATAAACATAAAAGTGTTACTTATTCATGAATTGAGATTTTTTTAATGTGATTATATCTTTTAGTATTATATAAAAAACTAAATGCCTAGAGTACATTGTTTAATATAATAATATTTATATCCCAAAATGAATGAGCAAAATATTTTAAATTTATCGTTAATCAAGAAAAAATTAGAAAAATAATTTAGTTTTTCATTTTGGGATGGAGTATACTTTTTCTAAAAAGAGACCTTGACAACGATGCAATGCTTAGGATCATATTTGATCAGTTTCATAAAAAAAAAAAAGGAAACATGTTTGATCAACACGAAAAAAAAAAATCAAGATAATTACCTAAGTTAAAAATCACAACAAAAAATATTCTTAAAAACTATAATTGAGATGATCAAATTAAATAATACTAAGAGAATGATAGAATCGATTTAAATCTGTCCGTGGAGGTTTAGCTTTCAATGGCCATAATGCGAAGAAAGAAAAATTAGGATAATGAAGTTAGCTTTGTTGGATTTTGGTTGCTTGTCTTCTTTGCGAGATCATGCTCGGTGCAGACTTAACAACAGTTTCTTTATCATCACCAAGTATCACTTAGTACACTTGATAGGAATTAGGAAATCATAAATACTCGTATCTTTTTGGTTGAGTATTTTATTAATCAAGCATTAAACAATCAAGAAGGCAGGCTCAAATGACATACAAACCGAGTTAATATGCATTAGAAATTGGTTATCACATCTAACAACCCAATATACATTAAGGTTAGTAAACAACATTAAATGTTAGTAAAGCACTGATATTTCTATCTCGTTAGAAATTGAAATATCATTTAATTATTAATCACTATTGGAACTATGCAGCACAAATTTAATTTGAAAAAAAAATGGATTTGAGAGAAAAAAGAAAGACAAACTTGGAAGAGGCAGATGCGCGAAAACGTATGCAAAAGAATGATAGATACAAATGAATGATAGTGATTTCTGGTTATAAAAAGAGATTAAGTTCTAGGACTATTACTTCCAAAAGACTTTCATTAGATGACAATTTTCAAATTTTAAATTTAAACTAATAAAATATACTGATTTGATAAGCTGAAAATAATAAATATAATCTGATAATATGATTTGGGAATCTTACTTAAAAAGACTTACAAAGATGATAATTTCAAAATTTTAAATTTAAACTAATAAAATATACTAATATGATAATTTGATATGGGGATAATGGATAATGATACTTTCTCTTTCTCTATTTGAATGACCATTATTGTCTCAAAATAAATGTTCTTTTAAATTTTTTGATTTAATTTTTTTTCATAATTCATTATATTTTTACAAATCTAAAATTTTGAAAATGAATTAAAAGAATGTTTATTATTTTTTCTAGATTAAAATTAAATTTTTTAAAATGATTCTTAAATTTTGAAAAAAAAAATCATTCATTTTAGGATGGAGAGAATAATACAATTTAAACAAATTAAATTTAATCCAATAAAATAAACTAATCTAATAATCTAAAATCTAATATGGGGGATAATGATAAGAGAAATCAGTGCATGCTCCAAGACAATGTTTCTACTTTCTACCACCATCACATTCTTTCGGATGAATTAGTTGAACCGCTGTAGTTTGAATTTATTACGTTTAAAAATATTTTGTTTGAATTTAAAAGCTAAAATTTGTGTTTAAATCAAAATCTAAAATAAAACTCTTCGTTGAATGTGACACATGGCGGCTAATAATTGGTGAACATAGAGCTGACGTGAAATTTCACGTGGCGAGCTGTATAGTCTTGAAATGTTTCTGCTTTTATATATTATATAGATTGAATGACCATTATTGTCTCAAAATAAATGTTCTTTTAAATTTTTTGATTTAATTTTTTTTCATAATTCATTATATTTTTACAAGTCTAAAATCTTGAAAATGAATTAAAAGAATGTTTATTATTTTTACTAGATTAAAATTAATTTTTTAAAAATGATTCTTAAATTTTGAAAAAAATCATTCATTTTAGGATGGAGAGAATAACACAATTTAAACAAATTAAATTTAATCCAATAAAATAAACTAATCTAATAATCTAAAATTTAATATGGGGGATAATGATAAGAGAAATCAGTGCATGCTCCAAGACAATGTTTCTACTTTCTACCACTATCACATTCTTTCGGATGAAGTAGTTGAACCGCTGTAGTTTGAATTTATTACGTTTAAAAATATTTTGTTTGAATTTAAAAGCTAAAATTTGTGTTTAAATCAAAATCTAAAATAAAACTCTTCATTGAATGTGATACATGGCGGCTAATAATTGGTGAGCATATAGCTGACTTGAAATTCCACGTCGCGATCTGTATGGTCTTGAAATGTTTCTTCTTTTATATATTATATAGATTGAGTGACCATTATTGTCTCAAAATAAATATTTTTTTTAAATTTTTTGATTTAATTTTTTTTTCATAATTCATTATATTTTTACAAGTCTTAAATTTTGAAAATGAATTAAAAGAATGTTTATTATTTTTTTTAGATTAAAATTAATTTTTTTAAAATGATTCTTAAATTTTGAAAAAAAAATATTCATTTTAGGATGGTGAGAATAATACAATTTAAATAAATTAAATATAATCCAATAAAATAAACTAATTTAATAATCTAAAATCTAATATGGGGGATAATAATAAGAGAAATCAGTGCATGCTCCAAGACAATGTTTCTACTTTCTACCACCATCACACTCTTTCGGATAAAGCAGTTGAACCGCTGTAGTTTAAATTTATTACGTTTAAAAATATTTTGTTTGGATTTAAAAGCTAAAATTTGTATTTAAATAAAAATCTAAAATAAAACTCTTCATTGAATGTGACACATGGCGGCTAATAATTGGTGAACATAGAGCTGACTTGAAATTCCACGTGGCGAGTTGTATGGTCTTGAAATGTTTCTGCTTTTATATATTATATAGATTGAATGACCATTATTGTCTTAAAATAAATGTATTTTTAAATTTTTTTGATTTAATTTTTTTTCTCATAATTCATTATATTTTTATAAATCTAAAATTTTGAAAATGAATTAAAAAATGTTTATCATTTTTTATAGGTTAAAATTAATTTTTTTAAAATGATTCTTAAATTTTGAAAAAATCATTCATTTTAGGATGGAGAGAATAATACAATTTAAATAAATTAAATTTAATCCAATAAAATCAACTAATCTAATAATCTAAAATCTAATATGGGGGATAATGATAAGAGAAATCAGTGCATGCTCCAAGACAATGTTTCTACTTTCTACCACCATCACATTCTTTCGGATGAAGTAGTTGAACCGCTGTAGTTTAAATTTATTACGTTTAAAAATATTTTGTTTGGATTTAAAAGCTAAAATTTGTGTTTAAATAAAAATCTAAAATAAAACTCTTCATTGAATGTGACATATGGCGGCTAATAATTGGTGAACATAGAGCTGACTTGAAATTCCACGTGGCGAGCTGTATGGTCTTGAAATGTTTCTGCTTTTATATATTATATAGATTGAATGACCATTATTGTCTTAAAATAAATGTTTTTTTAAATTTTTTGATTTAATTTTTTTTTCATAATTCATTATATTATATAAATCTAAAATTTTGAAAATGAATTAAAAGAATGTTTATTATTTTTTCTAGAATAAAATTTAAATTTTTAAAATGATTCTTAAATTTTGAAAAAATCATTCATTTTAGGATGGAGAGAATAATACAATTTAAACAAATTAAATTTAATCCAATAAAATCAACTAATCTAATAATCTAAAATCTAATATGAGGAATAATGATAAAAGAAATCAGTGCATGCTCCAAGACAATGTTTCTACTTTCTACCACCATCACATTCTTTCGGATGAAGTAGTTGAACCGCTGTAGTTTGAATTTATTACGTTTAAAAATATTTTGTTTGGATTTAAAAGCTAAAATTTGTGTTTAAATCAAAATCTAAAATAAAACTCTTCATTTAATGAGACACATGGCGGCTAATAATTGGTGAACATAGAGCTGACTTGAAATTTCACGTGGCGAGCTGTATGGTATTGAAATGTTTCTGCTTTTATATATTATATATATAAGATACACATGTTTTACTAACAACAACATTTCCTATCAAACTTTAGAGCCGTCAATTTGGGACGGTCCCGTCCCGCCATACAAATAGGACGGGATAGGACGAAAAATTTTAGGCCCACAAAAATTCGTCTCGTCCCGTCACGCATTAGTCGCGGAACAATATAGTGCCGTCCTGTCCCGTCCCGTTATCCCGTATTGACGGCTCTACTTGTGTCTAAGTTTTGAAACATGAAGTGAAACGTATACCAACCTTCAACCCAATTTGCATTCACTTTTAAAATTCATTAATGCCAGACCAGACTTAATATATTTTGATTATATAATTTCATCTGACCTAGCTGATTGTTTGACCACATATAATGTATACTTAAGTTTGAGCTAGTCTAACACAAACATGTTGAAGTATTTAAAGTCTTCTTGTCCCGCATTGTCTCGCCTTGTCCCGCGGCCCGCTGTAGATTTGGAACGGAACGGAATATTTTAGTCCCGCAAAAATTCGTTCTGTCCCGTCCCACATTAATCGCGGGACAACATAGTAACATAGTGCGTCCCGTTATTCCGTATTGACGACTCTATCTCACTTTCTTTCTTTTACTTCAATTTTCAGATTTAAAACACTTACTCCCTCCGTCCCGCTAGAAGTGTCACTTTTTACCCAAAATGGCGTCCCATTTGAAGCGTCACCTTTCCTAAAAAGGAAATGTTTTATTAATATTCTATTATCCCATCCACTATTCCCTCCACTAATTCTCTCTCCTCTACACTCACAACACTTTTTAAATTCACTATTACCTCCACTAATTCTCCATCCTATTTTCAAATTACACTCACAACATTTTTTCTTTTCACACTTTTCCTTAATGTATGTGTCACCCCTAAAAGGGTGACACTTCTACCGGGACGGAGATAGTAATTCTTAATATTTTTTTAAAAAAAATCGTGCAAATAATTACTAAAAAAAATTGTAATGGGACAAACGGAGTACAGTATGTTTGAAAGAGTGGGGTAGGGTGTTAATGAAAGTAAAGTTGTCGGAGATAAGAAACGAATGGTGTTAAGGCTGTAGTTTTTGTCGGCAGGGGTACGAGGTTCTTATGGCCTACGTTCTTCGGCGACGTGGTCCTTTCTTCTTCTCTCATAATCTTTGATTTTTTCTTTCTGACTCCCTATACTTCTCTTTAATTACCTTTATATCTCTTTCTTTTTACATCTAACGTGTTCATGAAGTTGTAGCTTTCAAACATCAAAATTAAAAATTAAAAATTAAGAATTTAGAAATATTTTATAATTTAGTGAAATTTATGTAACAAACATGGACAAATATTTTACTCCCTCCGTCCCGTCCGATTTAGGACGTTTTGCCATTTTGGGCGTCCCACCCGACATAGGACGGCCCAAAATGGAAAGTTTATATTACTTTTATATTAAATGGGACCCACTTGTCATACTCACAACAATAATTCCATCACTATTTATCCCACTCATTCTCTCTCCTATTTAATTTTTCACACTCACAACACATCCTCCACTCATTCTCTCTCTTAATATTATAATAGTATTCCTTAATCTCCGTGTCGGGAGTGAATGTCCTAAGACGGACGGGACGGAGGGAGTATATTTTACTGAAATTTTATAACCAATAGTATTTTCTTAGACATGAGTGTTGTATGCACCACTTCGTTTGAGCAATTCAGATTCAAAAATTGAATCAAGATTATAGAATCGTTTGTCGCATCTTTTGTTTGATAACTTATAGTCGATTGCTTAATAACTTATAGATGATTGAATGATAATTTGTTAGTCGCTGCTGATAACTGGTTACTTATATAGATTATAGTTGATGACTTATTAATAAATAGTTGATAGATTTAATATATAATACTCGTTTTGATTTTTTTCAAGAAAAAACTATTACTTACAAATAAATAAATATAAATATTTGCTATGAAGCTAAAAGGGATTATTCAAAATCGTAATAATAATAAATTTATATTTATATATTGAAATTAAATATTAATCAAATAAGAAAAACTAAATTTTAATCAGATATAATTAAGAACACAATTTGAATTTAAAAATTAATTTTTATTTATTTATTTTATAATTTTTATCTTTAGTTAATTAATTTATGTTTGTATAATTATTTTATAAAAAGTAAAAAAATATAGAATAAAAATAAGTAAAAAAATATAGAATAAAAATAAGCCCAAAAAATAAATAATCCTTAGGTTCTTGTAATATTAAATGAGAATAAGAAAATAAAAGAAAGTCAAAGAATTAAACTGATTAAATAAGTATGCAAGGAAAAAGAAAATAAACAAATGTGTATGTAGTAATATTTGAACTTGTGACCTATCAATATTTTTATAGCTTTCTAAAACGGAGATTTTTTAAAACGGAGTTTTTTTTAAAACGGAGTTTTTTTTAAAACGGAGTTTTTTTTGGCCGCTATAATTTTGAGCGGCCAAAATATTCCCAACTTTTTAAAATTTAACTGTCTAAAACTCTTGACTAACACGCTTAATAAAAAAAAAAGCTGAGTTTTTTTATCTCCGTTTTAACAAAAACGCTCGACAAGACGGGCCTTACTTATATACTTATAGATTATAAGTGATAACAAACACTCCAATTTTAACTTAATTAAAGTTAAAAGTTATAAATTATCCAAAATAAGACGAAACAAACAGACACTATATATATTGCTTTTTTATTTTGAAACTTATTAATTATATACTTTTATGCTTAGAACTAGATATCTCATGAGTTGGTCTTATAAAAAATGCATTTTTTGGGCACTTAAAAAAAACGTGTTTTGTATTTTTTCGTTTGTGCCAATGCCAGTTAAACAAAGTGCCAGTGTGATAAAGTGCCAGTGCATGTGTAACAAATTGCCAGTGAAAAAAGTGCCAGTACCAATTTAACAAAGTGCCAGTGTAAACTGGCACTGGCACTTTGTTAAACTGACACTGACACTTTTTACACGGGCACTTTTATATACATGAACTGGCACTTTTCACACTGGCACTCTGTTACACTAACACTGACACTTTGTTACACTAACATTTTTGCTGGCTCTCAAAATCACAAGCACTAGCATTCAAAAACACATGCACTGGCATTCAAAAATACATGCACTGGCACTCAAAAATACTGGTAATAATTTTTGCTGGCTCTCAAAAACACAAGCACTGGCACTCATAAGCACATGGACTGGCACTCCAAAACACATGGACTGGCACTTCAAAACACATACACTGGCATCTAATTACTCAGTTCCCTGCACACCATTCTACAACTTGCTGGTACTCACCATTAACCTTGCTGGCACTCTACCAATTGATATCTGACACTCTACCAATTGATATTCAAAAAATAAAACCCACAAAATAAGTTCTAATTTAGATCAAGAAAAGAGATGGGCGATTTCTTAAGCAACTTGGGAAAAGGCTACTCAAAATTAATACCTTACTTCTGAGTAATTGCATTATCAGAACATGCGTGACCAAAATAGGGGAAAATTAAAGGTTAAAATTGCCGAAAATGGTGATTGGCCGGAGCTGTTGCTCCCTTGACCGAAATATACTTCTATCATGCTCGTCTTTCTGTAAATTTTGTCTTAGGCAAGTCGAAATTGAGGAAGAAAGTTGAATCAATGTTTAGGGTATGATTTTCGTGGGTTTAGGACAGATTTTAGGGAGAGAAAGCTTGTGGGTTTGTTAATGGAGGTTAGGAGATTAGGGAAGAAGATAATGGAGAGAGGGTCGGAATTAACGGCGTGTTCTAAAAACACGTTTTTTGTTAAGCTCACAAAAAACGCATTTTTTATAAGTTTTTGGCATATCTCATATGCTAATATTACACAATGGAAATTATGAAAAAAATTAATATTTCAAAAGAAATGACGTTATATTAGGTGCATTTGTTTTTTCATTTTGCCATTTTCAATTGTTTTTCTCCTTTTCAAAAGAAAATTTATAATTGGGTCATTGCCTCATAAATTTCTTTTTTTTAAATCTATGCTTAATAATTTCCTTTTATGATGTTGTATTATGATGTTGTATTATGATGTTGTATTATGTTTTGAAAATACAACATCAATTAAGGCCATAATACTGCATTCCGGCGGCAGCCGGTGACCGGAGTCCGAAGCCCATGGACCTGCGACCAGATTTCGACCCCCGGCGACAGGATTTCGGCGACCGGCGGTCGAATTCCGGCCAAAATTGCTGGATTTCGATGAAACGGATTCCGGCGAAAATTGACCGGAATTCGGCATGCGGCGATAGCAGACGGCGGCGGCGGAACTGGGCTGTGGCCGAGGCGGTGGTGCGGATGCAGTATTATGATTTTAAACTACTGCATAACTAAATGTTGTATTATACATAATACAACATGAGAACTTATGGGACATTTTAATAAAATGAGGAATTTAGTGAAAAGTGATTTGTTTCAAAAAAAAATTTATGGGACAAATTCCCTTTATAATTATTATTTTATAAAGAAAACATTGAAGATAGTATTTCATTTAGGGACAATAGTATATACACAAAATCTTGCTCCTAAAATTACGGGTAACAATCATTGATTGGTGATTTATTTAGGCTTCGTTTGTTTGGGGGAAAATGTTTTTCGGAAAACATTTTTCTCATTTTTCGGTGTTTGTTTCGCACCAGAAAATGGGGGAAACTTCATTTTTACCTTATTTTCTGGAAAATATTTTCATTTTCCGAAAAACATTTTACCGTAAATCATTTTCCGAAAAATGTTTTACGCTAAACAAACGGAGCCTTAATGTTTGGATCCAAAAAATAAGTATTTTATTAATTTGAGGACAGAAGCCTAAATACTAGTGATGCCGGCCAGGCCCAATCCCCACATGCCGTCACTTTTCAGAAAGCCCATCCATTGAATATTGGCTAAATTTCTAGATGGATAAAGTGCAATTATCCCATGTGGTCTTATCCATATGATGATATGATGCATGTTTTTGAAGAGAATTTGATCGGGAAGTTTGTTTCGGGACAAATTACTTTCTCTCAAATTTTTAATTAAATCGAAATAATCATGAAAGTCTTACGCAGATACTGCATCCAACTATACAGTAATTTAAAATATTATGAGTGTAAACTTTGATACAGAAATAATACATAATATAATATAAGTTGTTTTCCATATTTTACCATGTTAAAAATATTAAAAATAAGGAGAATCCAAAATATATAATATATTATTTTTGTTTTAAAATTTACATAATCTAGATGACTAATATTTATTTACAAATCATATGAATCCTAATTCTATTAGGATTCTAACATCTCTCTATGTTCTAATGGTAAATATAATCCTAAATAAGGTAACTCTTTTAAGTTGGCTCATTACCGACTTAAGTAACTAATTACTTTAGTACATTAAAAATATCTCTCAATATCCTACCACCTATTAGGAATATAATATCATTATATTATATTCAAGTATATATTGTTATATATTAAATTAGGAAACACAATCCTTGTATTAGATTAGGAAACACAATCTTTGTATTAGATTAGAAATCTTCTCCTTCTATGAGATTACCAACTCATTGTAATCCTATAAATATGTATCTCTAGCATTATAATCAATTGAGCCGAGGGTGGTGTTTTCGGGTGGGGCGGTGGTGTATGGTGGGGCGGCAGGCAGTAGGTTTTGCTTTGGGTTTTGGCTGGAAGTTTTGGCCGAGGGTGGTGGTGGGAGGAGGTGGTATTTTGTGGTTGGTGGCGGAGGACATGGGTGTTTTGGTTGAGGTTTTGATGGTTTTGACGGTGGATTTGCGGAAGTAATGGTGGTTATGGCAGTAGTTTTTTTTTTTTTTTGTTGATTGCTGGCAGATTAAGCGAAGATGGTGAGTGGCGGAAGCAAGGTGGTGATGGGAGGAGATTTCAATGGTGGGTTTGGCAGTAGGGTGTTTTTGCTGTGGGTTGTTTGATAGAGGGTCTTGCCGTGGGTTGCTGCCGTGGTTGTTGTTGTTGTTGCTGATTTGTTGAATTGTTTTTTTTTTTTTTTTTTTTTTTTTTTTTTTTTTGTTGCTAGGGATTTTGAAGGTGGTGGTGAGAAGGGGTACGACTTGGTGGGGTTTGCAGAGGTTGTTTGTATTTGAGGGTGGTGTGGGGCGGTGGTGTAGGAGGTAGAGAGGGTGAGATTTTCGGCCAAGGGTTTTGCCGAGGGTGATATTTGGGGATTAGGAGGGTGGGATTTTGATGGTTGATGGCGGAAGCTAAGGTGGTGAGGGTGTGGGGTGGCTTAGGGTTTTGCCGCTAGGGTTTCGCGGAGAAGTCCTTCTATGGATCTTAATGCTCTGATACCATATAAGAACAAATGAGAGTTAGACGAAGTCAATCAAAACAGGAAAGAGAGGAATTTAATTGAATGACTCAATTGATTATGATGATAGAGATACATATTTATAGGATTACAATGAGGAGTAATCTCCTAGAAGGAGAAGGTTTCTAATCTAATACAAAGATTGTGTTTCCTAATCTAATACAATGATTGTGTTTCCTAATCTAATACTATATAACAATATATGCTTGAATATAATATAATGATATTATATTCCTAATACCACCCACGATAAAACAGATAAAACATAAGTAAACCTAGTAATAGATAATTTTCGATGAACAATTATATGCTCATACTTAGAAATTCACGAGAAAATAATTCGCATGAAATGGTGAATAAATACATGAAATTTATGCAATTAAAGTATTTCTCACAAAATTAAGGTTTTAATGAAGGACTTCCTTCGACCAAAAATTGGGCAACTTATTCAAATTTAAAAATCCTATACCCACAATAGTCCGTGATAATGTCAAAAATATCGGATCAGCTCAAATCCAGCGACATATTGTATCCTATATGTTTGAATATCCTGAAAAATATGAACATACACGTAAACTAAGTCGGGGCTTAACCGGCGAATGCCCTTCGACGTGAGAGTAAGTATTTGTATATATAAAAGCAAATCAATTGACAAGAGTTTATGGTCAAAAGAATGCGTCTATCCGAATGGTGTGAATTATGGCTGATATTTATAGGTGTAGGATATAAAGTCCTGCCTTATATATGAAGTTAGGTAAGATAAGGAGTCAAATCCTACTCGTATCCTAATTTCCCACAATCCTTTTTGTAGTAGGATTAGAAGTGCCTTCTGTACGTATGCCTAATAGACTTGCTACTCGGCATAAACTGTTGGTCGACATATGGTATGCCGAGCAAGGAGATGACCAAGGGTAGGGAAGCCTATTCCCTTGTCACGATGATGGCTTGATAGGCCTAGGTGACATTTTGGGGATACCTTGGTCGGCATCTTCGTATGCCTAGGTCGGCATATGTCTGCATTAGTCATAAAGTCTCTCTACTATGTCTAGGTCGACATAGTGAAAAATGACGAGAAGGATAAGACGAGCATAGGTAGGGAAGCCCATTCTCTATGTCGTATTTGTTACTTGTGTAAATATTACTTTAGTCCCAATCCATTGGGATTGCTCGGTTTATGACCCATGGTCGTACTTGGTTTATACCATTCAGTGGCCCCCGACTTCCTAGCTCGTCTTTACCGAGTAGGAAGTGGTGCTCGTCTTCGGTTTCACGAATACGTAGAGGTTTTCTCGAATTTTGAGACAGTAATCATTTATCAACCGATTATTTTAACATTGATGGACTCGGTTATTGATGACGAGACATTCTTCTTGGGAACCTGCTAGAACCATAAATGAGGAAAGGTAAATAACGTCTCGACCCATTTACACGACCCCCGTTCAGATCCGGGTATAAAAATAAAAATCCCTTTCATTTTTACTCTTTTATCACTGTAGCAATTTGAGCGAGACCCATAAGTTTCAAAATCCGCAAGTGAATTCTTGATTCCATTGTTTGATTTCAAGGTTTATTGCTTGACTTCCGTGTTTCTCTTCAACAATCATTGTATCAGGTATAATTTCTTGCTCAAACTCTTCGTATTTTCTGGGTTTTGCACTTGGTGGGTTCTTAAACCGCCATTGTTGTGGTTTCTTGATGCTTTTCTTGAGTTTTTTGTATAATTTCTTTATTCCTAGTCTTGGAAAGAACATAAAGAAGTAACCCTAATGCTTTATACCGATACTACACCCAAAACCTTAGGATTTACAAAATAATTGATGGGCCGTGGATGATGGTAAATCTAGATGAAATTAGGGTGATCTTAACAAGATACCAGGCTCCTAGACCGACGTCTGTTATCCTAGTCGGTTTAGGATTGACTGACTTAGTATAGACTCTCCAAATGTTGTGCTGTTCCACGGTTGGACATAAATCCTTGACCATATCAACTTGTACTATTTGAAGTCCAACCACTTGGAGCATCCACTGTTGGGTAAGAATCCCTCCTCGACATTAGCTAATGAAACGGGGAGGGATACCCTTCCTCGTCCTAGTCTTTTGCCATGCCTTAGCCAAAACTAATCTTTGTTATTTGTTGTGCAAATATTATGGGAGAGAAAGTGGTGTTGCTCATCCTTCAGCTGGTCCTTCTACCTCTGGCAGGATCTTGATGCTTTTGCCAAGGGAGCACAATCTGGTGGTTGTTCAAGAAGCTGTGGTAGGTCCCAACGCGATAGATCTAGCACCCCTAGGCCTAGGTCAGTCATAGCCGGGGAACCTATGCTTCAGGAGATTCATGATAAGTTTGGGGTGTTGAGGGATGAATACCGACTAACATATGTCCCTAGTGATCCGATCCACGATAAGGATATTGGGTTTTATGGGTCCATGCGCAGCAAAATTAAGCATCTAATAACACAAAACCCAAGAGCCCTAGGATCCGTTCTATACAATTAACTTGAATTCCTATGAGATAGAAATAACCAACCTTGAACGCTTTCCGTTCTTGAGCTATCAAACAATGTATTGATGTGATCTTGAATCACAAACTTCGAACTCTATGCCTTGATCGTTGTACGAGCGAAGACCCTCTAATAGTATCCACACCTTCGAATGAACCAATAACACTTCTTGAAGATTGCTAGATCTTTTAAACCTTGGAGAGAATATTGAAAAACCCTTTGTGATTTTCTTTTCAGAATTTCGGCTAGGTTATTAGGGTTTTACAGACATCATATTTATACTACTCTAGTATGGTGTTTGTTTCCTAATCAAATTAGGAAACTGTCTGTAAACCGCCTTAGTGGCATGTTATGTCGTACGACCAGTTGAGCCCTATGGCCAAGATCAGTCGCGCGATATCTTATGCCTGATAAGGAATTTCTCAATCATTCTTTCATTGGTTTAATCAATTCATTCTAATTGTGTGTGACCCAATAGGATTATATTATGTTGGCAATGAGCCCGATCATATCGACCCTCATAAGACATAAGCGGACTCTAGCAAGCCATTATGTCTACCCAAATAATACAACGTAAGAGTTCACGTTTCCAATGGTACACTTCCATTTCTCCCTTTGTCTCACGATGTTATATTGAACATAAGTCATGGTCCACGTCAACTTGTACTTGTTCAATGCTTTCTCGATTTTAAGTATAATGATAATTCCAATCTCATTGGGGTATGGCCATACACTTTCATCATTATCACTCATCGAGGGGCCCAAGCAAAACATCTCTCTTTCGAGGGACAAATTCCATCTTGACTTATCATCCTTCCCATCATGAATCCGATCATGCCAAAGATAGCCTTTATAGATATCGTTTTAAGATATCGTTTGATTAAAATCAAACATAACTTTCATCATATGTAAGGTCATGATAATCTCAGGTCTAGGGACTAAATGAAGTGAGCATATGAGATTTAATTATGACATTTGACCATGACATAAATCTCAAACGGATCAAGTCCAGTCACTTGTTCTCTAACAAGTACCCATAAATTTAATGTGCATCTCTATGCATATAATCATCATATGATTATCCATTAACATTTATACTAATTATTCACTTAATAATTAGGGACAGAGATTATTACAGATAAATATGCAAAACATATAATAATCAAATAAGAAACTTTTCATATAATAATAAATAATGTCAACACATAAGTTTATCAACTATAGGCCTAGGGCATAACACTAACAGTCTCCCACTTGCACTAGGCCCAATCTCCCATGTATCGAATGCCCATGGACCTAACATGACCATCATGCTTAGCTTGCGGGAGAGCCTTAGTTAATGGGTCCACCACGTTGTCATCAGTGTCTACTCTGCATATCTTTACGTCTCCCCTTTCGCATATCTCTCGGATAATGTGAAAATGTCGAAGTATGTGTTTGGATCTCTGGTGTGACCTTGGTTCCTTTGTTTGTGCAATGGCACCATTATTGTCACAATAAAGTTCAATAGTATCTTTGATGCTTGGAACTACTTCCAAATCACTAATGAACTTTTTGATCCAAACAGCTTCCTTAGCTGCATCAGATGCCGCTATGTACTCAGCTTCGGTTGTAGAATCAGCGACGGTACTTTGCTTGGAACTTTTCCAACTAACAGTGCCTCCATTCAGCGTAAACAAAAATTATGTCTGCGATCTGAAATCATCTTTGTCGGTTTGGAAGCTAGCATCTGTGTAGCCTTTTACTACAAGATCTTCTTCCATTCCTCCAAAGACCATGAATACATCCTTAATTCTTCGTAAGTACTTGGGATATTCTTGACTGCTATCCAATGTGGTTCGCCGGGATCCGATTGGTACCTACTCGTCATGCTTAGAGCACACGAGACATCGGGTCTAGTACATAACATAGCATACATAATAGACCCAATTGCCGAAGCATATGGAATACCATTCATTCTCTTTCACTCATCATTAGTCTTAGGACTTTGAGTCTTGCTAAGAGATACACCATGCAACATTGGCAAGTTTCCTCTTTTAGAATTTTCCATTTGGAATCTTCTAAGAACCTTATTAATGTAAGTACTTTGACTTAAACCAATCATCCTTTTAGATCTATCTCTATAGATCTTGATACCAAGGATATATGCAGCGTCACCCATATCTTTCATTGAAAAACACTTTTCCAACCAAGACTTGACAGTCTGAAGTGCAGGAATGTCATTTCCAATGAGTAAGATATTATCGACATACAACACTAGAAATAGTGCTACGCTCCCACTAATTTTCTTGTATACACAAGGTTCATCTTCGTTCTTGATAAAGCCAAACTCTTTGATTGCTTCATCAAAATGTAGATTCCAACTCCTAGAAGTTTGTTTCAATTCATAAATAGATTTCTGCAACTTACACACCTTGTTAGAATTTTCTGGACTGACAAAACCTTCAGGTTGTATCATGTATACATCCTCAAGTAACTTCCCATTTAGGAAAGCTATCTTGACATCCATTTTTCATATCTCATAGTCATAATATGCGGCTATGGCAATTAAAATTCTAATAGACTTAAGGATAGCTACAGGCGAAAAGGTTTCATCATATTCGATACCATGAATTTGCCTATATCCCTTAGCTACAAGCCTAGCCTTATAGGTGTGCACCTTCCCATCCATGTCGGTCTTTTTCTTGAAGACCCATTTGCACCCTATGGTTTTTACACCTTCTGGTGGATCAATCAAGTTCCAAACTTGATTATCAGCCATGGATTGTAATTCGGACTCCATGGCCTCTTGCCATTTTTCCGAATCAGAAGAGGACATCGCTTCTTGGTAGCAAGTAGGTTCATCATTTTCGATTAACTCCACTTCATCACTTTTCGTAACGAGAAATCCATATCTCTCGGGTTCGAATCGTGACCTACCACTTCGGCGAAGGATTTATGCATCTTGAACCGGTTCCACAACTACTTGTGAACTTGGTTCAGTTTCTACCATTGGTTCAATGTTATTTTCGGGTTCTCGAATTTCTTCGAGATCTATTTTACTCCCACTGGTTCCTTTGCGAAGAAACTCCTTTTCTAAGAAAGTACCATTTCGAGCAATAAACACTTTGTTCTCATTTCGGTTGTAGAAATAGTATCTTTTAGTTTCCTTAGGATAACCCACGAAAACACATTTATCAGACTTAGGTGCTAGCTTGTCAGAAGTTAACTTCTTGACATATGCATCGCAACCCCAAATCTTCATGAAAGACAAACTAGGTTTTCTTCCATGCCACATCTTATATGGGGTCTTTTGAACCGATTTGGTAGGAACTCTGTTTATAGTGAAAGCAGCAGTTTCTAGTGCATGTCCCCAAAAGGATAAAGGAAGCTCAACTTGACTCATCATAGAACGAACCATGTCTAACAAAGTTCTATTCCTCCTTTCAGACACACCATTCCATTGTGGTGTTCTGGGTGGAGAGAGTTCTGAAACGATTCCACAACTCTAAAGATGACTGTCAAATTCTTGGCTCAAATATTCGCCACCTCGATCGGAATGAAGTACTTTAATAATTTTGCCAAGTTGATTTTGCACCTCATTTTGAAATATTCGAAATATCTCAAACGATTCACTTTTATGTTTCATTAGATAAACATATCCAAATCTACTATAATCATCAGTGAATGTTATGAAGTACTGAAATCCTCCCCTAGCATTGCTACTCATAGGTCCACACATATCGGTTTGTATGAGGCCTAATAAGTCACCCTCATCAGTTTTGGTAAATGGGTCCTTGGTCATCTTGCCAAGTAAACAAGATTCGCATGTCTCATATGATTCATAATCATGTGAGTTCAAAAATCCATCTTTGTAGAGTTTAGAAATGCGTTTCTTATTTATATGGCCAAGACGACAATGCCATAAGTAAGTGTGATTTACATCATTGGGTTTAGATTTCTTGTTAATGTTATAGACATCATTATCACGATTTTCAACATCAAGGATATAAAGGCCATTGAATGAAATAGCAGTACAATAATGCATATCACTCTTGTAAATAGAAAACTTCTTATCACATATAAGAAAATTAAAGCCTTCATTATCCAAACATGAAATCTAAATAATATTCCTACTTAAATCTGAATCGTAATAAAAATTGTTCAAAACAAGTATTAGTCCACTAGGTAAAGTAACTTCATAAGTTCCTACGGCTAATGCAACAACTCTTGCTCCATTCCCCACACGTAGGTCCACTTCACCATCTTTAAGCATCCTTCTGTTCTTTAGACCCTGCACATTTAGACAAATGTGAGATCCACATCCGGTATCCAATACCCAAGAACTAGAAGTAGATAGGAATATATCTATAACAAAGATACCTGAAGTCGAAGCAACACCTTTGCTCTTTTTCAGTGCTTCCTTGTATTTTAAGCAGTTTCTCCTCCAATGTCCAATCTCATTGCAATGGAAGCAGACTGCGTCCTCTTAGGACTTGGGCTTAGCCTCTTTGGATTTGACACCCTCTTTGGGTTTGACAACATTTGCCTTAGGATTAGCAACTTTTGCCTTTCCTTTACCCTTGAAACCCTTCCCCTTGTTAACCATCAACACTTGATCAGTTTTCTTCTTGACAATATTGGTTTCCGCAGTGTTCAACATTTGAACTAACCCGGAAAGGTTCTTATTCATGCCCCCCATGTTATAGTTCATTATGAAATTACTAAAACCTTCGGGCAATGAATTCAATATCATGTCAGTAGCCAACTCTTGGCTAATCGGAAAACCGAGCCTCTCAAGATGTTCGAAGTGGCCCTTCATCTTTAGAGCATGGGGACCAACAACTTGTCCTTCACTCATCTTGCATGAGGTTAGGGCCTTAACTGTGTTATACCTTTCTTGCCTTGCTTGAACTTGGAACATTTCCATCAGTCGATTATTTAGATCAACTGTCCCCAAGTGCTCAAGATCCTTCTGAAGGCTCTTGCACATGGCGGAGAGCATGAGGCAACCAACATCAGTAGCATCACGCTTATGCTTCAGATATTGATCCTTCACTGCCCTAGTAACATTGGCAGCAGGTTCAGGTGGAATAGGTTACTCGAGAACGTACAATTTCTCCTCTTGCCTGAGAACAATTCTCACGCTACGGATCCAATCCATATAGTTTGTACCATTCTCTTCCAACTTTTCCTTCTCAAGGACAGATCGCAGTGACAGATGATTATTGTTTGATGCCATTTATTCTACAAAAAGATATACATAAAATATGAACACATATGAGCAAACATATTATATGAGAAGTATAATGCATTTACATGAAAATAAATGCTCCCACTAAATTATACACCTTCCAATGCAAATAAGCATAATATACATTTAATGGGCTAAGATCCAACTTTAATTTAATTTCAAGTTTGCTATGGCAAATCGCTCAAAACTAAATTAATTAGGTAGAAATATCAATCATATCACATATATGACTCTTAGATCTTTTATGAGATTTATTTAAGACATCATATGTCTAAGCATATTTTAATCTCATCTTATGCCTTGGGTTTAAAACCATTTTAATAACCCAATTAAGTTCATTCAATTTAAACGTATAGGAACCACCATTTCCTCATCTTGCTCGCAAACGAATAGAATCAAAGTCCCTTGCTATGGCAAGCCCACCCAAAACTATCCGAGTGGTCTCAAGTGTTTTAATCATGAATTGACATAAATAACTTAAAAGTTAAATGAAGGTTCTTTAAAGTTGATTATAAGCATATCATCAAAGTTATTCATAATCGCGCACCAGGTAAGTTCCCAAGAAGATAGGTGAGCCACAAGGACTACTTAAGTGCCAAATTTCTCCTTCGACATAACTCTCCTAGACATGCACAATCAGAAATCAGCTCTGATTTGCAACATAATCAATACTTTGTATAAACAATCAGTTTCCTTTAAATTTTGCGTAAAATGACTTGTTTCTCATAAACAATCAGAAAACCAAAATTTTAATGTTTCAATTTAAACATTCAGGAAATTACAATATAATGTTTCAACTAAACATCTAACAAAATTCTTAACACATAAGAACACATAATTCTTGCATCGCAACAATTAATAAAATCATATTTTAATTAACTAAGCATGCATAAACAATGAATTAATCTAGCACAGCCCTATAAACTTAATTTCCAAAAATTTATAGCATCCAAATTAAGACATAAACATACCAGATTGTAAACATATTCACAGATTAGCAGGATTATGCAACAAACTGATTCTGCCCATATTGGACAAGTTTTGTCGCGTGACAGAAGCAAGCTTTGTCGCGTGACACAAGCATGTTCTGTCACGTGACACAGTCAACCTTTGTCGCGTGACACAAGGTTACCATATTTGCAGATTTGCAGATTCAATCAATTTTTAATCACAGAGCAATTAAATCATATAAACAACTTTTAATATATTTAATTCAATATGAATAGAACATGATTTAGGCATATTGTTTCAAAAACAATCAAACTATCGCATACAAAACATGCAAAAAACCATATAAACGATTTATATCACTTTTCTTAGCATGTTAATTCAAACTTAATCATACGAACCTGGCTCTGATACCACTGTTGGGTTTTATGGGTCCATGCACAGCGGAATTAAGCATCTAATAACACAAAACCCAAGAGCCCTAGGATCCGTTCTATATAATTAACTCGAATTCCTATGAGATAGAAATAACCAACCTTGAACGCTTTCCGTTCTTGAGCTATCGAACAATGTATTGATGTGATTTTGAATCACAAACTTCGAACTCTAGACCTTGATCATTGTACGAGCGAAAACCTTCTAATAGTATCCACATCTTCGAATGAACCAAGAACACTTCTTGAAGATTGCTAGATCTTTTAAACCTTGGAGAGAATATTGAAAACCCCTTTGTGATTTTCTTTTCAGAATTTCGGCTAGGTTATTAGGGTTTTACAGACATCATATTTATACTACTCTTGTATGGTGTTTGTTTCCTAATCAAATTAGGAAACTGTCTGTAAACCGCCTTAGTGGCATGTTATGTCACACGACCAGTCGAGCCCTATGACCAAGATCTGTCGCGCGATATCTTATGCATGATAAGGAATTTCTCAATCATTCTTTCATTGGTTTAATCAATTCATACTAATTGTGTGTGACCCAATAGGATTATATTATGTTGGTAATGAGCCCGATCATATCGACCCTCATAAGACATAAGTGGACTCTAGCAAGCCATTATGTCTACCCAAATAATACAACGTAAGAGTTCACGTTTCCAATGGTACACTTACATTTCTCCCTTTGTCTCACGATGTTATATTGAACATAAGTCATGGTCCACGTCAACTTGTACTTGTTCAATGCTTTCTCGATTTTAAGTATAATGATAATTCCAATCTCATTGGGGTATGGCCATACACTTTCATCATTATCACTCATCGAGGGGCCCAAGCAAAACATCTCTCTTTCGAGGAACAAATTCCATCTTGACTTATCATCCTTCCCATCATGAATTCGATCATGCCAAAGATAGCCTTTATAGATATCGTTTGACTAAAATCAAACATAACTTTCATCATATGTAAGGTCATGATAATCTCAGGTCTAGGGACTAAATAAAGTGACCATATGAGATTTAATTATGACATTTGACCATGACATAAATCTCATACGGGTCAAGTCCAGTCACTTGTTCTCTAACAAGTACCCATAAATTTAATGTGCATCTCTATGCATATAATCATCATATGATTATCCATTAACATTTATACTAATTATTCACTTAATAATTAGGGACGGAGATTATTACAGATAAATATGCAAGACATATAATAATCAAATAATCACTACAAGAAAACTGTCATTTAGCGACGGATTTTAGCGACGGACACAATTCCGTCGCTAATAGCGACGGATTAGCGAGGGAATAGTGAGGGATAAAAAAATAAAAAATTAAAGCTGAAAACGACGGATTTACCGACGGATTTAACGACGGATTTAACGACAGACAAAATTCCCTCACTATTTCGTCGTAAAAGTGGCGCCAAAAAATTGCGCCTTTTTTACCGACGGATTAGCGACGGATTGCAAATTTTTTTACCGACGGATGTATTTCGTCGCTATAGAATTAAAAAATAAAAAAATATTATTTCATTTTCATTTAGCGACGGATTAACGACGGATTGTAAAAAAAAATTACCGACGGATGTTTGTCGTCGCTATAGAATTGAAAAATAAAAAAAAATTATTTCATTTTCATTTAGCGACGGATTAGTGACGGATTCGCGACGGATTTTTTTTTTTTTTTTGAATATATTCAGTCTAATGCATGTTTATTAATACCTAATTGTTAAGTTTACCTCAAATGTAAATGAAGTAAGGCCAAATATGATAAAAATATGTGACATACTTAAAATGTTAATAAGTTAATTATATTATTTAATTGTAGTATATATTTTTAAAATGAATATACATCTTTTGAAAAGCGAATATCAAATATCAATTTTATAAAGTATAAAATTATTTGAATTCATATTTTATTTGGAATATCAAATATTAATTTTACCCATCCCTAATTTCTTGATTATACTTTCATTTGTTTATTTTTTTCTAACTTTTTTTTTATAACTTTTTGAAAAAAAAACTTCAAAACTAAAAAATATCCAAAATATTTATTTATATTCATAAAAAATAAAAAAAACTATACATTTATAAATAAAAATTAAAGAATTATACCCGTCCCTGATTTCTTCATAATACTTTCATTTGTTTATTTTTTTTTAACTTTTTTTATAACTTTTTGAAAAAAACTTCAATACTAAAAAATGTCCAAAATATTTATTTATATTCATAAAAAATAAAAAAAACCATACATTTATAAATAAAAATTAAAGAATTATACCCTATACCCTATACCCTATAGGGTATAGGGTATACCCTATACGGTATAGGGTATAGGGTATAGGGTATACCCTATAGGGTATAGGGTATAGGGTATACCCTATAGGGTATAGGGTAAAGGGTATACCCTATAGGGTATATCCTATAGGGTATAGGGTATAGAGTATATCCTATAGGGTATTAGGTATAGGGTATAGGGTATACCCTATAGGGTATAGGGTATAGGATATACCCTATAGGGTATAGGGTATAGGGTATACCCTATAGGGTATAGGGTATAGGGTATAGCGTATAAGGTATAGGGTATACCCTATAGGGTATACCTTAAAGGGTATAGGGTATACCCTATAGGGTATAGGGTATACCCTATATCCTATACCCTATAGGGTATACCCTATACCCTATAGGGTATACCCTATACCCTATACCCTATAGGGTATAGGGTATACCCTATATCCTATACCCTATAGGGTATAGGGTATACCCTATAGGATATAGGGTATACCCTATAGGGTATAGGGTATACCCTATAGGGTATACCGTATAAGGTATAGGGTATATGGTATACCCTATAGAATATACCCTATAGGGTATACCCTATAGGGTATACGGTATAGGGTATAGGGTATACCCTATAGGGTATAGGGTATACCCTATAGGGTATACGGTATACCCTATAGGGTATACGGTATACCCTATAGGGTATAGGGTATAGGTATAGGGTATACCCTATAAGGTATAGGGTATAGGGTATACCCTATAGGGTATAGGGTATACCCTATAAGGCTATACCCTATAGGGTATAGGGTATACCCTATACCCTATACCTTATAGGGTATATCCTATAGGGTATAGGGTATACCCTATAGGATATACCCTATACCCTATACCCTATAGGGTATACCCTATAGGGTATAGGGTATAGGGTATACCCTATAGGGTATAGGGTATAGGGTATACCCTATAGGGTATAGGGTATAGGGTATAGGGTATACCCTATAGGGTATAGGGTATAGGGTATACCCTATAGGGTATAGGGTATAGGGTATACCCTATAGGGTATAGGGTATAGGGTATACCCTATACCCTATAGGGTATAGGGTATAGGGTATACCCTATATGGTATAGGGTATAGGATATACCTTATACCCTATAGGGTATAGGGTATAGGGTATACCCTATAGGATATACCCTATAGGGTATACCCTATAGGGTATAGGGTATAGGGTATACCCTATACCCTATACCCTATAGGGTATACCCTATAGGGTATAGGGTATAGGGTATTATTATTAATTATATAAAAATAATTATATATTCAATTATTTACTTGAATAATTAACAATTGCATCATTATTAGTATTATTATTAAGTATTATTACTAATAATTTTTAAAGAAATAAAAGTATACTGTATAATATAAAAACATTTACTTTTTTGATATTATGTATTATTACTCTAGTTATTATTAATATTATTATTAAGTATTATTATTAATTATATAATAATAATTATATATTCAATTATTTAATTGAATAATTCACAATAGCATCATTATTAGTATTACTAGATTGACTCCCGTGCGATGCACGGGACATTACTGTATATTCAAAAGACAAAAATTGAACTAAAAAAAATAATAATTCGTTTATACATTATGAAATAATTTCTTAAAGACTACATTGTCAATACATAAAAATTAGAAAACAATAAAATAGAAATAAAACAAAAATCATTAGAAATATGCATTTCTCCATATTCAATTCTATAATATTTGATCATTTAAAAAAGTAAATAAAACACACGAATCACATACGAAATAAGTTATTGAAATTAGTAAAGAAATGTGAAGATTGGAAATATAGTTAAAAAAAGATTATATTTTATTTATTTTTGATAAACAGAAATTTTTAAATAAAAACATAAGATTTGTTCATACCAAAAGAATAGTACAATTATCTAATAAAAATTAATGTCATTCTTTTTTGAATGAAAACTTTCCATTAAGGCATGCTCGTACATCTAAAAAGTTATGGCATATTTATTTACATTAACTCATTATGAACATAATTATGATATTTATTTTCAATTTAACTTATTTAATTTTTAGGAGAAAATTAAAAATCCTAAAAATACTAACAATTTCGGATAATGAAAATAAATTTCCCCAAACCCCCCACTTCCTAATCAAACCCAACCCACTTCTTCCTCTCTCTCTTTTAAAATACAAATTTATACTACCGTTATTTCTTATAATATTGACATACACTTCAATCAAAATTTTAAAAATAATGACCATCTTTGCAGATATTCGTCTTTATAAATACACAATATTTCGAGACAAATAGAAAGATCGACAAATTTATTAATACAATATTTTGATGACCATCTTTGACGTTATTTCAAAATGTAATTTTTATCAAACATAATTTTTTGAATTATCATTTATAATTAAAAAAATTACTTCACACTTCATTAATTCGCACTTAAAAGAAATTGAAAAATTAGTAAAGAATAATTAACAAATTTATATTTAAACAAAGGAATTTTTTTTCTTTTTTCAAATCAAATGAAAGAAGTCTCTACTTAAAGAGAAAATAATTAACAAATTTCGGTTTATCCGGTTCAAACGGTTAACTATAGCCCTTTTTTTTTTTCAAATTAGTCCTTTTAAAGAATTTTTTAACAATTTCCTTAAACTATTTATAAAAAAATTCCATAGTCACAGCCAAGGCAAATGCCAAGGCCACAACAATGGCCGGCCATGCAAAAAATGTAGCCCAAGTATGGTATAAATTGCTCATCATCAGCCTCTTTTATAGCCAATTCTTTTGATTTTTTTGGTTTTCTTTCAATGTGGGATAACATCCCAAGGGAGGCGGCAAGGGCACACTGCCAAGGCCATGGCCGGCCAAGGCCGAGCCAAAGCAAGGCCAAGGCCAAGGGCGAGCCACAAGCCTTTCATTATTTTTGATTCATTTCGATGTGGGATAACTCCCAAGGCCACATGGCCAAGGCCATGGCCGGCGAAGGCCGAGCCAAAGCAAGGCCACAGCCATCCAAGGCAAGGCCACGACCGAGCCAAGCCGAAGGCCCAAGTCCAATTTCTATTTTTTTTCAAATAAATAATATCTTAATATTATATTTTTTATTTGTATAAAAAATATATTTTTTTTGAAAAATAATAAAAATAAGTGGGCAATATCGTTTGGATTTATATATAAATTTATAAAATATTTTGACAAATTTTAAATTATTATTTTGAAATATTTATTTTGACAAATAAATAGCATCTTGATATACCCTCCTATCCAAAATAAAACGGTTAACTTTTCTTTTAAAACGGTTAACTAAAAACCTTTTTTTTTTAATTTTAAATTAGACCTTTTAACGAAATTTTTAACAAATTCGATTAACTTTTCTTTGAAAAAATTCTTAGTCACAGCCAAGGCAAAGGCCTCGGCCACGGCCGGCCACTTACACGGCCAGCAAATGCAATGGCCCATAATGCCAAGCCCACTCATTATATATAAGCATGAACCACATTTTCTTTGTTATTTATCCGATGTGGGATAAGTGACCAAGGCCAAGGCAAGTCCAAGGCCAAGGTCACGGCCAAGGCCACGGCTGCCAATTAATTCCTTTGTTGCCGATGTGGGATAGACCAAGGCCAAGGTCAGAATGTGACTCATCAAAAGTTCACGCAGCAGGTGTTGTATGTATGAACATTAAACCATCTAATCTTCTTTTGGATGAAAATGGTCATGCTGTGGTTTCTGATTATGGACTTCAAGCAATTCTAAAGAAACCTACTTGCCGTAAAGCAAGGTCAGAATGTGACTCATCAAAAGTTCATTCGTGCATGGATTGTACAATGCTGAGCCCAAACTATACGGCTCCGGAGGCGTGGGAGCACAGTAAGGAAGTCACCGAATCCCTTTTGGGATGATGCCATTGGCATTTCTACGAGAATCAGATGCTTGGAGCTTTGGCTGTACTTTGGTGGAAATGTGCACTGGTTCTGTTCCGTACGTTGAGTTGCACCTCTATTTGTTTCATTTATATTGTTTATTTTTAAATCTCTCTCTCTCTCTCTCTCTCTCTCTTTTCCTTTTTTAGGTGTGTGTGTGTGTGGGGGGGGGGGGAGAAAATGAGTTGAAACTTAACAATACCTGTTGATGAATGTTGTGTAGGTGGGCTGGCTTAAGTTCTGAGGAAATATATCATGCAGTTATCAAGGCAAGGAAACAGCCTCCACAATATGTAAGTGTAGTAGGTGTAGGTATACCAAGGAGCCGTGGAAAATGATTGGTGGCGTCTTCGATTCAAGGCATCTAAAAGACCGAGTTTCAATACAATGTTAGCAATATTCCTACGACATCTACAAGACTTACCTCGTAGTCCTCCTGCAAGTCATGATAAGTAAGAACACAGGATTGTAGCCATGGATTTTTAATAGATTCAATAACCAAATTCCTTGACATTAATAAACATTGATTCTGCTTAAGCATGATGAATTGAACTTGTGAGTTTTTCTGTGTGGCTTATATCTATGTGCTTGAATCCATGTGTTCCATTTCTATTATGCTGATGTTTATGCATAAAGTTTGTTTGTTACTCCCTCCGTCCCTTAGTGAATGTCTAGTTTGTAGAAGATTTTGTCCCAAAGTGATGTTTATTCTCTAATTAACCTTGTCCCGAAATGTCTTTTCACCATTTTTTTCACACTTTATTATATACTTGCAAAACCAAAAGTTTTGCAAAAATATATATGCATCTTTGGCATTAAATAAAAATATTCATTTTTAGAATGTCCCTTGAATGAAAAATAGACATTCATTTTGGGACGGAGAGAGTGTATTGTATTTGTATTATTATTTTTATAAAGTTTTGCTAGTTTCTTGATTGGTTCGTTTAATAAATAATGTTCTTGTTTTTTGTCTATGCCTGCAGTGATGTGGTCATTTGTCCCTAACTAATGGAATAGCACCAGCTCAATATCCGAGCCTGAAGTCATCCAGATAACCCACACTTTCTTCACCGACTTGTTTCTGAAGGAAATGTAGATGGTGTTAGGTGAATACCTGCTTCTATTTTACTTTTAGTTTCTTGATTTTGATAATTTCATGCTTTGTACTTCATGTTATGTTTCCCATTTTCCAATACAGAGGATTGCTTGCTAAAGCTGCATTATGAATACCATATCAATAAAAAAATTTAGAATTATTAAAAAAAAAATTATTATGATTTATAAATTTTTTCACTAAAAATATATACAGTATTTATTTATTAAAATATAAATTTATTAATTATATTTTATTATAATTTATAAATTATATTTTTTTCAAAAAAAATATAAATTTATTAATTATATTTTTATTATTATTTATAACTTATAACAAAAATAAAATTTTATTATGTATTTACAAAGAAAATTTTTTAATTATGAATTGTTTTATCCGGATCCGACCCGAATACTTAAGGGTCATACCCGAATCCGACCCAAAATTACCCGAACCAAGCCCCGATCCAGTTAGAGGCCAAAAGGCGAGGGCATGGGCCAAGGCCAAGGCCATGGGCAAAGGGCCACAGCCGGCCAAAATCATATATCCAAGCCATGGCCAGCTTCAGATTATATAGGGAAGGAGACACTTTTTTTTTTGGTTTAAAACCAATGTGGGATAAAATCCTGAATGGGCCACGGCCAAGGCCAAGGCCGGCCAAGGCCGAGCCACGGCCAAGGCCAAGGCCGGCCAAGGCCAAGGCATGTTGTCCTTTTTAATTGCAATTTTGCCATGCTGTGAAAAGACGAAAATGCCCCTCCAAGCCCCTTTAATTACCAAAACCTTGTTATTATATATTTATAGATTATAGATAGATTATATTTTTTTCAAAAAAAATATAAATTTATTAATTATATTTTTATTATTATTTATAACTTATAACAAAAATAAAATTTTATTGTGTATTTACAAAGAAATTTTTTTAATTATGAATTGTTTTATCCGGATCCGACCCGAATACTTAAGGGCCATACCCGAATCCGACCCAAAATTACACGAACCAAGCCCCGATCCAATTAGAGGCCAAAAGGCGAGGGCATGGGCCAAGGCCATGGGCAAGGGCCACAGCCGGCCAAAATCATATATCCAAGCCATGGCCAGCTTCAGATTATATAGGGAAGGAGACACTTTTTTTTTTTGTTTAAAACCAATGTGGGATAAAATCCTGAATGGGCCACGGCCAAGGCCAAGGCCGGCCAAGGCCGAGCCACGACCAAGGCCGGCCAAGGCCAAGGCATGTTGTCCTTTTTAATTGCAATTTTGCCATGCTGTGAAAAGACGAAAATGCCCCTCCAAGCCCCTTTAATTATCAAAACCTTGTTATTATATATTTATAGATTATTAAGTATTATTACTAATAATTTTTAAAGAAATAAAAGTATATAATATAAAAACATTTACTTTTTTGATATTATGTATTATTACTAGTTATTATTAATATTATTATTAAGTATTATTATTAATTATATAATAATAATTATATATTCAATTATTTAATTGAATAATTCACAATAGTATCATTATTAGTATTATTATTAAGTATTATTACTAATAATTTTTAAAGAAATAAAAGTATATAATATATAAACATTTACTTTTTTGATATTATGTATTATTACTAGTTATTATTAATATTATTATTAAGTATTATTATTAATTATATAATAATTATTTTATATTCAATTATTTAATTGAATAATTAAAAGGTGGCAATACTTCATTGGACACACAAGTATTTACATGAATTAGCACAAGCAACATCTCACCATTAAATACATCACATATAATTGAATCCAATGGCCCAAATTTATTCAAAAAACAATCAAACACACTTTCTTTTGATTGGATCTTAATTGTTCACATGGATTATTGATAAATCAATTCAGACCATTGATCACACTCAAATCCAATGGTCTCAATTCACCCACTTTAAAACCCTACCCACTTAACTCACCGCCTCCCTCATCTCTCTCATTCTTCTCTCTCTTACTCTCTCTCCCCAACCCGGCTCCTTCTCTCTCTCCCCAACCCGTTTCCTTCATCTCTCTCATTCTTCTCTCTCTTACTCTTCTCCCCAACCCGTCTCCTTCTCTCTCTCCCCAACTCTCAACCTCGTTCAACGCTACCCGTCTCCCAACATGCACTTTTGAAGATGGCTTGCTTCTTTTTGGTGACAATTATTCAGAGCTGCTGATGGGGTAAAGGCATGGAGGCCCGGTGGGGTGACTCGACGAGGTGCAAATACAACTTGAAAATTGTCAGGTGAAATGTCGAGTTGGAAAATGCTCCACCATCCATCATCAGCTTGACGGTGAAAGTAAAGAGTAGAATCCCCGGACTAGGAGGGCCAGCCACCGTGTGTGCAAGACTATTCGTGCCTCTCTCTCTCTCTCTCTCTCTCTTCTTTTCTTACTGCCAGATCTATTCATCCGGCCCTTCCGCACCCCAAACCCTAATTATCGACATTATCAATGGAAAGCGACGACGATTATCAATCCTTCTCTCCAAATCAACCGTCTCCACCAAAGATTCGAGACTCAAACGCCCGAAGAAAACCAAAGTTCCAAAGAAATCGCTGGTCAAATCGATCGATGACCTTCTTTCGCCGCCCGAGTTGATTTTGCGAAATTGAAGCCCTTGAATCCTCGAAAATTAGAGGGTTTGAGGATTCCAGTGAGCTATTGCAGTCTCAGTCTTCATCATCTGAGGGTTTCGATGTAGAGAAGGAATTGGGATCTGCTGTCGACGAAGAAGAATTGAGTTCTGGATTTGATGATTTGTGCGTTCACAAGGAGAGAGAGGAATCAGGCTTGGATTTTGATGAGTTTGATGGGAAGGGGAACTCTGATTTTGGTGATTTGCCAAACAAAGAGATCGTTGGAGTTTGATGACGTAAGTGACAATTTTGATGAGTAATTGTTTTGATAAAATTGCCAGATTGAGAGAGGGCAGGACTGTAATCAAAATAGATTTTTCTTTTATATCTTTTTCCTTGAGTTCTTGTAAGTAGATTCTATTTTGTTAATGTCAATTTCTTTCTTCTTCATATTATTATCACAAAAGTTATGCCAATGAAGAGGGCAAATGTGTAAAACTCTTTTGTTTCGATTTGTACAAACTTTTGTTTGATTTGTGTTGATTGTGGATGGTGTGGAGCAAAGTGTAACTTTTGAAAAATGTAAGAATTGATTTGGGAATAAAAAAAGTTAAGGGATTGATTTGAGAATAAATAAATAAATATATATATATATATATATATATATATATATATATATATATATATATATATATATATATATATATAATTTTTTTTAAATAAAAAATATCAAATTAGCGACGAAAATATCCGTCGGTAATTTGGTATATCAAAAATAAAAAATATTGAAAAAAGAAAATTTAAAAAAATTAATAAAATTGTGAACATATGTAATAAATTTTAGCGACTGATTTTAAACAATAACGACGGATTATTCCGTCGCAAAATATCATAAATTCGTCGTCCCATCCATATTATTAGCGACGGTTTGGAATAGATTAGCGAGGGATTGGTCCGTCGTTAAATTACCGACGGACAGGAAATTTCGTCGTTAAACTTTAGCGACGAGGGTTTTAGCGACAGAATAAATCCGTCGGTAATCCGTCGCTAAATGCTTTTAGCGACGGATTTTTGGCTTTTAGCGACTGATTTTTCCGTCGCTAAAACCTATTTTTCTTGTAGTGAATAAACTTTTCATATAATAATAAATAATGTCAACACATAAGTCTATCAACTATAGGCCTAGGGCATAACACTAACAAAGGATGCCATGATGGACTTCATGTATAACCTGAACCACGTCAATTTTTTCTATAAATAGTTCCAACTAGGACTCCGTCTTCCCCTTGATCCTTTTATATGTGAGTTCCTAGAGGACATGCAGGCCATCCCTGCCATGATATGGGCTAATGCCGTGAGGTTTTTAACCGGCTTCATAGTATTGTGTCGTAGTCTTGGGTTTGAGCCTTGCTAGTCGGCCTTTCATAATTTTTCACTGTGATCTACAAAGAAGAGACCCATGTTTTAGTGGTGAGGAGTGATTCCAACCATCCAAAATTAATATACCCAGTGTTTAGCAAGGTGTCGGGCTGGAATAACCATGTTATAAGGGTGAAGAGTAGACAAGGTTGGGAATTTCCAGCTCCTTCCCGATTCCTAGGTGTGCTTGACCAAGATTGGACGCCGGAGATAAGTGGCCAGCTTATTGAGAGGTTGGAACAATTTGAATCCGTAGGCACATTGTGTTGGTCAAGTCTGGAGATCGACCAACAGTAATATGTTAAAGCCGGGATCATGCCTGGTCCCTTAGACGGGTTAATGCCCATGGTTCCGGTCGTTAGGGGGAATAGATATCCCGACTGGAGGGTGCACGCTGGTCTCGTCTTCCACTCAGACTGCGATATTTGCAAGTTATACGACCACCGGTGCTTACATGAATGACTTGTCCAGCTGTAAATTTCTTCCTTCCCGATTTTTATACTTATACGTTTTATCTGCTTTTTGTTTGTCGTTCTTCTTTACTGACTTGTGTTCTCGCCTTTGCAGATCTAAATGAGGAGCAAGAGAAGAAAATGGAGGAGGATATTCTTGACCCCCAAGCCCTCATGAAGTTGAAGAGGAGGACATCCCGGTCCTCGACCAAAAACAAAAGACGTCCAGATGTCGTGGAGAGGCTGACCGTCTTGGCCACCAAGGATGCTGGGGCCTTGCCCCTTAAGCCGATGGTTGGTGATGGGGCACCTGCCGAGGAGGATAATGACGGGCAGGAGGCCCATATAGAGGGAGGGAAAATCTCCCAAGAAGAAACTCTCCAGGCCGAGAAAGCCTTGAGACAGGCCGGTCTACTTGAGGCCGAGGAGGTAGATACCGGACATAGGATGCCCAAAAGAGGCTGAGGGTTGAAAACGAGGTAGAGGAGCCCTCCAAGAGGCTATCAGTTGAATCCTCCTCTACTGACCTTACTGCTCGGCATATAAAAACCCATGGTGAAGCCGAGCAGTTTGTGAAGGAGGCTCGTTAGGCTCCCATTCTCAAGGGTATGGGCGTCCTTTCCCGCAAGGGACCCCATCTAAGGGCTGGCCGAGCTGTCATTCATAGGTCTCTGGATGATATCTTGGATCAATTCCTTGAGGCAAAACCTAACATGGAACACCTGGCCAACAGGAAATGTCTCCTTCTAAGTGTGGTATGCTTTCTCGACATTTTCCATTTCCTTCCTCTTCTTTTTTTACTTGTAGTTTTTACTGAAAATTTTGTTTTTGTGTAGCTTGCTATGGTCACGGCCTACAAGGCCATAAAATTTAAGGCGGCTGATGTCCATGAGCAGAAGCTTGAACAGCAGGCTGAAAAGGACAAGGTCGACCTCAAAAGGGCCGTAGAGCTCTTGAATTCCTTGAGGGGAGATGGTGATGCCTATAAGGCAGCAAAGGCCAAGGCTGAAAAGGATGAGAAGGCGGCCAAGGAGGCGCTGGCTAAAGCCGAGGAGGCTGCTCGGCTAAGGGAAACAAAACTGGAGAAGCAAAGGGAGGAGGCCCTGAAAATGGCTGAGGAGGCTACAGCCCGACTCAAGGAGTTGGAAGCCAGCATCCCATCTAGGGAGGCAGACGCCATTGCTCGTTATAATGCCAGCCTGGCTTTTAGATAGGCACTGGCGGATAAACGGCCACCATGTACTCAGATGGGTATTTACACTTAGACAGGAGGGCCATGGTGGACCCGTCTCTCAATGCCGACCTAGGCGTTCTTGCCCAGCTTATCTGCCAGGACTCCTATGATGAGGCTACCCGGTTCATGCACTCCTTTGTGCCCTTTTTCTGACAATGCCCTGAAAGTCATTGCTCTCAAGACGCTCATGCAATCCGGCCAGCTTGGGTTCCTCCTCCAATTGATCCCCAAAATATTCATACTCTCTTATAGAGGATTGAGAAGGAGGCCCTGAGCTCAGAAGACGAGTAGGAGGATGCCGGGGAAGGCCGAGCCGACCAAGTCACCATTCCTGAAGTCGCGGCCGAGCAGGATGATCTCTTCACCAATGACGACCAGGCTTGAAGACTTGTCTTTTTTTCTTGTTTTTTTTTGTTGATGTAAATGAACAAGTATCACCCTTTTGTATATCTTTTGTAAGTTCCTTAGCTTGTCTTTGGGAGGCCGTACTTTTGGCAGGCATGCCTTAGCCCGGTTTATGGGAGGCATTGCTCAATTTTTTATCAATAAATATTTTTTGCTTCAGCACCTTTGTCTCATTTATTTACTGCTCATTATTTGAACTACTTCTTTCTATTTGTATTTTGAACACTTGTTGATTGTATGTTGTACAAGTATAAAATTTCTTTATGCCGAGGAGGGTGCTCGACATAGGCAATTTGCCATTTGTCTAAGATGTCTTGCTCGACATTAGTGCTTTAGGAATTGATCCCTTCAAGTCGAGGAGGGTTGCACGACATAACACTTAGGTAATTTACAGGAATTGATCCCTACGGGTCGAGGAGGTTCCTTGACATAACACATAGGTAATTTATACCTTTTTTTAGTAGGGTTAGGGTTCTCGATTAATTAATATGATGAATATGCCGGGGTAACTCCTTGTCTTTATTACTTGGATATTTCATCCAAGGTGAGAGCTAGGTTGCTCGACTTTTTACCCTTAGGCATTTTGCCTAATGTACGAGCAATATGCTGCTCGTCTTTTTCACCCTTAGGCATTTTTACCAAGGTGCGAGTAGTAGACTCCTTGTCTTTTTTACCCTTAGACATTTTGCCCAAGGTGCGAGGAGTAGGCTCCTCATCTTTTTTACCCTTAGGCATTTTGCCCTTATGCATTTCGCCTAAGGTGCAAGAAGTAGGCTCCTCGTCTTTTTTACCCTTAGGCGTTTTGTCTAAGGTGCGAGGAGTAAGCTCTTCGTCTTGTTTACCCTTAGGCATTTTTTTCTAAGGTGCGAGGAGTAGGCTCCTCGTCTTTTTTACCCTTAGGCATTTTGCCTAAGGCGCGAGGAGTAGGCTTCTCGTCTTTTTTACCCTTAGGCATTTTTTCTAAGGTGCGAGCAGTAGGCTGCTCGTCTTTTGCATTTGTCTTGCTAGTCACAATCTTGTTGATGAAGACTGAATTTATTAACTAAATTTGATTAAATCGAACTGCAATCCTAGTATATTTGCAAACAAGGAAAAAACTTTACTAAGACTAATCAACTTAATCAATAAAGATAAACTTGTAAACTAGTGGTGGTATTTCTGTAGATGATCAGAATGCCAGGGATGCTTTATCTCTTGCCAATATGGAGTCTTCATTCTATAAGTCCCTTCTTTAATAACTTGAGTGATGATGTAGGGGCCTTCCCAGTTTGGGTAGAGCTTGTTCTGTTAAGCTTTTCTCCCTGTAACTTCTATTTTTTTAGTACCCAGTCCCCAACTTGGAATACTCTTTTGTTGACCCTTTTGTCATGGTAGTATTTAGTCCTTTCCTTGTAATTTACCATTCTTATCTAAGTAACTAGTATTCTTTCATCTACTACTCTAGGTCTAGCAACCTGTTAAACTTGTTGATCTGTTCATCATAGTTGGAATTTCTTGTTGTTGGGAGAGCCATCTCAACTGGTGCTATAGCCTCAGACCCAAAGGTCAGTGCGAATGGGGTTTCCCCGATTGGCCTTCAGGTGGTTGTGTGAACAGCCCACAAAGCTAATGGAAGTTCATCCAACCACACTATCACTTCCTTCTAGGTTTTTGGTTAGGGCTGTTAGCACCAACTTGTTAGCTCCTTTCGCTTGTCTATGGTATTGGGGCCTACTTATAGAAGACTTGATGTGTCTGACTTCCAGTATGTTCAACTCAGCTGTGAAGGCCTTAGAGAACTGGAGACCATGATCAGAGATGATAGTGTGTGGGACTCCAAAGCGACACCAGATGAAATCGTGGACAAAATTAATTTCGTTTTTTTTTCGTAATTTTGGCTAAGGCCTTTGTTTCTATCCATTTGGAGAAGTAGTCCACCGCCACGATCACATACTTGCAATTACCTTGGGAGGGAAAGGGTTCGATGATGTCGATTTCCCATATGTCGAATGGCCAAGTAGGGATTATGAGAGTCTTTTCCACTGATGGGAGTCTGGGGATGTTTTCTTTCTAACATTTGTCACATTTTCTAACGTAGGCTTGTGCGTCATCTCTCAGGTTTGTCTAGTAATAACCTAGCGTGATGATTTTTTCTGCTAGGGTTCTGGCTCCCGGTTGACTGCCACAAATGCCTTCATGGACTTTTATCAAGAGATTTTCTGTTTCTTTAGGGTGGACACATCTCATGAGGGGTTTTGTTAATGATCTTATGTAAATGATCATGTTCCACACTGTGAATCTTACTGATTTCTTCTTGATGAGCCTAGTACGTGATTCGTCATCCGGTAGTTGATTTCTTTCGATGAAGTCCATGTACTCATCTATCCAACAATTCTCCTCCCTGTCTAGGAGCATTACTCGTAGTCTTTCGTAGGCAGGTTCTTCGCCAAAGATTATAAATGGGGTAGAATCAGGATCTGCCACGTCAATAGTTGCCAGTTTAGATAGAACATCTGCCACTTGGTTATCTTCCCGACCTATCTGTCTTATCTCAAAAAATTCTAGTTTTTTCGTTATGTCTAGGACGAGATCTTTATATTTTGTAAGGATAGGGTGCTGAGTGTTGTACTCCCCTTTAATCTATTTGACTACGAGTTGGGAGTCACAGAAGGTGGCAATTTTTGTTGCACCGTAAAATGATGCCAAATCTCTGCCAAATATCAAAGCTTCGTATTTGGCCTGATTGTTGGAAGCGAGGAACTTGAATCTAATTATATCCTGGATGGTGTGCTCCCCATCGAGACTTGCTAGTACAACACCAGCTCAGCTTCTTTCCTTAGTAGCTGACCCATCTGTGTATATGACCCAGCAATTAGGTGGAAGCTCGATGGTCGGTTCTTCCTCCGCATGTTTTTTGTTCTTACGGGAGGTGGGGTCGTGCTCACATGTAAAGGCGGTTTCGACCATGAAATCGACCAGAGGCTGTGCTAGGAGTGTATTCCTAGGTTGGTAACTGATTTCAAACTCTGTGAGTTCAATAGACCAATTAAGGAGACATCCAGAGCAGTCCAACTTGTGCAAGATTTTCTTGAGGGGCTAATTAGTATACACAGTTATGGGGTGTGTAGAGAAGTATGCTCATAACTTCCTTGTAGATATGACCAAGGCATAAGCTATTTTTTCTGGGTTGAAATATCTGCTTTCCACATCTGATAATGCCTTACTAATATAGTAGATGGGTTTCTGAGTATTTCCCTCATTTCGGGCTAGCATAACAGCTATAGCATGGTTAGTGGCTGATAGGAAGACGTACAATATTTCTCCCATGACTGGGATGCTTAGCAATGGGGGGAGCCTAAGCACTCCTTCAACTGTTTGAATGATTATGAGCATTCATATGTCTAGGAGAAGCTCTTGGTCCCCTTTTTTTTTTTTTTTTTTAGGGAACCAGGACGGTACCTGGGAGGATTTTATTAATATCAAAAATGATTACACGAGGGGGACAACCAATCACTTCAATGAGCAAGATGGAGCCGGACCTCAAACTATCTATTACAATATAATAGCCTAACCATCTAGGCCTATCACTATTATCAACACCATATATCAACTCTTGGTCCCCTTGAGCACTTTGAAGAAAGACAGTGATTTTTTCGCAGACTTTGCAATAAACCTACCAAGGGCTGCTATTCTTCCGTTTAGCCTTTGGACTTCCTTGATGTTGGTAGGATCTTTCATGTCGATCAAGGCTTTGATTTTCTCCGAATTTGCCTCGATCCCCCTTTGTGACACCATGAAGCTAGGAACTTTCGGGCCGTCACTCCAAACACACACTTACTTGGGTTTAATTTCATACTTTTGACCTTAGGTTGTCAAAGGTTTCTTCAAGGTCCGAGGCGTGACTGCCAGTCCTAGTCTTAATGACCATGTCATCAATATAGGCTTCCATGTTTTGACTTATCTGCTCCCCAAATACTTTGTTGACCATGCGTTGGTAGGTTGCACCAGCGTTTTTAATTTTTGAAAAAATCAACGAAAACGGAGTCGCCACGCCATTTTAATTTTGAGGGCCAAAACTTTGAAAAAAGCCCGAGATCAGAGATTTAGGTTCGGAGGTCATGTTACGCGTCGGGAAGGACGTTAGTGTGCACCCGACGCGCCTCGTAAAACGAGTCTTCCAAGCTGAAAATCATTTGTGTGTGTGTGTGTGTGTGTGTGTTTTGGCCAAAATAAGTTGAAACTCAGAAAAGTAAAAATTGGGATATCTTTTTAAGACTTTAAACTGATCCCATGATTTTTTGGAAGATTTTTGGATTGAGATTTGGTACTCAAAAGACCTTTTGAAGTTGAGAGCCATTTCTGCCAGAATGAAAAAGGCAGTGGACCTTTGATTTTGAAAGGGATTCAAGGGTCTTAAAACTTCATAATCTGGATAAACTCAGAGAATGAAAGTTGTTCTAGACACCTTAAATAAAGTTTGTGCGAAGGAATTTTCCATTTTGGAGAATATTTGAGGGTCAAAACCTTCTGGAAACCTCAGATATGAGATCTGGATTCCCAGAAGCTGATGAACTAGCCTCTGAAAGAAAATTTGAAAAGAGGAGTTTTACTCACCCAAAAATAAGGTAAAAATATGTCTGGAAAGCTATGGATGTTGGCTACAAAAGTATTTTGTAGTCAACACCAAATTCCAAGTTCATCTGTGTCCAAAAATTAAGACCATGGACTGAGGTCTGAGAAAATTGCTACTGGACAGCAACTTCTCAAGAAAGAAAATATGATTTTAAGGGGGGTTTTGCATCCATGCTTGTCCCCATTTCCCTAGGTTTTGTTTAGTGATCACTAGACATTTTAGTGGTGAATCAACTATACCAAACCATCCTTGGGGTACATTAGGACTAAGCATTTCATTTGCTTGGGAAGGGGAATTTTATCCTTTGAAATCAAGATTTTATGCTTGAAAATGGTTTTTAGGGTTTTGAAAATGAGTTTTCTTTGCAAGAAAGTAAGAAAGCTTAAAAATAATGTTGATCTTTGTAGAAGATCATCCATGGAGATGGTCTTCCATGGTGATCTTCTTAGATCTAAAGCAAGAAGATGAAGGAACTACATTTTGTAGTTTGAAGATGCATGCATGGTTGAGATTTAGGGTTAGGAAGAGGAGGGTTTACCAATCTTCCTTGTGTTATTGAGTATTTGGCTTGAGTGTATGAGTGTTTAGGGCTTGAATATGAGAGTGAGTGGATGAGTGTGAGTTGGGAAAGATTGGAGAGAAAATGGTGACAATTCTTGAAGAATTCTCACTGTTTTCTCTCTATATTTCGCCAGAGGTTCGGTGCAATTGTGTTTTTCCTCCTTATTTTTGTGACTGGAGGGCTCAATTTATAGCCCTCCTGAAAATGCAAAGGTATCCGCGCGGATAGGTCCAAGAGGGCGTGCCTTTGTTCATTAAATGCAGCTCCAGCTTTGGACAAGAAGAATATTTCTTTTTGAAATTCAAATTAGGCAGCCAGTTTATGTTTCCAGCATTTCTATTTATGGTTTTCTTCTTTTGTTTTTCTTTTTTGAGATTCTTTTTAAGGTTTAACCTTAAATAACAATGCCCATTTTACCCTCACTTTGTTAGAAAAGTTAGGATTGTTAGGAATTGTTAGAAATGTTATAACTTTCGTTAATTTTCTAACGAAAATTCTAACAAGCTCAAATTGGAGCACTTACAGTAGCCCTCGGCGACGGCGCTTTCGAAGGAAGCGGGGTCGTCGATAAGAGTAAGGCTCCATATTTGGCAGGATGATCGAGTGATCGGGTGGCTGAACCTAGCGATAGGCTACCTACGTATCCCGAATGGGAATCAAGCCAGTCGTAGTTCGGGTCTTTGACCCTGGAGATGATGGCGTTTTAGGTGCCTCGAACCTGATGAGCGAGTTCTACAGTCGTTTGATGGAAAGAAACTCTGCTGGGGATGAGAGATGACCATTTTCGGTCTGATGGCTATCCGCTCTGCTGGGGATAGGAATGACCATTTTTGGTCTGATGGCTATCCGCTCTGCTGGGGATAGAAATGACCATTCTCGGTCTCTGCTGGGGATGATTGCGATTTATCGCTTTCTAGTGATAGCGTCTTAGGTGCCTCGAACCTTGAAGATGGCGTTTTAGGTGCCTCGGACCTTGGAGATGGCGTTTTAGGTGCCTCGAACCTTGATGAAGTTGTTTTTAGGTGCCTCGAACCTTGATGAAGATGGCTTTTTAGGCGCCTCGGACCTTAATTTGAAATGGCCTTTCGGTGGACTTTGTCTGCTGCCGAAGGATAGGGTGACCGTTTTGGTCGAGGGGCTGGACCTAATGATAGGCTACCTACGTATCCCTAGTGGGAATCAAGCCCTTTCGTAGTTCGAGTCCTACTCGAGATTCCGTTGGCTTTTGGGATTCCGTTGACTTTGCTGGGGATTTTGTTAGCCTTTGCTGGGGAAAATCAGACGTATTCGTCTGGGAAATCGGTCTTACGTTTGACTGCCGGGGGTGATTTTGATGAGAGATACGAGATCTCGTTATCTTTCTCGGGGAAATCGGTCTTACGTTTGACTGCCGGGGAATATTTTGATGAAAGATACGGGATCTCGTTATCTTTCTCGAGGCACTCGGTCTTACGTTTGACTGCCGGGGAAGATTTTGATGAAAGATACGGGATCTCGTTATCTTTCTCGGGGCACTCGGTCTTACGTTTGACTGTCGGGGAAGATTTTGATGAAAGATACAGGATCTCGTTATCTTTCTCGGGGCACTCGGTCTTACGTTTAACTGCCGGGGAAGATTTTGATGAAAGATACGGGATCTCGTTATCTTTCTCGGGGCACTCGGTCTTACGTTTAACTGCCGGGGAATATTTTGATGAAAGATACGGGATCTCGTTATCTTTCTCGAGGCACTCGGTCTTACGTTTGACTGCCGGGGAATATTTTGATGAAAGATACGGGATCTCGTTATCTTTCTCGGGGCACTCGGTCTTACGTTTAACTGCCGGGAATGATTTTCTTGACAAGGGGCTGACTTTGGTTAACTCTGTCAAGTTGGGGACTGAATTGCAGAGTCCTGGAATTTTAAGGGGCAAAAGGGTCATTTTGACCCTTGCAATCCTATCCGCGCGGATAGGAGCTGAAAGCCAGGGGTATTAATTAGGGCCAACGCCCTTCCTCTTCCCCATTCTGTTTTTACAGAAAATTACGAGAGAGAGAGAGAAAATTCTGCAAATCCGCCATTTTTGGCCAAAAAGCTTCAAAAATCTTCCGATTTCTTCGATTTTTTGAGCAATGGAACACGGGGAAGGCGCTTTTCAAGGTCAAGGACGTGGCCCGGTAGCGGAGAGGCGATTGGAGCTCGTCCGGATGAGGAGGCATTACAATCTTTCGCAATCGGTTGAGGAGGAGCATTACCCCGATGCTTGGCAACATTGGGCTTCGGATCCGCATCTCCGAACGGTATACTTTGAAACCCTTTGATCCCTTTGTTGATTTCTTGTTTGAAAATTTTGGGTGATTTTTGAATTTTTTTTTTGAAAATTCGAATGATTGATGTTCTTGGCTTTGAATCTTGATTTTGATGCTTTGCATGTTGTAATGAGTATATGAGTAACCCAAAATGCGCATTTTGCTTGGGAAAAAGAATTGGCATTTTTGCCACATTTTTTTTTCAATTCGAAAATTACATGTGAAAATTCGAAGAATCGTGATTTCTTTTTTTTTTTGAAATTGAATATTGCATGTTGATGATGATGATGATTTTTTTTTTTGAAATTGAATTTTGATATGAATGATGATGCAATGCATGCATTTTGTTTGGAAAGAATGGGCATTTTGCCAATATGAGATGTATGTATGTTTAGGATTTTTTTTTTTGAAAAGTGGGACGGATTTTTCCTCCCGTTGCATGTAAGATGGATGATATGCATGTATGCATTTTTTTTGTTGAAAATGGGACGGAGTTTTTACTTCCGTAGGAATGCATTTTGTTTTTTTTTTTTATGAATGCATTGGGACTTGCTGGAAACTGTTTTCTTTCATGCGAGAAAAACGGGGCTATGCTCATTGTATGCTGTCATGCTGTCGAAATTTCCTTTTTTTTTTTTAATGTATGTGTATGCTTTCTCTTTTTTTTTTGTAAATGCAAATGCAAAATTTTTTTTTGACATTTTCTCTCTCTTTTTTTTTTTTACAGGGCGGACACCGTTTTGTGACGGAGCAGCTGAACAAAATGAAGACTCGAGGATCAGTGGAGTCTGTGATTGACTTGTGGGACCGGCTTCCGGATGCGGGCCGAGGAGCTTTGCCAAGTCCGAGACAGATTGTTGTCGAGACGGGGCTCTGGGAGTTCGTCGAGTGTTTGAGGGGACTGGTCAAGTTCCCTAAGAGCAAGGGCTTGATGTTTGCTCTGGCGCAGCATTGGTGGGACGCGACCCACACCTTCCACTTCTTCCGGGCGAGGCTACGCTACGCCCTCCGACTATGCCGTGATCACGGGCCTGTCCTTTAATGGACGCAGATTGAGTGGCGAGATGGCTACAGCGATGCCGATCTGCAGCTCTTCGGGATTTTCCCCTATTCCCAAAAAGGGGATGGGGATGGAGTATGCCGTGGTCTACGGCAAGATTGTGGAGACCATAGCGAGCTATGAGGTCGGGAGGAGAGGATAGGCGCCGATCGATTGCCGGGGCCTTCTTGTGGTTTGCTTTCTCGAGCACGCTCTTTGGACATGCTTTGAGGACGGCAGCTTTGCCTTCTTGAGGTCCTTGGAGGACATGGAGACGGCCTGGAGATGTCTCGTGGGGAGAGGCCGGGCTGGCGAGCTTTATTTTGCTCTTGATAGGTACAGGAAGGCCGTGAGCTCCTTGTCTTGCTTCGAGTTTGCCCTGGAGGTATAAGCTCTCTTTTTGCTTTCCTCTCTTTTTTTTTTTTTGAGCACGTACTTTTCTCTTGCACCGGATTGATTGGATTTTTACCTTTCGCAGTATGGACGTTGGAGTTTTTCCACGTCACGGTGGCGGCACCCGGCGGAGTACGTTGGGCGTATCCGGCCATGCGATCTTGGTCCAAGCATGCCCGGAGAAGATAAGCTCCAGGGGGCGTACGACTCTTAGGTACGCGGATTGCCTTCCTTTCGACGGAGGCCGAGACGGATGAGGGGATGATATTCTTCCCCGGGATATCTTTGAGGTAGCGCACGAAGGGCGCCGAGATCCGGACAAGGTGCGGCGGAGGATTTTGAGGGGTCCGACTGCGATGCCTATTATCCGGGAGAGAGGGTGACGCACCGGCATGGCGTGAACTCGCCTTTGAGGACACCGGTGGAGCCTCCCGCCGATATGATGCACTCCGAGCGATCGGTCCGTGACTGGGATGATTACCGAGCAGGCCAAGACTTCTCGGACTTCGTGGCGATTGAGCCATATGCGACATTCGTCTTGAGGAGGCCGAGGATGCCTCGAGGTTCCGGATAGGGAGGGGCTTGGGATCCGCGGTACCCTCGGACGGATTTTCCTATATCCAGGATGGGGTCCGATTGAGGGTGCAGATCCCTCGGCCGAGCGACTTCCACGAGCTTTCCGGCCTCGTCCGGGTATGAAGGTATGGTTTCACCTTTTCCCCTTCTTTTCTTTCCTTTGTTTCATCATCTTTAGCATCACCTCTTTTTGACGCTTTTGCTTTTGTGCGGTTTTCGGAGGTGATCGTCGAGAAGCCGACGAAGCAAGTGATCGGGGCTAAGAGATTCATCGGGAGGATGGTCGCTTGCGGGGCTCCTCGAGGCTAGAGCGAGGCGACCACGGCCGGCGCCCGTCGGACGGGAGGCTTCCCTATTCGCTCGTAGACTTCTTCATAGACTCCTTTGTCTCCTCTCCTTGATCCCCGCGCGTGCGCCTTCGGATCACGTCATTCTCGGGGATCCACACGGGCGGGGACACGTTTGGCGGCATGGCGGGTCGTCTTCGTACGTGCGTGAGTCCGACGCCTTCACCTTCGGATACGATTTTTCGCAGATCTCGGCTTGCCCTATCGTAGCGTGCCGGTTGGTCCCGACGAGCCTCTCTCGGGAGACGAGGGACGATTCTGAGCCCGAGATTTTCAGGGCTCCTGAGGAGGCGGGCCCGAGTCGCAAGAGGGGCCGGGGGGAGACATCGGGCGCTGGAGACTCCGATTGATTTTTTTATTTTTTTTTTTGAGATTTGAGATTGAGATTTAGATTTGTACAGCCTTACGCACATTTTTTTGATGTAATAATTTAGGATTTTATTTATGTTTGCTTGTTTTTTTTTTTATGCACACTCCTTTTTTTTTTGGAATGTAATAATTTAGGATTTTATTTTATGAATGCAATGCAAGATGAATGCGTGTTGCATGAGCCTTGGTTTTTTCTTGCAAGGGTGTTTGGTATATGGACTGGTTTGGGGAGGTTTTTGCACAAGTTTCGAGCAACCTGGACGGAATATTCCTCTTTTGGAGTAGCACTTGACTGCGTTGCATTTTTTTTTGGGAAAGCAATCCCATCCGCGCGGATGGGGACCGCATCCGACATTGTTCTTTAATTTTGGTTCAGCACTGGTCTTGCTTTATTTCAAATTCAAATATCCTCTTCAACCTCCAAATTCAAACGGCCATTTTCGGGAGAAAGAGAGAAAACCATGGAAATGGCCAAAAATTCTCCAAAATTGTCCAAAGAAAGGCAAATGTTGTTCTTTGAAAAGTTCAAGGAGTGGTGTAGGGAGATCATGCATGAGAGAAGATCATTCTTTGAAGAAAGGTACAAGATACGATGCTTGTGGTCTCTCAAAGAATTGGTTCCGGATTATGACCTCTTAAGAGCTTCTTCTTCATTTTGGGATACTAGAAGGCATGTCTTTTGCCTTTCCTTCAACGAGATTGTTCCGATCGTCGAAGAATTTCGGGCCTTGCTTGGAGGTCCTGAGGTGGAAGAGATAGCGGTTCCCTTGCCCGGAGGGGCTTCTTTGCCGACAGATTGTGCGTCCTCCTTCATCTTTCCCTGAGGAAGCGCAAGGTATGATCCGCGGTCCCGATCATCTCGATATTTCCGGTCTTCCCGACAGATTTAGAGGCCTAGGCTTGGTGGATGATGCCTATTGGGATGCCTTTGCACTTTGTATGTTTGGCACCCTGTTCATGGTCTATTCCTTTGGGATTCGCCATCGGTCTCGCCGGATGTTGTCGTTCACTGTCGCCTGGGCAAAGATGTCGTTCCTTTGATTCCGGGGAGACTTTTCATGCTCTCGACAGATTAGCTACCGGACGGCGGTATATGCACGGGCAGCCTGCCTTTTGACCCCGTGGGCCGATGGAGCGTTTGGGGTTCTTCGGAAACCTCGATATGATCGTGCCTTCGACTTTTGCCAGAGAGGTGTTGATGTAGATTTTGATGATCGTGGCTCGTGGGAGCGTTGGATGGCGGGTCGCCGCATCGAAGATATCGATGGTTGGTGCCTCATTGGCGGGTGGAGACTCGCAGAATGCTTCAGACGGGTCTCCCGTGGTCATGCTTCCGGCTTTCTCACCCGGCTTCTATATTCCTGCTTTAGTTCTGAGACAGTTCGGCCTGGAGCAGGTTCCTTTGGAGGGCTTTGATGATGTAGCCACCAGGGTGGTGACTCCTGCTTCTATGGATGATCCCTCGGTGTTTCCATTTCTTTCCCGAGTATGGAGGTATGACGCCTTTCCTTCTCGGGTTATTCTCAGCGTCCGAGACCGGTGTTCCCGACCACTTGTACACTGGATTGGTATGAGAGGCATCCGGGAGAGACTCGTGGCTATTTTGAGACGGCGTGAGGCCATTGTAGGTGTGGAGGACCGCATCTGCTTCGAGAGGAGAAGGGCCGAGGCGAGGGCCAACCCTCATGACCGGAGCTGGGACGCCGTGACCGACTATGAGGCTTACGTCAAGAGACAGAGAGGAGGGCTCCTATGCTACCACCTAGGCTACAGGAGATGAGGGATGACGCTAGGGCTACTAAGGCCCCGACAGAGACCGGTTTGATAGACCTGCTCCTATACCGAGCTTGGTAGGAGGAACACCGACATTTTTCCCCGTCCGTAAAAGAAGACTCAGGGGGAAGAAAAAGGGAGAGGCCAAGCACGAGTGGCTTGGAGTGATTTCCGAGGTTTCCGAGTATCCCTTTCTTGCCATGACGCACACATTAGTTTGATTATGTATCTTAGTTTTCTTTTAGCAGGTTGCCGCTTGTAGGAATGAATCGGGCTTAGACTCATCAAAGAGCTTTTAATTTGTAATGAATATTTGAATTGCTTCAGAGTTTTTTTTTTTTTTCGAGACGCTTTCATGGTCTCGATCAATTGTATTGATGCCAAAGTATGGCTTTTATTTGTGCTTTAGACCGAACCGTTTCCGCCGCCTACGTTCCCTCATTTTGAGGAGCTCAGTCTTCGTAGTTCAACCCGGTGAACTCTTTTTTTCTTTGTTTTTTTGTGTTTTTTTTTGGTGCAACCCTGTTTTTACCTAGGCCGCCCTTTTCGGGTTTCTAACCTAGTTGGGTATTACTCTTTTAGCACTTTTTTTTGTGTTTTTTTTTGGTGCAACCCCGTTTTTTACCTAGGCCGCCCTTTTCGGGTTTCTAATCTAGTTGGGTATTACTCTTTTAGCACTCCTTTTTTTTTGTTTTTGTTTTTTTTTGTTGTTTGTTTTTTTTTTTTGGTGCAACCCTGTTTTTTTCCTAGGCCGCCCTTTTTGGGTTTCTAACCTAGTTGGGTATTACTCTTTTAGCACTCTTTCTTTTTTTTGTTTTTTTTTTTTGTTTTTTTTTTTTTTTTTTGTTTTTTTTTTTGTTTTTTTTTTTTTTTTTTTACGCGTAGTATCTGCGCAGCCTTGTCACCGTTCACCGGGTGTACAAAGGGATTCCCGTCGAGATCCGCAAGTTGCATGGCTCCTCCGGAGAAGATCTTACGGACGACATATGGCCCGACTCCATACAGGCTCCCATTTGCCGAGAGGGTTGATACGGGACCGGGGCTTTTCTTTTAGAACGAGATCACCTTCTCGGATCTCCCAATGCTTTACTTTCTTGTCGAAGGCTCGCCATTCTTCCTTGGTAGGCCCGGATGTGTTCCATGGCCTTCGCCGGCGTTCGTCTAGTAGGGCCAATTCATCATGGCGACTCTGTAGCCATTCGACCTCGTTGATCCGGCTTTCCAACAAGATACCTGAGCGAGGGATTTCCGGCTCGATTGGGAGTACGGCTTCCATCCCGTATGTGAGGGCAAAAGGTGTTTCCCGCTTGCCGTTCCGATCGATGTTCTCAGTAGCCCCGCAGTGCCAGTGTAACTTCTCGGGCCAATCTCTCGCCTTGGGCAGCCATTTTCCGGATGATATTTTCCAGAGTCTTGTTTGCCGCTTCGACGGCTCCGTTGGTTTGGGGCCTGTAAGGAGATGACTTGTGACGGGTTACTCGGAATTCTCGCCAATTTTTCACATTCCCTTCGAAGTGGGATCCATTATCTCGAGATGATTTCGGCCGGCAACCCGTATCCGCACATGATGTTTTCTTTGATGAAGAGGGCAACTTTCTTCGAGTTGAGGATTTTGTAGGACTTGGCTTCAACCCACTTGGTGAAGTAATCCACGGCTACCAGGACGAACTCGTGGTCGTATCGCCCGATGGTGTGATTTTCCCTATGACATCAATTCCCCAAGTGACAAAAGGACAAGGGGTTGTCATGCAAGATAACTTGTGAGGAGGCAAGTGATTAAGATTTGAGTATCGCCGACATTTGTCGCAGCCTTTTGACGAACCGGATGCGGTCGGTTTCCATGGAGATCCAAAAGTACCCCATTCTCGCATGATTTGCATCGAGCTCGAGCATTCATGTGAGGGCCGCAGTACCACCATGTATTTCTTTCATGAGTTCGGTAGCCTCTTGTTTGCCGATACATCGCAGAGGGGGCCTTGATAACGCTTCTTGTATAGCATATTTCCCAAAAGAACATAATGGGAGGCGAGCCGCTCAGTGGCCGAGAGACTTTTTGCTTTGATTCCTTCTTTATATTCCCCATCTTCATTTTTGAAAGAGGCCTCGCCATCCTTCGTGTACCGGTAAATCTGAGTGTACCAGGATCATTGATCGCTTCGGCTTCCGCTTCAATTTCGAAGCAATAGGCGGGGTTTTCTCTTCTCCCGACTACGAATGGTTTAACGTACTTTCCTTCAGTATTTCGACAAGAGAGGCTAGTGTAGCCAGAGCATCTCGCGAACCTGTTTCGGTCCCTTGGCGTGTAATGAAAGCCGATTTCTTTGAATTGAGCCACTAGTTCTTCCATGTAAGCATGATACTTCGCAAACCCGGATCCACGGTCTTCCATTTGTTAGAGACACGATTGATGATGAGGGCGTAGTCACCATACACCTCCAATTCCTTGATATTTCTTTCAAGGGCGGCTTCCAACCCGGCTATGCAAGCTTCATATTCAAGCGTTGTTGGTGACTTCGGTTCAAATTTTTACTGCATGGGGTGTGTTCGTCGCAGGATCGACCGTAAGCATTCCTATCCCGTTCCCCTTTTGTTTGACGCTCCGTCGAAGAAGAGTTGCCGTGATTTTCTCCTTCTAGGCGAAGATTCCATCATCGGGAAATTGAGGTTCGAGGTCCTCGAGACTCATCACTTGGGAAATCGGCCGATGTTACGCCATTTATGCGTCCTTTTACGGATTTCCTTGAAACATAAGTGATGTCATATTCGGCCAAAAAGAACGACCATTTTGCCAATCTCATGGAGATGGAAGGCTTGTCGAATGTATATTTGATGGGGTCTATCCTTGAAACAAGATGTATCTAAAGGGTGAGACCGCATGTAGTGTTTCAACTTTCCCACTACCTGCACCAAACCTCGCGCAAGTCTTCTCGCAAGCGCAGTAATTGAGTTCGCTTCCTTGGAGCTTTCTCGCTACGAAATAGATGGCGTTTTCGACTTTGGAATCTTTCTTCTCTTGAGCTAGCATAGCCCCAATTGTCGTATCCGTGACGCTTAGATATAGCAAGAGTGGCTTTTGTCGATGTGGTGGGCGAGAGAATCGGGGATTCACAAGATATGCCTTAACTGCTCAAAGGCAAGCCGACATTCCGGGGTCCATTCTGTGTAGGCATTTTTCTTCATCAACTTGAAGATTGGCTCGCATAGATCGAGGTCACCGATTTTACAAAGCGGCCTTATGTATCATAGTCTTCCCATGAAGGATTTTACTTACGTTGTCCGGGGTGGCTTCATTTCAACTATCGCCTTGATTTTCTGGGATCTACTTCGATTCCCCGTTACGTCACCATATATCCTAGCACCTTACCTCGTCTTACACCGAAAGTGCACTTGGGCCGGATTCGGGCCTCATGTCGTGGTCTCTGAGGCGGCCGAAGAATTTTCTCAAATCAACAAAGTGTCCGCCATCCGATCCTCTGGAATGTATTATCATGTCGTCCACATAGACCTCAATTTCTTTGTGGATCATGTCATGGAACAGAGCCGTAGCCGCCTTTGGTACGTAGCCCCAAAGATTCTTTAGTCCGAATGGCATGACCGTGTAGCATGTGCCCCAAGGGGTTGTGACGGCTGTTTTGGCTTGATCTTCTTCTCGCCATTTTGATTTGGTCAGAGCCGGCAAAACCATCGACGAAGGATTTGACTTCATGGTTGGCCGTGGAATCTACCAAAATGTCGATGTTTGGCGGAAATCGTCTTTGGACCGGCTTTGTTCGTATCCCGAAGTCTACGCAAAGATCGGATTTTTCCGTTGGCCTTGGTCACCGTCACTATGTTGGGCTGCCATGTTGGGTATTCAATGACCCCGATGAAACCTGCTTTCTGAGCATCTTTTCTATTTCCTCTTTCACTTGTAAGGACCATTCGGGCTTAATTCTTCTTAGCTTCGCTTTACCGGCTTCGACTTCCGGGTCGAGCGGTATTCGGTGCTCAACTATGGAAGGATCGAGGCCTGGCATATCTTTATAGGACCACGCGAACACATCCACGAATTCTTTTAGCAACTCAATTAGGGCGTCCATTTCAGTCCCTTCGAAAAAACTACCGATCTGCGTCTCTTTAGGCTCTTCCGCAGCTCCTGCATTCACACTTGTCAAAATCTCTTCGGCAACTTGGGCTCGATTTTCCTCTTCCTGACAACCCGCTTAAAGATTTCTTTGATATATTGTTCATTTAATGTGTCCGCTCTTCATCTAGTGAATCGTTATTAACTGTTTTTAGATTATTAGTTAATTCATCATTAGTTAAAGTGGCAATTAAGGGATACTCGTAAAGGTTCGTCATTTCATTGAGAATAAGAGGAATACAAAGATTGGCTACAATTTCGTGGTCTTCGTGCGTGAGGCCATCGGACGACTCGAGAGACTCGAACTCAACAATGAGAGACTCCTGAGGACTTTACAAAGGTTGACACGAAAGGACGGGGACCAATCCAAGCTTGGTGATCATTTCCTCTTTGGTCGCGGACGGCCCGAGAGAGTTTCCCAATTCTTTAGCGGCATCACTATCGGTGGCTTCACAACCCGGGAAAGGCATGGTCTCTGTGCTCCCTCCTCGCCGCTGCCATCATCTCTTTGTCCGAACCGTAATCAATTGTGTTTGGCGTCCGAAAGCCGAGCATGTGGATGTAGGGATCTTCCTCAATCCCGGGGATTTCCGTTTCGTCACAATCGACCGCTCAATCCAGATGTAAGGACGCATTGCGTCTCGGTGAGCCGCTAGAAAAATCTCATGTCCCATACTCGAGCGGAAAGGCTTGGCGTGTAGTTCAAGAAGGAGGACGTCCCACACGACGTTCATAGATTCGAGCCGAGTCTCGTCTGTTTGTCGACTTTTATCATGAAAATCTCCTCGCCTGGCGAGGCCAAAGAATGGGTTTGCGTGCACGCCGACAAATCTGTGATTGAGGACCAGGGACTTGTGTGCCTGTATCATGGCGGTGTTCGGCGTTTCCTTCCAAGTGTGCCTCCAAGTGTTGGAAATAGCAATTAAATTTGATGAATCGAACTCCTTCGAGTCTCGCTGCTTGAGTGTGTCGACATTGTTGGCATCGCCGGATTCCAAAGGATGCCGGCGAGACTTGCCTCTTGAAGGATGTAGCCCCGGTGTTTGACCGTGGGCGTTCTTGGCTATTGTTTCAGCCTTCTGTTCCCTATGAGGAAACCGTCACCCCTTATGACTTCAAGGTCTCCGCCGGTTGATGAATTTGACGCATTGGTGGAGAGTGGAGGCTATGGCTTTCATGTGATGCAACCAAGGGCGCCCTAGCAGGGCCGTGAACTCGGAGGGATATCCATTACATGGAACTTTGCGGGCACCATTTGGGTTTCGTACTGCAGTTCCGTAGTCACCGTCCCCGATGGGACGAGACGAACCGTCGTAGGCCTCGACAGCCGTGTAGACGGGACCACGCGCCTTTCATTTATGCGGAGGGCCCTCCTTATGCTGAGGGGAAGGACGTTTACCGATGATCCATTGTCCACTAATACCCCCGGGAGTGATATGGTGTTGAGCCGAATATTGATGTACAAAGCTTCATTGTGTTGGGAGACATCTCTTGGCAAATCTTCACCGCAGAAGGTGATCATGCTCCCATATAGGTGAGGATCATAGATTTGGTCCTTGTCTCGGGATAGAGAGTCATTAAACCCGTCGCTTCGTGCCTTTTTCTTGCGAGGTAGAGTCTTTGCCGAAGCCCCGGGTTATACCGATGCCTTTTGTGGCGGTTGCCATCTCCCAGTCAACATGTTGATTGAGTGGGAGCGCCAGATCAAGGCGTCGGTTTTTCTTCATCGGTGTATACTGAGCCGGACAAACCGAACCTTCGTCGACCCCGAGGGGGTTGGACTTTTGTTCGGCAGCATCCTGGTATCCGAAAGTCTCACTCGTCGTTGGCAAGGGTTTTCTCGCTTCTTTTACCCCTTTTTGCTTTGGGGAAGACTGACCGGAGTAGAGTACATAATAATCAAATCCCCTGATAGCTCCCCGAGCGTTCCCACGCCGTTATCACCGCCTCGAATCTCTCCTTCAATTTTTGGCCGGGAGGAAATTTTCTTTTTCTTAGGAGGACGGTCCTCGTGTATCCAAATTCCCGATAATCCCTTTCAAGGCGGTCGGGACAAATACAAATATCCCACCAAATGTGTTCCACGGCGAGGTGGCGGATTTGGGACCTCGGGTTGGCGGTCTTTGGAATGACTTTGAGTGGAACCGGTCCGGGGATCTGCCGGGCTTCCCGGTAGCGAGTGATTGGACTCCGCCTATAATGAGAGATATTGAGGTCCTGGGAACGGGCACATGTTTGTCCTTCAGGGCAGCCCCTGGGCCAGGATGGGATATTGTTAAGGTCCCGAAGTGGCGCGTGGCCTCTTCAATCCAAGCCTGTCGTCCTGCTCCGGGCGTTCTTCCAGGGCTTTGATGGCCGACCATATTTCTTCAACTGTTCCCTCGATTTTCATCACTCAGCCGACACTTGTGGGATCATCACTTTGAGAGGGGACAACCGACAAGATACCGAACTCTTTCGTCCCCGATCGCTGTTGGGGGCCGCTTGCCCCGTAAGTCGGCGGGCGGGAGTTCCGGCGGTGGAAACATAGGAATCTTGGGGTAGCATCTTGATGTATCCGGACTATTAAGAAGAGGAGGAGAACCCTCTTCGTCTTTGCGGTAAAAGTGCCATCGGAATTGAGACTCGATAGTCAAACCATGACTTGCGACAATCCCTGAAGGTTATCAATTTGAGCCTCATGTCGAAGTCTCATCTGTTTCTACCAACTGGATCCAATACCGGGTCTGTTCGAGGGATTTTGGAGGACGGAGCAACGTTATCCCCATCATTACCTACTGATGCGACATTCTCAAACCCGAGTCTGAGCAAACGGTGAAGTCGACGATGCGCTGACTCTTCCCAACCGATCAAACGGTGACCGGTGCCCGAAACCAAGCTTTGTGCGGAGTCATGGGGAAAGGACACGAAGGTTCGATGTCCAGGAATGGAAGGAGGGTAGGTGTTTGGGCTTTAGGCTCATGCAACATGCGCTTATTTGTTCACGTTTACTTAAAACATGTTTTATTAACCTAATCGGTTGGAAAAGATTGCTCTTCTTTTTCGCAAACTACTCGATTCCCGGATCAGTGGGCCCCGTCACTACGTCTATAAGCCCCTCGTATTCCACCTGTATTTCGACCTCCCGGGGTGGACAAATCCCGGGCGAGGGTCCTATAGGGCAAGCGGGTCCCACCGACCGAAAGAAAACAATCCTAAAAGTCCGGCGGGTAATCGAGTCTTAACGAGCATTCGATGTAAATTACGGACAAAGCCGACGTCGAAAGTCAAGATCATGTCCGAGGGCTCGACAAAAAGTCGGCATGATTTGACCGATAAGCGTCCACGATTGATCTTGACTTGTCATCGCTAAGCCGTAATTAGGCATGGAACAGTCATTAATCCTTGATGACTCAAAGGTCAATGCCGGGAGCCATGTATAATTTGTGCCGGCCGAGCCGAAGTCAAGGCGCCGGTCAATATCTTGGTCAAAGTCCGCGGCGGAAAACCTGCAGTAACTTCGACCGATTAGGGACCCGAAAGATATTGAGTCGGTATGCCGACAAAGGCTTGAAAGGAAAGGTCTATACACGGACAGGCATGACACGTAATGGACTAAAAACCAACCGGGTCTCGGACAAAGTGTGTCACGGACAAGTGCATGGTCGACACGAGGCTCCATGGGATGTTTGGGTAGTCCTGTGCTCATCCGAGAGGCGTAATAAGACCAAACGGACCGCGACAAGGATTTCCCCGGGTTAAGGACGTAGTGTGCAGTGTACGGCCACGTGCGCGTAGTGTGCAAGCAGTCTATATTCTTTTTCTGAGTAAAATAGAGATTTTTTATGTGTCTTAAAAATATGATGCATGATTTTTTTTTTGAGAATTTTCTTCTTCTTTTGAAAATCTTTTTTTTTTGATTTTTTTTTTGAAATTTTTAATGAGCACATAAGCACGTAAATTCCGACAGTTAGGGACATTATTCCGACAGTCAAAATTTTGACTTTCTCCGAGGCGGCCAAAACAACATGAAAACTGTGCAAAAATCAACACACACACAAAAATGATTTTCAAAGCCGGGACGGAAGCTTGACCCTCAAAAGCTTTTTTTTTTTTGAAAACGGTGATACCGGTACGTGGGATTGTTAGACCACAATTTATCCCCGACTCGTGTTAGGAGGCGATAACGGGAAATTTAGTGGTTTCCACCAATATACCAAATACCATTTTTTTTTTTAAAAAAAAGCTTAGTCCCCAGCGGAGTCGCCACTGTGATGAATGTGCAATATTCGAAAATTTTCCCATTTTTGTGTTTGAAAAAATCAACGAAAACGGAGTCGCCACGCCATTTTAATTTTGAGGGACAAAACTTTGAAAAAAGCCCGAGATCAGAGATTTAGGTTCGGAGGTCATGTTACGCGTCGGGAAGGACGTTAGTGTGCACCCGACGCGCCTCGTAAAACGAGTCTTCCAAGCTGAAAATCATTTGTGTGTGTGTGTGTGTGTGTGTGTGTGTGTGTGTGTTTTGGCCAAAATAAGTTGAAACTCAGAAAAGTAAAAATTGGGATATCTTTTTAAGACTTTAAACTGATCCCATGATTTTTTGGAAGATTTTTGGATTGAGATTTGGTACTCAAAAGACCTTTTGAAGTTGAGGGCCATTTCTGCCAGAATGAAAAAGGCAGTGGACCTTTGATTTTGAAAGGGATTCAAGGGGCTTAAAATTTCATAATCTGGATAAACTCAGAGAATGAAAGTTGTTCTAGACACCTTAAATAAAGTTTGTGCGAAGGAATTTTCCATTTTGGAGAAGATTTGAGGTGTCAAAACCTTCTGGAAACCTCAGATATGAGATCTGGATTCCCAGAAGCTGATGAACTAGCCTCTGAAAGAAAATTTGAAAAGAGGAGTTTTACTCACCCAAAAAATAAGGTAAAAATATGTCTGGAAAGATCTGGATGTTGGCTACAAAAATTACTTTGTAGTCAACACCAAATTCCAAGTTCATCTGTGTCCAAAAATTAAGACCATGGACTGAGGTCTGAGAAAATTGCTACTGGACAGCAACTTCTCAAGAAAGAAAATATGATTTTAAGGGGGGTTTTGCATCCATGCTTGTCCCCATTTCCCTAGGTTTTGGTTAGTGATCACTAGACATTTTAGTGGTGAATCAACTATACCAAACCATCCTTGGGGTACATTAGGACTAAGCATTTCATTTGCTTGGGAAGGGGAATTTTATCCTTTGAAATCAAGATTTTATAATTGAAAATGGTTTTTAGGGTTTTGAAAATGAGTTTTCTTTGCAAGAAAGTAAGAAAGCTTAAAAATAATGTTGATCTTTGTAGAAGATCATCCATGGAGATGGTCTTCCATGGTGATCTTCTTAGATCTAAAGCAAGAAGATGAAGGAACTACATTTTGTAGTTTGAAGATGCATGCATGGTTGAGATTTAGGGTTAGGAAGAGGAGGGTTTACCAATCTTCCTTGTGTTATTGAGTATTTGGCTTGAGTGTATGAGTGTTTAGGGCTTGAATATGAGAGTGAGTGGATGAGTGTGAGTTGGGAAAGATTGGAGAGAAAATGGTGACAATTCTTGAAGAATTCTCACTGTTTTCTCTCTATATTTCGCCAGAGGTTCGGTGCAATTGTGTTTTTCCTCCTTATTTTTGTGACTGGAGGGCTCAATTTATAGCCCTCCTGAAAATGCAAAGGTATCCGCGCGGATAGGTCCAGTAGGCGTGCACTGTTCATTAAATGCAGCTCCAGCTTTGGACAAGAAGAATATTTCTTTTTGAAATTCAAATTAGGCAGCCAGTTTATGTTTCCAGCATTTCTATTTATGGTTTTCTTCTTTTGTTTTTCTTTTTTGAGATTCTTTTTAAGGTTTAACCTTAAATAACAATGCCCATTTTACCCTCACTTTGTTAGAAAAGTTAGGATTGTTAGGAATTGTTAGAAATGTTATAACTTTCGTTAATTTTCTAACGAAAATTCTAACAAGCTCAAATTGGAGCACTTACAGTAGGGCATTATGGTATAGCAATAAATTCCTTCGGCTGCCTGGAAGGCTATCTTCTCAACGTCTTCATCCGCCATTTTTATCTAGCGATAACCAGAATATGCGTCTAAGAAGCTGAGGGTCCTATATATAGTAATGGAGTCTACCAACTTGTCAATTCTGGGGAAAGGATAACTGTCTTTTGGGCAGGCTTTGTTGAGATCTGTAAAATCTACTCACATTCGCCACTTCCCGTTTTGTTTCTTGACCATCACAACATTGGCCAACCAAATAGGATATGTTGCTTCTCTGATAATTCCAGCACTTAGCAATTTTTGTACCTCCTTGTTGATTGCATCGTCCTTGTCATTAGCAAAAATTCTTCTTGTCTTCTTGATAGTTTTAGCAGACGGGTCGACTTCCAACTTATGTACAGCCAGCTCTTCTTTTATTCTCTCATATCTTCGACCTTCCAGGCAAAGACATCTAGGTTATTTTTTAGTAGGGTGATGATCTCCTCCCTTTCTTCTGGGGAAAGTTGCCCCTGATTTTTATTCTTTGCTCTGGGTAGTCGGAATTGAGTATAATTTCTTCCAAATCATCCACAGGCTCCATTTATGAACCGTCTCGAAAATGCAAAGTCTCAATGATTATTTCTCTAAGTCTTCTACCCTCATCACTATCCATATGCCTATGAACAATGTAAGGGGCGATGATTTCGGCTACTGTACTCTCGCCATCTAGGGTGAGTTCGTCTACGTATTGCAGCTCTCTCCTTGTCTCAAGTCATTGTCGGCCCCTGAGTTTTGGCCGCTGACGAGATGAGGGGCTATATTTAGGATAGACAGAATTGTGTCGTTACTGTCATTTTCATGAATGTCTAGCATCATGTGTTCCTCATCCTCCGCTTCGAAAATCAAATGAAGCCTAGAGCTGGTGCTGGTAGTCTTTGCAGACTTAGAGATTTTCAAGTTTTCCTCTGGCATGTCTACCTCCACCTTTCTGGCAGTTTTTATAGTCCTCATCACATGTTCCAAGAAGTATTTGGGGGTCGCCGTCACTCATTCGATTCCCGCGCGAGTGGGAAACTTAACTCACTGGTGAGGGAGGGAGGCGACCATCCCAAGTTTGCATTGACTTGGACTGCCTAGGATAGCATGGTAGTCACTCGTCAGGTCCATGATCGTGATTGTTATTGTGGCCTCAGCTCATAGTAGATGCTCCCCAACTTCCAGTAGTAGGTCAATCGTCCCTATGGCGTTGACTGCATGGATCCGATGGTCTGTAGTTGGGGGGCTGGCTGACCCAGCGACTGAGAAGCATGGGTTCTGGTAGTAGTACCGTAGGAGGTTGGTGGTGGCATCCTGGAATAGTCGGGGCGACCGAGAGTGGGATTGGGGTCTTCCTCTTCTTCCACGGTGAAGGTGCCATCCGGATTGAGACTGGCGGCCAAACCATGGCTCTTAATAGCCTCCATAAGGCTATTCAACTGTGCTTCTTGTCGCAATCTCATCTGTTCGGCTAACTGATTCCATTGCTGTTCTGTTTGAGGAGTCCCATGAGGCGGAGTCGTGTTGTCCCCATCGTTACCAGCTGATGCAGACATTCTGAAATCCAGAGTCGGAACAAATGGTGATGCTGACGATGCGCTTGACTCTTCCCTACTGATCAAGCGGTGACCCGGCGCCCGAAACCAAGCTTTGTGAGGAGCTGCGGGGGGAAAGACACGAGGGTTCAGATGTTTGGGAATGAAGGAGGGTAGGTGTTTGGGTTTTGGGCTCATGTAACATGCAGTTATTTGTTCTTGTTTCCTTAAAACATGCTTTATTAAACCTAAGAGGTTGGAAAAGATTGCTCTTTTTTTTTCGCAAACTACTCTGAATCCTGGATCAGTGGGTCTTGTCACTACGCCTGCGGACCCTCAACCTGTAACCCCGAACAAGGGTTCCGTAGGGCAAGCAGGTCCCACCAACCGAAAAGAAAAACGATCCTAAAGTCTGGCGGGTAATCTAGTCTTAACGAGCATTCGATGTAAATTACGGACAAAGCTGACGTCAAAGGTCAAGATCGTGTCCGAGGGCTCAACGGAAAGTAGACATGGTTTGGACTGATAAATTTCCCTAACTGATCTTGACCCGTCGTCAGTTAAGTCGTAATTAGACATGGAATAATCGTTAATCCTTGATGACTCAGTGTCATGCCGGGAGTCGGTGCATAAGTTGTGCCAGTCAGGGTCAAAGTCAAGGCGCCAGTCAACATCTGGTCAAAGTTTGCGGCGAAAAACCGGCATGACTTCGACTGATTAGGGTCCCCGAAAGATATTGACTTGGTATGCCGACTAAGGCTTGACAAGAAAGGTGTATACACAGACCGGACACGACACGGACCAGACTAAAAATCAACCGGGTCTTGGACAAAGTGTGTCACGGACAAGTGCATGGTCGACACGAGGCTCCAAGGGATGTTTGGGTAGTCCCGTGCTCGCACCGAGAGGCGTAATAAGGCCAAACGGGCTGCTACTGGGATTTCCCCGGGTTAAGGACGTATTGTGCAGTGTAAGGCCAAGTGCGCGTAGTGTGCAAGCAGTCTATCTTCTTTTTCTGAGTAAAATAGAAATTTTCACATGTGTCATAAAGAGTATGATGCATGCAAAAATTTTGAAAATGATTTTTTTTTTTTGAAATTTTTTTTTTTGAATTTTTTTTTTGAAAATTTTTTTTTGAATTTTTTTTTTTGAAAAATTTTTTTTTTGAATTTTTTTTTTTGAAATTTTTTTTTTGAATTTTTTTTTTGAAAGCAAATAAACACATAAGCACATAATTCAAACAATTCAAGGAAACGGGTCCAACAGTCAAAATTTTGACTTTTCCGAGACGGTCAAAACAACACGAAATGTGCAAAACCAACACACACACACACACACACAGTACAAATGGTTTCAAATGCCGGGACGGAAGCTTGACCCACAAAAGCTTTTCTTTTTTTTTTTTGAATTTTTTTTTTTGAAATTTTTTTTTTTAAAAAAAAGATAAAGCTCATTTCGTTTTTCATCCCCAGCGGAGTCGCCACTGTGATGATGTGCCGCCGCGATTTTTCTTTTTGAAAATCAACAAAACGGAGTCGCCACGCCATTTTTATTTTAAGGGCCAAAACTTTGAAAAATGCCCAAAATTAGAGATTTGAGTTCGGAGGTCACGTTACATTCCGGGAAGAACGTTAGGGTTCACCCGGAATGCCTCGTAAAACGAGTCTTCCTAATTTAAAACCATTTGTGTGTGTGTGTGTTCCTTTGGTTAAAATAAATGCAAACTGAGAAAAACTAAAAATTGAGAACTCTTTGTAAGACATTAAACAAGTCCCACGATTTTTGGTATGATTTTAGGGTTGAGTTTTGGTACTCAAAAGACTCCTTGAAGTTGAAAGACCAAATCTGACAGAATGAAGAAGGCAGTGTACATCCGATTTTGAAATGGATTTAAGAGCTTGAAAATGTCAGAATCTGGAGAAAGTCAGAGAATGAAAGTTGTTCAAAACATCTTAAATAAGGTTACTGCAAAAGATTTTTATAATTGGAGATGATTTGATGGACCAAAACCCTCTGGAAATCACAGATGTGAAATCTGTATTTCCAGAGGCTGCCAAACTGACCTTTGGAAAATAATTTGGAAAAGGCAGTTAGACTCACATAAAAAATAAAGTAAAAATATGTTTGGAATCCTATGGATGTTGGCTATAAAAAGTATTTTGTAGTCAACACCAAATTCCAAGTTTCTATATGTCCAAAAAATTAGACAATGGACAGAGGTCTTAGAGAAATGCTACTGGACAGCAACATTCTCAAGAAGAAAAATGTGATTTTTGGGGGATTTGCATCTATGTTCACCCCATTTTCATCCCTAGACTTGATTCCACTACTTTGTGTCAAGTGGTTATCATATCAAGTCATCCTTGGGGGATTTATGGGGTTTAAAACATGTCCTTTGCAAATGGGAAGGGGGATTTTGTAAAGATGAAATTAAAGAGAAAAATTAACTAGAAGTTTAAAGTGTGGACCATTTGAGATGGTCATTCATGGAGATGAACTCCAAAATGACCATATTAGGTCAAAACTTAAGTTAAACTAGACATAAAGTAAATTAAAGTAAGAAAAACAAGATTAACTAGACAAGTAAAGTAAAGATGTAAATTGAACAAGATGAACAAGAAATTAAAAGAGAGTTTTAGGGTTTAAAAAAGGAGGGTTTACCAATGATGGTTTAACCCTATCTTCTTGTGTTTGTGTTTTGTGTTTGAATGGATTCAAGGCTTGAATGTGTTTAGTGTTTGTGATTAGAGTTGGTTAGAAGAAAACAAGTAGATAACACTTAAGTCCTCTATGTTTTCTCTCTAATCCTCCTCTTTAGTGGTGATTTAAGCTTGAGCTTGTGTGTTTAAGAGTGTTTTGAATGTTTTTAGTGAGTGAGATTTGGGAAATACTCAAGAGAAAATGGTGGCAATACTCAAATTCCCACTATTTTCTCTCTGTTTTCGCCAGAGTATAGCTTCAGTGTGTGAAAATGTTGTTGTAAACTAAGAGAGAAGGGTTCAATTTATAGGCAACTGGATTGAGCATTCTCATCCGCGCGGATCCTTCCGAAGGCATGCACTGTTCATTAAATGCTGCTCCAGGCTTTGGACAAGAGGAATAATTTTCCCCTACAAGCAAACTGGCTGTAGTTCCAGCAGCTTCCAGTTCCGGAAATTCATCTTTTGTGAGATTCCTTCACTTGTCCATCCTCAAATAGTAATCCCCAAAATACCCTTAACTAGTTAGAAAAGTTAGGGTTTGGTGGAGTTTGTGGAAGCTTTTGTTAGTTTTCTAACGAAAATACTAACGGCTCAAATTGGAGCACTTACAATAGACTCCTAAATCTTGGAGCCTACTCAAACCAACCAGAAAATCAGCCATGTGATTAAATCCCCTTTTTTAGCTCTAACTTCTTGTTTGTTGAAGACTTAGTCTTCCTATGCTTTTACCACTTGTACCGCCAAGCATCACAACCCTTGTGCTCCTTATCTTCAGTTCCCCCTATCTTGATCTTCACAATTACACATAAATGTGCAACTTTCTTGTTTTCCATTCGAAAATCACGCCTAGAGCCATTTCCATGGCCTGTTCAACCAAGGACTGAACAAACTAACAACTGATATATAATTAATAATTATCACTTTGTAATTTATGAAAAATATGTGGTAACTATTCATAATTTGAATTGCTAACACAATGGCAACACATGAGGCAACACCAGTGGCAACACTGGTGTAGCAACACATGAGGCACCACCAGTGGCAACACATGGTGTAACACTTACAATCTCCCCCTTAGTTACACATTTCTTCACAAAATACAAAGCGATGTTCCTGAAAAACAAATGTTAGTTAAGTAATCCCAAAAAAATATATCCCCCATAAGATTAAACTCCCCTCAATCAAATTTTAAAACAACCAAACAAAAATTATTATAACTAACCACTAAGCATCCCAAGGTTTAAAAGTTTTCAACAAAAACAACCATTCAAACTAATCAAAACAGAAATTGTTTTAAAGCAACAAACCAACAAATTAAAATTGTTTTTAAAGTAACCACAAGAAATCATTTAACCATTTATCCATCAATCCTCAGAAGTTGGATCAGCTCTTGGTCCTTCAGTCCTTCCTTCATTTTCCCCATCCCTTGTACCACTTGGACCAGCTTCGGTAGACCCAGCAACATCACGTTGATCTCCCCCTATTTTGGAAGAAATCAAATCTACCATTTGTTCCATATCTGCTCTCATCTCCAGCCACCCTTACATCAAAGAATCTATGTGCTTCATCTGCCTGTGAAAAAAATTGAGTACAACAGAAGCATCAATCATAACTGGTGGAGTTTTGCCTTGATTGTTGCCTTCACTTGGCACAACACTTGGGGCAACACTTGGAGCTGGAGCAACAGTAGGATGTGCAGAAATGGCTGGAACCCAAGGGAGATCAATGTGCCTATCTCCCTCAATGAAACTCTTACTGATCTTATAATAAAGAAGATTCTCAGTGTAGTAGTCAGCATTCCAAAGGTTTAGAGATTGGAAGGTAAGGACGTTGAAGATGAGGGACAGAAAGAGGTATGTGGAGGCTTTCTTTTTCTTCGCCTAAGTAGCTAGGTGGGTGAAAACCACTCTCCCAAAGTTCACTCTCTATTTATTACCCAACTTATACAATAAAGTGGCTTGTTCTAGGGTATTGGTGTTCTCATTGGCGGTTGGAAGCCAATTTGTAATGCAAAGTTTATGAAGAACACAAAACAGAGATGTGAGATGGGTAGCTCTAAAATGATCACTCCACACACTCATTTTCCCACATATGAGGTAGCTATCCAAGGAATTGGGCTCAATAACGACACACTCATCATCAACATTAGGGAGACATAAGCCCTATTAATTACCGAGAGGTTGAAATAAAAAATGGCTCCTCTCACAAAAATCTTCCCATAGTAAGGAGTATTCCTATCATCAATATCCTCACGCAAATGGGCATAAAAGTTTCGCACCACACTCTCTACATACTTAGAGACTTTAGTTACCGTAGGCAAGAAATTCCTATCCTCTAAAAATTGATAAATCCCAAAGCTTTTGAACTTGACAACATCAATATTCCTCTCATTTACGATCATTTTCTCCGAATATTGGACCCATTTGTCCAAATTTGATTCACTATAAAATTCTTCGGATAGAAAAGGAAGTTCATAAAAGCCAAAAGACACATGATCAGTTCTAGAGTCCGGAGAAGGAGTAGGAGTTACCTCAGGGTATGCTATGGGTGAGGAGGAGGGTGTGGTTCTCTGTGTTGTTGTTGTTGTTGTTGTTGCAGCAGGTGTTGTGCCTGGTGTTGTCTCAGCAGTGGCAACACTTGAGACAAAACTTCGTTGAGTCCTCTGTTTCTTCACCAATCTTTTCTGGGCTCGAGCTAGTGGCTCCTCAAACTCATCTTCCATCCAAGCATCATCATCATCAGAGGAGGATTTTTCCTTGCTTGCTTTAAAATTTTCATCTGAACCCTCCTCAGATGAAATCTCTAGGGATGCACTTTATTCATCATCCAAAATCTCCACAAGATCATCAGGCGTGTTGGAGAGAGTCTTTGACCTCGACATTGTCATGATAGGCTCAGATTTTCGCCTTCCACCAACCCTAGCCCTGGAAGGGGCGTCAACCTCTTTTCTTTTCCTTGTTTTCTTGGGGATGGCAAATGAGAGTTCAATAGAAGGAGAGGTTTCAAAGGTGACCATTATGACTGGAGAAGGAGGTGGGTTATACATAACAACTTCCATGTTTGGTCTTGTGGAAGGTGTTGCTGAAAGTGTTTCCCCCGGTGATGTCTCCATGGAAATGACGACACTAGAGGCAACACTTGAGGGGGCTATGGGAGAAATGTCCATTGGAGACGTAATTTGGGAGGATTTCGAAGGGCTGGCCATGGAGGATTGAAGGGAAGAAGAAGATGAAGACAGAAAGGGTTTAGAGAGAGAGAGAGAGTCAGAGAGAGTCAAAGAGAGAGAGAGAGAGAGAGAGAGAGAGAGAGAGAGAGAGAGAGAGAGAGAGAGAGACGGTGAAGAGGGGTTTAGGAGAAGGTGGGTAATTAAGGATGAATAGGGAGTAAAAATAGGTGATTTGATATCTTTAATTAACCAACTCATTTTTATCCCTTATCTCAACCACTAACAAAATCAATCCGGCTGGTTTTTAATTTTTTTAAAAAATTTTAAAAAATAACTAAAAATAATTAATGAAATATCTAAAAGGTTTGGATTTTCAAATTTGAAAATCATGTTCAAATAAAATTGAGCTTCAAAATAATTGACATTTCATAATTACATTTAGCTAGAGAAAAAATTAAGAAATTTTTATTAAAAACCTTTTGATTTCACAAACTCTAAATAAAAGAAAATAGACCTTTTGAAAATCAAAATTTAATTAATAAAAATTCTAAATTAAAAAGAAGAAATAATAAAAAAATAATGTAGCACCTACTAATGTGTTGCTAGCAATGTTGTGTAACACATAAGGCAACATATTTGAATAAAACTCCCTTGATATTTTCAACACATATGAACTTTTAATACACAATTTCTTAGGCAATTTTAAGCAAACTTTACACTTATTTTATTTACAAGAAAGCATCGTAGTAGCGAGCTCCGTGCCCCGAGTTTTTTATTAAAGTGTAAAGTCATATGTATTAAGTTTTATACCTTTCAAGTAGGATACAGTGTAGTAATGAGCTTCATGTCCCTAATACTTAGTATAAAACTAATACTTTATACTCCCGTTTTGGCAAGGAAGCATCGTCGCAGCGAACACCGTGCCCCGAGTTACTTTAGGAGTATTTCAACAACATTTGTCTTTTAAATATCAATAATATAATAAGTGACTTTGTCACTTTAAGCACAAAGGAGAATTTTATCAATATGTTTAGCTTTAAGTATATACACATACTAGAACAAAAATGTCAGTAAATGCCACCCATTGGGTTTAAATAAAAAATTTAATTTTTTAAAACAATAAAAAATAATACACAATGTTGCTGTGTGTATTGGCACCTTGAGACAGCAGTTTACACAAAACATAGATCAAGAGATTTTTTGAAGCTTGAAAATCTCTCATGGTCCAGGGCTTTAGTCAAAATATCAGCAAGTTGATGTTTGGTATCAATATTCTCTATTTGGATTAAATCATTTTCAACTAAATCTCTCAAAAAATGATGGCGGATATCTATATGTTTAGTGCGTGAGTGTTATACAGGGTTTTTGGAAATATTTATTGCACTTAAATTGTCACAATACATGGTCAAGATATTACTATCAAGACCATAGTCATCAAGCATATGTTTTAACCATATAAACTTTGAACAACAACTCCCGGCTGCTACATATTCAGATTCAGCAGTCGATAGAGAGACACAGTTTTTCTTGCGACTGTACCATGACACTAAGTTATTACCTAAGAAAAAAAAAACCCCCACTTGGACTTTTTCTATCATCTATATCCCTTCCCCAATCAGAGCCACTAACACCAACTAAGTTGGTATTAGTGTCTTTAGTGAACCAAATTCCTAATTCACTAGTGCCAGATACATATTTAATGATTTTCTTAACAACATTTAGGTAAGAAATTTTAGGATTAGACTGATATCTGGCACACACACCTACGTTGAACATAATGTTGGGATGACTGGCAGTAAGATAAAGAAGACTACCTATCATGGATCTATAAAGAGTTGGATCAACATCCTCCCCTCCTTGGTCTTTGGCCACCTTAAGTGTTGATCCCATAGGTATTTTTGAACTCTTGGCACTTTCCAATCCAAACCTTTCTACCAAACTTCTTGCATACTTGCTTTGAGAGATAAAGGTCCCGTCATTTAACTGTTTTACCTGCAATCCCAAGAAATAGTTAAGTTCACCTATCATGCTCATCTCAAAAGTTGATGTCATAGTCTCTACAAAATTTTGTAAACAAGTTTTAGATGTGGATCCATAAACTATGTCATCAACATTGATTTGAGCAATGACAAGTTCTTTATCATGCCTTAGAATAAACAATGTCCTATCGGCTTCGCCTCTAACAAATCCATATTCAATTAAAAAACTTGTTAGACGCCCATACCATGCACGAGGAGCTTGTTTCAAGCTATATAAGGCTTTATCAAGTCTATATACTCCCTCCATCCCGGTAGAAATCAAACAGTTACTGTTTACGCGTAAATTAAGGAAAAAAATAATGGAGAAAATGTTGTGAGTATGAAAAGTGAGGTTAGAGAGAGAAAGTGGGGTAGAAAATAGTGATTTGATTGGTGTTGTGAGTATAAAAGTGAAGTAGGAGAGAGAATTAGTGGGTGAAATAGTAAAGATTCTTTGTCATTTTAGGAAGTGTGTGATTTATAGCGGGATGCCCAATGAGGAAAGTGTGTGATTTATAGCGGGACGGAGGGAGTACATGATTTGGGTGAAATGGGTCTTCAAACCCCTTAGGTTGCTCAACATAAATTTATTTATCTAATTACCCATTCAAGAAGGTCGCTTTAACATCCATTTGGTGTAATGTGATTTTAAGGTAACAAGCTATAGCTAAAAGAAGTCTTATTGACTCAATTCTAGCCATAGGTGCAAATGTCTCGTCATAGTCGATTCCTTCTACTTATGTATAGCCTTGAGCTACGAGACGGACTTTGTTACGAACAATATTACCCAATTTATAAGATTTGTTTTTATAAATCCATTTAGTTCCAATTATATTAGTATGTAAAGGACGAGGATCTAAACACCAAACATTATTTCGAGTAAATTGTTCAATACTTGAATCTGTGGCTGTACCAGTTATATAAATCCATTTAGTTCCAATTATTTTGTCAAACTTAGAACTTTGTTTCAGAGGCAACACTCAGGGCAATACTTGAATCTGTGGCTGTACCAGTTTCTGTTACAGCACGTTGTTCAGCTTCTTCCAGTAATGTTAGGGGCATATCTTTGGCTGATTCACCTGTAGGACTCAAAAAGTCGTTAAAAACAATATTTACTGATTCTTGAATATTTTATAATCTTAGATTATAAACCCGGTAAGCACGATTGTTTTGAGAGTAACCAAGAAAGATTACTTTGTCACTCTTTGAATCAAGTTTTTCTAAATATTTCCGGTCATTTAAAACATAACATAAACACCCAAACACGTGAAAATAGTGTACGGTAGGTTTCTTTCCTTTTAAAATCTCATAGGGTGTCATAGTTGTACCAGGTCTTAAGAAAACTCTATTCGAAGTATGACAAGCCGTGTTTAATGCCTCAGCCCAAAAACCTTTAGAAATATTTCGGGCAATTAGCATAATACGAGCCATCTCTAACAAAGTCCTATTTTTCTTTTCAGCAACACCATTTTGTTGTGGTGTTTTGGGTGCTGAAAATTCATGGTGTATCCCTTTTTTACTACAAAAAGTAGAGAAGGAGATGTTTTCAAATTCATTACCATGATTTGATCTTATACGGGAAATAGCTGAACAAAACATATTTTTTATTTGGGAAAATAAGTGTATAAATTTATCAAACGTTTCAGATTTTTCTCTTAAGAAATAGACCCATGTGAACCTAGAAAAATCATATACTATCACATAAATATACCTCTTACCTCCCAAGCTTTCTACTTTAATTGGACCCATCAAGTTCATATGTAGTAGTTGAAAACAATGTGTTGTTCCTGAGTGTTGTTCATTGTGTTGTCCAACACTGTGAGCAACACGAGTCTGTTTACCTTTTTGGCAGTCACCACACATCATGGTGTTGTTGAGATTGAGATTGGGAACACCTTTAACAACACTAAGTTTGACAAGCTTCTCAATATTCCTATAATGTGCGTGTCCTAACTTTTGATGCCATAAAGCTGAGTCATCAATTTTTGTCGAGTTGCACATTTGTTTATTACCAACAAGATAGCAATTATCACTCGATATTATACCTGTCATAACACAAACGTTAGTGTTATCAAAGACTTCACAATTATCCTTATTAAATTTTATCTCCAAATCATCATCACATAATTGGCTAATACTAATTAGATTAAAAACCAATCCATCTACATGCAAGGCATTTTTTAAAGGAGGAAAACCGATGACATCTAGTGTTCATTTACCTATTATGTTACTCTTGCCTCCACCTCCATAGGTTACTGAGCCTCCAAAAATAGGTTGGTATTCCTTCAAGAATGATCTTGTTCCTGTCATGTGACGTGAACAACCACTATCAAAGTACCAAGCACCTGAAATGTTAGTCCTTAAAGCAGTGTAGATAACATTACATTTCAGATTAGTTTTGGGAAACCAAACCTTTTTTGAAATTATGTTCTTCTGTCCTCCTGTGTTGCCTTGAGAATTTGACAACACTTGAGGCAACACTTGTGAACTGGACTTTTTCTTTTTAAGAATAAAGCATTCTGATTTGTTGTGTCCAGTTTTGTGACAGTATTCACACTCAAAGGTATGATAAAAAATATTACTAGAAGAACTACCTTTTTCCATAACATGTTCTTTTACAAAAATAGTCTTAGTTTCAACATTAAACAAGATAGAAGTAATATTTTCTAATGATTCTTGAAACCCAATACCTGCTTTGAGAGGCTTACTAAAGTTAAGTATCTCATCTAGTTTAGAGGTACTCGTGTTGAGCTTCTTGAAGGTTGATTCAGCTAGGTTGAGCTTGGCCTTGAGTTTGTCAAGTTCTGTGTCCTTCTTTGTGAGTTGTACCTCTAGCCGAGTCAAGGAGTCCTTGAGCTCCTGGTTCTCCTTGGTCAAAAATATCACCATTTTATTCTCTTTTTTCCATTCTATGAGAAGTGACTCATAAAGGTTTTTTAATTCATCAATGAGCTCGTCTTTGTCAAGCTCATCTTCTAATGTATCATCTGTATTACAATTTACAGAACCATGAAGCATATATTATTAGAAGAACTTAATGAATCATACCTGCTAAGTGTTGTGTCATGTGTTGTCATGTACTGGACAAAACTTGAGGCAACACATCATGATGAAGACATAAGTGTTGTGTCAGGTGTTGTCATATACTAGACAACACTTGAGGCAACACATCTTGTTGATGACAGCTCTTCTACCGTAACCAACATAACCACTTGCTCAAGGTTTTCACATTTTTAAGTTCCTTCCTCCTCTTCATCACTAAGAGACACCCACATATTTTTACCCGCCTTTCTCAAGGTGTTTGTACATTCGTTATCATAGTGACCCCAACCGAAACAAGCGTGACATTGAATGGATTCAAGGTATTTGGGGTCAGATATGGACTTCTTTGAGGATGCCCTTTTTAGTGATGTGTCTATTTGGTTAGGAGGAATGGCTCTCTTGGAAACAAAACTATGCACTTTGGATTGTTGATCCCTAGCTTTAACCTGCACATTGTTAAACTTTTTAAGCATGGAATTATATTTTTTAGCAAGTAAAGCTACACTACTATTCTCATCTAATTCCTCAAAGGCTTCATCTTCAGCATACACTATTGTGTCTGAAGATTCGACTTTTAAGGAAATAATTTTTCCTTTTGAAGCTTCGGTTTGTTCATTGAGGTTTAATTAAAAAAAAATCAAAATGCTCATCAAGGAATTAATATCCATAGTTGAAAGATTATGGGCCTCTTCAATGGCAGAAACTTTAATATTAAAACGTTCGGGAAGAGTACGAATAGCTTTTGAAACAATTTGTTTATTAGTAAAAGGTTCTCCTAATACTTGACACTCATTTGAAATGTCAATCAACTTTTCAAAATAAGAAGAAATATCTTCGTTTTCACCCATTCTTAATCTTTCAAACCTACTAGTGAGACCTCTAAGCTTCATTTCTCGGACACTATCATCACCTTCACAAAATCTTTGTAAAGTATCCCAATCATCTTTTGTAGTGGGACTATTTTGAATGAGTTTGAACATATGCATGTCAACCCATTCATAGATGGCATTTAGTGCCTTTTCATTGAAACTAGCAAGATTATTCTCTTCATTTGTCCACTCGAATTCAGGTTTGACTTGTACGTCACCATATTTATCCGGATGAAGCAATGGAACAGAATAACCATTAATTACAGATCGCCAAGCTCGAAGATCAATTGGTTTGATATGCGAGCGAGACGAATCTTCCAATAAGCATAATTTGACCCATCTAAAATAGGAAGCCTCTTTTGATTTGGATTAGCAGGATCATAAGCCATGACAAATGGATCAAAACACTTAGTATATCAAGTGCTAGGCTCTGATACCAATTAAAATTGTCAATTACCTAGAAAAGTGAGATGAAACTCACAAGTATTGTTAATAGTGTTGATAACACTAGGAACAACACAACTCACACCGATTCAAAAATAGAATAATTAAGATAATTTAAAAGTAGCGGAAACAATAAAAGAAACACAAGAGAATATATTTTTATCAAGTTATATATATAAATAAATATATAACTTAATGGGTGTCAGGAGGGCAAGACCTTTCTTAATAATAAGCTTTTGGTATAAGGTCAAAAAGTTCCCTAATGATATTCTATCAAAGACTTAGTGGAACAACTATTCTAGAACACACTCTTTACAAGAACTCACTATCTGACACTCAGAAACACTCTAGGAATGAAGGTTATTCGTGATAACCTACTGGTGTTAGACAGTGTGTTGACAACACATGGGACACTGAAGAGGCGTATTCTATCTTGCAAATTTTTATCAAGTTATATATGTAAACAAATATATAACTTGGTGGGTGCCAGAAAGGCAAGACCTTTCTTAATTATAAACTTTTGGTACAAGGTCAAAAAGTTTCCTAATGATATTCTATCAAAGACTTAGTGAAACAACTATTCTAGAACACACTCTTTACAAGAACTCACTATCTAATACTCAGAAACACTCTAGGAATGAAGGTTATTCGTGATAACCTACTGGTGTTGGACAGTGTGTTGCCAACACATGAGACAACATTGAAGAGGTGTATTCTATCTTGTGCAATTTTAGACTTCTGAATTGTATGATTGATGTTATCGAGTCCTTGCACTATTTATAGGCTCCTAAATCATGGAACCTACTCAAACCAACCAGAAAATCAGCCATGTGATTAAATCCCCTTTTTTAGCTCCAACTTCTTGTTTGTTGAAGACTTAGTCTTCCTATGCTTTTACCACTTGTACCGCCAAGCATCACGGCCCTTGTACTCCTTATCTTCAGTTCCCCCTATGTAGATAACATTTTAACAATGTTTACTTGATCTTCACAATTACACATAAATGTGTAACTTTCTTGTTTCCCATTCGAAAATCATGCCCAGAGCCATTCCCATGACCTGTTCAACTAAGGACTGAACAAACTAACAACTGATATATAATTAATAATTATCACTTTGTAATTTATGAAAAATATGTGATAACTATTCATAATTTGAATTGCTAACACAATGGCAACACATGAGGCAACACCAGTGGCAACACTGGTGTAGTAACACATGAGGCAACACATGGTGTATCACTTACACAATGAACAAAGATACGATTAGAGGGTTGCGATTGACGATGACCGGAGGAGATAGACTGCTCGGCTTGAAAGGAGGCTATTGAATTTTGAGGAGATGAAGGAGGAGCGAGATAGGGGTGATTGTTGAGTAGGGATGGCAACAGGTCGGGTTCGGATCGGATCAGGCCTGATCCGAACACTTTAAACCATTTATCGAATTCGATCCGATCCGAAGCTGACCGATCCGAAGAAGAAACACAAAACATAAGGGGAATTTGTATTTTTTAAAGACGTTAGAGAAGAAGAAGAAACACAAAACACATACAAATCAAATACATAGAATGTAATTTAAGCGAAGAGAGAGAGAGAGACGACAAGCGAAGAGATTCTAAAAATATAAACTTTTACCAAATATTGTACTCTAGTATGTTCTTAATCATTTGACCGGAGCTTGACTATTGACGAGAGGAGCTCGCTAGTGTTGTAACGCTTGTAGGCCGACAATGGAGAAGAGGAATGCCGGAGTTGAGAACAATACTGCTGTATACAGTTGATAAGGGAAATCAACGGCCAGAGAAAGGGGAAGGGGTACCATCGTCGGCGTAGAGAATTGAGCGACGAACGGAGAGAGAGAGAGAGAGAGAGAGAGAGAGAGAGAGAGAGAGAGAGAGAGAGAGAGAGAGAGAGAGGAGCGGATAGAGAGATAAATAGCAGAGAGGGAGAGAGCGAATAGAGAGAGAAAGAGAGGTGCCTCTAGCTTAGAGAGAGAAAGAGAGGTATATATATACAAACCCTAATTTCTAATTTTTACTTATATACATATTTGGTATCGGGTCGGGTTGGGTCGTGGGTCGGGTCAACAATGATTCCGAACCCGATCGGATCATAAAAAAATTAAAACCACATTCGAATTTTTTGGATCGAATCGCCGTCAGTACGAATCGGGTTTGATCAAATTGTCATCCATATTATTGAGGTCTAGGGAGAGGTGAGGGGTGAAGAGTTATGTTAAGGGAAAGGGAAAATAAGTAAAATATCTCTTAAAAATAATCATTTGCATTGGCACATGATTATTTAAAGAAAACTAGTAGCGGGGTTAGTGAAAATAATCAAAGCTGATAAAAATAATGAGTATGCTGTTCTCGTTGTAAAAAAAAAAAAAGATTTGGTAATCAAATTAAAAAGAGTGAAAAGTACTAGTAGGGTGATTTTTTATTTTTATTTATTTTGTGCATTTATATTTGATGACGATCCTGACTCGTCCGAGAGAAATAAAAAAGGGTGTGAAACGTTGGATAAGATTTAATAAAGGGGGCTGTTTGGCATTTATAAACGTTATAAACTAATCCGAGATTTAAAAATAGAAAGTATACTGTAGTACTAGTAAGTAGTACTTATATTATCCTTCTTGACTCTTTGTGGACCTGACGAAAATGACATTGCTTGTCTTCTTTAAACATTTAAGAATAATTCAAATGATAAACCCATTTATTTATTGCTTATCTTTCACCAACTTTGCTTACGTTTACGAGTAAAGGGCACGACCGTGCAGAACAAAGGGCACGACCATGTCAACGTGAGTTACACGACTGTACAGGTTAAAATGCACGACCGTGCCAACGAAAGTTTGGGCCTGAGCCGACCAGAGTTCAGTGCAGAATTAAAAAGCCCTGTAGGGTTAGAGATAGGGTTGTATAAATATTTTCTATCCCCAAACAATCAGATTTAAAAATCCTTTTATGACAGAGATCTATAATTCTAGGGTTCAAAAGTTCAATTGTTTATCTGTTTCTCTATATTAGGGTTTGCACAGTCAGGAATAATTGTGATCAATAATTCGTGCAATATAATTAGAGATTGTAATCTGTGATTTATCAAGAGATAATATTATTCTCTCCCTATACCTGTAAACGTAGCCAAGTTGGTGAACCACGTATATCGTTATTTTGTGTGATTGTTGTGTGATTGCTATTTTCTATTGACAATTATCTAACAAATTGGTATTAGAGCTATTTGGTTGAGAAAGGTCTAAAGGTATTCCGTTGAATAAGAAGATGGGAACAGGAATAAAATCACCGATTGACAAATTTAATGGAAATAATAGTTTTAGTATTTGACAAATCAAGATGAAAGCCCTGTTGAAAGATAAGGGTTTGTGGGCTACAGTGGCTGCTACAATCAGGGGTCAGAAGGATCCAAAGCATAGAGCAGAAGCCGTTCCCACATGTGTTATTGCGGCTGCAACAACAGAAGGTTCAGAGAAAGACAAGAAGGCAGCTGAGAAGTAAGCAGCAGATTTGATCGTGCTAGATGAGAGGGCCCACTCTAAAATTGTAAGGTGCCTAGATGATGAAATTATATCGGATATTGCAGATACTGATTGCGGATGTGTTTTGTGGCTTGCGTTGGAAGACATGTTTTGACACGATCATTGACTAACAAGTTGTATTTGAAACAAAGGTTGTATTCTTTTCGAATGAATGAGTGCGCCCATTAGGGATCACCTATATAAATTTACATCTTTAATATTTGAACTTCGTAATGTAGACGCTAAAATTGAAGATGGGGATGTTGCATTAATGCTTTTTGTTTCATTGCCTTTATCATTCGAGCACTATGTTGACTCTAGTATCAATGCTAAGTAGATTGTTACTCTAGAGGAGGTGAAAACTTCGCTCAAGATTAGAGAGTTGTGTCAAAAGGCAAGTGGTAATAGTAGTAAAAATAACCGGTTAACAGGTTTAGTTGTCGAAGGCAGCAAGGGTTCTGAAAGTAAGAAGAAAGTTTATGTCAAGAAGGGTCCAAAACCTAGGGATCTTTGTAACTATTGCAAGGAAAAGGGACATTGGAAGATCGATTGTCCTATAAAGAAGCGAGACGAGTCTCCTATCCGTTTTGAAGCTAATGCTGCTGCAGTAGATAGTAGCAATTCTGATGAGGATTATGCTCTATTAACAGAAAAATCTGCACGACAACCAGATGCGTGAATTCTTGACTATGTAGCTTCTTACCATATTAGTCTGATTAGATAGTGGTTTACAACTTATGAGCAGGTACATGGGGTAGTATTCATATGGCCAACATTGTTGCTTGCTAGGTAATTGGTATTGGCTCTATCAAGCTACAAACTCATAATGGTAAGTTATGCACTTTATACGATGTGAGACACGTTCCACTAATGACAAAGAATTTGATTTCTTTTAGTCAACTAGACAGAAAAGGGTACAGTTTCAAGGGTAATAGTGGTGCAGTTTGTGTTTGCAAAGGTTCTGGAGTGGTTATGAGAGGCATTAAGCGATGCTCCTTGTATTTCCTCTAGGGTAAAACACTTTATGGGTCAGTTTTGATTGCATCATCTGAGGTGGTTAAGGAGGATATGACAAAGTTGTGGCATATTAGGCTTGGGCATATGTGTGGCCGCCTCCCAACTCTCGGAACCTATAAACTCGTGTCCCAGGATGGAGGGTCCCAAATTATCTTCTTTTAAAAAAAAACTTTTCTTTATATTACTTGAAAAGTATAACAATCCTTTTTCAAATCAATTTCAAAATAACCCCTCTACTCGGAGGTGATATATAAACCTGTTTAACCAGTTATAACCTGTTTAAGTTACAAGTACTACAACTGTAAAGGCTTACACAAGCCAATTTTAAAACAAACCAATCCCAAGTTTAATTACAACACAACACAACTGAAACATGTTTATAAAAGTTTTATATACAAAACTTTCCCCAAAAGAATAACAATCACGACATTCCCAACTCCCCAAACCAACACATACCCTGACAACCCAAAAGATGTCCAAACTCCTTTTCGGCCTCACCGGTCCGATTCTCCTGTCTCAGCGGGATCTAAAAACAGTAAAGGGAGAAGGGGTAAGAATAAATCTCAGCAAGCTATTATGTATGCAACAATATGACATACAATATGCAAAACATAAACAGGTTGCCCATAATCACATTGGTAAAGCGGTAAACACATTTCGTTACCTTCTCTTTACCTTTCCCAGCTAAATCATATGTAGTACAGCGGTGGGAGTAATACTCCGCTCATTTGTGAACTGCTGGTGCATATTCACGTCTTATACGATCCCTTTCAGAGACCCATATAAGATATCAGCTATCTTAGGAACTGACTGCACATATCCATAGAAGCTGTACCCCTAATTCGTGGCCACAATAGGGGGAGAGGTCACAGGTATAAGGAAATCTAAGCACCTTATGAAATATTCTCTCATAAGTGATAGTATTCCATATACCCCCAAGGATCAGCTGATATAACCACATTCAAGTACATAATAGATACTTGAAAATATATCCACCCCATGGGATAATAATACATAACATGGTACTCATTCCTCATGTTAAACCAATCACAATAGTGCAACATATATTTAAACACTATTGAAGAACAACAATCCAATGACATGGTATTAATACTCTTGCTCAAACAAATGAAACAGTGCAACACGTATTTACACACTATGTGCACAACCAATCTTGAATATGTAATCACATATGGGCACAATATATATCAAGTAAGCCCTACATATTCATTACACAATATATAATCCAGTAACAGGGTGTTAGTACTCCTGCCACCCAATGAAGTAGTGCAACATCTATTTAATGCACTAAATAAACCGATAACCATATACATGTAACCACATCGAGGTACAATGACATACAAGTAGTCCTACGCGTTCATAACATAACATTAAACACTTTCTATAAAGGTTCCATATTCAAATACCAAGTTTTTATCAAGTTTGGTTAACCATTTACATTGCCTTCCAACCATTTTCAGGACAATATTTAAAGCCCTTCCCAATATCAATTTGGACCATTTAAAGTTCCATTGTATAGTACTCCCTCTGTCCCAGACCATGGGTATATGGGGTGAATTTCACGCTTTTTAAGAATTTTTTTAAAAAAATGAATAAAAGTTAAATGTGAGAGAGGGAATAGTAGTTAAATGTGTGGTAGGGAATAGGAGAGAGAATGTAAAAGTTAAATATGTGGTAGGGAATAGGAAAGAGAATGTAAAAGTTAAAAATATTTAATAGGAGAGAGAATGAGTGGGAGGAATAGTAGTTAAATGTGTGGTAGGGAATAGTAGAGAGAATGTATAAGGGTATAATGAATGGTTTTTCTGTAAATATATGGAGTTGATAAGGGTATAAATATATTAAAAAACTTGCCATTTATGGAAATGAACTCTTGGTCTGGGACGAACCAAAAGGGAAAGATGAACCCTTGGTCTGGGACGGAGGGAGTACTAAAGTTGTACTAGAATCATAGTTGAAGAGTGTTCAAGTATATATACTGGTTAGACTAGGTTTTCAAAACTTAGAAAATGGTTCAGAGGCTGCAGGGCACGACTCGTGCCCTATTACGCCCCCACTCAGATACAGTCGTCCCCAATAGGTCACGACTCATCCCATTCTGGAAACTAGTGTCGCATGACTTGGCTTGACATGGTCACGACTCGTGCTACAGGGCACGAGTCGTGCCCAACACCAGAAACTGTTGTTTATTTTGAAAACTCAGCAGGACAAAGTACAACTCCATTTTCTACCTACTCTTTCCCTTCCACTCGATTTTACCAAGTTTTAGACATCAGTATATTGCCTCTAAATAATAAAACATACTCCCTCCAACCATAAACCCATTTCTACCACCTTTCCAAATTTAACCAAACCATATTATCAACTTCCTTCACCCTAGCTATTACCACCCCATAGGTTCATCATTTTACAAGCCACAAAACTTATATACTCATAATATCATCTTTATAAATATTGAGAACGATTATAGAACGAAATCATAATAACTTACCAAAATAAGCCGAAATAAAAGGAAGATTTAATCGGCTATACTTGCTCCAATCGACTCCCTGATCACAAATATGAAGTCAGAATTGAAAATGGAGCAACGATTGAATTGCTTTGAATTTTGAAAGGTAACCCTAGGTTGAAAGTACGTAGTACTGAGAGGAGAAAGAGAGAAAGAGCTGGAGAGAATGAAAGCTTCTGATAGAAGCTTTTTAAGATTTATATAAACAATTTTCAACCTAAGCTCCTCCAAGTTCTAGCCAATTACAATCAACCACCTTTTAGTTACATTTACACTAAAGCTCCTCAATATTTTCTATAACCTTTTATTTCAAAATTCATATATCATCACTTTACTATACAAATTCCCATTTACCAATCCAAATACCAAAATGAACACATAATCATTCCAAATGCCAAAATGCATAAGATGAGATGCAATGCACCCCAACCCAACTGTAAGTACCCAAATCCGGATCGTCAAAATCCGTCATAAAGTTAACCGAAATCCGTTAATTGGCCCGCTCCAGGTTAATCAAAACTCGTTAAACTCCCCGTTGCCAAGCCAACGAGACGTCCCGGAACTGCCCCGTGCATCCCGACGTCGAAGCGTACTTAACACGTGTCATCGCACGTAAAAGTACGGCTTTACCTGAAAAACGCACTTTCCGGCACTTTTCGGGGACATTTCGGACATTTTCCGGACTATTATTTTAAAAACGGACAAAACCGGGACCCGAGAGCGAACTCCCACACATTTGGTGAGTCATGGGACACGTGGCAGCCATGCCACGGCCCTCCCATCACCCTTCAATCAGAAATCAAATGGAAAAGACTAAAATACCCCTGGTAAACAGTCTAAGTCCGGCCGGACTCCCTGTGCAAACTTTCTAAAATTGCCAGCAAGCCCCTCAAAGTTCCAAAATACCACAAAACCCTGGAAATTAGTCTAAGTCCGTCCGGACTCTTACTGCATTTTTCACCCTATAAATAGGAGGGCTGTCAAAGCCAAAACAACAACATTTTTACTTCAAAAAATCACTTCACCCACGGCCCAATCTGAGTTTCACCCCTCCCGAGCTCCCATTTTGTCTCGATTCGCGTGAAACTTCCGTATTTCGATCAAATACGCCCCTCACCACTCCGAAACACCTTTCCAAACTACTTTCCGTGTCCCGTACACACCCCCGAGCCAAAGGAGTCGACCCTAGCCATAGGTATAACTCCCTCTCTCTGATCTCTCGTTTCGTCTCGGTTTACGCGCCAGTCGCTACAACCGTTTCGAACCACGTTATTGAAATGTAGATGCCTCCGTCTAACGGGGTGCGATACGTTTTAGCCCCTCGATCCTCTTCTCTTCCCGTAAGAGAAGTAATCACGGGTTAAAACGGCGTTCCGACCCCGTTCCGTTTACTTTTTATGTCATTTAACATTCCGGATCGATCGATCCGTCGATCGTCATTTACAATTCCGAGCCGTTTTGGCTCGTTGATCGTCATTTACAATTCCGAGCCATTTTGGCTCGTTGATCGTCATTTATGATTCCGGATCGTTTGATTCCGTTGATACTGCTTTAAATACTGTCATTTACAAAGTCCGACCCGTTTGGATCGTGATAGTATTTACTTTTCAAAGTCCGAGTCGCAACCCGATTCGTTGATTGCATACCATTTAATACGCTTTTCCCGTAAAAATCGTTAACAATGTAATGCCCGGTTCAAAACCGGAGTTCGTCCATCGAACTCTCTTTCCAAAAACGCGCGAAATGACGTTTGGCATCCGAACGCTCATCTTCAAACTAAAAGCCGCCATTTGACACTCAAAATCATTTAATACGCTTTTTCCCGTAAAAATCGTTAACAATGACTCGCCCGGTTCAAAATCGGAGTTCGTCCTTCGAACTCTCTTTCAAAAAGCTCAAAATCGACGTTTGCCACGCGAACGCTCATTTCAAACTCAAAACCGACGTTTGTCATTCAAACGCTCATCTTTTCAAACAAAGTCACCTAATCAACGTTTGACATTCAAACCAAGATTAAGCTTGTCATTCAAGCCCCCCATTTCAAAATGCAAACACACACACACACGCACACGTTTTCGAGAAAGGTAGAAAGACTCGTCATACGAGGCGTTTCGGGTGATCTCGTAATACTCTTCCCGAAACGTAACATGACCTCCGAACCTAACAATCTCTGGTACTCAAAGCTTTTTACTCGTTTTTGCTACCAATAAAAATGACCCCCATTTTCAAAGCCTTTTCCTAAGTTTTTGCTACCAATAAAAACGACACCATTTTCACTAAAGCCGTTTCTCAACGTTTTGGGCTCAAAATACAAAAACCGCGTGGCGACTACTCATTTTCCTTCCCATGAAGCGAGGTCTCAGACACCAAACCTCCGCGAAAGACAACCGCCTTTCCGCGTCCGCGCGCGAAAATCCGGGTAATTTCAGTTGGTGACTCTGCTGGGGAAATGGATACTTTTTTTCAAAACTGCCGCTGTTTTCTAAAAAAGCCTTCCGTGGGTCAAACTTTCGTTTACCCTTCCTCGTTTTCGTGTGCGTGTGTTACTTTAAAACCTCGAACGGTTTTTTTCCAAGGCATTACATTGTCGTCTTTTCAAAATCATACCATGTTTGTGCATCCCCATTCATGTTTGATTTTCATTGCTGTCTTTTCAACTGCGCATCAAAATGCTTTAAGACACATTCTGAAAAATCTCTGTTTTACTCAGAAAAAAGAATTTTAGAGACCGCACACTACTCGCACTTGCTGCCTTGGTACACCGCACTTCACGTGCACTTGCTGCCTCGGAACACTACACACTACAACCCGTAACCCGGGATGGCCTTATCAGTTGCACCCCGATTGGCCTGTCAGATGCCTTTCGGGGGCGCACGGGGTCGTCCCAAACATCCCATCCTAGCCCGTGTAAGCCATGCACTCTTTGTGTCACACTTTGTCCAAGACCCCGGTTGGTTTTTGGCTTAGCTCGTGTCATAAAGCCTAAGTGTATGTTTTTTACGCCGGGCCCCGCCCCGAGTCAAGCTCGAGAGGTTGAGACCGAAGGTCGTTCCCGACCCGAAGTCTTGAGCTTTTTAGCCTTGACTTTGACGCGGAGCTCTGCCGAAAAATATACCCGAAGGTTCAATGAAACGCCGTGTCACCAAACCCTCGCCGTACGCACCGTGCCAGCCACAACTTGGCCAACGCCAAAAGCTAAGGTTCCTCGCGCAAGCGAGTCAGGAGAGGTCATGCCGAAATTTTGGCAAGATCCCCGCCTTAACTTAAGGACGTTGACTTTGACTGTGGCCCGTGCGTCACATACGTTGAAAGTTTGCGTGATCAGCTAGCCTTAAGTTCACTTTTTCCTTTGTCGGTGGAACTTGCTTGCCTTATAAGACCTCGCTCGGGATAGTCCGTCCCGAGAAAGATGATCTACAAATGGAAACGAGGGGCTTATAAGCGTAGTGACGAGATCCACTGATTAGAGCTCTAGGATTAGTTGCGAAAAAGAAGACTCGCTCTTTTCCAACCGATTAGGACTCTGAGAAAACACGCTTTAAGTAAACATTAATCGGTAACTGCACATTGCACAAGCCCGAAACCTTGAGCCAAATACCCATTTCCGAAGCCTAAACCCTTCCTTTCGTTCCCTGCAGCGAGCAGAAAGTGGTTCAGATTTCCGGGTCAGCGCCTCGCAGCGGCGTCGAGCGGTTCTTCGGTTCCCTCGGTTCCCTCGGCCAGAATTTCCGACATGTTTAGCTCACCGAGAAATCGTGACGGGGACGGACCCCGCCACCGGTAACAGATATGACTTTGGAAGAAGCCATCCGGGCTTGTGAGGTTCACAAGAGGCAGAAAGAAGATCAGCAGAATTTCGTGGTACAGCTTCTGAATGAGCGAGGTATAGCAGCTATCCCCCAGTCAGACGCTACTTTTGTCCTGGTCGAGGATGACGATTCCCCGAAACGAGTTCACCAAACCATCAACTAGGTTCCTCCCCCGCCAACATACGGGATGACTTCTAACCAAGGAAATAGCCGACCTAGACTCCACGTTGCCACCTATCAGGGCAACCCTGTCATATTTGGCCAGCCCAGTGCTAACCCCATCACTCAATACCACCAGCGCACCGCTGGACCATCTCAGGATGCAAATATCCCTTAATACCCTCCCGGGTTCATCCCGTTACCTATACACGAATCCCTAAACACCGGGGACAAACCCCGATACAGTTCAGAAAAGGCCCCCATATATCCTCATATATCAAGCCTGCCACCTCCAATCACTACCGCTCACGTGGTAGCACCCGGCGCCGAGCCTCACAGTCCACCACTGGACCCAACCTTAGCCTGGATGGTCGAACAGATGAAAGACCTGAAAGCCACCATGAGCAGCTCAAAGCAGGAAACGCTCAAATCCACGGATCCGAGAATGGTCACGCCTCTCCCAGCCAAGTTCAGAATGCCGGAGATGGACCGATTCGACGGAACCGAATGTCCTCAAACGCATGTCGACACCTACGTTCTCGGCATGAGAGCGAAAGGAGCAACCCTCCAGCAAATGGCCGACCACTTCCAGCATACGCTCAAAAGTTCAGCGTTATGATGGTTTCTGAGGGTCAAGCCTGCGGATCGCCACACCTGGGATCAGATCAGTAACATCTTCCTGGAACGGTACCGATCCAACTTAGAGTGGGAGACGAGTCGCGAGGACTTAATCACCACTGAACAGAAGGCAGATGAAAGCGTCGGAGAATTTTACAAGAGGTGGAGCTGGAAACTCTCTGAGATCATGGAGCCACTCTCCAAGGATGAACAGATGCGGATCTTCAAGTCCTGCTTAAGACCATCCATCAGAACTCTCATCAGTCACCATTTCTTCCCAGATCTCCGGGCCATGGTCAATGCCGGCTCACAGTTCGAGAAGGATCTCAAAGAAAAGTTGGCTCTTTGCCACGGCCCATACGTATACCGCTCGCAGCGGTTGCATTCAATCCCGCACCGGCCCCCGACAAAGGGAAAGATACGTCTGTCAACTACATCCATCAGGGACAACAGTCGGGCAACAGAAACCCAGTCCCACAAAGCAACAATTCTACTCAGAAGCAGCCTGCCGTACACTTCGACAAGTTAGACATGTCACTGAGCAAGATGCTGGAAGGGTTAATCAAGGAAGGTCTCCTTAAACCCGTTGCAAATTACAAACCCAAGAATCCCGTAGTCAACGCTGACAAGAGCAAGTACTCCGCCTTCCATCAATATCACGGCCATACCACATACAACTGTGTGGGGTTACGATACAAAATCCAGAACTTGATAGAAGAAGGCAAATTGGAGCACACCCGTGGGCCCAATACAGTCGGAAACCCTTTTCCGAACAATAACAGTGTGAATTCCATTGAGTGGGTGCCTAAGAGGATTGCCGCAGAACCAGTTCTCTGCCTCTTCCAGCCGGGTCCTCCTCTAATGTCCACATCAGATATGAAGCTGGAGACACCAGTGTGGGTACACTCGGAGAGCCATCAGGGAGGTTCGACTACTACGTACTCTACTCTAGCCAGTCCTCCCATCCTCCAGGCCACGCAGCTTTAGAGCAGACAAGGGTGGAAAAGCCGAAAAGTCCCGCTGAAACCAGAATTCAGACCCCAAGGCTCCGGAATACCTCAGATCTTGGTAACCTTACTGCCAGTCAAAAGCCTAACCCCCCGCGGGATCAACTAAGATTCAACTTGTCCAGCTTCCGAGCACGGACAGGCAAAGGAAGATCAAAGTCAGCTTGGCACTCGCACTCGATCAACGTGCTAACCAAGGGCGGCAACCGCCACAAACAGCCTCAACGCAATCTCGAGGCCCCAGCAAAGGCTTTACCTCACAAGAGGAAGACAGGAAATGGATGGCTTGATGACTCTCCTTCTCCGGATAGAGACGAGATCTACGATTCCCGACTGTATGGCAGTATGATCACGTTCTGTGACGAAGACCTACCGAGAGATGCCTCGGGGCACAACGAAACGTAATACTCTTCCCGAAACGTAACATGACCTCCGAACCTAACAATCTCTGATACTCAAAGCTTTTTACTCGTTTTTGCTACCAATAAAAATGACCCCCGTTTTCAAAGCCTTTTCCTAAGTTTTTGCTACCAATAAAAACGACACCATTTTCACTAAAGCCGTTTCTCAACGTTTTGGGCTCAAAATACAAAAACCGTGTGGTGACTCCTCATTTTCCTTCCCATGAAGCGAGGTCTCAGACACCAAACCTCCGCGAAAGACAACCGCCTTTCCGCGTCCGCGCGCGAAAATCCGGGTAATTTCACCAACGTGCTCTACGTGTGACCAAAATGTGCCTAGGTTTAGGGTCGTGACACTCACTCCCCCTTAAATAAAATTTGTCCCGAATTTGGACTTCACTTACCTGAATGATCAAACAAATCAGGATACTTGTGTCTCATCTCAGATTCCAATTCCCAAGTAGCTTCCTCAATGGTGTGATTCTTCCACAGAATTTTCACCACATGAATACTCTTGGTACGCAATTCTCAGACCTGCCACTCCAGAATCCGTAATGGTACCTCTACATAGGTCATATCCGCCTGGACATCCTCTGGAGGAGAACTCAATACATGAGAGGAATCATAACAGTACTTCCTCAACATGGACACATGAAACACATCATGGAGAGAAGAAAGCGATGGAGGTATAGCCAATCGATAGGCTAACTCATCCACCTTCTCTAAAACCTCAAATGGACCAACAAATCTAGGAGCCAACTTCCCTTTATTGCCAAACCTTTTAATCCCAGTTCTTGGTGAAATCTTCAAGAATACAAGATTCCCAACCTGGAATGATAACTCCCTTCTTCTAGTGTCGGCATAGCTCTTCTGTCGACTCTGGGCTGTCCTCAATCTGTCACGGATCACTTTGATCTTCTCAGTTGAGTCTCTAACCAAGTCTGGACCCCAAAGTCTAGCCTCACCAACCTCGTCCCAACACATTGGAGACCTACATTTCCTCCCATACAGTGCCTCATATGGTGCCATTTCAATGCTGGATTGGTAGCTATTGTTATAGGCAAATTCCACTAAAGGCAAATGGTCTTCCCAAGATAAATGGAAGTCCATCACACAAGCCCGTAGCATGTCCTCAAGAATCTGAATGGTTCTCTCAGTCTGCCCATCAGTCTGAGGATGAAATGCTGTGCTAAAACTCAACTTAGATCCCAGGGCTTCATGCAAAGCCCTCCAAAAACGCGAGGTGAATCTCGGATCCCTATCAGAAACAATGTTGACAGGTACCCCGTGAAGTCTCACAATCTCACCTATATACAACTGGGCCAATCTCTCCAATGAGTACTTGGTTGAAACTGGTAGAAAGTGAGCTGATTTGGTCAGTCTATCCACAATCACCCATATAGCATCCATCTTCCTCGAAGTAGGAGGCAGTCCAGTCACAAAATCCATAGAAATTCCCTCCCACTTCCACTTCGGAATATCCAATGGTTGAAGCAATCCTGCTGGTCTCTGATGTTCATCTTTGATCTGTTGGCAAGTCAGACATTTTGATAAAAATTCTGCAATCTCCTTTTTCATACCATTTCACCAGTAACCTCTCTTCAAGTCCTGATACATCTTGGTACTTCCAGGATGAATAGCAAACCGGGATTTATGGCAATCCTCTAATACCTGCCTTTTGATCTCTGGAAAAGAAGGTATGCAAATCCTGCCTTTAAAGGATAGAATCTCATCCTTGTTCAAGGAAAACTCCCCAGTCTTTCCATCTTGCAATTTCTGCCTAATTTTCTTCAATTCATTGTCATTCTGCTGGGCTTCCAAAAGATCTCCATATAGAGTAGGAACTGCTCTGACATTCGCAAATAACATATCACCTCTCACTTCCCGAAACACCAAGGATGATAAATGAGCCTTACGGCTAATAGCATCAGCCACCACATTAGCCTTCCTGGGATGATAGGAAATGACACAATCATAATCCTTCAGAAGCTCCAACCAACGCCTCTGTCTGTTGTTCAATTTCTTCTAGGTAAACAAGTATTTCAGGCTCTTATGATCTGTAAATATCTCAAATTTTGCTTCATATAAGTAGTGTTTCCACATATGCAACGCAAAAACAATAGCATCTAACTCCATATAGTGGGTAGAATAATTCTGATCTGCTGGTGATAACTTCCTTGAAGCATACGCAATTACCTTCCCATTTTGCATAAGGACACAACCCAATCCTCTTTAGAAGCATCACTGAAAATAACAAAATTCTCACAACCCTCTGGAAGTGTAAGGATAGGAGCTGAAGTCAATCTCTTCTTCAGTTCAGTAAAGCCAGCTTCACACTTAGCATCCCATATAAATGGCACATCCTTCCGAGTCAATCTGGTCAACGGAGTAGCAATCCTCGAAAATCCCGCTATAAATCTTTGATAATACCCTGCTAAACCAAGAAAACTACGAACCTTTGTCACTATAGAAGGCTGTTTCCAATTGACTATGGCATCAATCTTTGTAGGATCCACTGCAATACCAGTACTGGATACCACATGACACAAGAAAGAAATTTGTTCCAGCCAAAACTCACATTTGCTGAACTTGGCAAATAACTATTTCTCACGAAGCACGGATAACACAATTCTCAAGTGCTTCTCATGATCCTCCCTGGATTTTGAGTATACCAGGATATCATCAATAAAAACCACAATGAAACTGTCATGATACGGCTTGAAGATCATGTTCATCACGTCCATAAATACGGCTGGTGCATTAGTCAACCCAAATGGCATAACAAGAAATTCATAATGCCCGTACCTTGTTCTGAAAGCTGTTTTAGAAATATCATCTGGATTGATTTTCAACTGATGGTATCCGCTACGCAAGTCCAACTTGGAATATATAACGAAACCTTGGAGTTGATCAAATAAATCATCAATATGAGAAAGAGGATATTTGTTCTTAATAGTAGCTTGATTCAGTAGTCTGTAATCAATACACAACCGCAATGTACCATCCTTCTTCCTAACAAACAAAACTGGTGCTCCCCAGGGTGAAACACTGGGACGAATAATCCTGTCTAACAACTCTTGCAACTGAATTTTCAACTCTTTTAACTCAGCTGGAGCCATTCTGTAAGGTGCTTTAGAAATTGGTGAAGTACCTGGCAATAAATCAATACAGAACTCCACCTCTCTATCCGGAGGCATAGAATACTCAGTTGAGAATACATCACTAAACTCATTCACAACTGAAACACAAGATAGTTCAGGAGACTTCTTACTAGAGTCTAACACATATGCCAAGTATCCCTCACACCCTTTTGATAACAACTTTCTAGCCTTTAGTGCAGATATAACATGAATGCCAAATAAAGACTTATCAGCATCAAATATGAACACAGGTACATCAGGCATAGAAAAGGTGACTCGCTTTCTGCGACAGTACACCAAGGCATGACAATAACTCAACCAGTTTATGCCTAAAATAACATCAAAATCTTGGATTGGTAACTCTACCAAATCCACTGGCAATACATGCCCACAAATAATCACCTCACAATCATGATAGATCAAAGAGGATTCGAGGCACTCTCCTACAGGAGTAGAAACCTCTAGCACATAAGGCAACAACTTAGGAAACTTATGCAATGTGAATGCAAAATGAGCTGCTACATAAGAATGAGACGATCCAGGGTCGATAAGAATACGAGCCCTGACCCCTGAGACAGGGACAATACCTCTAATGACCGCGGTGGGATCTACCGCGCCTCGACCCAAGGCAAACACTCTACCTTGTATTCTCTCTTTAGGCTTCCCCTCAACATCCATCTTAACACCACCTCTGGCCTGGTCACCCTGCAGTCTACCACTCGCAGCTTGACCCTTTTTGAATTTAGGACAATCCTTTTTGAAGTGCCCCATCTCTCCACAATTCAGACATTTACCTTGTTTCCTCCAACAGTTGTCTTCAGAATGTCCTATCCTCTTGCAAAAATTGCAAATAGTCCCAAATTGGCTGGATACAGGACGAGTTGAAATTGTGACTGTTCCTCCCTTAGCCACTCCAGAAGTTAAAGATTTAGGCTGACCCTTACTCTGACCTGAACTCTGGCCTGGAAACTTAGTCTTGATTCCACTACCTTCAGGTTTCCCTCGATGTTCTTTTCAATTCTGTATGCCATATTAACTGCTGCCTGGTAGTTGGGAAAATCATGAGTTAACAATTGTTTTCTGAACTCCAAACTCAGTCTCTTAACAAACCTGTAGACTCTCCTTCCTTCATCTGGTATAAGATGTGGATAATACCTTGCTAGCTTTGTAAATTTTGCAGAATACTGGGCCACTGTCATTGCCCCTTGCTCAAGCTTCAGGAACTCTACCTCTTTCTTGTCTTTAGTAATCACGGGAAGGAAATTCTCTTTGAATCTCCCAGTAAAGTTCTCCCAAGTTTGGGGCGTGTGGTCCCGCTCCCAACTTTCCTTAAGGATTTGCCACAAGTGCTCTGTAGGACCTTCCAGTTTGAACACTGTACATCTGACTTTTTCTTCATCTGTACTCTTCATTGCCACAAAAATCTTATTCATAGCTTCCAACCATCTCTCAGCTATCACTGGATCTGGATCCCCATTGAAGCTTGGTGGAGCCATTTTGATAAACTTTTCTAGCCCATGTGCTGGCCTTGCCTCAGGTTGCTGCTGTGCCTGACCCTGAGCTGCCATATTCTGAAGGAAAACCCGGAACATAGCCATCATTTCAGCATTCTAGTTTCCCCCAGCTCCCATGTCACCAATATTCCCCTAATCCCTCTGCTGGTCATCCCCAGTTCCAGCCATTAAAATAATCCCTGCATTAAACACCCGGCGTCAGATATCACACACTTCCCCTTAGACTAGACATCTACCCTTGACTTATAGCCAAAGCTCTGATACCAACTGTGGCTGCCTCCCAACTTCCGGAACCTATAAACTCGTGTCCCAGGATGGAGGGTCCCAAATTACCTTATTTAAAAAAAAAAAAAACTTTTCTTTATATTACTTGAAAAGTATAACAACCCTTTTTCAAATCAATTTCAAAATAATCCCTCTACTCGAAGGTGATATATAAACCTGTTTAACCAGTTATAACCTGTTTAAGTTACAAGTACTACAACTGTAAAGGCTTACACAAGCCAACTTTAAAACAAACCAATCCCAAGTTTAATTATAACACAACACAACTAAAACATGTTTATAAAAGTTTTATATAAAAAACTTTCCCCAAAATAATAACAACCACGACATTTCCAACTCCCCAAACCAACACATACCCTGACAACCCAAAAGATGTCCAAACTCTTTCCCGGCCTCACCGGTCCGGTCCTCCTGTCTCAGCGGGATCTAAAAATAGTAAAGGGAGAAGGGGTGAGAATAAATCTCAGCAAGCTATTATGTATGCAACAATATGCCATACAATATGCAACACATAAACAGGTTGCTCATAAACACATTCTATTACCTTCTCTTTACCTTTCCCATCTGAATCATATGTAATACAACGGTGGGAGTAATACTACGCTCATTTGTGAACTACTGGTGCATATTCATGTCTTATACGATCCCTTTCAGAGACCCATATAAGATATCAGCTATCTTAGGAACTGACTGCACATATCCATAGAAGCTGTACCCCCAATCCGTGGCCACAGCAGGGGGAGAGGTCACAGGTATAAGGAAATCTAAGCACCTTATGAAATATTTTCTCATAAGTGATAGTATTTCATATACCCCCAAGGATCAGCTGATATAACCACATTCAAGTACATAATAGATACTTGAGAATATATCCACCCCATGGGATAACAATACATAACATGGTACTCATTCCTCATGTTAAACCAATCACAATAGTGCAACATATATTTAAACACTATTGAAGAACAACAATCCAATGACATGGTATTAATACTCATGCTCAAACAAATGAAACAGTGCAACACGTATTTACACACTATGTGCACAACCAATCTTGAATATGTAATCACATATGGGCACAATATATATCAAGTAAGCCCTACATATTCATTACACAATATATAATCCAGTAACAGGGTATTAGTACTCATGCCCACCCAATGAAGTAGTGCAACATCTATTTAATGCACTAAATAAACTGATAACCATATACAGGTAACCACGTAGAGGTACAATGACATACAAGTAGCCCTACGCGTTCATAACATAACATTAAACACTTTCTATAAAGGTTCCATATTCAAATACCAAGTTTTTTTATCAACTTTGGTTAATCATTTACATTGCCTTCCAACCATTTTCAGGACAATATTTAAATCCCTTCCCAATATCAATTTGGACCATTTAAAGTTCCATTGTATATTACTAAAGTTGTACTAGAATCATAGTTGAAGAGTGTTCAAGTATATACTGTTTAGACTAGGTTTTCAAAGCTTAGAAAATGGTTCAGATGCTGCAGGGCAGGGCACGACTCGTGCCCTATTACACCTCACTCAGATACAGTCGTCCCCAATAGGTCACGACTCATCCCATTCTGGCAACTAGTGTCGCATGACTTGGCTTGACATGGTCATGACTCGTGCTACAGGGCACGAGTCGTGCCCAACACCAGAAACTGCTGTTTATTTTGAAACCTCAGCAGGACAAAGTACAACACCATTTTCTACCTACTCTTTCCCTTCCACTCAATTTTACCAAGTTTTAGACATCAGTATATTGCCTCTAAATAATAAAACATACTCCCTCCAACCATACACCCATTTCTACCACCTTTCCAAATTTAACCAAACCATATTATCAACTTCCTTCACCCTAGCTATTACCACCCCATAGGTTCATCATTTTACAAGCCACAAAACTTGTCCAAGTCATCAAGAACACATTATATACTCATAATATCATCTTTATAAATATTATGAACGATTATAGAACAGAATCATAATAACTTATCAAAATAGGCCGAAATAAAAGGAAGATTTAATCGGCTATACTTGCTCTAATCGACTCCCTGATCACAAATATGAAGTCGGAATTGAAAATGGAGCAACAGTTGAATTGCTACGAATTTTGAAAGGTAACCCTAGGTTGAAAGTACGTAGTACTGAGAGGAGAAAGAGAGAAAGAGCCGGAGAGAATGAAAGCTTCTGAGAGAAGCTTTTTAAGATTTATATAAACAATTTTCCAACTAAGCTCCTCCAAGTTCTAGCCAATTACAATCAACCACCTTTTAGTTACATTTATAATAAAGCTCCTCAATATTTTCTGTAACCTTTTATTTCAAAATTCATATATCATCACTTTACTATACAAATTCCCATTTACCAATCCAATTACCAAAATGAACACATAATCATTCCAAATGCCAAAATGCATAAGATGAGATGCAATGCACCCCAACCCAACGTGCTCCACGTGTGACCAAAATGTGCATAGGTTTAGGGTCGTGACAATATGAGTACAAGAGGGATGTAAATACTGGCTAATCATTGTCTTCTTTGTGGCCAAAAGGTAAAGGACATTAAGTTTTGTGAGCACTATATACTTGGGAAGATGCATCGAAACAAGTTTTCAAAGGGCGTTCGTAGAACGAAGGGTACTCTGTATTACATCAACTCAGATTGTTGGGGACCTTCACGTCAGGAATCATTGAGGGGTCACAGATATTTCTTGTCTATGATTGATGACTACTCGAGAAAGACTTGGGTAATTATTATGAAGCACAAGAGTGAGACTCTCATAAATTTTAGAAATTGGTAGATATTAGTGGATAATCAGATAGGGAAGAAGATTAAGAGACTCCAGAAAGATAATGGGTTGAAGTTTTGTAGTATTGAGTTCGATTATTCTGTAAAGAAGTGGAGATTTCTAGACATCTAAATATCATGAGTACACTATAGCAGAATAGTGTCGCAGAGCGCATGAATCAGACATTGATGGCTAGATCAAGGTGCATGCTCTTCAATGTAGGGTTGTCTAAGCGGTTATGGACAGAAGCGGTTAGTACATCATGCTACTTGATAAATCGCGACCTCACAAAAGTATCAACCTCAAAGTTTCCAATGAGGTATGGTCAGGTAACCCTGTTAATTATTCTAATTTAATAGTTTTTGGTTGTACTGCTTATTATCATGTGGATGATGGGACGTTAGAGCCGAGGGACAGAAAATGAGTTATCATAGGTTATGGGGATGGTGTCAACGGATACCAAATTTGGTCTCCATCATATGGTAGAGAGACTATAAGCAGGAATATTGTATTTGATGAAATTATTATGCTTAGTTCTATTATGAGATCTACGATTGTACTAGAGTTCAGCGCATGATTAGAAACCCCTGCAGGGTTAGTAATAGGGCTACATAAATACTCCTATATCCCCTATTAATCAGTTTTAAAAATCTCAGTATGACAGAGATCTATAATTCTAGGGTTAAAAAGTTAAATTGCTCATCTGTTCCTCTATATAAGGGTTTACACAGTTAGGATTTCTTGTGATCAATAATTCATGTAACATAATTAGAGATTGTAATCTATAATTTCTCAAGTGATAATAATATTCTCTCCATATGCCCATATAATTAGTCAAGTTGGTAAAACACGTATATTATTGTTTTGTGTGATTGATGTTGATTACTATATTCTATTTACTCTGTTCTAACCTTGATAAATGAGATATATCATCATTTTGAAATAATGAAACATTTTTATGGGATGCTTAAAAAGGAAAGAAATATCCTTCTTCTTTTTTTTTTTTATCAAAATACTTGTTGTTTAAGACTAATAAGCATGTATTTAATACATATGAAATAGACTAAATTATCCTTAAAATTAAATGATTCATTTACCTATGTAATTAAATTTTTTTATAATGTACTTTTCTATCTATAAATAGTTATAAATAAGAGTACATTTGATAAACAATGACAAATATAATAAGTATTTTAAAACAAATTTACTTCTTTAACTAAAGATAAGACTTTTTTTTTTCAAAGTAGTGGCTTAGCGGTGGTGAAGTCAGGTTTCACCTTCGGCAAGGGTTAGAGTTCGATTCTCTACTCGTATCCCGACTAAAATATCTTTAAAAAAAAAGAAAGTAAAGTTGAACGGAGCGTTACGGAGGAATTAACGTTTGTTATGGGAGGGAGTACTTTTTTTTTCCTTTGGTACATGGGAGGGAGTACACGTGAGCACTCAATAATAATATGTGCTCAATAGCAAGTCACGTAGAGTTGCCCATCCGTGTGCTTGAACCGCCGGTTCGGCCTGGAATCGAACCGACCAAGAATTGGCGGAAAATCTCAACCGCCTGAATCGTGAATTGCCTTGAATCGAACCGACGGTTAATCAGTCCGAGCTCGGTTTGTATTTTCCAAAACCGATGAACCGGCGGTTCTGAACCATTTGAACCGGAACCGTGAACCGGAACCGGCGGTTCAGAGGAGATAACGGCTAGATTAACGGCTACTTGATCTGGGCCGTTGATTACCTTGATCCGACGGCTGCTGTTACTTGCCCGTTAAATAACGGTTTTCTAGCCGTTTTAGGGGCTAAAATGTAAAAAAAAAAAAACTCTTTTTTTTTTTTTAAAAACTTTTTCTCTCCATTTTTCAACCTATAAATATCCTCCCCCTCCCTTCATTTTTTTTCACACCATTCTCTACTCATTCTCTCAATCTCTCTCTCAATCTCTATATTATCTCAAACTTTCAAAGTCTCAAAGTCTCCATAATTTCATTTTTTTTTCATATAATTCCATTTTTTTCACAAAAATCCATTTTTTCACATAATTTCATTTTTTCACCAAAAAAATGTCTTCATCTCGTGGCGGCGGTGGCGATAAGGAAAAAAATTAGGCAACTATGCATCCAATTTCCCTCCCCCGATGATTCCATTTGGGATTATATGCAACCACATGAAACGTTCGATTTGAGCGATGACGAAGTTGATGCAACATTTTCAATGGGTGGTCATGGTCATACCCAAGGGAGTAACACTCAAACCACTCAAACCCAAAGTGAAGCGCGAGGTGGTGGTCAAATTCGAGGTCGAGGAGGTCGAACCATGGGGAGGTCCGACATCATGACCGTGCACTTTACAAAAGTGCCAATTGAAGGAACCAACAAATACACTGTTTTTTGCAACCATTGCACTCAAAAATTTGCCTTTATCCATGGAGGTGGTTATGGGTCATTTAAAAGACACTTGACGTCAAAGCACCTCGACCAAGTTGGAGATGCCCAAGATCAAACACAACTACAAGGATTTACGGGATCCTCACAAGGTACGTCTTCGCAATTATTTAAATTTGATAATGCAACGTATAGAAGAGAAATGGCAAAATATACTGCTGCTAAAGGATTACCCTTTAATTTTGCTAATGATACATTATGGTCTAATATGGCACAACTTTGTTTAAATCCCGCGGCTAAAGAAATTAATAAAAATACAAGTACTCGTGATACTATAGCAAATATCTACAAGGGAAATTAATTTTAATTAATACGTTTAAAGATTTACCCCAAAAATTGTCAATATGTGCCGATATATGGAGTGATCATTGGCTTAAATATTTTTTGAACATTCCCCCATTATTTTTAGTAGCTAAACTATTAGATCCTAGGATAAGAGAAGATGGTTTAGAACAAATACTTGATTATTATTATAAGAATTTATTTTCCACCAGCTTTGATTTATTTTTAGATAGACCTATCCCAAAATCAAAAGACGTTGTAACTGAAACTAAAAATATTGTATATGCACTTTATAGATAATATTATGATCTTTTTGGTAATATTGTTTATCCTAGTAGTGAAAATGTAGGTGGTAGTTCTCACGAAGATAGCGATCCCTTTAACTTTATAGATAATTTAATTAGTTCTAGAAGTCAAAAACGTCAACGAGGTGGCTCCACTTATGTTGAACTTGAAAATTATTTAACCATTTTTTTTAGCCTATAGAAGAATTTGATATTGTAAAGTGGTGGGCACGAAGGGCAAACAACTATCCTATTCTATCATTGATAGCAAAGGAGATCCTAGCCGCTCCCGCCTCAATCATCACCGTAGAAGAAGTATTTAGTGTAGGAGGAAATGTCTTGTCCGATCGAAGGTCAAGGTTGTCTCCATATAATTTAGAATATCAAATGGTGCTCGGCGATTGACATAGAGCCGAACTACGACTTCAAGATAAAAGAAGTAGTTTCGAGGAGGAGGAGGCCTTTGATGAAGATACATCGGGGAGCGAAGCCGAAAGAACTACGCCACTCTTTAGACTTTAGATTAGGTTAATTGTAATTTTATAGATTAGACTTTAGATTAGTTTTATTTTTATTTAATTGTAATAGTTGGGTTGAGGTAAAGGCTCCTAAATGTCCTCCCTTATTTATAAAAGGGTAAGGTTGTTGTTCCCCTCTTTGTAATTTTATTTTAATTAATAAAATTTAAGGGTACCGTCCCTTTTTCTTTTAATACTTTCATTTATTTTAAAAAAAAGTTAAGTTTTATTTCTTTCAAAATTCATAACTTTTTTATATAACTTTTTGCAAAAAATGTATGTAGTAAACAAAAGTCTAAAATAGCCTTATTTATCAAAAAAAAAATTAAAAAAAAATTTTTTTATAAAACTTAACAGAAACTGTTAAAAATTTAACTGTTTTTTAAAAAAACTGTTAAAAATTTAACAGTTTAAAAGTTAGGGCTAGACTTGGGCGACCGCATAAATAATTCGGCCCTCTTGGGCGGCCGCCGTAAAAAATATATTTTTTTTTTGAAAATGACGATTCAAAATCGGAACCGGAATCGGTACGGCCGGTACAAACCGGAACCGTGAATAACCGGGCCGGTTACGATTCAAAGGGTGGCGGGCTGGTGAACCGCCGGTTCAGAACCAGAACCGCCGGTCTGAACCGGCTGGGCAAGTCTAAAGTCACCCATCACCGTGCCAATTTAATGGCCCACTTTTCCTCTAGAGCCCCTCATGCGAGATTTAAACCCAATTTAAGAAATAATATTTTGAAAATCTCAAAGACACCCCTTCTTGACACAATGACGTTAATGCCCTTCTTTGCACTTTTTGCATGTACACAACAACAACGATATTACAGCCTGGCTGATGCAAGTTAAAAATTCAAATTATACTTTAGTCACTAAAACTTTGGAATTAGATATTGGTCACTAGACATTCAAGTATTTTAAATCAGTCATTAGATTCAAAATAGTTTCAGTTTAATTTTTTCAACCACAAAAAAAAAATTCATTATTAACAATGAATTAATCTCATAATTTACACATTTAAAACTCTTATAAGTTAGTTATAAGACTACTTTGTCTCTTATAATTGACTTATATGACAAATTTTTCAACCAAAAAAATCAAAAATTTCAATAATAACAACGAATTACTCTCATAATTTATACATTTACAACTCTTATAAGTTAATTATAAGACTACTTTGTTTTTTATAATTGACTTATAAGACAATTTTTTCAATAAAAAAAATCAAAAATTTCAATAATAATAAGAAATTACTCTCATAATAACAACGAATTACTCTTATAATTGACTTATAAGACAATTAACTTATAAGACTACTTTAAAAAGTCTTATAAGTAACATATAAGACTTTTTAAAAAAGTCTTATAAATAACTTATAAGACTTTTTAAAAAGTCTTATAAGTTAGTTATAAGACCTATTTGAACATTGGAAACTGTGTTGTAAAAAAGTCTTATAAGTAGTAACTTATAAGACTTTTTTTAATAAGTCTTTTTACTTATAAGACTTATTAAAAAAGTCTCATAAGTTACTTATAAGACTTATTAATAAGTCTTATATGTAACATATAAGACTTTTTAAAAAAGTCTTTATATAAGTTACGTATAAAAAAAACTTTTTAAAAAGTCTTATAAGTTACCTATAAGACTTTTTTAAAAAGTCTTATAAGTAACAAAAAAATCAAACTCAAAATGGATCCAGATAATAAAGCGTCAATATTCCACACTTAACAAATACTCATCAGATTACAAACTCAAAAATCAGAGTAAACAGACTTTGAAGAGATAACCCAGCTCACACGAGACATAATAAAATCTCTAAACACAGTAATGGGTTCGTATACATTAAAAGTGAGCCAGGAGTGATCATATATGTATTATATGAGATAAGCTTTTGGTTATTTGTTTCCTGTAAGCATCAAATATTCATTGTTCATAGACATCATAATCCCACTGTAAGATATGGGTTTCACTTATCAATTACTATGGAATGGATAAGGTCATCCTAGATACTCTTCCTGTGTACCAAACAAGACCACAGGTATACACTAATCGATGTGGTACAAGAATGAAATCACCAGCTCAACAGGAGGGATGCACACTCTGGCAATTTTCATGGTTATTACAAGCAAGCAATACCTTAAAACAAGAATGTCCCACTTTGAACATTACAGTGACATAAATCAACATTTTTCAGTGAATTAAGAATTCCCTTGGTTGCATTCAGTCTGCTGTTTTGAAAAGTAAAATAAGAGGTAACATCATAAACATCATCTGTTTATTACTTCCTATGTTATAGTTTTCAAAATCTGAGGGCTAAAGTTAGGACTTCCACCTTGATATCCAAAATCTCTGAATGGAAATATGAAAGTGGAAATGCAAATCTTTAGGCAAATTTGAGAACTACTTCCTTTGACCCAATGTCGGCGACAGATTCATTAATGGAGAGAACTGTCGAAGATCGGAGTGAGAGAGAAATGTTTGCGAGGTGGTGTGGTGCAGCTGAAGAAGACGAAGATGAAGAGGCTCGCCGGAGAAGATGAAGAGGCTCGCCGGAGAAGATGAAGGGGCACTCCGAAAATAATGTAGATTTAACAGAAATAATGAAGATCTGGCCGGAGATATTGTAGATCTAACCTTTAATGGAGGTGGCGACGGAGAAGGGGGGTGTGTGTGTGTGTGTGTTTAGCCGGAGAACAACAACCGGTAATGGAGAACCACGACCGGAGATGGAAAAAGTGAGGCAGGAGTGATTGCTTGGCGACAGCAGGTGTGAGGCTGGGGAAAGGAGCGCCAGAGAGGGAGATGGTGGCCGAAGAGAAGGGGACAGTAGGTTGAGAGAGAGAGAGAGAGAGAGAGAGAGAGAGAGAGAGAGAGAGAGAGAGAGAGAGAGAGTGTGATTGAGTGTGTGTGTGTGTTTTTTTTTCTGGTATAAGTGTGAGAGGAGGGAGGGGAGGAGTGGGCTTTGTTTGAGAGGTAGATATAGTTTTGGTATTTAGGAGATTTATTTGACTGGTCATCGAAGGTGAAGGGTGTATACGAAATTATAATCTTAGTAGAACTCCCTATTGGGGATTTATAAAAAGGGTCTTCTTAAAATGAATAAAATATGGGTAGGGAGACCCTAGGGGAATTAATCCAAAAAAAATCCTATAATAAATGACCATTATTATGAGTTTAAAAGTTATTTTTAAAATATTGATTTTTAATAGAAAAAATTATAAACATTTTTGATATACGTTTTAAATTATTAATTTTGCAAAATTATAATAAACTATAAAAAAAGATGAAAAAGTAAAAGAAAATCATTAGGGGCAATTTTGAAGATAAATTTTTAAAAATTTATTCTGACTCTAGTACTCTTTCCACTTTAAGGGCCCGTTTGATTTAGCTTATTGATATGTGCTGATGACTTATTACTTATGACTGATAACTTATGACTGATGACTTATGACTGATGAGCTGATGAATGATACTGTTTGATTTAGTGTTTTTGATGTGCTGATGAGCTGTCAAAAGTAAGTATGGCTGTTTGATTAATAAGCTGAAAAAGTGCTGAATGAAATTAAAAAGACGAAAATAACCCTTACCATAGAATCTTTTCCCTCTTTGTTAAAATTAATTGTGTTAACTAACAAATTTATTATCAAACGTTAAAAAATATTTTTTTATATCAATAAATTTATATTTTAAAGAGAATTTCTAGAGTAACAAATAAGTTTTAATATCAAAAAAAAAAAAAAAATACAAACATATAAATGCAATACCCTGAAGGAGAAGGAAACTTACACTTGCTTCAATGATGACCAAAGAAATCTATCACCAATTATTATTTTATGGCCAATAGAATCTAACACCAAAATAAGACCACTAACACCAAAATAAGACCACTGAAAGAAAAAAATGCAAATAACATGGTCTCTTAATTAAATAACCAATGAGTGGCATCATTAGCCTTCATGTGAGCCAAAATACACATCACTGCCAATGAAACCTCAGACGTAGTTATAGATTGAGATGAAAATAATCTTAATGGAAGTGGTATCATCCGCAAGTAACAATAACTCCAGCTAGATAAATACAGAGAAATGAACTTATTAATGCACTAGAACACAGCTAGATTTCTGCAAAAATTAAAGCATAAACCTTCAAATAAAGTGAGTAGTGCTAGTTAAAAAGAACTTAACACAACTTTGATGATTTCGAGGGAACTGAACTGATTTTTCATGAGGGTGCTGAGAGTGAAAATTCATGTTGATGGTGATCACCGGAACACAGCTAGGTTTCTGCCCTTCGAAAATCGTCGTAAATGGAACCACTTCCGGATCAGAGCTCTGCATAATGACAATCAACATCCTGACTCTCAAAACCAATATGGAAAGCATAAAAACAAATGAAAATCAACAAGCAACAACACGTCAAACCCAATTCGTATCCTTGATAGTTTGTCTCTCCATCTAAATGAATCTGAAGCAAGAATGATGATGAGAATATCATCCTGACTCTCAGATGCTTGGAGGAAAAAACAGAAAATAACTAATCTTGAGGCAATTTTGTCAACAAATAAAAAAAAGAAAAGAAAAAACCTATCTTGAAGCAAACTCATGCACCCAAACTCATGGAGTGCAGGCTCACAATAATTCAAGGTTAAGGATTTCTATAACATTTTCCACTACATCAACAATTTTAAAAATATCATTGTCAATTTAAAGTTTTAAGACAAACAGAACAAAAAACCTAGGTCAGGCTTCACATTATAGAAAATCAAACGAAAATCAAAGAAGATGAACTTAGCAACATTCTACTTCAGTGATCCAACAAAAAATAACAATCAATCCCAAACGAAAATCGATAATTAACAAACAAAAATCATTGATTTAATTAGGAGAAATCGAGAACAAGTTGTAACAGGGGGATCAAATCAAAAAGAAACAGACGGAGAAGATGAAGGATTCGACCGGTACCTGAATTTGCGTCGGAAGGATGCCGGAGAAATGAGAGATTCCGGTGGAGGAGCTCGAGATCTGGCAAGCGACGGAAGAGAGAGAAGAGCGGCGCTGTGGCTATGAAAAAAATTGAAGAAGGCGTTATATGAAATGAGAAGGAACATCAATTAAAACGAGGGTAATTTCGGAATAATGAAAAATTCATTAAAGTCACTGTTCACGCGTGCATTTACGGTTCACAATGGGTTTTGGCTTTCAGCACTTCCCTTCCTACTTTTGACTTATGAATTATTTGTGCATTATACCCCTTGTACTAAACTTATGGCTTATTTGCCAAAAGCTGAAATCAAACAATACATTTATGACTTATGGAAATCCATAAGTCATAAACACTTCCCCAACAATGATATCAAACAGGCCCTAAATCTGTTTCTGAACCATATTGAATTATGACAAAAAAAATATAAAAAACTATTTTATAATTACGAAAGTTTAAAATTCTTATTAATATTTTTAATGATGGATTGATATTAATTTCTACAATTTTATCAAGATAATTATATATTTTTAAAACTTTGGTCCATATCCAATCAAATTGACTACAAAATCAAGATGATATATTTTTATAATGGACGGAATTTAAGCGGGTTAATTTAAGTGTTTACCCATAGAATTTAGGGCACCAATCATGGTAAAAATTAGGGGTGTAAATGGTTCGGTTTGGTTCGGTTTGGGCTATTTTAGAGACTGAACCGTTAGTCATCGGTTTGAAGAAATTTCAAACCGAACCAAACCGTATAAATTTTCAAACCGAACTGAACTGAACCGCCATGGTTCGGTTTGGTTCGGTCTAAACCGCGGTTTGATTTCGCGGTTCAAACTACGGTTTAAATCGCGGTTCGGATCATATTTTTTCTATTGTTCAGACCACTTTTATCATTTTTTTTTATAAAATTTCAACCTAGGTATAAAACAACAACCTGAAAGTAAAAATAAAAATAAATCAAGCATACTTAACTTAAATTACAAATCAGAATCAACTGATACCATTCAGAGACAAATAAACTAAAGTATCAAACAAAGTTAATTTACAACCATTACTTGATAGAAAATTAAAAAGTAGATCAAGGTTGCTTATAGTCTATGGTGTTCTTTTAAGAAAGTTGCAACCTTCGTGTGTTTTTGGTTTCTCCCCAAAGCCTACACTCCTAAACATCCAAGTGTAGATAGAAACCTTACGTAAAATCGACAGTTAATACACAGTCTCGACAGTTCAGTTCATGGTTTGGCTTGATGGTTCGGTTTGATAGTTCGGTCTCGTGGTTCGGTCTACATCGGTTTAGTTTGGTTTGGTTCGATTTGGTTTGGTTTGAAAGGGCTAGACCGCAGACCGAACCGAACCACACGGTTTGGAAAATTTTAAGACCAAACCGAACCATTTAGGTATGAAAACCAAACCAAACCGCATGGTTTGGTTCGGTTCGATCTCAAACCGCGGTTTAGACCGAATCGCTTACACCCCTAGTAAAAATCATGGTAAGAGCTTTATATAATTTCGTGGTTTGAACCTTATTCTAAACAATGATCTGAATCACGATCTAAATCGCGATTTAAACCATATAATTGAATCGCGGTTTGAATCAAACTGAACCAAAACATATATGTTTGGTTTGATTTGAATTTTTCATATTTCGGTTCGATTCGAAAATTTCTCAAACCGATAACTAGTGGTTCGATCCGTAAATTTTCCAAACCGAAATATTTACACCCCTAAAATACAATTTCTAACACTTTCAAGTGAGACTCTTGTAACAAATTAAGATATTCATTAATAAAAAATACTCTCTTTTTTAAAAAAAAATCCAGTGTAATTAACTTGTATTTAAGCTCAGTTTGACAAGCTAAATCTAGTTTGAGTTAGCAAATTAAACTTTTTGTTTCAAAGAGTAATCCAATGGATTTACTCATCATTTCAATTGGCCTATTAATCTCCTGGATTTTAATTCTTTCAATTGCTAACAAATCAAAGCCGAATCTTCCACCGGGGCCAAGAGGATTACCGATCATCGGAAACCTCCTCAGCCTAGGCTCAAATCCCCACCGGTCTCTGGCTGAGTTAGCCAGAATCCATGGCCCAATAATGTCCCTGAAACTCGGCCGGATCACCACCGTAGTCATTTCATCTTCCTCACTGGCAAAAGAAACCCTCCAAAAACAAGGTCTTGCCTTCTCCACCCCTTATATCCCCGACTCCGCCACCTCCCATCACCACTCCCAACGCTCCATCATATGGCTGCCGGCTACCGCCAGATGGAGAAGCCTCAGAAAGTCAATAACCACCAACATCTTCTCAAACACCCGCCTCCACGCCAACCAACATCTCCGGTCGAGAAAAGTGAAAGAACTCGTTGACCACTGCCGTGAAGCCGCCGCCGGCAAAAGGGCCGTCGATATAGGCCGAGCAGTTTTCGAAACGTCGGTCAACGTATTGTCCAACACATTCTTTTCCGTCGACTTGACCGACTCCGACAAGGACATCAAACAAGTGATGAATGATGTTATGACGGAAACAAGTAATTCAAACCTGGCCGATAATTTTCCGGTGTTGAAGAAGATGAAGATTGACCCGCAAGGTGTCAGAAGACGATTGGCTGTAGCACTTGGGAAGTTTCTTCACCTGATGGATGAGTTAATTGATCAAAGAATGGAATCAAGAAAGTTGACTGCAGAAAGAAAAAATGACTTTCTAGATTTGTGTCTTAATAGCAGTCAAGAAAATTCAGAAGAACAAACCGATAGAATTCATATTCGCCACTTGTTTCCGGTAAGTACAATTTTGAATTATTAATACTACCTCTTACCACCAGAATAAATATTACACTTTTCATTTTGGTTTGCGCAGTCTTACCTTCGTTTTGGGTTGTCTCAAAATAAATTTCGTGTTTCTAAATATGCAAAATGACTTATTGCAATTTATTCATTGTAAAATAATGTACGAACTAATAAAGCACCTTACTTATAAATTTTGATAGTTAATTGCGACATTTATTCTGTACCGAAAAGAGTGATTTACATTTTTTTGAATTACCTCATTATGATATTAATTTTAATAATTCATGATATTGTAATGTTGTTTCTATACTAAAATTAATTAAATTTCAAATTTATTCATATATTTAAACTTGTTGCTTTTTAATAATTGTACTTATTGATAGAACAGAGCATTGTTACATTTCAGGTTCTAGCATGTAAATATTGATAGAACAAGCATGTTAATGTATTTTTTATTTAGTTAAGCATTAAATTTCAGAGTAAGTTTGGGAATAATATTTTGTAATGAATTGATGCTCATGATAAAGGCTCTTAAACACATTTTTTTTTTTTTGATAAAAATATGATTTTAATAGGACCTATTTTTAGGGGGAACTGATACAACTGCAAGCACAATGGAATGGGCAATGACGGAGTTATTACGTAATCCAGACGTCATGTCAAAAGCCAAAATAGAACTTGAATCAGTCATAGGTAAAGGCAAGATAATAGAGGAAGCAAACCTCTCTCAGCTACCATACTTGCAAAACATTGTGAAAGAAACCCTAAGGTTATATGCACCAGCACCAATTTTGTATAGATTAGTTGAATCAAATGTTGAAGTCAACGGATTCGTCATACCCAAGAATTCACAAGTATTGGTCAACGTGTGGGCCATTGGGCGGGACCCTAGTAATTGGGAGGACCCCTTGAGTTTCAACCCGGATAGGTTCTTGAACTCGGATGTTGATGTGGGAGGGCAAGATTTTGAGCTGATTCCGTTTGGTGCCGGACGGAGAATGTGTCCGGGGTTGCCTTTGGCTATGAAAATGATGCCAGTGATGTTGGGATCACTTATTAATTCATTCGATTGGGAACTTGATGGTTCGATTGAACCAAAAGAGTTGGACATGGAGGAGAGATTTGGAGTCACAATGAACAAGGCTCAACCTCTTTGTCTTGTCCCAGTTCCTCTTATGGTGGAATAGCATTTTGGCTTTCCTATATTTTGGTAATGCTATAATTGTTGTATGTATATGTTTAGATATCTTCAATACGAAAAACAGATGAATGAGATTAAAGCGAGGTATGTCGAAGCAAATCTCCTTAAGACAATATTTCGCCTCCGTAATTGTGCAAACGGATCGATGGCGAATGTCTCCCAAGATACAACGCTTTTTACCAAGAGTTAGTGTGCACTTTAACTAACCTTGACGGGCGAACCAAAATAAGACTTGCTCTTAGTCTTCAAACTTTAAAGAAGGAATGATGAACTAACGCTTTGAACTTAATCAAGAACACTTTGAATGAGGGAGAGAGAGAATTGAATTCTTGTGTTTGATTTGATAACAACTTTGTTGGATTACTTGATGACTGAATGAAGGAATAGGGGTCTATATATATAGGGTAGAATCAAGCCAGATCAGTTGTGATTTTTTCACAAAAGTCACACCCTTTCAAGCTGGCACCTATTCAGACTTTAATCTGAACGGACAGCACCTGCTCGGCCGAGCACCATTGGTGCCTCGCCCGAGCATAGGCAAGTTGCTCGGCCGAGAACATTGGTGACTCGCCCGAGCAGAGGCCAACAGAGGATGCTAGTTTCTGGTCTGTCATGCTCGGCCGAGGCTTATGCCTTGCTCGGCCGAGCAGTTCAAAGAATTTAAACAGTCGTGTCTTTTCGATTTTATACCTTTGACTTTTCAATTCACACCCTAATATTTACCCAATATTCCAACAATCCCCCACATGAATGGAAGAAGTCGACACGGAAAAGAAAGAAGAAGAAGAAGAGCATAGCTGAGAAGTAAATGCATCAAGATAGGTGGCTTTCGCTTTGAACCTTCTTTAGTAAGAATCTATCGAGCTTACTTGGCTGATCAGTGTACGTAACGTATTGAACTGTCAGACGTTATTGTAAGCCTAAACAATAGACAAACACATTTAAATCTCATATCAGGTTTTGGTTCTCTATTGTGTTCATTATTTCGGCCCTGAACTTTCTTGGTTCTGCGAGTGCTTTAGAGAATTTGCCTAAGTAAAATTCTCAACGAACCGGCCATGTTCACACTAACATAGGTGATGTGCTATAAAGAGTATCCTACATTACCCCACTTGTACTAATTAACAAGATATAGTCATCATTAAAAGCCATAGCTTAACCTCTACCATTTTGTAGGCAGCACTTTTGCATCATATATAGAAATGGGATGAAGATAAACTTTCAAGTGCTTCCCTCAAATCAATCATGACTTGTTTTTCCTATTGAACCTAGTCCATGGGATCTCCAGTCGCCAGGTTAGGTTTCCATCAAGTTGATTTATATTTGTTTAGGCTTTAGCCCCATTTCTTCTGATGCACAGTTTATTCTCTTCTTAGATAAACTTTTAGTAAATAGATCCGCTAGGTTATCCTTTGATCGCACGAAATCAATCGAAATCGTTCCGTTGGAGAGTAACTGTCTAACGGTGTTATGTCTACAACGTATGTGTCGAGATTTTCCGTTGTATATAAAATTCTCCGCCCTTGCTATAGCTGCTTGATTATCACAGTGTATACATATAGCAGGCATGGGTTTTGGCCATAGAGGAATATCTTCTAAAAAGTGTCTAAGCCATTCGGCTTCTTCACCAGCTTTATCTAAAGCAATAAACTCAGATTCCATAGTTGATCGAGCTATACATGTTTGCTTAGAAGATTTCCATGATATGGCACCTCTACCAAGAGTAAATACATAGCCACTAGTAGACTTGGATTCATCTGTATCAGATATCCAATTTGCATCACTATATCCTTCAACTACTGGAGGATAATTTCTATAGTGCAATGAATACTCTCTAGTTCGTTTTATGTATCCTAAAACTCTTAATAATGCATTCCAATGCTCATTATTAGGATTACTAGTAAAACGACTTAGCTTACTTACAGCGTAAGCTATATCCGGCCTTGTGCACTGCATTAAGTACATTAGGCTTCCAATGATCTGAGAATACTCTAATTGTTGCTTTGCATTCCCAGTATTCTTATGAAGAACTATATGGGGCAGAAATGGATTATTAGTTTCTTTAATTCCATGAGAATTAAATCTCTCAATCATTTTATCAACATAATGTGTTTGAGACAAACTAATTTCATTGGAGGTTCTTGAGACTTTCATTCCCAAGATTACATCTGCTTCACCCATATCTTTCATATCAAAGTTATTGATAAACATTTTCTTTGTTTTATTTATAACATCAATGTCATGACCAAATATGAGCATGTCATCAACATATAAACAAACAAATACATATGTGTTACCAAATTTCTTTGAGTATACACATTTATCACATTCATTTGTGATAAATCCATTCCTAATCATGACATTGTCAAATTTCTCATGCCATTGTTTAGGAGCTTGCTTCAAGCCATACAAGGACTTAACAAGTTTACATACCTTGTGCTCTTGTCCTTTTACTTTGAAGCCTTCAGGCTGCTCCATGTAAATTTCTTTATTCAAATCACCATTTAAAAATGCAGTTTTTACATCCATTTGATGTATATGCAGATTATACAAAGCTGCAATGGCTATTAAGATTTGAATTGAAGTAATTCTTGTAACAGGAGAGTATGTGTCAAAGAAGTCAAATCCTTCCATTTGACGATATCATTTTGCAACAAGATGAGCCTTGTATTTGTCCACGGAACCATCCGGTCTTAATTTCTTTTTGAAAATCCATTTGCATCCTATTAGTTTAGAACCTTTTGGAAGATCAACCACTTGCCAAGTGTTGTTACTTAAAATGGATTCAATCTCACTATTTACAGCTTCTTTCTAGAATGTGGATTCAGAGCTGTTCATGGCTTCCTTAAATGATTGAGGCTCATCTTCAATCATAAAGTTATAGATAAAATCTGGACCAAAAATTTTAGCAATTTTAGCTCTCTTGCTTCTTCTTGGTTCAACATCTTCATTGTTTTCAGAAGTGTTTTCACGTGGACTCTTCTTAGGAGTATTTTTACAAATATCCTTTTTCATAGGAAACACGTCCTCAAAAAATTCAGCGTCACGAGATTCAATTATTGTATTGACATGAATGTCATTTACTTCAGATTTGTGTACTAAGAATCTGTACGCACTGCTATTCATTGCATATCCAATAAATATACAGTCAACGGTCTTAGGTTCTAACTTTGACCGTTTAGGAGGTGGAACGGCAACCTTTGCGAGACACCCCCACACTTTGAGGAATTTATAGGAATGCTTTCTTCCTTTCCACAATTCATATGGTATAGAACCAGTTTTCTTGTGTGGAATCCTATTCAACACAAAGTTAGCGGACAACACCGCTTCCCCCCACAAGTTCTGTGGTAAACCCGAACTTCCAAGCATACAGTTAACCATATCCTTGATAGTTCTATTTTTCCTCTCAGCAACACCATTTTGCTGCGGAGTATAGGGTGCAGTTGTTTGATGAATAATACCGAATTTGGAACATGGGTTACTAGATTTCGTTGATTCATATTCACCACCCCTATCGGACCTTAATATTTTAATTGACTTTTCAAGTTGATTTTCAACTTCAGTTTTGTAAGTAGTGAAAGCATCCATTGCTTCGTCCTTACTACTTAGCAAATAGACATAACAATATCTACTTCGATCGTCAATAAAAGTAATAAAGTATTTCTTACCGCCTCGAGTTGGGACAAACTTTAAATCACATAGATCACTATGGATTAATCCCAACAGTTGGCTAGTCCTTTCAACTGGTTTAAAAGGTTTCTTTGAAAACTTTGCTTCAACACAAAGTTCGCATTTGTGACCTTTCATTAAGTCAAGTTTTGGAATAAGTCCTAAACCAACAAGCTTTCTCAAAGAAGCACGATTCACATGTCCTAAACGACCATGCCATAAATTAGAAGACTCGCACAAGTAAATAGAATTGTCAATTTTATTCATCACTTGAGGGTACAAATATGTGGACTTCTTGTCCACTACAATAGCATTCGCCTTAAATAGGCCATCTAGCAAGTATCCCTTTCCAACATACATGCCTCCCTTAGTAAGTACAAACTTATCAGATTCAAATACAATTTTGAAGCCTTTCTTACTAAGCAAAGAACCAGAAATTAAATTCTTTCTTATGTCGGGTACATGCATCACATCGTTGAGAGTAAGCTCCTTTCCCGATGTGAACTTCAAGATCACCTTCCCAATGCCTTCAATCTTGGAGGTTGCAGAATTTCCCATATAGAGAAAGTCTTCGCGTTCCATCTTCTTGTATTCTGCAAACAAGCTTTTGTCGGCACATATGTGACGAGTGGCTCCGGTGTCCACCCACCAATCCTTGACGTTTGACACCAAGTTGGCTTCACATACAACGGCAGACAGACTTACATCCGAGACACCCGCATATATAGTATCTATTTCAGTCACGTTTGCTTGGGGAAGCTTCTTCTTCTTGCTTCGACAATCCTTTGCCCGATGACCGCTTTTTCCACAATTGTAGCAGTCCCCTTTGAACTTGAAGCGTTTGTTGCTGTCATTACTTGACTTCTTCTTTGAAGAGTCATCATGCTTCCTCTTGTTGTTCTTGGGTCGGGATTCTCCACCATGTTAGCCTTCGCTTCCATGTTTCGTGCATTGGCTCTCTTTTCGGCACTTCGATTGTCTTCTTCAATGCGAAGACGAACTAGCAAATCTTCCATTGACATCTCTTTGCGCTTGTGCTTGAGATATTTTTTGAAGTCTCTCCATGATGGAGGCAACTTCTCAATCATACATGCAACTTGGAAGGACTCACCCAATTGCATCCCTTCGGCTTCAAGGTTATGCAATAGGACTTGCATCTCTTCGACCTGATTCATAACAGTTTTATAATCATTCATTTTAAAATCCAAAAATTTTGCAACAAAGAACTTCTTTGTTCCAGCATCTTCGGTTTTATATTTCTTGTCGAGAGAATCCTAAAGTCCTTTTGCAGTTTGAATGGAGTAGTACACATTATACAATGTGTTGTCTAGTCCATTCAAGATGTAGTTCCGACATAGATAATCTGCATGTTTCCATGCATCAATAGCCATTTGTGTAGCCTTGTCCACTACACCTTCAGCCGCTACGGGACATTCTTCCCGTAAGAATTTCACTAGTCCAAGCGTTGTGAGATAAAACAACATTTTCTGTTGCCAACGTTTGAAATCAGCCCCATTGAACTTCTCCGATTTCTCGTACTGCGAGGCCGGTGGCATCATGAGTTGATTAGCACTTGATGTACTCTCTATTGCATTAGTATTCGTTGCAATAGTCTCACTACTAACGGATATGGATGGCAACGGGTCGGGTTCGGGTCGAGTTTGACCTAACCAAACCCGACCCGAGTATTCAAGTGTGCTAACTCTACCCGGCCCGAACCCGACCCGGTATTTACTTTTTGGCACAGACAATGTAATTTTCGTTTCAAAATTTCAAGCACTTCCAGTTCCATGGCATTTTACAGCTCAAAGTACATTCAAATCAAACAAGAATCTTCCAGTTCCATGGCACTTTATTCCAGATCCGACCTTATAAACACTGTGGGTTCTGCTTAGGATGAAAATATCTACAAGAATCTTCAATTTCAAAACATAAGGTACTTTGTGCGAATAAACAAGAGATTCAGATTAAGAAAAAACAATAATAGCTTCAGGTTAAGAAACAAGACTCGCCGTCGACGGCAGCGGAGGAGCGAGCTTCAACTTCGTCTCTCTCTCTCTCTCTCTCTCTCTCTCTATGTTTCTCTCTCAAGCCGGTATGAGACTGAAGCGGCGTATTATTGAGACTGAAGGGATAAAGGGATAATTAGGGTTAGGGGTAAGGGAGGGCCGAAGGTATATTAATATCATATACTCCCTCCGTCCCATTACAAACCACAAATATTTCTTTTTTTCCGTCTCATTACAAACCACAAATTCACTATTTTCTCCACTCATTCTCTCTCCTATCATTATTTTAATACTCACAATACCATTATAATTTACTATTCCCTCCACTCATTCTCTCTCCTATTTTACTTTTACACTCACAACATTTATATCATTATTTTTTTCCTTAATCTCCGCGTAAACAGTAAATTTCCTCTTTCTACCGGGACGGAGGGAGTATATATATAAATATATACTCCCTCTGTCCCATAAAACATTACCCCTTTTACTATTTTGGGCGTCCCACTTTAAAGTCCCACTTTCCTAAAAAGGAAAAAAATTTTACTATTCTCTCCCCTAATTCTCTCTCCTCCCACTCACAACACTTTTCAAATTTACTATTCTCTCCACTCATTCTCTCTCCTACCACTCACAACATATACTTTAATAACATTATTTCTTATTTTCCGTTTTCAATAGTAAAGGGGTAAAGTTCTTCGGGACGGAGGGAGTATATATATATACTCCCTCCGTCCCACGTGAATGCAAACTAACTTTTTGGGTGTGGAAATTAAGGAAAAGTGATGTAAGAAAGAGAAAAAGTTAAATGTTGTGAGTATAAAAAATTAAATAGGAGAGAGAATGAGTGGAAGGAATAGTGAGGAGAGAGAATGTTGTGAGTGTAAAAGTGAAGTAGGAGAGAGAATGAGTGGGTGGAATAGTGAATATTCTTTGCCATTTTGGGAAGTTTGCATTCACGTGGGACGGACCAAAATAGAAATAAGTTTGCATTCACGTGGGACGGAGGGAGTATATGTGGGCAAAAATGTAAAATACTACGTCGGGTCCGGGTCGGTTCGGGTCGGGTCGGGTGTCATTGAAAAACCGAACCCGAACCCGACGGGTTTTCAAAAATGGCTACCAAACCCGACCCTAACGGGTTCGGATATGCTCGGGTTCGGATCGGGTTTGGTAAAATTGCCATCCCTACTAACGGAGTCATTTCCATTAGCCATTTTCTGTTACGAAAACAGAAAATTCAATAAGTAAAAGATGAAGTAGAGAAGATAAAATCAAAACAAAATACCTGAAAATATTGTCTTACGATTGTTGTATGTATATGTTTAGATATCTTCAATACGAAAAACAGATGAAGGAGATTAAAGCGAGGTATGCCGAAGCAAATCTCCTTAAGACAATATTTCGCCTCCGTAATTGTGCAAACGGATCGATGGCGAATGTCTCCCAAGATACAACGCTTTTTACCAAGAGTTAGTGTGCACTTTAACTAACCTTGACGGGCGAACCAAAATAAGACTTGCTCTTAGTCTTCAAACTTTAAAGAAGGAATGATGAACGAACGCTTTGAACTTAATCAAGAACACTTTGAATGAGGGAGAGAGAGAATTGAATTCTTATGTTTGATTTGATAACAAATTTGTTGGATTACTTGATGACTGAATGAAGGAATAGGGGTCTATATATATAGGGTAGAATCAAGCCAGATCAGTTGTGATTTTTCCACAAAAGTCACACCCTTTCAAGCTGGCACCTATTCATACTTTAATCTGAACGGACAGCACCTGCTCGGCCGAGCACCATTGGTGCCTCGCCCGAGCATAGGCAAGTTGCTCGGCCGAGAACTTTGGTGACTCGCCCGAGCAGAGGCCAACAGAGGATGCTAGTTTCTGGTCTGTCATGCTCGGCCGAGGCTTATGCCTTGCTCGGCCGAGCAGTTCAAAGAATTTGAACAGTCGTGTCTTTTCGATTTTAGACCTTTAACTTTTCAATTCACACCCTAATATTTTCCCAATATTCCAACAATAATAAAGTTTAAACATAAGTTGAAATGTTAGTTCCACTTTTAATTTCTCCATGTACTTTTAAGCAGTGTTCTAAAAATCGGCCTAGGCGGCCGCCTAGGCGCTAGGCGGCGGCCGGGCGCCGCGACTTTAGGCTAGGCGGGGCTAGGCGGGCTAGGCGGTCTAGGCGGCTGGGCGGGCTGGGCGGGATTAGGCGGGACTAGGCGGGGCTAGACGGGGCCTAGGCGGGATTGGGCGGTCTAGGCGGTCGAAGAGTTGGCGTTCGAGTTTTTAGATGCGTTCGACCGTAACGGGTGTAACTTTTGATTCCGGAGGAGTTACGGGACGCACAGCATATCAAAACGACCGTCTTTTCGAGAGGAACAAAAGTAATTGGTCTATGACCCCTAAGCGGCCCATAAATAGGCCAAAAAACGCTTCTAAGGGCCTCAAACGGTCTTCTGAAGTTTTTATCCGTTTTTTCATGGTTTTGGACCTTTTCGTAATTTTGCAGTTTTAGGGTTTCTTTTCAGTAGGGTTTTTTCCAGACTTTATATACTTTATGTTAGGGTTTTGAGAAATGACGTCGTCTTCTAATGTTATGGTTCAATGACCGAAATGCCCTGACCCATAGTTGAGTTGTTCAAGATTTATACATTTATCCTCTTGAATTTGTCACTATGGACAGAAACTATGGAATATATATAAAAATGTGTGTAAATTCGCGGCCCCACCTAGGCCCCGCCTCGGCCCCGCCTAGGCGCTCTAGGCGCTAGGCCCGACCTCGCCGCCTAGCGATTTTTAGAACCTTGCTTTTAAGTATTATTTTTTTTTTTCACTAGAATGGTGTGTGTGTGCGCTTTCCTTTTGCATATCAATAAGATTAATTAATAACACATTGTAACATTGTATTTTTCTCCTCATCCACATTCGCAAATGCGATCCATGCCTTCTACCATCCAACAGTCTGGATGGTTATTGTTGGATCATGATTTGTGAGTTGTATTATGTTCATTTTTACCATCCAAATCGCTTCATAAAAATGAAAACTCGACAACGGCATACATAAACAGTGTGTTACATAATAAAAAAAGTGTGTTACTCAATGTAAAAAAAAAGATTTTCCCATTTTAGTGTAAGTTTTATATGCAGTACTAATAATTTACATTCATATTTTATTTAAAAAATATATATCAATCATGCTGTCAGAAACGATCGGATCAGCCCAATAATGTGAAATATGGCTTGTATTTATAGATATAGCAATGTAGAATTCATATTGAATTGGATTGCTAAGAGATAAGATATTAATCATAAGAGGATTATATTTGAGGAGTCCTTGTTGGACCTGAATTTGGTATGTGAGGTGGTTATAATCCTAGAAAGATTATAACAGCTCAATATCCTTATTTGAATAGGACTACGTAAACTGCACTTCTGCACGTACGCCGGGAAGGTCCCTCCTCGTCATCGTCACCAAGTCGATTTATGATGAGCCGGGGAGGAAATATGAAGGAACTGGGGGAAGCCCAATTCATGGTAACTTGATAGCCGAGGAGGCCTCCTCGTCTTCAATGGAGCTCAGCTCGGCCTTGGAGGGAGGTCTCCCTCGGCATTGAATCTTTGGCCTTGGTCATTTCGCCTGTTAAGTCTAGGTCGGCTTCGGGGAATGACGGGAAGGCTTGGGCCGAGGAAGGTAGAGAAGCCCATTCCCTTCCTCGTACATCATTCTTGGCTGGATTATGTTTAGAGCCCAATCCACTTGGGCCTTGCCCGGACTAGCCCATATTCGTAGTTAGGTTTATACCGTTCAGTGGCCCCCGACTTCCTAGCTCGGCTATGCCGAGGAGGAAGTAGTGCTCTACCTCGGCCTCTAGGAATATGAAAGGGCATCAACGTGGCACGCGTCGCTTCATATGTCCACTGTTTAATTCGTACAATGATGGGGCACGTTTCACCAGGCCTGACAGTCACCTCGAAAGCCCACTTTCATTTAATGCAAATGAGGCGACAGTTTTTTACCCGGACTTGACCCGTACCCACTCCAGATTTGTGGGTATAAAAACAAAAACCCCCTTCAATTCTTCTCTTTTATCACTGTTGAGATTTAGGAGCGAACTAGCAAGGTTTAAAACTGCCCTTTGTGTTCTTGATATTGCTGCCCAGATTCACTCGATTGTGCTTGATTTCATCCGTCTACCCTTCATCAAACTTTGATCAAAGGTATAATTTCTTCCTTATCAGTCTATTTCTGCATTTATTTTCGATTTCTGGGTTGTTTAGTTGATGTTCTTCATGGTGTCCGCCATTGTTGTCCTAATTCGAAGGGTTTTCTTGAGTTTCTGAGTAACTTTCTTGCGTCCCCTTTGTCGTATATAGAAATGGCCAGAACCTGGAGCAGTAATCTTAATGCTGTTTTCTGCTACCATATCAAAAATTATAGAATTTACAAACGATATGACGGTCCTTGGTTGATGGTGAGCCTGATAGAGATAGGGGAGATCTTGACGAGATATCAAAGCCCTAGAACCGATGTAAGGTACCCAAGAGGGCAGAGAATTGATCGTATAGATTCTGAATCTCCCAATGTTGTGGTATTCCATGGCTTTTCTGATATAATCGCTCACATCAACTTGCACTATCTTCAATCTGTCCCTTCAGATCGTCCACCGTTGATGGGTAAGGTCCCCTCCTCGGCCTTAGTTATGACAAGGAGGGATATTTTTCTTCATCCTCGTCTTCCCCTTTCCTTGTTAAATTTCTGACCCTTTGTCATTTCGTTGTGTAGCTATGGTGAGACGAGGAAGTGGTGCCGACCGTCAAACAGGTCCTTCGACGTCATCAAATATTGTAGATGCTTTCGACGAGGGAGAGGGTTCAGGAAGCCGAGGAGGGAGAGGCCGAGGGAGGAATAGCCGAGGTAGGACATATTCACCTAGACCAAGATCAATTAAGGTCGGGGAGCCTATGATAGAAGAAATTCATACCAAGTATGGGGTGCCGAGAGAGGAATATAGCTTCAGTTATTTTCATTGGGTCCCTCTTGAAACTGAGGAGGCCACAACTGACTTTTATTATAGCTTGAATCACGTCAATTTCTTCTTCAAACAATTTCAACAGGGTCTTCGTCTTCCCCTAGATCCATTTATAAATGAATTCTTAGAGGATATGCAAGTTGTCCCGGCTATGCTAGGGGCCAATGGCGTGAGGTTCCTCATCGGCTTTGTTGTTTTATGCCGTAGTTTAGGCTTTGAACCTTGTCAAACAGCTTTTTATCATTTCTTCACCGTTAGCTATAAGTCTGACTCCAGGCTGATAGTGATTAGGAGTGATCCCAACCGGCCTAAACTTATTTTTCCAATGTCGAGCAAGGTGGCTGGGTGGAACACCCACGTTATTCGAGTGGAGAGCCGTCAGGGCTGGGAATTTTTGTCTCCCTCTAAGATGCCCGACATGCCCAAAGTAGTATGGAGAGCTGAGTGGAGTGACGAGCTGATAGAGAGATTGAAACAATTTGCTGAGGTGGGAACTTTATGTTGGTCCACCCTAGAGAGTGATCCTAGGTATTATGTCCAGGCCGGCATTATGCCTGGACCTTTGGATGAGGTAGTTCTCATTGTTCCCCTCACCAGAGGTAATAGGTTTCTAGATTGAAGGATACATCCAGGGTTGGTCTTCCATGCCTACTGTGATTTTTGCAGACTCAACGACGACCAGTGCCTAACAGTGGATGGAGTCGTCGGCTGTAATTCTTCCACTTCATATTTGTAAAAAGTTTTTCACCTTTGCTTCTTCTTTCCTCGTAATGTGTGTTAATTGATTCCTTTCTGTATTTGCAGTTTTGACGCCTGAGCAGGAGCAAGAAATGTCCCAGAGAAAGCTTGACCCCTTTACTGTGTTGAGAAATAAGAGGTTGGCTTCTCATTCCTCGGCCATATCCAAAAGGCAGGAGGATGCCAATCGTCGCCAAGTGATCCTTTCTACTAAGGAAGCAGTGGCACTGCTCGTAAAACCACCGGGAGGCATGGACGAGGAGGCTCATGATGAGCAAAGAATTTCAACTGATGAGGGGCATAGCCTCCAGATACCAACTGCTGAAGTCGAGGAGGCTGTGAAGAATGCCGTCCAGTCTGTGGCCGAGTAGACCACCTTGGTCAGACGATCCTCAGGCCAGAAATGGCCAAGCATTGGTCCCAATGCCGAGAACCTCCCTTGAAGAAGGCTGCTGACGCTCCTCCTCAAGAGCTTACTACACGGACGATGATGACTTATCCTGACGCCGAGAAGGTAGTTAGAAAGTTGGCTCTTCACCCCACTATAAGGGGATTGGACGTGCTAGCTCGTACCGGCCTGTAAGTGCTCCAATTTGAGTTGTTAGTATTTTCGTTAGAAAATTAACGAAAGTTTTAACATTTCTAACATTTCTAACAATTCCTAACATTCCTAACAAAGTGAGGGTAGATTAGGGATTGCCATTTAAAGATAAACCAAGGAAAAGAATCAAAAAAGCAAAAGAAATGGTCAAAAACCAAAAATAGAAGGCTTCTTTGGAACAAAAAAGCGTTTGCCTAATTTGAATTTTAAAAAAAATATTCCTTGTGTCCAAAGCCTGGAGCTGCATTAAATGAACAGTGCACGCTTCTGGTTTTGTCCGCGCGGATGATAATGCCATTTTCAGAGGGCTATAAATTGAGGCCTTCAGTCACAGAAATAAAGAGCAACAACACAATTCACAACTGTACCTTGGCGAAAATAGGGAGAAAACAGTGAGAATTCTCTAGAATTGTCACCTTTTTCTCTTAATTATTTTCCCAAATCCCACTCACTCTCAAATTCAAACACTCACATATTCAAGCTTCATACACAAAGACAAGGAAGATAGGTATAACCTCCCTCTCCTTACCCTAAATCTCTCTCATCCATGCATGCATTTTCAAACTCCAAAATATAGTTTGTTCATCTTCTTGCCCTAGATCCAAGAAGATCACCATGGAAGTTCATCTCCATGGTTGATCTTCTACAAGGATCAATATTCTCTTCAAATTATTCTTACTTACTTGCAAATGCATTTTCAAAACCCTAAAAACCATTTTCATACATCAAATCTCATTTTCAAAGGATAAAATTCCCCTTTCCAAGCAAATGAAGTGCTTAGTCCTAAAGTACCCCAAGGATGGTTTGATATAGTTGATTCACCACTAAAATGTCAAGTGATCACTAATCAAAACCTAGGGAAATGGGGACAAGCATGGATGCAAAACCCCCCTTAAAATCATGTTTTTCTTCTTAAGAATGTTGCTGTCCAGTAGCAATTTTCTAAGACCTCTGTCCATGGTCTAATTTTTTGGACACCGATAAACTTGGAATTTGGTATTGACTACAAAACACTTTTTGTAGCCAAAATCCAGATATTTCCAAACATATTTTTACTTTATTTATTTCGTGAGTAAAACTCCCCTTTTCAAATTTTATTTTCAAGGTCAGTTCCTCAGTCTCTGGAAGTCCAGATTTCATATCTGAGATTTCCAGAAGGTTTTGGTCCACCAAATCAATTCCAAAATGGAAAATGCTTTCACATAAATCTTATTTAAGGTGTCTGAAACAACTTTCATTCTCTGAATTTCTTCAGATTATGAAGTTTTAAAGCCCTTAAATCCATTTCAAAGTCAAGTGTCCACTGCCTTTTTCATTCTGGCAGAAATGTTTTTCAACTTCAAAAAATCCATTGAGTCCCAAAACTCAACCCAAAAATCATACCAAAAATCATGGGATTCGTTCAAAGTCTAATAAAGAATTCCCAATTTTTCCTTTTCTCAGTTTCAACTTATTTTGGCCAAAGTAACACACACACACACACACACAAATGGTTTTGGCCAACTTTCTCTAGGGCCCCTCATGTGAGATTTAAACCCATTTAAAGAAATGATCTTTCAATAATTCCTCATACACCCCTCACTGTTAAAAGACAAATATATCCTTATTATTATTTTGTATGCGTCGTACGTTCATTCAAGGGGACTGAACCAATTCCAAAACAGAAAATTATACTTTAGTCACTGAAACTTTGAGAATTAAATATTGGTCACTAGACATTCAAGTATTTTAAATCAGTCATTAGATTCAAAATAGTTTCAGTTTAATTTTTTCTACCAAAAAAAATCAATGTTAACGACGAATTAATCTCATAATTTACACATTTACAACACTTATAAGTTCTCTTATAATTGACTTATAAATCAAAATTTTCAAAAAAAAAATCAAAAATTTCAATAATAACCACGAATTACTCTCATAATTTATACATTTACAACTCTTATAATTATAAGACTACTTTGTCTTTTATAATTGACTTATAAGACAATTTTTTCAACCAAGAAAATAAAAAATTTCAATAATAACAACGAATTACTCTTATAATTGACTTATAACTTATAAGACTACTTTAAAAAGTCTTATAAGTAACATATAAGACTTTTTAAAAAAGTCTTTATATAAGTAACATATAAGACTTTTTAATAAGTATTATAAGTAGCTTATAAGACTTTTTAAAAAGTCTTATAAGTTACTTATAAGACCTATTTGAACATTGAGAACTATGTTGTAAAAAAGTCTTATAAGTAGTAACTTATAAGACTTTTTTTAATAAGTATTTTTATTTATAAGACTTATTAAAAAAGTCTTATAAGTAACTTATAAGACTTTTTAAAAAGTCTTATAAGTTACTTATAAGACCTATTTGAACATTGAGAACTATGTTGTAAAAAAGTCTTATAAGTAGTAACTTATAAGACTTTTTTTAATAAGTCTTTTTACTTATAAGACTTATTTAAAAAGTCTTATAAGTAACTTATAAGACTTATTAATAAGTCTTATATGTAACATATAAGACTTTTTTAAAAAAAATCTAAATTTATATAAGTTACTTATAAGATTTATTAAAAAAGTCTTATAAGTTACTTATAAGACTTATTAATAAGTCTTATATGTAACATATAAGACTTTTTTAAAAAGTCTTTATATAAGTTACTTATAAGACTTTTTAAAAAGTCTTATAAGTTACTTATAAGACTTTTTTAAAAAGTCTTATAAGTAACAAAAAAAATCAAAAATTTCAATAATAACAACAAATTGCTCTCATAATTTACATATTTATAACTCTTATAAGTTAATTATAAGACTACTTTGTCTCTTATAATTGACTTATAAGACAAATTTTTCAACCAAAAAAATTAAAAATTTCAATAATAAACTAAAGGATAAGAGCAAAAAAATTTCCAAGACCTTCTCTCATTAATCGAAAATTTCCAAGACCCCTCATTAACCATTTCAAGCAAAGATCTCTATCAACTCCAACAAATTTTTATACAAACACCCATTAATCTTTACACTTCTTTTGAGATCCCAAGCAATTTTTTTATTCCCTCATATTATAGTTTGGCCCTCTATAATGTTTTAAATCACTCTACCACTATTTTCTTGATATCTCTCTCTCAAACACTCTCTTCTGCCATGGCAACCACTTCTAGTGAAGCTGAAGTACACTCGGAATCCCTCAACTTCAAGGTAATTAGCACTTCTCTTCTCCTTTTATCACGCACACATATGCAGAGACATGTGTTTGTGTGTTACTGATCATGTGTTTGATTAATACAATACAGACATGGATTTTGAAAGTCTCGATCCATTGTGTTGGTTGCAAGAAGAAAGTCAAGAAGCTTCTCAATTCAGTTCCAGGTATGCAAATATATGTCTTCGTCTTCACTCCCTCTAATGCCCATATAAAGTTGTTCAAGTTCAAGGCATCGTATCAAATTGATACGGTCCAATGGATTAAACTTTGTTAGAATGACATTATTTCTATATGGTTAATCTAGACTATTGATATATAAATGGGTGTGTAGGAAAGTCCAAAGAATTGAATTGAAGATGTTTCATAACCAGTTATAAAGGAATTTCTCCATTTATTTATTTTGTTGATAAAATGGATATTTGTTCTGGGATGGAAAGAGTACTAAACTTGGAACTCTCAATATTTTTATGTACAGGGGTTTCAACAATAGATATTGATGCTAAGCAACACATAGTAGTGGTCACCGGAAATGTAGAGGGAGATGCTTTACTCAGAAAGCTTTTAAAGTCCTGTAAACATGCCGAGTTATTATTGCCGGAGAAAGAAACATCTGCACCAAACACCCAATTACAGAATGGAAACAGCAGCAAAGATATTCCCCATACAAAACAAGTCAAACAACCTCCTATTGACACCATCAAAACAACCCATATAGCTGTTGCTTTCTTCTTTGCTGCCGCCGGTGGGCTCTAGTAACTCAGTCTCATTCACCCAAAATGTTTATCAATACCACAAAACAAAGCTAATCAGAATCACATATCTACAATCAGTGAGATCAGTAATATAATACAATCATAGTTCGTATTCCATTATTCATTCCATTCCATGTAATTTCAGTACAATCCTCATTCTACGGTAGTTCAAATACAAAAAAAAATAAAAATAAAAAATAAAAAATTAAGAATACACTAGAAATTTAAAGAAAATATGGAGGGGAATTGAACTGGATTCGGGCCGAAATCGATTGGAGATCGGAGGCTGGCGACGCTTCTCAGTGACGGATCGATTTGGAGTTTGTTGAACCGATTGACAATATGGAATATTCTTTTGCAATTGATCTATTGAATTGGAGAAATGAAGACCTAGAAATCAGAGTGCCGTTTCAGAAATTCGATGGCCAACAAAAGGATTTATCCACTTTCCTCTCCACCGATAAGAGGAAAGACAGAGAAAAAGACGAACGGAAGAAAGGAGACGCCGTCGCCGGAGATCGCTGGCCGGGGTGTGTGTGTGTGTGAGAGAGAGAGAGAGAGAGTAAAGAGATTAAAATGGGGGAGAAGAGAGGAAATGACGTGAGGGGGAGGGGGAGCCAGGGGTGTGTGTGGAATTTGAATATAAGGATAACCCTTTATTTGGAATTTACAAAATAAATTTCTTTAAAGGGAAAAAAATCTGGGGAGAGGGGCTCTAAAGGGATTTTTCCAATGGTTTTTAATGCTTGGAAGACTCGTCTTACGAGGCATTCCGGGTGAACACTAACGTTCTTCCCGGCGTGTAACGTGACCTCCGAACCCAAATCTCTCATTCCGGGCATTTTTCAAAGTTTTGGCCCTTAAAACAAAAATGGCGTGGCGACTCCGTTTTTCCGGTTTTTATTTGGTTTTCAAAGAAACGAAAAATCGAATTTTCTCCGCGAATTGGAATTCAACATCGTCACAGTGGCGACTCCACTGGGGAAAAAATAAGCTTTTAAAAAAAAAATGATATTTGGTATATTGGTGGAAACCATTAAACTTCCCGTTATCGCCTCCTAACACGAGTCGGGGATAAATTGTGGTTTAACAATCCCACGTACCGGTATCATTATTTTCAAAAAAAAAAAAGCTTTTGAGGGTCAAGCTTCTGTCCCGGCATTTGAAATCATTTGTGATGTGTGTTGATTTTTCACATTTTCGTGTTGTTTTGGCCGCCTCGGAAAAGTCAAAATTTTGACTGTTGGACCCGTTGCCTCGGATTTTGAATTATGTGCTTATGTGTGCATTTACTTCAAAAAAAAAAAGAATTTCAAAAAAAAAAGGATTTCAAAAAAAAATATTTTCAAAAAAAAAAGAAAATTTTCAAAAAAAAAATCATGCATCATTCCTTTTAAGACACATGAAAAATTTCTATTTTACTCAGAAAAAGAAGATAGACTGCTTGCACACTACGCGCACGTGACCTTACACTGCACACTACGTTCCTAACCCGGGGAAATCCCTGTCGCGGCCCGTTTGGTCTTATTACGCCTCTCGGTGCAAGCACGGGACTATCCAAACATCCCATGGAGCCTCGTGTCGACCATGCACTTGTCCGTGACACACTTTGTCCGAGACCCGGTTGGTTTTTAGTCTGGTCTGTGTCATGCCCTGTCTGTGTATAGACCTTTCCTTTCAAGCCTTAGTCGGCATACCAAGTCAATATCTTTTGTGGACCCTAATCAGTCGAAGTTCTGCCGGTTTTTCGTCACGGACTTTGACCAGATATTGACTGGCGCCTTGACTTTGACTCTGGCTGGCACAAATTATACACTGACTCCCAGCATGACACTGAGTCATCAAGGATTAATGATTATTCCATGCCTAATTACGGCCTAATTGACGACAAGTCAAGATCAATTGTGGACATTTATCAGTCCAAATCATGCCGACTTTTTGTCGAGCCCTTGGACATGATCTTGACCTTGACGTCAGCTTTGTCCGTAATTTACATCGAATGCTCGTTAAGACTCGATTACCCGCCAGACTTTTAGGATCGTTTTTCTTTCGGTCGGTGGGACCCGCTTGCCCTATAGGACCCTCGCCCGGGCCGTCCACCCCGGGAGGTCGAAATACGTGTGTGGAATACGAGGGCTTATAGACGTAGTGACGGGGCCCACTGATCCAGGATCCAGAGTAGTTTGCGAAAAAGAAGAGCAATCTTTTCCAACCGATTAGGTTAATAAAACATGTTTTAAGTAAACGTGAACAAATAACCGCATGTTGCATGAGCCCAAAGCCCAAACACTTACCCTCCTTCATTCCCAAATCTCTGAACCCTCGTGCCTTTTCCCCCGCAGCTCCTCACAAAGGTTGGTTCCGGACACCGGGTCACCGTTTGATCAGCCGAGAAGAGTCAAGCGTATCATCAGCCTCGCCGTTTGCTCCGACTCCGGGTTTCAGAATGTCTGCATCAGCCGGTAATGATATGGACAATACCGCTCCGTCTTCCAAAATCCCTCAGACAGACCAGCATTGGATCCAGTTGGTAGAACAGATGAGACTTCGACATGAGGCTCAAATTGACGACCTTCTGGGGGTCGTCGTAAGTCATGGTTTGACTAACAGTCTCAATCCTGATGGCACTTTTACCGCAAAGAAGGAAGAAGGTTCTCCTCCCATTCTTAATCACCCTGGGTATATCAAGATGCCACCCCAAGATTCCTATGTCTCCACCGCCGGGACTCCTTCCCGTCGACTTACAGGGCAACTGGCCCCCAAACAGCAACTCAAAGGGCCACCATTCCAACAGCAGTCAGGGACAAAACAGTTCGACATACCGTCAGTTGTCCCTCTCGAGTGATACCGATCCCGCAAATATCGGCATGGGTAATGAAAGTTGGGAATCGAGTGGAGGAAATATGGTCGGCCATCAAAGCTCTTGAGGAACGCCGTAACAAACAGCAAGCTGGGTTGAAGAGGCCACACGCCATTTCGGGACATTAGCAATCTCCCAACTGACAGGGCTCCCACGAAGGACAAACATGTGCTGTTCCCCGGCTCTTAATACCTCTCATTACCCGGCGAGAGTCCAACCATTCGCTTCCCGACGAGCCCAATAGCAGATCTCCCGGACCGGTTCAACTCAAAGTTATTCCAAAGACCGCTCGACCCGAGGTCCCAAATCCACCACCACAGTAGTAGAACACATTTGGTGGGATATCCGTGGCTTGCCCCGACTGCCTTGAAAGGGACTATCAGGACTGGATACACGAGGACCGTCCTCCTAAAAAGAAGAAAATTTCCTCCCAGCAGAAATTGAAAGAGAGGTTCGAGGCCGGTGATACCAGTGTGGGTACGCTTGGGGAGCCATCTGGGGGATTTGATTACTATGTACTCTACTCCAGCCAGTCTTCCCCAAAGCAAACAGGGGTAGAAAAGCCTTGCCGACGATAGAGTTAAGACATTCGGACACCAGAATACTGTAGATCTGGGTAATTTTACTGCCAATCAGAAATCTATCCCCCCGCGGGATCAGCCAAGATTCAGTTTGTCCAGCTCCCGAGTGCATACCGACAAAGAAAGACCAACACCAGTTTGGCGCTCCCACTCAATCAACATGATGACTGGGGATGGCAACCGCCACAAACGGCCTCAATATAACCCAGGGGCTTCAGCAAAGGTACTACCTAGCAAGAAAAAGGCAGGAAGTGACTGGCTTGATGACTCTCTGTCTCGAGACAAGGACCAAATCTATGATCCCCGCCTGTATGGTAGCATGATCACCTTCTGCGACGAAGATTTGCCAAGAGATGTCTCCAAGCACAATGAAGCCTTGTACATCACTATTCGGCTCAACACCGTATCACTCCCGGGGGTATTGGTGGACAATAGATCAGTCGTTAACGTCCTCCCCCTCAGCATGATGCGGGCCCTACGCATCAATGAAATGCACATGATCCCATCTACAAGATCAATCAAGGCATATGATGGCACGTCTCGTCCCATCTTGGGGACGGTGGTTCTGGAACTCTGGTACGAAACCCAAATGGTGCCAGCAAAATTCCATGTAATGGACATCCCATCCGAATTCACAGCTCTGTTGGGGCGCCCTTGGTTACACCACATGAAAGCCATAGCCTCCACTCTTCATCAATGTGTCAAGTTCATTAACCGGCAAGGGGACCTTGAAGTCATTAGGGGTGACATTTTCCTCATAGGGAACGAAGCCGAGACCGTCGTCAAGCATGCTCGTAGCCAGACACCGGGGCTACCTCCTCCGAATCGACCAAGGGACTATCGAGACAAGTCTCATCAGAATCCCCCAGAATCCGGTGATGCCAACTATATCAACGAACTCAAGCGGGCAGACCACAGGCGATTCGATTTATCAAGTTCAATTGCTATTTCCAACATTTGGAGGCAGAATGGAAAGAAACACTGAATACCGTCATGAAACGAGCACACAAACCTCCAGTCTCCAATCAGAGATTTGTCAGCATTCTTCAAACCCGTTCTCTGGCCTCGCCAAGCGAAGAGATTTTCATGATAAAAGTCGACAAGTACCGGCAGACTCGACTCGAATGTATGAACATCGTATGGGACGTCCTCCTCGAAGAACTACCCGCTAAGCCTTTCCGCTCGAGCATGGGGCATGAGATTTTTCCAGCAGCACACCGAGACTCAATGCGTCCTTACATCTGGATTGAGCGGTCAGATTGTGACGAGTTGGAATTCTCCGAGAGGATGCGGCGGATTCGCAAGAAGATCCCTACATTCATATGCTCGGTTTTCGGGCGCCGGACACAATTGATCTGGTTCGGACGAAGAGATGATAGCAATGGCGAGGAAGGAGAATGTAAACAAGATAACCCCGAGTCATGAGGTCACTGACAACAATGCCGCTAATGAATTGGGAAACTCTCTCAGGCCCGTCCGCGACCAAAGAAGAAATGATCACCAAGCTTGGATTGGTCCCCCGTCCCTTTGTGTCAACCTTTGTAAAGTCCTCCGAGTCTCTCATTGTTGAGTTTGAGTCTTCCGAGTCGTCCGATGGCCTCACGCCTGAAGACTACGAAATTGTAGCCAATACTGTATTCCCTTTTATTCTCAATGAAATGACGAACCTTTCTGAGTATCCCTTGATTGCCACTTTAACTAATGATAAATTAACTAATGACTTAAAAACAGTTAATGATGATTCACTAGATAAAGAAGCAGACACATTAAATGAACAATATATCAAAGAAATCTTTAAGCAGGTTGTTCGGAAAGAGGAAAATCGGGCCCAAGCTGCCGAAGAGGTTTTGACCAGTGTGAATTTGGGAACTACGGAAGAGCCTAAAGAGACGCAGATTGGTAGTTTCTTCAAAGGGACTGAAAGGGACTCTCTGATTGAACTGCTAAGAGAATTTGTGGATGTGTTTGCATGGTCCTATAAAGATATGCCAGGCCTCGACCCTTCCATAGTTGAACACCGGATACCGCTTGACCCGAAAGTCAAGCCAGTGAAGCAGAAACTAAGAAGAATTAAGCCTGAATGGTCCCTACAAGTGAAGGAAGAGATAGAAAAGATGCTCAGAGCAGGGTTCATCAGGGTCATTGAATATCCTACATGGCTTTCAACATAGTAACGGTGACCAAGGCCAACGAAAAGATCCGGTGCTGCGTAGATTTCAGAGACTTGAACAAAGCCAGTCCAAAAGATGATTTCTCCCTGCCAAACATCGACATCTTCGTGGATTCCACAGCCAACCATGAGGTTAAGTCCTTCGTCGATGGTTTTTCCGGTTACAACCAAATCAAAATGGCGGAAGAAGATCAAGCCAAAACGGCCTTCACGACCCCTTGGGGCACATACTGCTACACGGTCATGCCATTTGGGCTAAAGAATGCTGGGGCTACGTACCAGAGGGCAGCTACAGCTTTGTTCCATGACATGATCCACAAAGAAATTGAGGTCTATGTGGACGACATGATAATACACTCCGAAGAGGATCGAGTGGCCGGCACTTTGTTGATTTGAGAAAATTCTTCGGCCGCCTCCGAGACCACAAAAGATGAGACTCGAATCCGGCCAAATGCCTTCGGTGTAAGACGAGGCAAGGTGCTAGGATATATGGTGACGTAACGGGGAATTGAAGTAGACCCTCGTAAAATCAAGGCGATAGTTGAAATGAAGCCACCCCTGACACCGACGAAGTGAAATCCTTCATGGGAAGACCTGCAATACATAAGCCGCTTTGTAAATCGGGCTTTGACCTCGATCCGCGAGCCGATCTTCAAGTTGATGAAGAAAAATGCCTACACAAAATGGACTCCAGAATGCCAGCTCGCTTTTGAACAGATCAAGGCGTACCTCGTGAATCCCCCGATTCTTTGCCCACCACATCAGCAAAAGCCGCTATTGCTATATCTAACTGTCACGGATACAGCAATTGGGGCTATGCTAGCTCAAGAGAAGAAAGATTCCAAGGTGAAATTACCCGGATCCGAGAAAGGCCTCGCGGCCCCGGCATCTGGCATCTTTCGCGTTGGAGGTGTCTCGCCGTTTGTTTTCGCATTTTTGTAGAGTCGCCACGCCGTTTTTATTAAGCCCAAAACATTGAAAAAGGGCATCAGTTTAAAGATAAATTTTAAACTGTTTTTGTGTGATGAGATTTTGAGTTCGGAGGTCAGATGACTCCTCGGGAAGAGAATATTAGAATATTAGAGCTCACCCGAGTAGCCTCGTAAAACGAGTCTTTCGGATACCCCTAATATCCTTTAAATGTTGTGTGTGTGTGTGTGCTTTTAAAAATGCATCTTTGCTTTGTATCGGATGTCTACATTGTAGTGCAATGTATTGAAATAGAATAGGAAGGAAGCCTTACCAATGTTGGTTCGTGTCTGTCTTCCGCGGGAATAGTGTTTGAGGCCTGAGTAGCGTTCCGGTTTGCTTCGGGGATGCCGGTTGTCCGCGGACGTAGTTTCGGCGTGAGTTGAGGTTGTAGGCTGCGTTCGGGCGGAGGTTCGGCGTGCGTGGGGATCGTCGGGATCGGTCGGGCGCAGGTTCGGCGTGCGTTGGAATCGTTGGTTGGATTCGGGCGGAGGTTCGGCAAGGTTTGGGATCGCCGGTTTGACTCGGAAAGAGCGGGACACCGTGGGAAAGACCGAGGCAAGGCCTCGGAGTACCACGAGGGGCCTCGAGTACCTCGAGAGTGCCTCGGGGCAGCGGGAGCCGTCTCGGGAGCGCTCGGAGAGGCTTCGGAGCACCTCGAGGGGGCTCGGAAGGCCTCGGAAGGATCCGAAGGGCCGGGAATGCCTCCCGGGAAAAGGTCTTAGAAGGGAGCCGAGAAGGCTTAGGGAGGAAGAGAGAAGTGGGAGGTGTGAAAAAATGAGGAGGGAAGCCCTCTATTTATAGTAAAAATTTCGGAGCAAAGAGGTCCGTACGGACCTTCTTGGTTATCCGAGAATTTTGGATTTCCTCGATTTGAGGAATGCGCAATGATGGAGAATATTCTCGGAATGATGATGTCCCCCATGCAATAAGGTCCGCACGGACCATCTTGCATGCAAAGAGGTCCGTGCGGACCAACTGCGCATGGAAGTCATCATTTCTTCCGGATTTGAGGAATATTGTGGACTTTAAGGGGATTTAGTAATCATTGAAACAAAGAGGTCCGTACGGACCTTAATTGCTACGATTTCTGAAAATTCCCAAAGGTCCTTTTGTCCCTTTTATCCCGAGAAAGGCTCCTCCCTGGTTTGGTTGGGGGTTTGAGAGGTTTTTGAGAGGGTTTTGAGTGAGAGAGGTCTACGAGGCTGCGTGGATGAGTCTGCGGTGTTTCCGGGTGTTTGAAAGGGAGTGATCAGTTGGGGTACTTACAGAAGCCCCTCGACGACGTCACTTATGAAAAAGTGGGGTCGCCGATAAGATAAGGGTCCTAATCTGGATCGCGTCTTTGGGAGAGGAAGTGGCCGTGAGGGTGAAGTGAGGACGTGGTGGTGTCCTTTTGGGTGGCCGTTTAGGTCAATAAATTTGGACCACTGTGATAGGATTCCTACGTATCCCTGGCGGGAATCAAGCACAGTCGTAGTTCGGGTGTGGGGTGAGTGTTACGTGAATGCGGGCGTGGTGGTGCCACAGAGTGTTGTGTGGCCATGAGAGTCGGTGGTGAGGACGTGGTGGCGTCTGGGTGGCCGTATAGGTTGATGGTAAGGACGTGGTGGCGTCTGGGTGGCCATAGGTCGGTGGTAAGAACGTGGTGGCGTCTGGGTGGCCGCATGGAGTCGGTGATAAGGACGTGGTGGCGTCTGGGTGGCCGTATAGGTCGGTGATAAGGGCGTGGTGGCGTCTGGGTGGCCGTATAGGTCGGTGATAAGGGCGTGGTGGCGTCTGGTGGCCGTATAGGTTGGTGATAAGGACGTGGTGGCGTCTGGGTGGCCGTATAGGTCGGTGATAAGGACGTGGTGGCGTCTGGGTGGCCGTATAGGTCGGTGATAAGGGCGTGGTGGCGTCGCGGTGTGACCGTATAGGTCGGTGATAAGGAGCGTGGTGGCGTCCTGGGTGGCCGTATAGGTCGGTGATAAGGGCGTGGTGGCGTCAGGGGTGGCCCGCATAGGTTGGTGATAAGGGCGTGGTGGCGTCTGGGTGGCCGCGTAGGTCGGGGATAAGGGCGTGGTGGCGTCACGGGTGGCCGTATGGGTCGGTGATAAGGACGTGGTGGCGTCACTGGGTGACCGCGTAGGTCGGTGATAAGGGCGTGGTGGCGTCAGGGTGGCCGTATCGTCGGTGATAAGGGCGTGGTGGCGTCTGGGTGACCGCGTATGGGTCGGTGATAAGGGACGTGGTGGCGTCTGGGTGGCCGTATAGGTGCGAGGTGATAAGGGCGTGGTGGCGTCACAGGTGGCCGTATAGGTCGGTGATAAGGGCGTGGTGGCGTCTGCAGGTGGCCGTATAGGTCGGTGATAAGGACGTGGTGGCGTCTGGTGGCCGTATAGGTCGGTGATAAGGACGTGGTGGCGTCTGGGTGGCCGTATAGGTCGGTGATGAACCTAAGTGGTGGCGTCTGGTGGCCGTATAGGTTCGGTGATAGGACGTGGTGGCGTCACTGGGTGACCGTATAGGTCGGTGATAAGGGCGTGGTGGCGTCTGGGTGACCATTAAGCTTGGGTGATGGGAGCGTGGTGGCGTCACGGGTGATAAGGACGTGGTGGCGTCATTGGGTGGCCGTATAGGTCGGTGATAAGGGACCGTGGTGGCGTCTGGGTGGCCGTATAGGTCGGTGATAAGGACGTGGTGGCGTCTGGGTGACCGTATAGGTCGGTGATAAGGGCCGTGGTGGCGTCTGGTGGCCGCATGGGTCGGTGATAAGGACGTGGTGGCGTCTGGAGTATGACCGTATAGGTCGGTGATAGGAGCGTGGTGGCGTCTTGGGTGGCCGTATAGGTCGGTGACAAGGAGCGTGGTGGCGTCACGGTGACAGACATAGGTCGGTGACAATAAGAGACGTGGTGAGCGTCTGGGTGGCCGTATAGGTGACGGTGATAAGGACGTGTTGGCGTCGCAGGTGGCCCGTAATGGAGTCGTTGAGTGAGGGAACGTGGTGGCGTCACGGGTGACCGTATAGGTCGGTAATAAGAGGAACGTGGTAGGCGTCCTTTGACAGTATAGGTGGTGATAAGGACGTCGGGTAGCGTCGGTGGCCCGTATAGGTCGGTGATAGAGTGCGTGGTGGCGTCTGGGTGCAGCCGTATCGTCGGTGGGCGAAGTTCGGTACGTCTTTAGAGGCCTACACGGGTGGCCGTAGTGGTTTAAGGCCTTTGGGGACGCGTGATGTCACGAGTAGGCCGTATACGGTGGTTGGGAAGTGACTGGTTGTGGACCTCACGGGTGGTTGGATAGTATGGTCGGTGATAGAGACGTGGTGATGCGTCTTGAAGACCGTGATAGTTCGGGGAGTATGAACCTAAGTTGGTTGAATAGGTCGAGTTGGGGCGTGAGGTGGCGTCTGGGTGGGCGAGACCTATAGGTTGAGTATGACCTAAGTTGATGGACCTAGTTCTGGGAGTATGACCTAAGTTAAGGCCGGGATTTAGTTTGGGAGTATGAACCTAAACCCCGGTGCGGTTGGGACCTAGTTTGAGTATGACTAAGTTGGGACCTAGTTCAGTGGTTGGTATGACCCTAAGTTGGGGAAGGAGCTCGGACTTACTTTGATGGCCGGTGCTTGATTTGCCCCGTTGAAGTGAGCAAGGATGACGGCCGACGGCGGTGATTGCTTCCCATTTGGCGTTTCGGAGCGCTTCGTGCCTTGGGACTTGTACTTGGAGGTGTTGGCTCCTTCGCGTGCTTGTTTTGCCAGTTGAGTGGGCAAGGATGATGGTCGGTCTTTGAGGATATGCGGTCTTGCATGACTTCCCTTTGACTTGTTGGGGAGGAACTCGGGCTTACTTTGATGGCCGGTGCTTGCGTTGCCGTTGAGGTGGGCGAAGTTCGGACTTACATCGGCTTGCCGGTGCTTGAATTGCTTTGGGGATGCGTGACCACAGCAGGGGCCACCTTTTACATTGGGAAGATGACTTGGACCTCCGAGTGGTTGAGTGGTCGTTGAGCATTTGGAGCGTCTTGTGCCTTGATATTCGTCTTTGGGAGGTGTTGGCTCCTTCTTGGGAATTGCCGTTGAGCGGGCGGTTGGTTGGATTGCCGTTGGAGTGGGCGAGGACCGGTCTTACGTTTGATGGCTAGATTAGTGCGTTGAAAGTGGCGGACCGGACGTTGTTGGTGCCGTTGTGAAGTGGCGGGGTCGGTCTTACGCTTGGCTGGTGGTTAAGTGGCGGAGGACCCGGTCTTACGCCGATGGCCGGGGATTGAAAATGTTGCCGTTGGAGTGAGGCGGAGGACCGGCCTTACGCTCGATGGCCAGGTGGTTGATTTCAAGAGTTGGGGGACCATTCTCCGCACTCGTGGATTTGCCTTTGGGGAAAAGCACTTTTTAGGATGCGGCCAGCAAAGTTTGTAAGGGCAGGGAAAAGTCATTCGGCCACCCCTTGCAAAGAGGTCCGTGGCGGACCAACCCGGGTTGCAAAGCAGGTCCGCATTTTACGGATTACGTTGATTTTTACAGCTCCCAGATTTTCGACCAGCGCTTTAAAACCGAGGCTCCTTTCACTTTTCTTCTTCTTCAAGCTTTACTGAAACAAATGAAAGAGAGAAGGAGAAATTCCTCCATTTTTGCACCAAAATCTTCCATTTTTCCTTTGATTTGCTCGCAATGCATGAAGGATCTCGAAGGAGCCGTACAACGTGAAGCGGTCGTAGAAGCGGCCAGGCAATAATGGAGCTTCAAAGGAATTGACCTCGTTTCGTTCCACCTGGCTCGAAGAACCCGGATGTTTTGTATCCGAATCCGGAGGTGCACATAATCGTCGCTCCCATGAACGTTGGGGAGGTAAGAAATCAAGCATTTCCTGCTTTGATTCCTGCTCAGAATTTTTGAATGCTAGAACTAGGTTTTAGTTTTTCGCATTTTGAATTTTTTGTTATTATTTTTTTATGCCTTTTTTGTGAAATTCTTGATGAATTGTTGAAAATGGACATGTGAAAATTGGGTGGTGTATGTGTATTTTGTGCGTAAATGTGTAGATTAGCTCTTATTTGTGAAAATAAAGTGCCTATCTAGAGTGAATTGTGTAATGCTTTCTGGTGTTTTGTACCGTATGTCGTATTTCATGTGATGTACATTATGAGAAAAATTATCGTGTAGTGGATAATTTTTGTGAAAAAATGTGACACTGTGCCGTGTTTTTGTGACGGGTTATATGTGAAAGTGTGTGCCGGTTGGGACGGATTTTCTTTTGAGAATGTGCTATATACGCGTCGTGGCCGTGTTTTTGGGAAGTGTACTACTTTGTGGGGAAAATATGTGCGAGTATGTGCCGCTAAGTTGGGACCTGGATTTTCTTTTGAAAATGTGTCGTGTAGGGTTTAATCCCTCTTTTTTTTTTTTTTTTTTTCTTTTTGAGAAAATGTGTACAGCTGGGTGTGTGCCGTGGTTTTCAGTGACTCTCGATCGCATGGGAAAAAAATTATATGCATGATATATGTGAAAATTAGCGTGCATTGTGTGCCGTGCTTCAGGATCTGTTACATGGTAAAATTGTGACAAGAAAATTATGTGCATTGTGTGCCGTGGTTTTGTGATCGGGGTTACATGGAAAAATTATATGTATAATGTATGTGAAAATTATGTGCAATATGTGCCGGTGTTTTGTGACGGGTTATATGGTGCCTTTATATTAAGAATACGTGATTGACGCACTTTTGCCGTGTTTACCTCTGCAGGATTGCCGGGGCTTACTACCGGAAGGCCAAGAGGATGAAGACTCGGGGGATCGCTCGAGGTCCGTTGTGGAGCTATGCGGCAAATGATGCCCGAGTAGCATTCCGTGGGCGGTAGTCGAGTCCCCTGAGGTCAGTTTATGCTTCTCCCGGCCTAGCGTGTGTTCGTTGAGAACCTCGGGCTGGAGTGTTCCGAGCCACGAGGAAGAACAAGAGTGTCTTCCCCCGGGCCTTTCTCGGGAGTATCAGTGGGATACTCACCCACACCTTCCACCTCGAGCCGGAAAGCCAAGAGAGTGACAAAGGACGCCCACTCGATTTTGCCGTATTCACGGCTCTCCTTCAAAGCGGAGCCATTGAGGTGGAGAGATACGATCTCGATGATGTGCCGACCGAGCCGCCGGGCTTTGAGCCTCGTCCTCGCAGGCTCCGGGGATGCCATACAAAGCGACGTGGAGATGAGGATCACGGCCGCATTGGGGCCTACATCCGGGTACAGGCCAGTGACAATGAGCAGCTTGGCGCGCTCCTTCTTGTGGTATGCACCGTCCGAGACTTTGCTCCTCGAACCACGCGACCGCAGCCTCCCTTTGCTCGCTTGGAGAGCTTGACTGATCTCGATAGGGTCTCGCGACATTGCTTGGGGCGAGGCAGCTCGCCGAGCTCTACTTCTCCTTGGACCGGTTTAGCTGGGTGGCCAATTCGTCGGCCCGCTTTGACTTTGCTTTGGAGGTAATGAGTTTATTGTCGTTTTTTGATTTAGCAACTTGTCTTTTCTCCGTTTTTTTTTGCACCGAGCCTTCTCTCGTTTTTGTCGCTGTGTGTGGTTTTATGAGGTCTTTCCAGTGCTTCCCGTGGGATAGGGATCCTGGGGCTGTTGTCCGCGCATCCCGCTATGCCGGGACGGGGCTCAGACGGCGAGGAGGAGGAGGACCAGCAGGGGTAAGCTCACCATCGCCTACGGGGAGGTGCAGTGAGCGCTTTGGAGCGAGATAGCCGTGAGGGGTTCGTCTTGTTCCCATGGGCTCTGGTATGAGGGTGATGAGTTTGAGGGGGCTCCCGAGGTGACGGCGCAGCGGAAGATGCCGCGAGGCTTCACTTGTGACGCCACGTACTGGGGGAGCGAGTCTTCCTCGGGCAAAGATGGCCCCTAAGTGCTTCCCGTGGCTCCGAGGGACCCTCCGTTTGGGATGCTTGACTCTGGATATGGACGTGCCTGACTTCGAGAGGTACCCTCGGTGTGGGTGCCGAGGAGTTTATTTTGTTTGGAGAGGAGTACGAGACCTTCGCGAGAGGAAGCCGAGGACGCCGCTGTGCACGGCGCGGAGAGAGAGGCCGGTCCGCAGGCTCCCCAGAGGTTCCGATGCCGGACCGGATTTCACGTACGTCCGCGCTGGGACGGATCGAGGAGGAGGGTGTCTGCACTCGCTCCCGAGCGTGCTCCCCGCTCTGCACAGAGCGGATCCCGACAGATCGGTGAAGCTGCCGACTCTTTTCCATCTTGGCATCTTTTCTCGCATTTTTCTTTTTTGTTGTTGAGTATAACTGCATTTGCTGAGCGTTTCCTTGGCTTCTTGTTTGTGCAGGTCCCGGGAGAGCCTACGATATGCCGACTCGCCGTTACGTGGCGTATGCGCTCCTTCGCTAAGAAGATGGCGTCGAAGGTGTCCCCGTCGGTCTTCGCGTCGTGTGCCGCCGCACGAGCCTATGCCTTCGAGGCACTCGTGGACGTTCCTCCGCCTAGAGGCCGCAGCCTGAGCCGCAGCAGAGGGACCTTTGAGGGGGCGGCATAGCATGGATGCCGGACGTCTTCGGAGCCGCAGTGGCCTTCGAGGGAGCAGCCCCTTTTATCGCTCATGCCTCCGCACGGCGCACGTGGTGAGGGTTCCTCGTGAGCCTTCTTTCTTCGATCCTTTCGCCGGATTTGATCCTTCCGAGTATTTCTCGTGGGAGCCTCAGCGGGTGCCTCGGTATTCCGATGACGAGGATGTGACGGGCGAGTTCGCCGGGATGCCCGACTTTTCTTTCGAGGATCTTGGCGAGGATGATGATGATGAGGATTCCGAGTAGTATTCATTTGCTTTCCCTCTTTTCATATCCCTCTCTTTTTTTTTTTTTTTTTGTTTAGCAACAGACATTTTTGTACCCGTAATAAAACATATGTATTTGCATGGCAAACAGATTTTATTTTAAGATGTAATGTCATTTATTTTTGTGATTCCCTGAATTGTCCTAGAAATTGTTGCTATTATTATTTTTATTTTTGTACATGCCACGTGAGCCGAGAGTGCGTTTGTGGGTAGTGTTTGTTTGCCGGAAATGGCTTTGGCCGTTGTTTGACCGCTTTGGAGCAAGGTTTTGCCGAGGACAAATGGTTTTTGTACTGCTCGGGGAAATGGGCTCTGTTTGCAAAGAGGTCCGTACGGACATACTTAGCATGCAAAGAGGTCCGTACGGACCAACCTTGCTTTTGGGAAGGACATAAATGCTTTCCAAAGGCTCCGGACTTTCTTCCTCATTTCCCCATTTGCAGCCATTTTCGAGCTTTCTTCCCCATTTTCTCTAGGAACCTCCATTTTTGCCATGGATTCTTCGTATGTCCCTAGAATTTTGCCGAGGCTTTCGCAGAGAGGCAAGCACACTTCCTTGAGCAGCTGAAAACGTGGATGCGGCGCCGTATGAGGCATCGTAGACGGGCTTTCGAGGTAAGGTTTCGTCTTTGCTCGGCTTGGTCTTTTAAGGAGTTGGTTCCCGATTGGATTTGTTGCGGGCCGCCGCGAAGTTCGGGATGTTGGGGGAGGCACGTGTATCAAGCTTCTCCTATAATGAAATGGTGCCCACTTTGAGGATTTTCGGGCTTTGATTGGAGGACCGAGGTGGAGGCCATCTCGCTTCCTTTGGTTGGTGGTGCCGCCGTGAGCGTGAAGCTTGCAGACTTTCTTCGTACTTCGTTGGAAGAAGTGCAGGCATGATCCTTGATTCGGTCATATCGACATTTCGAGCCGCCTGAGCGGTTCATGGTTGATGATGAGAGTGACGTCTCTGGGATGTATTTGCCTCAGTGCGTGATGGCGACGCTTTTCCGGTCGCCTCTTGGCATTTGTGACGGCGCTTTGCTAGATGCGGTAGGGCACCGCAGAGCCGGAGAGGATATTGTCCCGTTGGTGCCGGGGGAGACTCTTCATGGTATCGACCGTCCGGCGACCGGGGATCGTTTTATGAGAGGGGGAAGCCCCGCTTGCTCACCTCATGGCCGCGAGAGAGACTTCAGCCATGCCCGAGGCTCCGACGTCGTTTAGCCCGTGGTCATTTGCTCGCCGACCTCTTGTGTTGGATATGGATCACCCGCCCGGGAGAGATGGATGGCACAGCCTTGGTACGCATCGATCCGCCGGTGGGTTCCGCACCGGAGGATTTGAGACCAGGAGGATCTTGCAGGAAGTGGTCCTACGTTGTCGAGTTCCAGTTTGTCTTGGTCCTCCTTCTATATTCCGTCGCTTGTTTCCCGGCAGCTTGGGATGAAGCAGAGCCTTTGTTGGCCGGGATGACCTTGCTACCGCGGAGATAGCTCCTCTTTGTATGGCAGCCTTCGTGCCTTCTTGTATTGTCCGAGTGGTATGGAAGTATTCCGCTTCCCTCCCGTGGTACTTCTTAGACGTCTGGAGAGCGTCGTGTTGACGACTCGCATCCGGCCCGGTATGAGCGGCCATGTCGCGCCCCAAGTGGTCTTGGAGAGCGTGCGTGTAGCGATTCCGGGACCCGGTTGTCGCGTGGTAGCTATTGCCTTAGGAGTGCCGAAGCTCGGTCTCGACCCTTTCGATGTGACGGAGACGCTTTGTTTGACTACGAGACTAGAGTTGACCGACCGACAGGGAGAGGTCCTCTTTACGTACTCGCAGGGAGGAGATCCGAGCCGAAGCACGGGCGAATGAAGCCCCGAGAGCTACCGGATTATTTGACTCTACTGGGAGGACCCCGATCTCTGACCGAGAGACGCAGAGTTGGTTCACGTGGAGCGAAAGAAGACTCGCCGGACGAGGGAAGAAAGGAAAGAATGGCGAGGGGACAAGCGCAGATGGCGCGGAATGACCTCCTAGGTATCCATTCATTGCATTGCAAACACATTATTAGTTAAATGTATTAAGTCAGTCTTTTAGCATGTTGTGAACTTGAGAGTGTAGACCGTGCTTGAACTCATCAAGAAATGTTGTAACCGTTAGTGATTTGTGATTTACTTTAAAGCTTTGTCGAGACGCAAGATCTCTTTGTTTGCCTTTGCTTCGTTGTGCACTTTGTCGGCGTCCATCTTTGACTTTTCGTTGCATCCGCGGACCGGCAGCCTCGAGCCCCGACGGCAATCCCTTTGGCCGAGGCTTCAGGTTTGGCCGAGAGGTTGAATGCTCCTCGACAAGTCGTTCGACGGTCTTTTTCGTAGCTTCCTTGCCGCTTGTTGGCGTCGGGCTCTTGACCTCAATTTCGCAGCCTTCGCTTGAGCTTCTTTTTTTTTTTTTTGTTGTGTGAGCCCTTGCTCGAGCTCTCTCTTTTTTTTTTTTATTGAAGCGCGTGAGGGCGAAGACAAGCCCCGGCTTGGAAGTCAGACACATGAGTCGGCCGCTTGATGCCGAGTGACCCTCGGATGTCCTTTGATGTTGCCGCCGTCGTTTGACTTGGTCAAGGTGACTCGCCGGGGCGTGTTCTTGAAAAGTGCGGAGCTTGATGGAGGTCTTGATTGACATTCAAACTTTTGACTTTTGTGTATTTTTAGACCGGACCAATTAAGGTTGCCTACGTCTCCTGACTAGAGGGCTCAGTCTCGCGTAGTTCGACACTACATGGAGTGCCAAGAGATGCACGCTTGTTCTTCTTCGTGCGAAGTATCTCGCGAAGTTTGCTTCCGTTGACTGGATTCACGAAGGGATTGCCGTCTAGGTCCGTTAGCTTCATGGCGCTCCTGAGAAGATCTTTTGAACCACGAAAGTGGCCGATCCATGTGGGTTCCCATTTTCCCAAAGGGGTTGGTTCGAGTGGGAGGCTTTTCTTTGAGTACAAGGTCACCTTCCCCGATGTCTCTGGATTTGACTTTCTTGTCGAAAGCTCTAGCCATCCCGCTTTGATAGGCTCTGACGTGTTCCATGGCCTTTAGTCGTCGCTCGTCTAGCGAGCCAATTCGTCATGCTCGGCTTCGAGCCATTCGACTTCGTTGATGTCATTTTCCACAAAGACTCTGAGTGAGGGAATTTCTAGCTCGATGGGAAGGATCGCTTCCATCCCGTATGTCGTGGCAAATGGGGTTTCTCCCGTGGTCGTTTCCGACCGATGCGCGGTAGCCCCAAAGTGCAAGGTGCAGCTTCTCGGGCCAATCTCGTCCTCGGGTGGTCATTTTTCGGATGATCCGTTCGAGGGTTTTGTTTGCCGCTTCCACGGCGCCGTTTGTTTGTGGCCTGTAGGGAGAAGATTTGTGGCGTGTGATCTTGAATTCACTCACAGCCCGTCGAATTCTCCTTCGAAGTGTGAGCCGTTGTCTCGATATGACCTCATTTGGGATGCCGTATCGGCATATGATGTTTTCCTTGAGGAAATGCGCGACCTTCTTGGAGGCGAGTACCTTGTAGGACTTGGCTTCGACCCATTTGGTGAAGTAGTCGATGGCTACTAAGATGAACTCGCGACCGTTGCTGCCCGGCGGAGCGATTTTCCCGATGACGTCAATTCCCAAGTGGCAAAGGGCCAAGGTGTAGTCATGCAAGAGAGATCGTGGGGCGGTAGATGATTGAGGTTGGAGAACCGTTGGCACTTGTCGCAGCCTTCGGACAAAGTGGATGCACCGCTCCATGGAGATCCAAGAGTAGCCCATCCCGAGAATGATTTGCATCGTGGCTCGCATTCATGCTGGGACCGCAAGCCCCGTTGTGGACTTCTGCTCATGAACTTGTCTCGCTTCTTCTTGGCCGATGCATGCCGTAGGAGTGGCCCATGGTAGCGTTTCTTGTATAGCATGTCCCCGAGGATGACGAAGTGAGAGGCAAGGCGTTTTAGGGCCATGATGCTCTTGGTTTTGACCCCTTCGTGTGTGGGTCTTCCTTGTTCATGAAGCGTGGTTTTCCCGTTCTTGAGGTATTGGAAGATCCGGGTTTCATGGCCGGAAATGGCGTCTGACTTGCGTCTTTGGCTCTTCAAAGAATCTTGCAAATCGTTGTGATTAAAACCTTCTCGGCACTTGGGCCCGGTTTTCTCTCGCTTTGACAACATGCTTAAAGATGTGCTTAATGTATTGTTCGTTTAATGTGTCCGCTTCTTTATCAAGTGAATCGTTATTAACTGTTTGTGTGTTAGTTAATTTATCGCTTGTTAAAGATGCAATGAGAGGATACTTAAAGATCGAAGCATTCATTAAGAGCATACGGAATACATTATTGGCAATGAAGTTCGTAATCTTCCTGGGCGTGAGGCCATCGTGTATGACTCGAGAGACTCAAATTCAAAGCTAATGGACTCAGGATGAGTTTTGACACTAGACTCTAGACTCGAGGTCGACCAAGTTGTTCGATCATGTCCTTTTGGCCGGGCAAAAGAGGTCCTGAGAATGTGGCCCGCTTATTGAGTGGCAATGAGCTCGATAGGAGATGGGGCTTGAAAGGCTTTATGTCACCGTTCCCGATCATTGCTATCACAGAGTTATCGAAACAAAATCGATTAGATCCGGCATCTCGATTTCATCTTTGAAGAGCGTGTGTAGCAAAGGTTCGTCCCAAGCATCGTCTCGCGGAGTCTCTTGCTTTTGTCTTGGGCATTGCTAGCTCGAATGCACTCGTCCCGCTTGTTGAAGGCAGTGGGTGTTGACAGAGAGTTTTTGAATTCTTCCGCCAAAGAGGGGGTTTTTCCGAACCAAAATTCATTGTGAATAGTGGTGGTTGTGGATCCCGCAGGGGCGGTGTGTCGAGGAATGCTCTTCGGACAGATTTGGCTTGAGGCCTCCGAATCTTGCCAGTTCTCGCCGGGAGCTTGTCCATGGTTGTCGGCCGCCTTTGTTTGGCGCCGATCGCCTGTTCCCTTTTCTCTCGGATCTTCTTCCAAGTTGCCGCCTTCCTTGTGAAGTACTTGGTCATGTCGAAGCCGTAAGGACGAAGATCGGAGATTGCGTGCAAGCCTCTTTTGTTATCTCGTGGAGCGTCGTGCAGCTCGCTTGTCCTCCGCAATGTGTTCGGGAATAGGAGAGTATCCCAAGCCATGCAGGTATTCTCGTTCTTTGATATTGATGATCCGTTGAGTGCCCCGTGGCGTTTCCCAAACCGAGCCCCGGATGTAGTTCATGTGTTTCATCATTTTCATCGGGGGAGGGATCTTGTCCCAAATCAAAGGTAGGTCTATGTGGCACACTTGGGCCTTTGGGCTTTCGATGGTGAACCACCGCAGCATCATGCCGTCATCATCGTGTTTCGATCTCTAAAACCGGGACGCCGTTGGTGTCGGTCCTTTCAGCTGACTATGCCGTCGCCATAGATGATGGTCAGATCTGTTCCTTGGACGAACTTTACGCACCGATGGAGAGTGGATGCCACCCCATTGATCCGATGTAGCCAAGGGCGTCCCAAAATGGCAGATGAAGGTGATCGGGATGTCGATGACTTGGAAGTCTGTCGGGACCATTTGTTTTCCAAACCAAAGGTTCAAGGTGGCTATTCCCAAGACTGGGCGGGATGTTGAGTCGTATGCCTTGATTGCCTCGAGTCGAGGTTTTAGATCGCTTGCTTTGATTCCTAGCAAATCCATCATTTTTTAGGCCGGAAGGACGTTCATGGATGATCCCCCATCTACCAACACCCTAGGGAGACGGCGCTCGTCCGCCGGAATCATGTAGAGAGGTTCGTTGTGGTCGCCCAAATTTTGGAAGATCGAGCTCGTGAAGGTGATGATATTGCTGTAATTGACGTTGCCAATCATCCGAACCGCTTCATCGGGTGTCACTGTGATGGGAACCATGGTCTGGGGCCGTGCTTTCTTCCAACTTGAGCTTGTGCGGGTAAGATGAAGCTGAGTAAGGACCAGAGTGAGATGTTAGCCCGAGTGCGCTGAGGCCGTGTCAAGACAGGATCTTCAACCTTTGGGTCCAAGGTTTCACTTCTTTGGCGTAGGGCCCTTTTCAATTCGTGGCCTCAGTATGACTGGGCCTTTTGTCCGTCCGTGGAGGATTCACTGGATTTGACCGAACGTGTCGAGAACATTCACCTCTCGGACTTGTGGTTTTGCTTGTCTCTCCCGTTTCGGAGTGGGAGGAGCCCGATTGGCGTAAGGCCGACCGCGCATTTCAATTCGTTCACCGTCATGGCTTTTACCGAAGCATCAATAGTGGCTTTGAGATCTTCCCAAGACAGGGTTGGATTATCTGGACCTTCGGGCCTTCGTTGGCGGTGCGAAGCTTCGTCCCAGTGATCATGGAGCAAACATTGCCGTGGCCCCGTGCGTAACTAGGCCGGGAGATTTCTGGAGTAGATGACGTAGTAGTCAAACCTTCCGGAGGGTTCTCCAAGGGTTCCGACTGGGATCACCCGCATTCATACCTCTTTTTCAGCTTTTGTTGAGAAGATAGCTTCTTCTTTCGTCGAGGACGGCCCTCGCTCATTGCATCCCGGAATTCCATTTCCGCACAAGCACCGCAATCGCACGTCCCACCGATGTGTTCGTTGTTCGGCGGTGGTACCGGGACCTCGGGGAGGCCGGATGGGCGTGCTTTCCTCCGGAAGGTCTTGTGGCCTTACGTCATAACCGCATGGCTCGTACGAGGTTAGAGGCTGTAGGAGCAGGCCATAGCTGGGAAGCCCTGTAGTTGGGTGGCTAAGGTTCCAGTGGTGCATGGCACCTTCGATCCAGTGCTTGTTGCTCACCTTGACGTTTCTCAATAGCCATGAGGACCTGCCAAATTTCTTCCAGTGTTGGGAAATTTCTTGGGGTAAGGTCCCGTGCTCATCCTTGTTATCCACCGACTTGGCCATGGGGATTGACTGACCGTCCTGGTGACGGAGCCGGGAAGAAGGTAGGACCTCGTTTTGACACCGGGAGACGGGTTCCCTGGTACTTTCGACCACTCTCTCGTTAGCCGGAGGGGGTGATGGGCAAGGTTTAGACACGGGAATGGCCTAACGGGATAAAAGGGGAAAGCTCACGTGGCATGCGGTTTCCGTTTCTTTTATTTTTTTGATTTTTTTGTTGTTTTAATTTACTTAAAACAGCATTTTCTCGTAATCCTAGGTAGGTTGGAAAAGATTGCTCTTCTTTTCGCAACTATGCTAGATCCCGGGTCGATGGAGACCATCCGCGCGCTATAAGCCCCTCGTTTTGCACCCGTATTTCGACATCCCGGGGTGGACGGCCCCGAGGCGAGGTCCTATGGTGCAAGCGGTTTCCACCGGCCTAAAAGAAAAATCGAACCTAAGGACCGAGCCTGTCATGTTCGTTTTGATGCGTTAGCCATGTGAATAGTGAACCGAGCCGCCACCGAGTCAAGATCAGTCAAGAGTTTGGCATGACCTTCTCTGCTTGCTTGCGCAAGGGATCTGTGACGTTAGGCGTTGGGCCGGGTCATATTGTCATGGCCGACGTATCAAAGGCGTGATGACATGGTGTCATGTGAGCATGGATGTATATCCGGACGGAACATCGTTCGGGTGTAGCCGAAATCAAGATCAGTCAAGATTTTAGCATGACCTTTCATCGCTTTGCTTGCGCAAGGGATCTTGAGTTCCGAGCCTTGACTCGAAAATGGCCGGCATGGTATATGTATCCAGCCGTATGACACGGACCGGGTAAAACCAACCGAGTCCGGGACAGAGTGTGACTCAAGACTCAAACGTGCGGGGTTGACGCTTGGCTAGGATGGGATGTTTGGAATGATCCCGTGCGCGCCAAGAGGCCTAGGAAGACCAAACGGATCGCAACCGAGACCACTCCGGTTAAAGGGTTGTCAGTGTGCAGGTGTATCCGAGGCAAGCTAGTGCGCATAGTGTGCGGTGTAACCGAGGCAAGGCCATGAGTAGAGTGCGGTGTAACCGAGGCAAAGAAGTGCGCGTAGTGTGCGGTCTCTAAAATTCTTTTTCTCGAGTAAAATAGAAATTTTTGAAGAATTTTAAATGTATGCACAGATGTATATTGATGCATTTTTTTGTATTTTTATTTTTTGTAAAATAAAAACGAAGCACGTCTTGCACACACACACAGCAGCTTAAAGGAAGGGGTAAAATGAAAGTTTGACCCTCATCATCGTTTTAAAAATCTTTTGTTTTGTTTAAAAGTTTTTAAAACAAAAATCCCCAATGAGTCGCCAACCGAAATTACCCGGATCCGGCTCGCGCGGATGGTGCCCCGTGCATCTCGCGTTCGTTCGCCGTTCGGGAATGTTCGCCCGGATCCGAGAGGCAAGACAATCGCGCCCGGCATCCGGCTTTATTCCGTCTTAGCGTTTTGCGAGGTTGGAGGTGTCTCGCCGTGTTTTGCTTTGTAGAGTCGCCACGCCGTTTTTATTAAGCCCAAAACATTGAAAAAGGGCATCGCTTTAAAGATAAATTTTAAACTGTTTTTGTGTGATGAGATTTTGAGTTCGGAGGTCGATGACTCCTCGGAAGAGAATATTAGAATATTAGAGCTCACCCGAGTAGCCTCGTAAAACGAGTCTTTCGGATACCCCTAATATCCTTTAAAAAGTTGTGTGTGTGTGTGTGTGTGCTTTTAAAAATGCATGTCAGATCGGATGTCTACATTGTATTGAAATGTATTGAAATAGAATAGGAAGGAAGCCTTACCAATGTTGGTTCGTGTCTGTCTTCCGCAGGGAATAGTGTTTGAGGTCGGAGTAGCGTTCCGGATTGCTTCGGGGATGCCGGTGGTCTGCGACGGAGTTTCGGCGTGAGTGGAGGTTGTAGGCCGCGTTTGGGCGAGGTTCGGCGTGCGTGGGGATCGTTAGGATCACTCGGGCGAGAGGTTCGGCGTGCGTTGTGGTGGCGGGAGTCACTCGGGCGAGGTTCGGCGTGCGTTGTGGTGGCGAGTCACCTCGGGCGGAGGTTCGGCGTGCGTTGTGGTGGCGGGAGTCACTCGGGCGAGTTTCGGCGTGGTTTGGGATCGTCGGTTTGACTCCGGAAAGAGCCGGACACCGTGGAAAGACCGTGCAAGGCCTCGGAGTACCACGAGGGCCTCGAGTACCTCGAGAGTGCCTCGGGGCAGCGCGGGAGCGTCTCGGGAGCGCTGAGAGGCTTCTGAGCACCTCGAGGGGGCTCGGAAGGCCTCGGAAGGATCCGAAGGGGCCGGGAATGCCTCGAAAGGTCTTAGAGGGGGAGCCGAAGGCTTAGGGAGGAAGAGAGAAGTGGGAGGTGTGAAAAAATGAGGACGGGGAGCCCTCTATTTATAGTCCCAGATTTGGTGCAAAGAGGTCCGTACGGACCTCCTTGGTTATCCAGATTTTGGTTTTCCTCGATTTGAGGGAATATGCAATGATGGTGAATATTCGAAATGATGATGTCCCTTGCAAAGAGGTCCGTGACGGACCATCTTGCATGCAAAGAGGTCCGTACGGACCAAGTCTCGCATGGAAACCATCATTTCTCCCGGATTTGAGGGAATATTGTGGACTTTAAGGGGATTCAAGGTAATTATGGAAACAAAGAGGTCCGTACGGACCTATATTGCTTTTCCAGCTTTCACGAAAATTCCCAAAAGGTCCTTTTGTCCCTTTTATCCTGAGAAAGGCTCCTCCCTTGGTTTGGTTGGGGGTTTGAGAGGGTTTTGAGTGAGTTTTGAGTGAGAGAGGTCTCTGAGACTGCGTGGATGAGTCTGCGGTGTTTCCCGTGTGTTTGAAAGGGAGTGATCCAGATTGGGGTACTTACACATGTATATATTGACACTCATTGTTACTAAGACTGACACTCCTTACTGTTAGAGATATTATCTCATATTGAGAATTGACAAACCTTGTCTATAATATATAAAGATCCTGGGCCACTCCCCTTAACACCAATTGATTTTAAGGTGGAACCTCAGACTTTATGATGGTATCAGAGCTTGATCTGAATTTTTTTTCCAATCACAATGACCGGCGGTGATTATACTCTCCCAAACCCGACGGACCCTAACCATCCTTTGATAGTTGTCGCTCTCACTCACGTTCTTCGCCTTACACCCACCACCTATATTTCATGGAAAGCACAAATTCAAGCCACCCTCATCGGCCATGATTTGTTCAAATTTCGGGATGGCTCTCATCCACAACCACCAGAAAACACAACTACCACCACCACATCAGCTACTACAACTCCTACAGACGGCACACCTCCCACAAGAATCCAAACCACAACATTGTAAGCTTTGGCAAAGCCCGCTACATGTGAGGGGGCGTGTTAGAGATATTATCCCACATTGAAAATTGACAAATTTTGCATATAATATATAAAGATCCTGGGTCACACGCTTAACACCAATTGGTTTTAAGGTGGAACCTCAGACTTTATGACTTACTTCTAACACTTCCTATACCATTTTAATGCCAACATTATTTTTTTTAGTGCAAGGTACATGTGCTGTGCTGGCACTTTTTGTAACCGATCCTTGCAGTTCGTTCAAAGTTGTTATTTACAAAAATGTAATCATGCTTTTTAAAAATAAGTGTCAGTTATTTACAAAAATGTCACCGATTCAATTCAACACAGTTCAAAAACACATTTTTCCTAACCGTTAGAAAAAATACGTTTTTCATAAGACTCACTCTTTATTAAATGAGCTAATAAATTAGTCCATTACATGACAAACAATATATTTATTGTATAAAACAACCTAAGATATATTTCCTACATTTCATGTGAGTGTGAACTTTTGATCAAATTGATGTAAGTTTGACTAATAACTTAAATAAAAATAATAATCATAATAAAAATCTAAAAAATTTCATTGAAAATATTATTAATCATGATATAATAACAAATTTTTAAATTATTATTAGAATCATTATTTTTTATTTACATTATTGAAGGTAACGATTGAATTGAATGTGTCATTTCATTATCATGTGTCCTTTTCAAGCGAGATTCCTAAACAAAAGTTGGATGGATCCCTACATTGCATATTCTTCTACCTTCCATCATATCATGAACATGGACGTACCACCAAAGTTGCCTTGGTCCAGTGATATGTTGGTGATTTTTTGAAGGGGAGGTCACCGGTTCGATTTCCTTCAAGGGAAATTTCTGTGATTAATTCCTACCTTGGATTTCAGGGTCGCTGGAGGCGCAAATCCTTGTCAGGTGCGGTTAAAAAGCATTGGCGATTAGTCCGACGAAACTGAAACCTAGCTATCAAAAAAAATAAAAAATGAACACGGACGTACCAACCTACAGCATTATTGATGACACAATTGACAACAAGTTTAACTTGTACACGCAACATTTTGTTTTATTTAGTCCCCACAATTTGACTACAAAAGTAACCATGTACACATTAGTACTTGCAACATCTAATCTCATATCTCATAGGGCTCGTTTGGTAGGTCGATAAAATTAGCCTGTATTAATATTAATTAGGGAATTAATAATACAATCCCTGTTTTTGGGATTAATAAAAAGGGGATAAGAGGGAATAAAAGATTACTATCCAGGTTGATAGAAATAATACAGTGGTTGCATTTAATGTACCAAACACCAAATTTATTGGATTAATAATCCTATCCAATCTAAGAAGGGCTACCAAACGGTCCCATAGTGGTTTCAATTTCATGTGTAATAATTGTATTATATTTATTCTTCACTAAGTTTAATGTTCGGCATGCTTGTATTCCATTGTCATGGCTAAGGACTTGTAATCCATATTCGTAATTTGAGATATTGCAATTTGATATCATTTAATTGTATAAAAATAAATATTTGAGTAGGTCTGCTGAGAAACGCGTTTCTCCATAACTATGGAGAAACGCGTTTTTAAAAACCAGAAGCTATACGTTTGATAACCAGAAGAAAATTTATGGATATCGATGCCGAAAGGGTTACGGATATCCGGAAGGCTTTGGAACGGATATCCGAAGCCTTTGGGCGGATATCGAAAAACAGATTTGAAGTCAAATCCAAGGCGAGACCAAAATTCTTTATTGAAGGTTTACGGATATCCAGAAACCTTCAAATGTAAATCCAGAAACCATCAAATGAATATCAGAAACATTTTGAAAGTTTACGGATATTCATTTTGAAAGGTTTACGGATATCCGTAAACCTTTCAATGTATATCCGTAAACCATCAAATGAATATCCGTAAACATTTTGAAAGTTTCTGGATATCATTTTGAAGGTTTCTGGATATCACTTTCATAAGCTTCTGGATATCCTTTCAAAGGGTTCTGGATATCCAGAACCTTTGAGACTGATATCCTGAAGTAACCATGGAACAAGGACATGGCCAATACAAAAAAATTCTGGATATCCTTTCAAAAGGTTCTGGATACCCGTAACCCGTTTCTCCATAACTTATGGAGAAACGTGTTTCTCCCTAGATTTTACGTAAATATTTTAAAATATTCAAATTTACTTAGGAAGGAACGAGTATCATTTTATATTTTAGCATTTCATTCGATTTATAATATATCAAAAATGACAAATTTATATTATTTTTATATTCAATGACACTCACTTGTCATACTCTTAACAAAAATCTCCTTATTTATTTCTCTCACTTATTCTTTCACTTATTTGACTTTAAGGGATTTACCATATAATCCCTCACACTTATCAATTTTACCTCATAATATAAGTAATATTTCATCCAACCATATAATTCCCATTTTGATAAGTACAATCTACTTCTCATTTTACTAAGTATACCCTCCCATCATTTTTCTAATTCCAACCTCTTTATCAATTTACTTTCTCTTCAACCACCATCACTTTAGATCACCCCTCCCCATCTTCTCCAGTCAACAACTCCGGCAACCATCAACTCTAGCGACCAACTCCGGCGATTTTTTTTTTACGCCGGCGACCAAACAACTGAGAACATAACTTATCAGTAAGTTATCATTTGTCAACTAAACTACTAAAAACACGATCAACTCCAGCAACCACCAACTCCGGCGACCTCCCCGACAACCACCAACTCCGGCAACCAAACAACTGAGAACTTAACTTATCAGTATGTTTTCAGTTGTAAACTAAACTACTATAAATATGATTAACTCCGGCAATCACCAACTACGTCGATAAAAAAACTAAGAACTTAACTTATCAGTAAGTTCTCAATTATCTCCAGTGAGAACATGATCAACTCCGATGACCACCAACTCCGGCGACCACCAACTGAGAACAAATCAATAAGTTCTCAATTGTCAACTAAAATAGTATAGGATAAATTTTGGTTGAAGGTAACGATTGAATTGAATGTGCCCTTATCAAGTGAGATTTTTAAACAAAAGTTGGAAGGATCCCCACATTGCATATTCTTCTACCTTCTATCATATCATATTATATCATATCATATGATATGATGAACACGGACGTAACAACCTACAGCATTATTGATGACACAATTGACAACAAGTTTAAGTTGTACACGCAAGATTTAGTTTTATTTAGTCCCCACAATTTGACTACAAAAGTAACCATGTACACATTAGTACTTGCAACATCTAATCTCATAGTGGTTTCATGTGTAATAATTGTATCATATTTATTCTTCACTACGTTTAATGTTCCGTAAAATCTAGGGAGAAACGCTTCTCCATAAGTTATGGAGAAACGGGTTACGGGTATCCAGAACCTTTTGAATTGAAAGGATATCCAGAAACTTTTTGTATTGGCCATGACCTTGTCCCATGGTTCTTACGGATATCGGTCTGAAAGGTTACGAATATCGTAAGCCGCTTTGAAAGGATATCCGAAGCTTATGAAAGTGATATCCAGAAACCTTCAAAATGATATCCAGAAACTTTCAAAATGTTTCTGGATATTCATTTGATGATTTCTGGATATACATTTGAAGGTTTCTGGACATCCAGAAACCTTCAATAAGCAATTTCTGATCTTGGCCTTGAATTTGGCTTCAAATCTATTTTTTCTGGATATCCGTCCAAAGGCTTCTGGATATCCGTTCCAAAGCTTCTGGATATCCAGAACCCTTTGAGACTGATATCCAGAAATTTTCTTCTGGTTATCAAACGTATAGCTTCTGGCTATTAAAAACGCGTTTCTCCATAGTTATGGAGAAACGCGTTTCTCAGCAGACCTACTCTTAATGTTCGGCATGCTTGTATTCCATTGCCATGGCTAAGAAATTGTAATCCATATTCGAAATTTGAGATATTGCAATTTGATATCATTTAATTGTATAAAAATAAATATTTCAAAATATTCAAATTTACTTAGGGAGGAACGAGTATCATTTTATATTTAATGCCCCAATAAAATAGAAACAATGGATTGAAAATGACTTAGTTTTGAATGTTGGATATCAAATTGCAATATCTCAAATTACGAACTCAGTATGCAATAAGCCTTGCTCCCTCTGTCTTTGACTTTGGAAAATTTGTCATTTTGAGCATTTAATTCGATTTATAATATATCAAAATGACAAGTTTATATTTTTTTTATATTCAATGACACTCATTTGTCATACTCTTACAACAATCTCCTTACTATTTCTTTCACTTATTTTACTTAAGAAATTTACCATATAATCCCTTACACTTATCAATTTTACCTCATAATACAAGTAATATTTCATCTAACTATATAATCCATATTTTGATAAGTACAATCTACTTTTCATTTTAATTTTTACTAAGTTTACACTCCCATCATTTTTCCTAATTCCAACCTCTTTATCAATATACTTTCTCTTCAACCACCATCACCTTAGATCACCCCTCCCCATCTTCTCCAGTCAACAACTCTGGCAACCAGCAACTCTGACGACGAACTCCGGCGGCTTTTTTACGCCGGCGGCAAACAACTGAGAACATAACTTATCAGTGAGTTCTCATTTGTCAACTAAACTACTAAAAACACGATCAACTCCAGCGACCACAACTTCGGCAACCTCCCCGACAACCACCAACTCCGGCGACCAAACAACTGAGAAATTAACTTATCAGTAAGTTTTCAGTTGTAAACTAAACTACTATAAATACGACTAACTCCGGCGACCACCAACTACGTCAATCAAAAAATTAAGAACTTAACTTATCAGTAAGTTCTCAGTTATCTCCACTAAGAACACGATCAACTCCGGTGACCACCAACTCCGGCGACCACCAACTGAGAACAAATCAATAAGTTCTCAATTGTCAACTAAACTAATAAGAGCACGATTAACTTCGGTGACCACCAACTCCGGCGATTAAGCAACGGAGAAATTAACTTAACAGTAAGTTATCAGTTGTCTACAATAAAACACGATCAACACCGGCGATCACCAACTTCGGCGACCAAACAACTAAAAACTTAACTTATCATTAAGTTCCCAGTTGTCAACTAACCACTATTGAAGCACCCAACCTCCACCCTCAAACCCCACCACCACCCACCCACACTTCCCCCCTCCACCCCCTCCGACCGTCAATTTTTTTTTACTCATATTAAAATTAATTTTAACAACACTTCTGCTGCCCCTCCAACCCCCACCCACCACCCCCATCAAAAAAATTTACTTATATTAAAGTTGGTTTTTAACAACTTTCATGCCGCCCCTAGACCTCCCACCACATCACCCACCCCTCTCCGGTCAATTTTTTTTTTTACTTATATTACAATTATTTTTGACAACTCCCCTTCCGCCACCCCACTCTCATCCCTATCAAAAAAACTTACTCAAAATAAAATTATTTTTTAGCAACTCCCCTGCCCCCTCTAGACCACCCACCCCCTATTCCTGTCGAATTTGTGTTACTCATATCAAAATTATTTTTTAACAATTGCATTGTCACCTTTAATAACCCACCCCTTCCGCCTACCCTCATACCCTACCCAACCACCACACCCCATCCTACTATACCTTATACCACCACCATTCACTCACCAACCTCTAACCCCTTATGCCACCCTTCAACCCCTACCTACCCTTACCCCCACCCTATCCTACTAACCCTCAATTACTCACCAACCTACCCTAACCTCCCACTGATGGATGTGGTTTCACACATCCAAAGGATATATTTCTAAGCCTATTTTGCGCTCGATCATTGGGAATTTGATGTATTTCTAGTGTTTTCGTAATTATAGGGGCTGGACTGCAAAAAAGTGGAAAAAGGAAGGATCTGAAGTTGAAAAGAAGATGAGGGCAACCGAACCCCTAAAAGGGGGCGATCGCGCCCTTTGTACAGAAGCAAGCGAGCAAACGCTCCATAGAAGAGCGCGATCGCGCGGAAATTCCGGAGGATGAGGGCGATCGCCCCCAACTAGGGGGAGCGACCGCACCCTTGACGGGTTCGACGGATTAGGGCGAATTGAGCGTGACTGTTTCGGATTCTATAAGGAATTGGACAGCTTTCGTTGGCTGAAAATATGCCCTTCCTTCCTCTACTATATAAACACCCTTAGATTAGATTATGTATTATCTTAGATCATATCTCTTAATTAATAGTTTTAGATTTACAAGTTTTGTGAAGATTTCAAGGTTTAATTCAGGTTTTTATTCTTTTATTTTTATGGCCCTTCGCGGCTAAACTCTTGATTCGTGGATTGGGTGATTAACAATTGGATCTTTATTCTAAGGTTTTAATTCTTTATATCTCTTTCTCATTCTTGTTATTCTCAACATTCTTAATTATCGTTCTTATGTTTCAATTGTATGTTAAGATACTTTTGGCCTTTGAATTTATTTTGGTATATATTGTTGCACTAACGTGGATAGTTTATACGTTGACCATTGTTGAGAGAATTAGATTCAATTGATGACGGACGAAAAAGTCAAACGAATCTATGTTCTAATGTTCTTCTGATTTAAATTGATTCTCTTGAATGTTTGTTTCAACTTAACGAAAGGTATTAACAAGATAGAAATATTAGGGTTAACCTCCCACTCTACCCATCAACCCCATTTTCTCTACTCAACCCTACCCCACCCTATCCCACCACCTAGCCTACCCTTATCCACCTATCCTACGTATCCCAGTTTGTGTTTTTATCAAAAGTTATTTTTCTTAAATTTATCAAACACATGAAAAATTTTCGGTAAAATGTTTTTCTTAGATACCGAAGATATTTTTCGAAAAATATTTTCATTTTCCAAAAAATATTTTTCAAGAACCATTTTTTGAAAACATTTTCCCTAAACAAACGGAGCCTATGATATCGGTATTTATCAGTTCAGGTTTTTAATACTTCTTTGCTCTACGCATTTCAACTTAATTTTTACGTTTACCTTTATTATAGTGTTATTAATAGGTCTCGCTTCCTATATAATGGACAATTTTTTGTAGGGAGGAGTTATTGCTATTTATTTTACTTATCCACAATATTTTTTATAAATTGACATAATTGTTCTTTAATATTTATGGAATTAATGAAATATTTTAAAAAGATGTTATTTACACTATAAGTTTTACTTTTTCATATCATTTCCTAATTGAAATCTTAATCAATTGTAAAGTTCTAGGAAAATGCATTATTTCTAGTAACTAGCGGTACCCCCGTGCAATTCACGGCGAGTAATTTGTAACATGTTCAAAGTATGCATTTAAATAAAAGGATATGATTTCAAACACTTTCTTTTGATCTTCATTCAAATTACCGACCAACTCATTATACTCATCTTGTAACACCTGACGATCATAACACATTTAATCATAAATCAATTTGTTTGAACAACTTTCCAAGTATGAACCATCAAGAAACGACATATATTCAAAGTCTCTCAACTCCTTCCTGCAAATTTATCCACAACACATATGAAAGTATTTCTTCTTAATCTTCATTATTTTCTTCTAAAAATAAATATAAAATGCTAGCGCTTTGATTAAATATTACTCTTTTGTTTCAAATGAAACAAAAATCAGTATAGCAATTAAACTCAGACTTTTATTGCGAGTAAAAAATTGCATTCATTTATTTCTCTTCGTTGGGGTTGACGTCTTCTTTGAATCATGATATTGAGAAGAGAAGCTAATATAGCAGTTTATTGTTAATAGAATGATTAGGGTTTTGATGCTGCCCAAAAATAATGGTTGGGCCTGGTCCAAGTCCATAAGCAAGAAGTTATCAAGTAGGCCCAACGAGAGATAAGGCCCAAGAAGAATATAGGGATAAAGGTAACCCAGTTCTGGTTCGCGGGAAAGTGTGTTGAGAGATGTCCCGCTAATTTCAATAGAAGGGAAGATCAAGGTAATGAAAGCGAGATAACGTGAGGATAACGGCGAGGTATTGAGGCAGGCCGGCGGGATATTGGTATGAGATGAAAGGCGAGATATTATGGGGAGGCGACACAATCCTCGATTAGCCGCATTCAGCGAGGGATGGATTCCATTGGGTGCGACTCGTAAGAGGCGGCATATAAATATCTACGAAGTGAGACCCATTAAACGGTTAGGCATTGGGAAAAGTGATCACGTGTTTTGGAATTATTTTCATAAGTGACCAATAGAGTGTTGACACGTGGAAATAGGCATGGAACGTGAGGAGGTCATGTGCATGGCACGAGGGAAGGAGTATATATATGAGGGATTGTCTTCAATGCCAACGTACGTACACACACACACCCAAAAAAACCTTTCCATTGTTCAGTTTATCCTTGCCAAAACAAATTCTTATCCTCACACCGGAGGGGCTTACGCCCGAGTCGCCCCCGGCTTAGTTGACGTTTGTGTTTGAGCAGAATTGAAGAAGGAGCCGGAGCTGTCCAATTCAGACTACAACGGTCGAGTTGCTGTTGAGGAAAATCCTGGCAACATCAATTGGTTCCGTTGCCGGGACCTGATTCTCTTCGTCAGTTGAAGTTTGCCGGCGGTAGAGTGGTAAGTGGGGGTGCAGTTTGCAGATCTGGAGATTTGGAGGTGTTCGATTAAGTTGTTTTGTTTGTTGTTCATTTTTTCTGGGTGTTTTCTGTTCATAAAGTTCTTCGGGGGTTGAATTTTGTTGGGAGTCGATTATTGTTGGTAGTTTTGGTGTATTGAAGTTTTTGTGATTTTTTGGGTGGTTGAGTTCAAATTTTTGGATTCAAGTTTAAGGTGTTTTGTTTGGGTTGAAGGTGTTGGTCTGGGTTGAAGGTGGTGAGTTGGGTTGAATTGGATTTTTTGGGAGTTCGTGAAGGTCGATTGCAGCGTCGTTTGAGTTTGGTTGGTTTGAGGATTTTGGAGTTCTCGAATTTTGATTTGGTTTTGTTGACGTAAATTTTTGGTGTTTCTGGGTGGATAATTGGTGAAATCTGGGAATTCAAATTTGGGTTGAACATCTTCAAGTTTCTGGGTTAAATCTTCAAATCTTCATAAGATTTGCAGATCTTTAAGTCTAAGTTCGTCAGTTTGATTACGTGGGTGGAAAGAAATGGCAACTCCGGAGAAGAGCATAGTAGGGCAGAAGACAATGGCGGGAAGGACCCTAATCTCGTCCATGTCAGGAATGGGGAGAGGTAGAGCGAGGGACACTTCTTCCTCGCAACAAGTGATTCTGGAGGAGAGAGAGCGGGATACAGGTGATGGAAGAGAGAGAAATGTAATGCCGCCACCACCAGAAGAGGAAATGGAGAATGAAGAGGAAAGTTTGAGGATTCACAACAATTTGATCCTGCAATTATTAGAGAACAACAAGAGACTTATGACGCTGAAGAAGAAGCCTACCCCTATTCCGCAGGGTTTGTTGACGGCGACAGAGGAGGTGAATAAGGGAGCGAACAAGGAGGTCATTGTGGTGGATGATGGAGAGCGACAGAAGGAAACAGAGCCTGAAAAAATGAAAGAAACAGAGGCGAGACTAGAGGGGCCGCAGAAGCGAAAGGCGGGGGAATACATGGAGAATGGGAGAAAAATCAAGGTGTATCATTGGCCACATACCTCCCAAGTGTCATCTCTTTATTGCGAGGAGGATGAGGATGACACTGCGTCAAACGAAGCAGGATATGGAGAGCAAGAGTTGAAGGTTTCTAAAGAAGGCGAGAGATCCAAACAGATAGATAAAGGAAAAGGTGTAGGAGTAAGTCGCTTTGGGGAAGAAGACGGATTACAGAAGCAGATGGCCGAGATGGAAAAAAGGTTGGCGGAGTTAGAAAAGGGCGGTATAGTTGACAGCGAGAAGGATTCTTTTGTCGCTCCATTTGCCAAATACATTCAAGAGGCTGAGCCTGCTCCGGAGTTTCGTTTGCCAACATTGTCTAAATATGCGGGAGTTACCACGGCCAGGACTCATGTCGCGGGTTTTGAAGTTACGATGGCAATATTGACTAAGGATGATGCATTACTATGTAAAAATTTTGCTAGCACTTTGGAGCTTCAAGCGTTGGAATGGTTCACGCAGCAGCTCGCTAACTCTATTGTGGGGTATCAATATTTCAAGCGGAAGTTTTTGTCGAGATTTGGGGCTGTGGGAACTCAGCCGGTGGTATTGCGGGAATTAATGGGAATTAAACAGAAAGCGGGAGAAGGTATGATAACTTACACCAACAGGTTTTTGTTGATTGCCAACCTAATTTTCGAGATAGAGCCCAAGTACGCAATAATGATGTATATGTCAGGCCTGATGTCAGAAGCTATTAAAAGGGAGTTGAGGATGAGGTTGCCTGCGACTTTAAGTGAGTTGCATGAGCGAGTTAAGGCATACTGTGGTGGTGAGGACATTGAAGAGGGAACATCTGGCACTGCAAGGAAGAATGTTAAAGACAGAATTGAGTATGTCAAGGATGATAATGTAGCTCGCGCTGGAGGGCAAGGAAATCAGGCTGGCGGAAGAGGTGGAGGCCGCGCTGGTGGTCACGGCAACGGAAGAATTATTAGATTCACAAGATTAAACGCCAGGCCAAGCGATATTTTGAGGGCGGTGGAATTACCGGCGGCATTCGAGATGACGAACAGAGGAAGAAGAAACTTGAACCAGTTTTGTAATTATCATAGAGACAGAGGGCATGAGACTGATGAATGTTACAACTTGAAAAAGGTGATCCAAGGTAAAATTGACAGGGGGGAGTTGCAGGAATATGTATGGCAGGAACAAAATGTGGCAGCTCAAGGAGGAAATGGTGAGAGGAATGAAATATTGGTGATTCATGAGCCAGCTAGTATTACCTGTCTAAGTAATCAGATCATGTCACTGTCGCATACCTACCATATTCCCGCTTACCCGCCAAGTGAAGAGAGGATTATTAGCTTTTTAAGGCGAGAATTGGCTTTAACACCCAGCCATGAATGTCAGACCGTAGTGATTACAATTGCTCTAGGAAACAATATACTACACAGGGTGATGGTGGACTCAGGAGCAAGTCGCAACATCCTATACTATGAATCTTTTAAGAAAATGAGATATACAGAGGCCAATCTGGTGCCGTACAAAGGATTTCTGGAGGGGTTTACGAACCATATAGTGCGGGTCAAGGGAACGATTTCATTGGCGGTAGAAATAGAAAAGGACGAAAAGGCGAGAACCCGTACGGTGGAGTTCATGGTGATAGACCTGGTGTTGCCATATAACCCCATTGTAGGTATTCCATTTATGCAGACTTTTGAGATGGTCGTGTCTATCCCGCATCAACGAGTCAAATTCCCCACCCCGAAGGGAATAGCTTGTTTGAAAAGTGAAGTTAAAGAAGTAATTCAGAAGAAGATCGAGATCCAAACTGCGGCAAGGGAAAGTTCTAGTTCGCTTTCAACAGCTTTAGCAATCCGGGATGCGAAAGTCAATATGATCACAGACTTGGAGGAGGAAGGGCTGCGAGAAATGAGTAATATGCGGGACATTGATGAAGAGGTGGTTGAGGAGAAATCTGAAGTAAGTTTGAGGACCCAGGGGGCAATATAGGCCAAGATGGAAGGGGCAAGATTGGTTGAGTTTATCAAAATGAAAGAGCCAAGAATTGAGGAAATAGTTGAATTTGAGAACGAGAAGTATGAAGAGATGGAGGTGGAAGCAAGTGAAGTTTTATCGCAAGATGGCGACAATTGGGGTGAAAGCGACATTGAAAAGGACAAGGAATGTCATAGAGGAAAGAAGGAAAGTGGAATGGTGGTGAGCACATGGTAGACGCGAGATAACATTCGGAAAATGCTTTAAGCGATATCATCAACAAAGAAGTAAGAAGTAATTTATTTATTTAATAATATGCTTATTAAAATCGTATGAAGATTGAATATTATGAATATATGGAGTTTTCCACTTATGAATGAAAATTATGCATGTTTTGAAGAGGTTATATGAAATGATAGTGTTATGAATGGAAGTTGTATACATCTTGAAAATGCTAAACGAAATGAAAATAATGAAATGAAAGTATGAAAGTTTACGATTTAAGTTTGTGTTGCTTTTATCAAATGTTGTCTAGTAATAATGTTTATGTGATATGTCGTCAAAAACAGAAAAGTAAGTCGCTAGGAGTAAAGTTGCCTAAAGACAACTTCACTTTTTCGATGGGAGTATAAGTATATGGTGGTATCTCGCCAAAGATAAGAAGGTAAAAGGTTTCTGATGAACTATCAAAAACAAATTGCAAGTCGCATGAAATTGCAAAGGAAAGAGAGTCTATCTCGCCTTTATGGCATGTAAAGATATGACTATAAAAAAGAAAGTCTACGGACTATAAACAAGAAAGTCTACGGACTATAAACATGAAAGTCCCATCTCGCCTGTATGGCATGCATATAGATGCGACTATAAAAAGGAAGGAAAGTCCCATCTCGCCTATATGGCATGTATATGGATACGACTATAAAAAGGAAGGAAAATCCCATCTCGCCTGTATGACATGTATATGGATGCGACTATAAACAGGAAGGAAAGTCCCATCTCGCCTGTAGGGCATGTATATGGATGCGACTATAAACAGGAAAGAAAGTCCCATCTCGCCTGAATGGCATGTATATGGATACGACTATAAAAGGAAAGTCTACGGACTATAAAAATGAAAGTCTATACCGACTATAAATGAGAAAGTCTATACCAACTATAAACGAGAAAGTCTATACCGACTATAAACGAGAAAGTCTATATCGACTATAAACGAGAAAGAAGCCTATCTCGCCTGAATGGCATGAAAAGATGTCGCTAAAAGGAAAAGATATCTATCTCGTTTGAATAGTATGAAAAGAGGTGGTTCAAGGAAAGATATGAAGGCAAAAAGAAGGAAATTTTTCTAAGTAAAAATCACGAAAAAAGCAAGGAAGAATCAAAAGAGAAACAAAGATCAGTGATAAAATGAGTCGCGTTGTATGCACTGTAAGTAAAGTCGCCTAAAGACGACTTCACTTTTTCGATGGGAGTATAAGTATGGGGTACCTGTTATGCAAAAAGAAGATTTTTGATGAATTATCAAAACAAAGTAGTAAAAGCGAGATATGAATAATAAAGCAAACAAGTAAAGCATAAAGACAAAAGGGGCAAGCACGAAGGGCGCAAATATACATTGTTCAGAGGCACGCAGACCCAAATAAAGAAAGCAAATTGTTTGCCACCAAGGCGAGTTACAAAAAGTTATTAAAAAGTTGATCAAAAGAAGCTAAGTACTAAAACAAAATCAAGCTAAAACATCAGGTTCATCAGTTGGTGCGGGTTGAGTGGAGCTGGAGGCCGCAAGAGCAAGAGCCTTGGCATCATCCAAAAGTTTATGTTTGAGTTCCAGTTGATTGTTCCATAAAGTAAGAACGTTTGGAACTCGAAGAGCAGTGGGAGTCCAAGGCGACTTACCTAATAGTACATCTTCTTCGGCAAGGTCCTTGAGTTCATCAGGAGAAAAGGGAACCATAGGATGACCACGGCGGCATAACTTGCTGAAAATTGGTTCTGAGCCCCACTTGGCGAGTCGATGATTGTAATGGCGGGGATTTCTGAGGCATCTGCGGCAGCAGCTCGCATGACTTGTAGAGAGGTTTGATCGCCAATGTCAATAAGATCGTCTTTGAGTTTGGTCACGTCTGCGTTGAGGGAAGTAATTTCAGCGACTTTCCCCGTCAGTTCTTCTCGAAGCTTGGCTATCTCGCTTTGGAAAAATTGGGTGTCTGCGGCATGAGTCTTCTTTAAAGTCTCATTCTCGCTCTAAAGTTTGGCGGCATTCTCCTTCACAGAACTGAGTTCATTAGTAGCGTTGTCGAGGTCAGCTCTAGCGGCATTGAGTTCGGTGTTGACATTCTCTAATTGATTCTGGGAAGTAATTAAGTCAGTTTTCAACTTATCTCGCTCTCCCTCCAAGTTGGTAATCGTGGTGTCCTGCCTTCCAACTCTGCCGCAGAGGATATCTTTATCGCGCCTCAAATTTTGGTTTGCAGCCTTCAAGCTCGTTGCTTCATTATCAAGACGAGTATTATTCTCGCTAATACCCATTATGGAAGCTCCTAGCTGAGGAAGATATCAATTGAAAGTTAAAAAGTAACAATGAATAAGGTTAAGAATAACCAAAGAGAGAAAGAATGATATACCAATGAAAAGTAAATTCTAGCTTGACAGGCGGCATGATTAGGATCCATTTGGGCGACATGTTGCACTTGAATTTGGTCACTAGCTCTGATCAAGGCTGAGCTACCCAATAGACATTCTTCAGCGCCGCGAGTTTCGTTAATCAGTCCCTTTAAGCGGGGGACTTTGGCGACCTCCTTGCTGAGCTCAAAAAGCCCTTCAAAGTCAGTAGGCTTCAAAAAGTTTTCCTGGAGCCAGCTGGGGGTAGGAAGAGCAGTAGAAGTATGTGGGTCGCGTGGAGTTGAAGGCGAGTTAGACACATTGGTTAAGTCGCATATTTCCATGTCCTGGGAAGGAGGAACTTCAGCTTGGTTTTGTTCAACAACATTAACCTCCAGGGTTGGAGAGTTAGTTTGGATAGAGTCATCAAGGGTAGCATCATTGGTTTCTTCAATGGGGTTATCATCAGCTGCGAGGTAGGAATTGGTGGAACAATGGTTGGCGGGACAGTGTTTTCAGTGGAAGGAATGACTTGGATAGGAGAAAGGACTTGAGTAGATAAAGTAACCTGAGTTGGAGCAGGGTTTGGTGGGATAGTCTCTAGAGCAGGAGGAGCAGGAGGAGCGACACTGGATAAAGTTGCAGCGAGTCTTTTTTGTCGCTTGGCTCGAGAATCTAGATTAGTGGGCTTAGCCCTAGCCTTGGGCGGATTTTGGTATTTTTCCAAAGCGATTTCTTCTTTATCAGTCCCATCAAGGGAGAGTGGCAAGGGAAGATCGGTGGGAAGAGCAGCAAGTTCACCATCTCGGGCGCTGGCAATTCTTTTCATCCTTTTGTCAGTTTCAAGGTTGGCTTTTTGGCGACTTTCCATGGTTTTAGCTCGATGATCTGGAGGTAAAGAAAAAGTAAGTTAAAAGTTAGAGTAATGCAAACATAAGCCAAATAAAAAAAAGGGGAGTAAGGGTAAAGAAAGTACATACAAAGAACAGTATTCATGGCGGGACAATGACGAGTACCCTTGCACGATTGGCACTCATGAGCATATTTATTATCTGTATGACGCTCCCATCCATCGAAGTAAACATGGCTTATTGGAACCCGCGGAGGGACACGGGGTAAGTTGTCCGCAATCCCAACTTGGTCAAGTAGGGCCCTATCTCGCAAAATGCCCCTCCAAGAAATGAGAGGTTGAGGTGTATCTGTAACGATGTTGGTCCATTTTTCCGAAAGATTGGTATTTTTCTTTTCTTTGAAAATCAATCGAAAAAACACGGAGTCGCCACGCCATTTTTATTTTAAGGGCCAAAACTTTGAAAAATGCCCGAGATTAGAGATTTGGGTTCGGAGGTCACGTTACACGCCGGGAAGAACGTTAGTGTTCACCCGGAATGCCTCGTAAAACGAGTCTTCCAAGCATTAAAAACCATTTGTGTGTGTGTGTGTTTTTTTTGGCCAAAATAAGTTCAAACTGAAAAGTAAAAATTGAGGACTCTTTGTAAGACTTTGAAAAAATCCCATGATTTTTGGTGTGATTTTAGGGTTGAGTTTTGGTACTCAAAAGACCTTTTGAGGTTGAAAACCAATTCTGCCAGAATGAAAAAGGCAGTGGACACTTGATTTTAAAATGGGTTTAAGGGCTTAAAAATCTCAGAATCTGGGAAAACTCCGAGAACGAAAGTTGTTCAAAACACCTTAAATAAGGTTTATGTAAAATAACTTTCCCATTTGGAGATGATTTGGTGGACCAAAACCTTCTGGAAATCTCAGATATGAAATCTGGATTTCCAGAAACTGAGGAACTGACTTTTAAAAGAAAATTTTAAAAAGGGAGTTTTACTCACGAAAAAAATAAAGTAAAAATATGTCTGGAAAGCTCTGAATGTTGGATACAAAAAGTATTTTGTAGTCAACACCAAATTTCAAGTTTCTGTATGTCCAAAAAATTAGACCATGGACAGAGGTCTTAGAGAAAGGCTACTGGACAGCAACTTCCTCTTGAAGAAAAACATGATTTTAAAGGGGCTTTGGAATCCATGCTTGTCCCCATCTCCTTAGGCTTTGATTAGTAGTCACTAGATATTTTAGTGGTGATCTACTATATCAAGCCATCCTTAGGGTACATTAGGACTAAGCACTTCATTTGCTTGGGAAGGGGAATTTTATCCTTGAAAATGAAGATTTTGTGTATGAAAATGATTTTTAGGGTTTTGAAAATGTGTTTGCAAGTAAGTAAAGACACTTTGAAAGGAATGTTGATCCTTGTGGAGGATCATCCATGGAGATGAACTTCCATGTTGATCCTTGTGGAGGATCATCCATGGAGATGAACTTCCATGGTGATCCTCTTGGATCTAGGGCAAGAAATGAACAAATTACATCTTCAAAGTATGAGATGAATGCATGGAGGAGAGAGATTTAGGGTAAAGAGAAGGAGGTTATACCTATCTTCTTTAGTGTTTGTGTTTGATTTTTGAATTTTGAAAGTGTTTGATGATTTGTGATTTGGGAAGATAATCAAGAGAAAAGAGTGACAATTCAAGGGAATTCTCACTATTTTCTCAAGTATTTTCACCAAGGTGCAGCTGTGAATTATGTTGTTGCTCTCTGAAAATGAAAACTAAGGGGTTCAATTTATAGCCCTCTGAAATGTCGAAGATGTTCGCGCGGATATGTATGTAAGCGTGCCTGGTTCATTAAATGCTGTTCAGGCTTTGGACAGGAAGAATATTTTTGTCAAACAAGCAACCGGCCGCTGTTCAGCCTTCCATTTCGGGATTTTACAATTCTTTTGCTTTTTTGAGATTCTTTTCTTGGTTTAACCTCAAATAGTAATCCCTAATTTACCCTTGCTTGGTTAGAAATGTTAGGAATTGTTAGAAATGTTAGGGATGTTAGGACTTTCGTTAATTTTCTAATGAAAATACTAACAACTCAAATTGGAGCACTTACAGTAGCCCCTCGACGACGGTGCTTTCGAAGGAAGCGGGGTCGTCGATATGAGTAAGGCTCCATATTTGACAAGATGATCAAGTGATCGAGTGGTAGAGTGGCTGAACCTAGTGGTAGGCTACCTACGTATCCCGAATGGGAATCAAGCCGGCCGTAGTTCGGGTCTTTGACCCTGGAATGACTATTTTGAGGCGTCAACCTGGTGAGCGAGTTCTGCAGTCGATTGCTGAGAGAAACTCTGCTGGGGATAAGAGATGACCATTTTGGTCTGATTGCTGAAATTGTATATCCGCTCTGCTGGGGATAGGAATGACCATTTTGGTCTGATGGCTGAAATTGTATATCCGCTCTGCTGGGGATAGGAATGACCATTTTGGTCTGATGGCTGAACCTATGGTAGGCTTCCTACGTATCCTTAAGAGGAATCAAGCCGGTCGTCGTTCGGGTCTCGACTGAATGACCGCTTGTTTGAGGCGTCAACCCGGTAATGATGGCGTTTAGGTGCCTCAAACCTTGAAGATGATGGCGTTTTAGGTGCCTCGGACCTTGATGATGATGGCTTTTTAGGTGCCTCGGACCTTGATGATGGCATTTTAGGTGCCTCGAACCTTGACGATGATGGCGTTTTAGGTGCCTCGGGCCTTGATGATGGCGTTTTAGGTGCCTCGAACCTTGATGATGATGGCGTTTTAGGTGCCTCGGACCTTGATTGGAAATGTTTTCCCTTAATGGTTTGGGATGGATGGTCCTTCGGTGGACTTCGTCTGCTGCCGAAGGAGAGGGTGACCGTTTTGGTCGGGTGGCTGGACCTATGGTAGGCTACCTACGTATCCTTAAGAGTAATCAAGCCAATCGTAGTTCGAAAGCTGCTCGAGATTTCGTTGGCTTTCGTTGGGAAAGATCGGACTTACGTTTTACGGCCATGGATGATAATGAGGAAAGAAACGGGATTCCGTTAACTTCGCAGGGGATTTTGTTAGCCTTTTCTGGGGAAGACGGGCTTACGTTTTACGGGCGTTGATTGATTTTGATGAAAGAGACGGGATTCCGTTATCTTTCTTGGAGAAATCGGACTTACGTTTGACTGCCGTTGATGAAATTGATGAAAGAAACGGGATTCCGTTATCTTTCTCGGAGAAATCGGACCTACGTTTGACTGCCGTTGATGATTTTGATGAAAGAAACGGGATTCCGTTATCTTTCTCTGAGAAATCGGACTTACGTTTGACCGCCGTTGATGAAATTGATGAAAGAAACGGATTCCGTTATCTTTCTGAGAAATCGGACTTACGTTTGACCGCCGTTGATGAAATTGATGAAAGAAACGGGATTCCGTTAGCTTTCTGAGAAATCGGACTTACGTTTGACCGCCGTTGATGAAATTGATGAAAGAAACGGGATTCCGTTAGCTTTCTCGGAGAAATCGGACTTACGTTGATCGCCGTTGATGAAATTGATGAAAGAAACAGATTCCGTTAGCTTTCTCGGAGAAATCGGACTTACGTTTGACTGCCGTTGATGAAATTGATGAAAGAAACGGGATTCCGTTAGCTTTCTCGGGGAAATCGGACTTACGTTTGACTGCCGTTGGTGAAATTGATGAAAGAAACGGGATTTCGTTATCTTTCTCGGAGAAATCGGACTTACGTTTGACTGCCGTTGATGAAATTGATGAAAGAAACGGGATTTCGTTAGCTTTCTGAGAAATCGGACTTACGTTTGACCGCCGTTGATGAAATTGATGAAAGAAACGGATTCCGTTAGCTTTCTGAGAAATCGGACTTACGTTTGACCGCCGTTGATGAAATTGATGAAAGAAACGGGATTCCGTTAGCTTTCTGAGAAATCGGACTTACGTTTGACTCGCCGTTGATGAAATTGATGAAAGAAACGGGATTCCGTTATCTTTCTTCGAGAAATCGGACTTACGTTTGACCGCCGTGAAGTTCCTTTTTGAAAAGGGGGTTAACTTTGGTTAACTTTGGTTAACTCGTTGAGTTTGGGACTAAACCGCAGAGTCTTGAAATTTTAAAGGGCAAAATGGTCTTTGACCCTTCATTCCCGTCCGCGGAGCTTAATGAAGCCCCGACAGTTTAAATGAGGGGCCGCCCCTCTTTTCAGTTCCCTCTTCACCATTTTACAGTTTCACGAGAGAGAGACGAGGGAGAAGAGCGAAATCCGCCATTTTTGGCCTAGGAGCTTCAAAATTCTTCCATTTTTCTTCAATCTTCAAGCAATGGAACACGGGGGAGTTGCTATTCAAGGCCAAGGACGCGGCCCGGTCGCGGAGAGGCGATTAGAACTCGTAAGGATGAGGAGGCATTACACACTTTCGCAATCGATTGCGGAGGAGCCATACCCCGATGCGTGGCAACATTGGGCCACTGATCCGAGTCTCCGCACGGTATACTTCGAATCTCTCCATTCCCTTTGTTGATTTTTGTTTGAAATTGATCTTTGGTGATTTTTTCTTTTATTTTTTCGAAAATTGATGTTCTTGGTGTTGAATCTTGGCTTTGATGATTTGTATGTTGTAATGAGTATATGGGTAACCCAAATATGCATTTTGTTTGGAAAAAGAATTGGCATTTTGCCATTTTTTTTTAATTCGAAAAAATGTGATTTAAAATTCAAAAATTGTGATTTGAAATTTGAAAATGATGTTCTTGACATTTGAAATTGAGATTTGTATGAGTGCATGCATTTTGTTTGAAAAGAATGAGCATTTTGTCATTTTTTTTTTTGAAATATGAGATGATGAGAATTTTCCCGAATCCGGGACGGACTTTTTTTGTAGGATTTTTTTTTTGCAATGAGATGATGTCTCCATGAATGATATGTATGCATGTAAAAATAGGATTTTTTTTTTTTTTGAAAAGTGGGACGGATTTCCGCTTCCGTTGATTCCTTGTGAAAGATTGCTTTTTATGCAAAAATGGGACGGAGTTTTTCATTCCGTTGACTCGATATTATTGACATGCTTTCTTCATGTATGAATGAATGAATGGTATTTGCTGAAAAACTCTTTTGTGCGAGAAAAATGGGGCTATGTTCGTTGTATGTCGTTATGCTGCCCGATTTTCTGCAAACTTTATGTTTATGATGCATGTGTATGCTTTTTAATGCAAATGCCAAATGCAGTTTTTTTTATTTTTTTTGGACATTTTTGTTTCCCTTTTTTTTTTTTTTTTAATTGCAGGCGGAAATGGGCCATGATCTGAGCAAATTCAACAAGATGAAGACTCGGGATCGGTGGAGTCTCGTGATTTACTTGTGGGACCGGCTTCCGATTTTGGGCAGAGGAGCGATGATGAGTCCTAGACAGATCGTCATTGAGACCGGATTGTACGTGTTCATCGAGTGCTTGAGGGGTTGGTCAAGTTCCCCAAGAGTAAGGGCCTCGATCTTTGCTTTGGCACAAGATTGGTGGGACGTGACCCACACATTCCATTTCTTCCGGGCGAGGCCACTGGCCACACCTTCCGACTACGCCGCGATTATGGGCCCGTCCCTTTAAAGGACGGAGCATTGAGTGGAGAGACGGCTACAGCGATCCGGATCTCGCAGCCCTTCTAGGATTTTCCCTATTCCCAAAAAGGGGATGGGGATGGAGTACGCCGTGGTCCACGGGAAGATCGTGGAGAGTATTGGGAGCTACGAGGTCGGGGATGAGAGGATAGGCGCCGAGCGCATTGCTGTGGCCTTTTTATGGTTTGCCTTTTCGAGCACGCTATTTGGACATGCCGAGGGGACGGCTGTTTTTGCTTTGCCGAGGTCCCCGGAGGACGGGGATGGCCGGAGAGGTATCTTGGGAGAGAGGCAGTGGTCGCGCAGAGCTATATTTTGCTCGATCGATATAGCCTAAGGCCGTCGCTCTCTCGACGTGCTTCGAGTTCCTCCGAGGTACAAGCTTTCTTTTTGCTTTCCTCTTTCTTTAAGCACGTATTCTTTTTCGCACTTAATTGATTTGATCTTTACCTTTCGCAGGTAATGGGCTCGAGTTTTTTCACGTCACGATGTGGCGGCACGCCTGAGTACATCGGGGCGTATCCGGCCATGCTTTCTTGGTCCATGTATGCCCGGGAGAAGACAGGTTCTCGGGGGCGCACGACCCTCAAGTACTCGGATTGCCTGCCTTTGACGCGGGCTGAGACAGATGAGGGGTTCATATTTTACCCCCGGGACCGCTTCGATGTGGAGCACCAAGGGTGCCGAGAGATGGACCGTGGAGCGGAGGATCTCGAGAGGCTTCGACCTCGCGACGCGTATTATCTCGGGAGAGAGTGACGCGCCAACATGGCGCTGGGTGTGCCTCCGATGGCTCCGGTGGAGCCTCCCGCCGATATGATGCATCCGAGTGAGAACTCTGAGACACGGGATGATTATCGAGGCGGGCCAAAGACTTCGCGAGGTTCGTGGCGGTCGAGGAGTACTCGCGATTTGTCTTGTGGAGGCTGAGGATGCCTCAGGTTCTTGAGAGAGAGGGATTGGGGATTGTGCGGTACCCTCGATCGAGCTTTTCGTATGTCCAGATCGGGTCAGCCGAGAGTACAGATCCCCGTCCCCGATCGGGTTCCACGAGCTTTCCGCCTCGTCCGGATATGAAGGTATGGCTTCTCCTTCTCCTCTTTTTTTTTTTTTGCTTCGTCTTTTCCTTTCTTTCCTCGTCATCATTTTTCGCCTTAATTATCTCTCGACGCTTTTTTGTTTCCGTGCGCCTCCCGCCAAGGTGGTGGAGAAGCCGACGAATCGTGTGATCGGGGCCAAGAGGTTTATCAAGAATATGGTTATTTGTGGGTCTTCTCAGGCAGAGGAGACGAGCACAGCCCGGCGCCCGTCGAGCGGAGACTTCCCCTATTCCTTCCGAGCCTTCTTCCGAGACTCCTCTTTCTCCTCTCATAGATCCCAAGGTGGTGTTGCCCTGGACCACGTCATTCTCGGGATTCGTATGGACAGGACATGTCCGGCATCACGGTGGGTCTTCTTCGCACGTCCGGGAATCCGACGCTGCTGTCGGATACGACTTCTTTGCGGATCTTGGCTTGCCGCATCGTGGTGTGTGTGCCGCTTGGTCCAGACGAGCCTTCCTCCGAGACGAGGATGATTCTCGAGCCCGAGATATTCATGGCTACCGAGGAGGCGGGCCCGAGCCGCAAGAGGGATCGGGGAAAGCGCCACCACCGAGGATTCTCGACCGACGATCTTCTGAGATCGATTTCTAAGACTGCACCAATTTTTTTTTGACAGATACAGATTTTTTTTTATGCACACTCTTCTTTTTTTTTTTTTTGGAATGTAATAATTTAGGATTTTATTTTATTTTATCTATCATGAATGCAATGTTGTATGAATGTACTGTTGCATGAGCCCCGATGGCAAGGGTGTGAGTGTTTGGTATATGAACTGCTTTGGGCAGTGTTTTGCACAAGGTTCGAGCAAACTGGGATGAAAATATTCTCCGTTGTGCAAAGCAGCTTGAGCCGCCGCAGATTTTTTTCGGGCGACAATTTTGTCCGCGCGATGTGTTCGACATCCGACAGGGTTCATTTATTTCGGTGGTTGGATCTGGTTTGGTCCATAAATGCCATTGAAACTTCGTCTTCTCCAAGCTTCAAAATCACCGAAATTCGAGAGGAAAGCCAAAAAGCCATGGAAATGTCCAAATTTTCCCCAAAATTGCCCAAAGAAAAGCAAATGTTGTTCTTTGAAAAGTTCAAGGAGTGGTGTAGGGAGATTATGCACGAGAGGAGGTCATTTTTTGAAGAGAGGTACAAGGTAAAGTGCTTGTGGTCCCTCAAAGAATTGGTTCCGGACTATGACCTCTTGAGAGCTTCTTCTTCATTTTGGGATACTAGAAGGCATGTCTTTTGCCTTTTTACAATGAAGTGGTCCCGACCGTTGAAGAATTTTGGGCTTTACTTGGTGGCCCGGAGGTGGAAGAGATTGGGGTTCCTTTGCCCGGAGGAGCTTCTTTCGTTGATAGGTTGTGCAACCTTCTTCATCTTTCCCCAGAGGAAGCACAAGGTATGATCCGTAGTCCCGATCATTTTGATATTTCCGGTCTTCCCGATAGATTTAGGGGCTTAGGCTTGATTGATGATGCCTATTGGGATGCTTTTGCCCTCTCGCATGTTTGGGACCTTGTTTATGGTCTACTCTTTTGGGATTTGTCATCGGCTCGCCGGATGTGGTTGTTCACTGTCGCTTGGGCCGAGATGTTGCGCCTTTGATCTTGGGAGAGACTTTTCATGCTCTCGACAGGTTGGCTACCGGGAGGCGGTATATGCACGATGGCAGCCCGTTTCTCTTGACTCTGTGGCTGATGGAGCGCCTGGGGGTTCTTCGGGAAACTTTGGACATGATCAAGCCTTGGAGATTTGCCGTGAGAGGGGTTACTCGTGGATTTTGATGATCGTGGCTCGTGGGAGCATTGGATGGCTGGTCGCCGGACCGAAGATATCGATGGTCGGTGCCTCATTGGCGGGTGGAGACTCGCAGAGTACTTCAGACGGTCTCATGTGGTTATACTTCCGGGCTTTCTCACCCAGCCTTTTACATTCTCGGCTTTGGTTCGAGAGACGCTCGGCTTGGAAGCAGTTCCTTGGAGGACTTTGATGATATAGCCACTAGGGTGGTGGCTTCTGCTTCTATGGATGATCCTTCGGTGTTTCCATTTCTTTCCCGAGTATGGAGGTATGACGTCTTTCCTCCTCGGGTTATCCTCAGGCGTCCGAGACCTGTGTTCCTGACCACTTGGTACCTGGATTGGTACGAGAGGCATTTGGGGGAGACTCAGATGGCTATTTTGAGACGGCGTGAGGCCATTGTGGGTGCGGAGGACCCGAGCCGGAGAGGAGGAGGGCCGAGGCGAGGGCCAACCCTCACGACAGGAGCGGAGATACTGTGACCGACTATGAGGCTTATGTCAAGAGACAGGAGAGGAGGACTCCTATGCTACCAGCTAGGCTACAGGAGATGAGAGATGACGCTAGGGCCACTAAGGCCCTGACAGAGGCTGGTTTGATAGATTCTGTTCCTTTACCAGAGCTTGGTAGGAGGAAGACCGACATTTTTCCTGTTCAAAGGAAGAAGACCCGAAGGGGGAAGAAGAGAGGTGATGCCAGTACGAGCGGCTTAGAGTGACCTCGAGGTTTTCGAGTATCCCTTTCTTGTCGTAGCAGACACATTAGTTTGATTATGTATCATAGTTTCTTTTAGCAGGTTGCCAGTTGTAAGAATGAACCGATCTTAGACTCATCAAAAAGTTTTTAACTGCAATGAATATGTGAATTGCTTTAGAGTTTTTCAAGACGCTTTCATGGTTTGACAAAGTATGTCTTTTATTTGTATTTTAGACCGAACCGTTTCCAGCTGCCTACGTTCCCTTCGGACTAAAGGGCTCAGGTCTTCATAGTTCGACCCGGTAAAATTTTTTTTGTTTGTTTTTTTTTTTGGTGCAACCCTGTTTTTTACCTAGGCCGCCCTTTTCGGGTTTTCAACCTAGTTGGGTATTACTCTTTTAGCACTCTTTTTTTTATATATTTTTTTGTTTTTTTTTTGTTTGTTTTTTTTGTTTTTTTTTTTGACTCGGTGTTTTACGCGTAGTATCTCGCCAGCCTTGTCACCATTCACTGGGTGTACAAAAGGATTTCCGTCGAGGTATGCAAGTTGCATGGCTCCTCCGAGAAGATTTTTCGAACAACATATGGCCCGACCCAATGGGCTCCCATTTGCCAAGTGGGTTGATGCGGACCGGGGGCTTCTCTTTTAGAACGAGATCACCTTCTCGGATCTCCCGATGTTTTACTTTCTTATCGAAGGCTCTGGCCATTCTTCCTTGGTAAGCTCGGATATGTTCCATGGCTTTCAATCGTCGTTCATCTAGCAGGGCCAACTCATCATGGCGACTCTGGAGCCATTCGACCTCGTTGATTTGACTTTCCAATAGCACTCGGAGTGAGGGGATTTCTAGCTCGATTGGGAGTACGACTTCCATTCCGTAGGTGAGAGCAAATGGTGTTTCCCCGTTGCCGTTCGACGGATGTCCCGTAGCCCCGTGAGAGCAAGGTGAAGCTTCTCGGGCCAATCTCGACCTCGGACAGCCATTTTCCGAATGATGTTTTCCAAGGTCTTGTTTGCTGCCTCAATGGCTCCGTTAGTTTGGGGCCTGTAGGGAGATGACTTGTGACGGGTTATTCTGAATTCCGCTAGCAGCCTGTCGCATTCTCCTTTAAAGTGGGATCCATTATCTGAGATGATTTTGGCTGGCAACCCGTATCTGCATATGATATTCTCTTTGATGAAGAGGGCTACTTTCTTTGAGTTGAGAACTTTGTAGGATTTGGCTTCAACCCACTTGGTGAAATAATCCACTGCTACCAGGACGAACTCATGGCCGTTGCTGCCTGATGGTGTGATTTTGCCTATGACATCAATGCCCCAAGTGACGAAAGGCCAAGGGGTCATCATGCAGTATAGTTCATGAGGAGGCAAATGATTGAGATTTGAGTATCGCTGGCATTTGTCGCAGCTTCTGACGAACTGGATGCAGTCAGTTTCTATGGAGATCCAAAAGTACCCCATTCTCAGTATGATTTGCATTAGGGCCCGAGCATTCATGGGGGGGCCACAGGTACCACCATGTATTTCTTTCATGAGTTCCGTAGCCTCTTGTTTGCCGATACATCGTAGGAGGGGGCCTTGGTAACGCTTCTTGTACATCATATTTCCCAAAATAACATAGTGGGAGGCAAGTTGCTTCAGGGCTGAAAGGCTTTTTGCCTTGATTCCTTCTTTATATTCCCCATCTTCATTTTTGGAAGAGGCTTCGCCGTTCTTCAAGTACTGATAGATCTGGGTGTACAAGGGATCATTGGCCGGTTCGGCCTCCGCTTCAATTTCAAAGCAATAAGCGGGGTTTTCTCTCCTCCCGACTCTGAATGGTTTGACAGATTTTCCTTCAGGTATTTCAACAAGAGAGGCTAGTGTTGCCAGAGCATCTGCGAACCTGTTGCGATCTCTGGGCAGGTAATGGATGCTGATCTCCTTGAACTGAGTCACTAGATCTTCCATGTAAGTGTGATATTTCTGCAGACCCAGGTCCACGGTCTTCCACTTGTTAGAGACCTGGTTGATGATGAGGGCAGAATCACCGTACACTTCTAATTCTTTGATATTTCTTTCAAGGGCGGCCTCCAACCCGGCTATGCAAGCCTCGTACTCAGCAGCATTGTTGGTGACCTCGAAGTTCAATCTTACTGCTATGGGGGTGTGTTCGTCAGTAGGATCGACCAGAAGCATTCCTATTCCATTCCCCCTTTTGTTTGACGCCCCGTCGAAGAAGAGTTGCCAGCGATTTTCTCCTTCTAGAGCAAAGATTCCATCATCAGGAAATTGAGGTTCAGGTCCTCGGGACTCATCACTTGGGAAATCGGCCAAATGTTCTGCCATTATATGCCCTTTTACAGATTTCTTTGATACGTAAGTGATGTCGTATTCCGCCAAAAAGAACGACCATTTTGCAAACCTCATGGAGATGGAAGGCTTGTCGAACAGATATTTGATGGGGTCTATCTTTGAGACGAGATGCATCGGGTGAGACTGCATATAGTGTTTCAGCTTTCCCACTACCCAGACCAGGCCTGCGCAAGTCTTTTCACAAGCAAAGTAATTGAGTTCGCTCCCTTGAAGCTTTCTGCTCACGAAATAGATGGCGTTTTCGACCTTGGAATTTTTCTTTTCTTGAGCTAACATAGCCCCAATTGCTGTGTCCGTGACAGTTAGGTATAGAAATAGTGGCTTTTGCTGATGTGGTGGGCAAAGAATTGAGGGATTCACAATGTATGCCTTGATCTGTTCAAAGGCGAGCTGGCATTCTGGAGTCCATTCTGTGTAGGCATTTTTCTTCATCAACTTGAAGATCGGCTCGCAGATCGAGGTAAGCTGACTTACAAAGTGGCTTATGTATTGCAGTCTTCCCATGAAGGATTTTACATCTGTCAGTGTCCGGGGTGGCTTCATTTCAACTATGGCCTTGATTTTCTGGGGGTCTACTTCAATTCCCCGTTCTGTCACCATATATCCTAGCACCTTGCCTCGTCTTACCCCGAAGGTACATTTGGCTGGATTCAGTCTCATACTGTGGTCTCGGAGGCGGCCGAAGAATTTTCTCAAATCAACAAAGTGCTGACCATCTGATCCTCTGGAGTGTATTATCATGTCGTCTACATAGACCTCAATTTCTTTGTGGATCATGTCATGAAACAGGGCCGTAGCTGCCCTTTGGTAAGTAGCCCCGGCATTTTTTAGTCCGAATGGCATAACCGTGTAGCAGTACGTACCCCAAGGGGTTGTGAAGGCTATCTTGGCTTGATCTTCTTCTGCCATTTTGATTTGGTTGTAACCGGCAAAGCCGTCGACGAAGGATTTAACTTCATGGTTGGCCGTGGAATCTACCAGGATGTCGATGTTTGGCAGGGGGAAATCGTCTTTTGGACTAGCTTTGTTCAAGTCTCTGAAATCTACGCAGCATCGGATCTTTCCGTTGGCCTTGGTTACCGTTACTATGTTGGAAAGACATGTAGGATATTCAATGACCCTGATGAACCCTGCTCTGAGCATCTTTTCTATCTCCTCCTTCACTTGTAGGGACCATTCGGGCTTAATTCTTCTTAGTTTCGCTTCACCGGCTTCGACTTCCGGGTCGAGCGGTATTCGGTGTTCAACTATGGAAGGATCGAGGCCTGGCATATCTTTATAGGACCATGCGAACACATCCACGAATTCTCTTAGAAGCTCAATCGTAGCGTCCTTTCGGTCCCTTCGAAGAAACTACCAATCTGCGTCTCTTTAGGCTCTTCCGCAGTTCCCAGATTCACACTTGTCAAAATCTCTTCGACAGCTTGGGCTCGATTTTCCTCTTTCCGAACAACCTGCTTAAATATTTCTTTGATATATTGTTCGTTTAATGTGTCTGCTTCTTTATCTAGTGAATCATTATTAACTATTTTTAAGTTATTAGTTAATTTATCATTAGTTAAAGCGGCAATCAGGGGATACTCAGAAAGGTTCGTCATTTCATTAAGAACGAAAGGGAATACAGCATTGGCTACAATTTCGTAGTCTTCAGGCGTAAGGCCATCAGACGACTCGAGAGACTCAAACTCAACAATGAGAGACTCGGAGGACTTTACAAAGGTTGACACAAAGGGACGGGGGACCAATCCAAGCTTGGTGATCATTTCTTCTTTGGTTGCGGACGGGCCTGAGAGTTTCCCAATTCCTTAATGGCATCGCTGTCAGTGGCCTCATGACTCGGGGGTTATCTTGTTTCTGTTCTCCTTCCTCAATCATTGCTACCATCTCTTCGTCTGAACCAGAATCAATCAGGTCCGGCACCTGAAAACCGAGCATATGAATGTAGGGATCTTCTTGCGGATCTGCCGCATCCTCAATTCTGGAGAATTCTAACTCGTCGCAGCTCCGACGCTCAATCCGTATGTAAGGACGTATTTGCGTCTTGGTGTCAGCCGCTAGAAAATCTCATGCCCCATGCTCGAGCGAAAGGCTTAGCTGGTAGTTCTCGAGGAGGACGTCCCATACGACGTTCATACATTCGAGTCGAGTCTACCGGTATTTGTCGACTTTTATCATGAAAATCTCTTCGCTTGGCGAGGCCAGAGAACGGGTTTGAAGAATGCTGACAAATCTCTGATTGGAGACTGGAGGTTTGTGTGCTCGTATCATGGCGATATTCAGTGTTTCTTTCCATTCTACCTCCAAATGTTGGAAATGGCAATTGAACTTGATGAATCGAATTGTTTCAGGGTCTGCTCGCTTGAGTTCGTTGACATAGTTGGCATCACCGGATTCTGGGGGATTCTGATGAGACTTGCCCCGATAGTCCCTTGGTCGATTCGGAGGAGGTAGCCCCGGTGTCTGGCTACGGGCATGCCTGGCGACGGTCTCGGCTTCGTTCCCTATGAGGAAACTGTCACCCCTAATGACTTCAAGGTCCCCCTGCCGGTTAATGAACTTGACGCATTGATGGAGAGTGGAGGCTATGGCTTTCATGTGGTGTAACCAAGGGCGCCCCAACAGAGCTGTGAATTCGGATGGGATGTCCATTACATGGAATTTTGCTGGTACCATTTGGGTTTCGAACCAGAGTTCCAGAACCACCGTCCCCAAGATGGGACGAGACGTGCCGTCGTAGGCCTTGATTGACCGGGTAGATGGGATCATGTGCCTTTCATTGATGCGTAGGGCCCGCATCATGCTGAGGGGAAGGACGTTAACGGCTGATCCATTGTCCACCAATACCCCAGGGAGTGATACGGTGTTGAGCCGAATAGTGATGTACAAGGCTTCATTGTGTTTGGAGACATCTCTTGGCAAATCTTCGTCGCAAAAGGTGATCATGCTACCATATAGTCGGGGATCATAGATTTGGTCCTTGTCTAGAGAAAGAGAGTCATCAAGCCAGTCACTTCGTGCCTTTTTCTTGCGAGGTAGAACCTTTCACAAGCCCCCGGGTTATGTTGAAGCCGTTTGTGGCGGTTGCCGTCCCCAGCCAAGATATTGATTGAGTGCGAGCGCCAAACCGGCGTTGGTCTTTCTTTTTGTCGGTATGCGCTCGGGAGGCTGGACAAACCGAATCTTGGGCTGACCCCGCGGGGGTTAGACTTCGATTGTGGCATAAAATTACCCGGATCTACGATTCTCGTGTCCGAAGGTCTCAACTCTATCGTTGGCAAGGCTTTTCGGCTTTTCTACCCCGTTTGCTTGGGAAGACCGGGCCGGAGTAGAGTACATAGTAATCAAATCCTCCGCATGGCTCTCCGAGCTTACCCACACTGGTATCACCGGCCTCGAACCTCTCTTTCAATTTTTGCTGGGAGGAAACTTTCTTCTTCTTAGGAGGACGGTCCTCGTATATCCAATCCTGATAGTCTCTTTCAAGGCAAGGGCGATACGTATATCCCACCAAATGTGTTCAATAATCGGTGGAGGATTTGGGACCTCGGGCCGAGCCGTGCCGTAATGAATCTGAGTTGAACTAGTCCGGGAGATTCGCCGTTGGGCTCACCTGGGAAGCAAGGGGCCGGATTCTCGCCGGGTAGTGAGAGGTGTTGGGAGCCGGGGAATAGGCACATGTTTGTCCTTCAGGGGAGCCCCAGTCAGTTGGGAGATTGCTAATGTCCCGAAATGGTGTGTGGCCTCTTCAATCCAGGCTTGCTGTTTATTCTGGCGTTCCTCGAGAGCTTTGATGGCTAACCATATTTCCTCCACAGTTTCCCAGTCTTCATTACCCATTCTGATATCTGCAAAATCGGTATCATTTTGAGAGGGGTCACCTGACGGTTGCTGGGACATGTCGGATTGAACCGTCTCTGAATGTTGTGGGAATGGTGGTACTTTGAACTGCTGCTTGGGGGCTAGCTGACCTACAAATTGACGGGCAGGAGTTTCTGCGGTGGTGGTATAGGAAGCTGAGGGCGGCGTCCTGGCATACTCGGGATGATTAAGAATGGGAGGAGAACTTTCTTCCTTCTTTGCGGTAAAAGTGCCATTGGAATTGAGACTGATAGTCAAACCATGACTTGCGACAGCCCCCAGAAGGTCGTCAATTTGAGCCTCATGTCGAAGTCTCATCTGTTCTACCATCTGGATCCAATGCTGGTCTGTCTGAGGGATTTTGGAAGACTGAGTGGTATTGTCCATATCATTACCGGCTGATGCGTACATTACAAACCCGGAATCGGAAGAAACGGCGGAGCTGGCGATGCGCTTGACTCTTCCCAACTGATCAAACGGTGACCCGGTGTCCGAAACCAACCTTTGTGAGGAGCTGCGGGAGAAAGACACGTGGGTTCAGATGTTTGGGAATAGAAGGAGGGTAGATGTTTGGGCTTTGGGCTCATGCAACATGCAGCTATTTGTTCTTGTTTACTTAAAACATGTATTATTAACCTAATCGGTTGGAAAAGATTGCTCTTCTTTTTCGCAAACTACTCTGGATCCTGGATCAGTGGGCCCCATCACTACGTCTATAAGCCTCTCGTATTCCACCTGTATTTCGACTTCCCAGGGTGGACAGCCCCGGGCGAGGGTCCTATAGGGCAAGCGGGTCCCACCGACCGAAAATGAAAAACGATCCTAAGAGTCTGGCGGGTAATCGAGTCTTAACGAGCATTCGATGTAAATTACGGACAAAGCTGACGTCAAAGTCAAGATCATGTCCGAGGGCTCGACGAAAAATCGGCATGGTTCGGGCTGATAAATGTCCACAATTGATCTTGATTCGTTGTCAGTTAAGTCGTAATTAGACATGGAATGATCGTTAATCCTTGATGACTTAGTGTCATGCTGGGAGTCAGTGTATAATTTGTGCCAGTCAGAGTCATAGTCAAGGCGCCAGTCAATATCTGGTCAAAGCCCGTGACGGAAAACCGGCAGGACTTCGACTGATTAGGGTCCCGAAAGATATTAACTTGGTAGGCCGACTAAGGCTTGAAAGGAAAGGTCTATACACAGACAGGGCATGACACAAACCAGACTAAAAACCAACCGGGTCTCGGACAAAGTGTGTCACGGACAAGTGCATGGTCGACACGAGGCTCCATGGGATGTTTGGGTAGTCCCGTGCTTGCACCGAGAGGCGTAATAAGACCAAACGGGCCGCGACAGGGATTTCCCCGGGTTAGGAACGTAGTGTGCAGTGTAAGGCCAAGTGCGCGTAGTGTGCAAGCAGTCTATCTTCTTTTTCTGAGTAAAATAGAAATTTTTCATGTGTCTTAAAAAGTATGATGCATGATTTTTTTTTTGAAAATTTTCTTTTTGATAAATCTTTTTTTTTTTTTGAAAATCTTTTTTTTTTTGAAATTTTTTTTTGAAAGCAAATGAACACATAAGCACATAATTCAAAATTCGAAGAGACGGGTCCGATAGTCAAAATTTTGACTTTTTTCGAGGCGACCAAAACAACACAAAATGTGCAAAATCAACACACACACAACAAATGATTTCAAATGCCGGGACAGAAGCTTGACCCACAAAAGCTTTTCTTTTTTTAAAAAAAAACAATGATACCGGTACGTGGGATTGTTAAACCACAATTTATCCCCTACTTGTGTTAGGAGGCGTTAACGGGAAGTTTAATGGTTTCCACCAATATACCAAATATCATTTTTTTTAAGATAAAGCTTATTCCTTTCCCCAGCGGAGTCGCCACTGTAACGATGTTGGTGCCATTTTTCCGAAAGATTGGTATTTTTCTTTTCTTTGAAAATCAATCGAAAAAACACGGAGTCGCCACACCATTTTTATTTTAAGGGCCAAAACTTTGAAAAATGCCCGAGATTAGAGATTTGGGTTCGGAGGTCACGTTACACGCCGGGAAGAACGTTAGTGTTCACCCGGAATGCCTCGTAAAACGAGTCTTCCAAGCATTAAAAACCATTTGTGTGTGTGTGTGTGTGTGTGTGTTTGTTTTTGGCCAAAATAAGTTCAAACTGAAAAGTAAAAATTGAGGACTCTTTGTAAGACTTTGAAAAAATCCCATGATTTTTGGTGTGATTTTAGGGTTGAGTTTTGGTACTCAAAGACCTTTTGAGGTTGAAAACCAATTCTGCCAGAATGAAAAAGGCAATGGACACTTGATTTTAAAATGGGTTTAAGGGCTTAAAAATCTCAGAATCTGGGAAAAGTCCGAGAACTAAAGTTGTTCAAAATGTAAGAATATGAATTAATGTAACATATAAATACTTAATAATATAATGATCAATATTATAATATATGGTATAAAGTATAGAACTCAAAATAATATGTAGAATTCCATAATATAAGTATACCATTAAATGATGGGCATAATGGTAATGTCTTATATATCAATAGGTGCAGTCCATAAATGAAGTGCCCCTTGGATTCCTATATAAAGGCCTATCCATCAAGCCTATGAATCACTAGTTAATTACATTCTCATTCAGTCAAATCTCTTTCTAAGTACTTGAAGATCAAAGAGAGTAAAGGGCACTCATCATTTAGAAGATCTACTCTTCCTAAATCAAAGACTATCTTCATATCTTCATCAAGAACAAGAACAAGAACAATAATGGAATCACAAGGTACACGCTTCCGTATTATTCTTCTTCTTCTTCTTCTTCTTCTCATTCTCTCCTTAATCTAGTTATGAGTCGGTTCATGGTTAATGGATCGTTAATGTTCCAACAATTGGTATCAGAGCCTACTCATATACTAGATTGAGTTTGAAATTCTTATAAAGCCTTATGCTTTAATTCTTGTATGATTTCATTTAGTTTTTGTTCTTTTTCATGATACTCATCTTGTCTAGGAGTATTATATTCATAAACTTCATTCTATTTCTGATTTTGGTTTACTCAAAGGCTTTCAATTCTTAATGTAAGATTATCCTATTTTGGACATAGCCACCATCATTTTGATGCGTTGTGAGTTTGTTCAAAAGTATAGCCACACATTTAAAAATGTGATGTGAGTATAAGGATCTACTTGCTTTGGTTGAATAATCATTCACCATTAAGTTAAGAATTGATAGTCTAAAGGGTATTGGATGTTATGTCTCGTTGTCCTGGCAAAGGGCCCGGACAACGAAGGGGGGTGCGGGGGGCGTAGCCCCCCGCGGGGGGCTACGCCCCCCGCGGTATGGTATGACTCTCTCTATTTGGTTCAAAACTGTTCATAAAAGGGTTCAAAACTGTTCATAAAAGGGTGTTAAAAATGGTGACTTTTCGTCAAATCTGGGCACTGGGCACATGGGCGGTCGCCCATCTTGATCTGGGCGGTCGCCCATGTGTACAGCAACTTCAATGCCTGTGAAATGCAGCTTGGGCGGTCGCCAATCTTGACCTGGGCGGTGGCCCATGTGTACAGCGACTTTAAAATTTGTGGAATTGAAGCTTGGGCGGTCGCCCACCTTGACTGCGCGACCGCCCATGTGTGCAGAAGCTTCAATGTTTATAGAACTGCAATTTTTTGGTCATTCATACCCTTTTGGTCTTTTGTGATAATTTGTTAGTAAATTATAGTATCTCGGACACCGGCCGCGCTTCGGCGGTTCTTAGAGTTATCGAACTTTAAGAATAGACGGGTAGAACAAAAGGATACTATCTTTTAATGATAAATTTCACTTATTTATTTACCCTTTAAATTTTCAGAAATAACCTTAAGGCCTTTTGTTTTCGATTAATTATATCCTTAACATTTTGGACATAATTAACATGCTTGTTTCCCAAAGGAGACCTTGTTGATTAAATTCAAACTTGTTAAAAGATGAATGTAAATATTGATATGTGATAACATGCTTGTTTCCCAAAGGAGACCTTGTTGTTGACTAAGTATTTACATTCATGGGGTAATAATTGAACTAAACTTTTGGTCATTTTAAATGCTGTGAACCATCCCAAAGGAAGGCGGGTGTTTAAAGTGAATTGTTTATATTCTTTATTGCCGGGGAACAAGTACCTTAAACTTTAGGACACTTTTGTACTTGATCCGGCCCAAAGGAAGGCAAGTATTTAAAGTGTATTGTTTAAAGCTATTTGTTTACCCTAAGATAAATCAAATTGTGAGTCAATTCGCAATCCAAAGATTAGTCTTGATGTCATATTGATTATCTTTTATTATGATGGAATTCATTTTGATATAATTAATCATTGTGTAGTTTCTTATATATGTTTTGTTTCATTCTTTTGTTCTCTTCATTCAGATTTGATCAGTGCTTCATCTGTTACTACTGCCTTAAACTCAATTCCTTTGCTAACTAGGACAAACTTTAAAACTTGGAAAAACAAGATTATTATGGTCTTAGGCTGTTTGGACCTTGACCTTGCATTAAGAGAACAAGCTCCTGCCCCTCTAACTGATAAAAGCACTGCGGAAGACCGCTTAAGTTCAGAGAGGTGGAAGCGTTCTAATCGCGTCAGCCTAAGCATAATTAAGAATGCAGTCCCGAAGACATTTCTGAACAGTGTCTCCGAGGATGATGGTGCAAAAGGTTTCCTAGATGCCCTAGAACAACGCTTTGCCAAAAGTGATAAATCGGAAACAAGTGCTACCTTGAGGAAGCTTGTTTCCATGAGGTATAAGGGAACCGGAAACCTAAGGGAATACATAATGGAGATGTTTCATCTATCAACGAAATTAAAAGCACTCAAGTTGGACTTATCGGAAGACTTTCTTGTGCATTTGGCTTTAATTTCTCTTCCTTCACAATTTGGTCATTTTGAAACGACCTATAATTGTCAAAAGGAGAAGTGGAATATTAATGAATTAATTTCACATGTCACGGAGGAAGAAGATAGGTTGAAACACACCAAACCCGAAAGTGCACATTATGCATCTACCTCTTCTCGTGGGATTAAGAGAAAAGGTAAGGAGATTGCGGTTGCATCAAAGAAGCCTAAGGGATCATCAAATGATCAAAAGGTGAAAAAGTGCTTCTTTTGCAAGGACCCCACTCACATGAAGCCCGACTGCCCTAAGTATCGCCAATGGCGAATTAAGAAAGGTATGTCATTTAGCTTTGCTTGTACTGAAGCTAATTTAGTTTCAATTCCTTCGTATACATGGTGGTTAGACTCCGGTGCAACTACTCACATAAGTTCATGTATGCAGGGTTGCCTGAACTACCGAACGCCCAATGAAGGTGAAAGATTCATCTACATGGGAGCTGGAAAGCCGGTAGAGGTGGAAGGCATAGGGACTTTTAGATTATCTCTTAGTACTGGATATTATTTAGTTTTGAACAATGTATTTATTATTCCATCATTTAGACGGAATTTAATTTCCGTCACTACATTGGATCGAGAAGGTTATTCTTGCATCTTCGGTAATAATAAATGCAATTTATATTTTGATTCAAAGCTTTTTGGTACTAGTTCTTTGTCTTACATTGATAATCTATATTTACTTGACACAGTCAATTCATTAAATGAGTCCCATAATAATGAAACTAACTCTCGAGGCATAAAAAGAAAGTTTTCAAGTAAAAACTCTTATACCTTGTGGCATAGGCGTTTGGGTCATATCTCCAAAAGGAGAATTGACAAGCTTGTGTCCGAGGGAATATTACATAAGCTTGATACTCCGGAAAATAACTTTTGTATTGAATGCCTTAAGGGAAAATTTACAAATAGTACAAACAAAAATGAATCCTTGAGAGCTACAAAAGTCTTAGAACTAATTCATACGGACATATGTGGACCGTTTCCTACCCCTTCATGGAACGGACAAACATATTTCATTACGTTCATAGATGACTTCTCTCATTATGGATACATTTATTTACTTCATGAAAAGTCTCAATCATTGGACGTATTCAAGTCTTTTAAAACCGAAGTTGAAAATCAACTTGAAAAGACTATTAAGAACGTTAGATCCGATCGTGGTGGTGAATACTACGGTCGGAATGACGGTTCAGGAGAATAACTTCCGGGTCCTTTTGCTCGCTATTTGGAAGAGTGTGGGATTGTCCCTCACTACACCATGTCGGGGACACCTAGCATGAATGGTGTAGCCTAGAGACGTAATAGAACCCTTAAGGATATGGTAAGAAGTATGGTTTCTTGTACTTCTTTACCTCACTCATTATGGGGCGATGCTTTGAAAACCACAACCTACCTTCTTAATAGAGCTCCTTCAAAAGCTACTGACAAAACCCCTTATGAATTATGGACCGGTAAGAAACCGTCCCTTAATCATCTTCATGTTTGGGGTTGTCCAGCCGAAGCTAGGCCTTATAGACCTAACGAAGGAAAGTTGGACGCTAAGACCGTTAGTAGTTATTTTGTAGGGTATTCTCAAAGATCTAGGGGATATAAATTCTATGACCCAAAGACTATAACCTTTTTCGAGACGGGAAATGCTAGGTTCTTGAAGGATGTTGAATTTAGAAGGGAAAATTTGAATAGTAATTTTGAATTTGAAGAAATGGAAGAGGAATTCGTTTCTATACCTCTTCCTATAGTTCCTATCGAAAATCAAGCAGTTGTGCCTGAAATTCGACAAGAACATATAATTCAAAATAACGTTAATTCTCCTATTAATGAACAACATGAAAATGTTGATGAGAAAATTCAACACCCTCAAAATCAAGAAGAACCGATGCCATTAAGGAGATCTAATAGAGCAAGAAGGAGTGCTATTCCAGATTATTATGATGTGTATCTTGCCGAGAATGAGGAACCGTTAGGTTTAGTGGGAGATGAGCCAATCACCTTCCATGAAGTCATTAGTGGTCCAAATTCTCATAAGTGGATTGATGCCATAAATGAAGAGTTACAATCCATGAATGATAATGACGTTTGGGATCTTGTCCCATTACCTAAGAATGTGAAACCCATTGGGTGTAAATGGGTCTTTAAGACCAAAAGGGATTCACAAGGTAATGTGGAAAGACATAAGGCTCGTCTTGTCGCTAAAGGGTTTACTCAAAAAGAAGGCATTGATTACAAAGAAACATTTTCACCGGTATCCTCTAAAAATGCTTTTAGGATCATTATGGCTTTAGTGGCACATTTTGACCTTGAGCTTCATCAAATGGATGTAAAGACAGCTTTTCTCAATGGCGACATTGAGGAAACCATCTATATGAAGAAACCAGAAATGGTGACTGATTCGGATCAAACTAGTCAACTAGTTTGTAAACTCAAGATATCCATTTATGGGCTCAAGCAAGCATCTCGTCAATGGTACTTAAAATTTAACCAAGTTATTCTTTCATTTGGCTTTGAAATGAATCTTGGTGAAGATTGTGTGTACCATAAGTTCAGTGGGAGTAGGTTTATATTTTTGGTCTTGTATGTGGATGACATTTTACTTGCTAGTAATGATAACGACCTTCTTAAGGAAACTAAGAAATTTCTCCCAAATAAATTTGAGATGAAAGATCTTGGAGAAGCTTCTTTTGTATTAGGAATCCAAATACATCGTGATCGCTCACGAGGTATGTTGGGATTGTCACAAAAGAGCTATATAGAGAAGGTATTACAAAGGTTTAGCATGGAAAATTGTAAACCACATGACACCCCGGTCTCTAAGGGAGATAAGTTCAGTTTAAATCAATGTCCTAAAAATAATCTTGAATCCAAGTATATGGAAAATATCCCTTTCGCATCGGCAGTAGGAAGCCTAATGTATGCACAAGTCTGTACTCGCCTAGATCTTGCCTTTATTGTTGGCATACTTGGGCGATATCAAAGCAATCCGGGAAGAGAACATTGGGTCGCAGCCAAAAGAGTGATGAGATACTTGCAAAACACGAAGAACTACATGCTTACATATACAAAGTCGGATCATCTTGAGATCATTGGTTTTTCCGATTCCGACTTTGCTGGATGCCAAGATAGTCGCAAATCGACATCGGGTTATGTCTTCACTTTGGCCGGTGGAGCGATATCTTGGAGAAGTGCCAAACAAACATTAGTTACTACTTCCACCATGGAAGCCGAATTTGTTGCTTGCTATGAGGTATCCAATCAAGCTATATGGATGCGTAAATTCATTGAAGGACTGCGAATTGTCAAAGGTGTTGAAAGACCGCTTAAGTTATATTGTGACAATCGAGCCGCAGTGTTGTACTCCAACAACAAAAAGAGTTCATCTAAATCTAAGCATATAGATATTAAGTTTCTTGTTGTGAGAGAGAGAGAGTACAAAATGAACAAATAGAAATAGAACTTATTGGTACAAACTCCATGTTAGCGGATCCATTTACTAAGGCGTTATCTCCTTTAGTATTTCACGAGCATGTTGCTCATATGGGTGTAATGACTTTTGATAATGCTTAAATCAGTAGGAGTTTATGATGTTTCTATTTCTTTGTGTTGTTTTTTAAATTGATCTCATTTGGTTAAAAGTAGGACTAGTTGGAGAATATATATATGCATTCTTCATATATATTCGTTAATATTCCATGCTACATATCTATACTTAATCTATTTCATTTAGTTGGATATATATATGTGATTAATGTGGGTTTAGTTGCGAATCAATTACAACGACTGCCCCTTTAGTCCTTATACTTATATGACTAATGGACGGGATTGTTTTCGAATGACAACAAAGTGCACATAAGGGTTGTCATTTGTGTTATAAATATGATTTAAGAAATTTATTAAGTGAAGGTATATGTTATAATAATCCAAGTGGGAGATTGTAAGAACATGGATTAATGTAACATATAAATACTTAATAATATAATGATCAATATTATAATATATGGTATAAAGTATAGAACTCAAAATAATATGTAGAATTTCATAATATAAGTATACCATTAAATGATGGGCATAATGGTAATGTCTTATATATCAATAGGTGTAGTCCCTAAATGAAGTGCCCCTTGGATTCCTATATAAAGGCCTATCCATCAAGCCTATGAATCACTAGTTAATTACATTCTCATTCAGTCAAATCTCTTCCTAAGTACTTGAAGATCAAAGAGAGTAAAGGGAACTCATCATTTAGAAGATCTACTCTTCCTAAATCAAATACTATCTTCATATCTTCATCAAGAACAAGAACAAGAACAATAATGAAATCACAAGGTACACGCTTCCGTATTATTCTTCTTCTTCTTCTCATTCTCTTCTTAATCTAGTTATGAGTCGGTTCATGGTTAATGGATCGTTAATGTTCCAACAAAAAACACCTTAAATAAGGTTTCTGTAAAATAACTTTCCCATTTGGAGATGATTTGGTGGACCAAAACCTTCTGGAAATCTCAGATATGAAATCTGGATTTCCAGAAACTGAGGAACTGACTTTTAAAAGAAAATTTGAAAAAGGGAGTTTTACTCACGCAAAAAATAAAGTAAAAATATGTCTAGAAAGCTCTGGATGTTGGATACAAAAAGTATTTTGTAGTCAACACCAAATTCCAAGTTTCTGTATGTCCAAAAAATTAGACCATGGACAGAGGTCTTAGAGAAAGGCTACTGGACAGCAACTTCCTCTTGAAGAAAAACATGATTTTAAAGGGGGTTTGGCATCCATGCTTGTCCCCATCTCCTTAGGCTTTGATTAGTAATCACTAGAAATTTTAGTGGTGATCTACTATATCAAGCCATCCTTAGGGTACATTAGGACTAAGCACTTCCTTTGCTTGGGAAGGGGAATTTTATCCTTGAAAATGAAGATTTTGTGTATGAAAATGATTTTTAGGGTTTTGAAAATGTGTTTGCAAGTAAGTAAAGACACTTTGAAAGGAATGTTGATCCTTGTGGAGGATCATCCATGGAGATGAACTTCCATGGTGATCCTCTTGGATCTAGGGCAAGAAATGAACAAATTACATCTTCAAAGTATGAGATGCATGCATGGAGGAGAGAGATTTAGGGTAAAGAGAAGGAGGTTATACCTATCTTCTTTAGTGTTTGTGTTTGATTTTTGAATTTTGAAAGTGTTTGATGATTTGTGATTTGGGAAGATAATCAAGAGAAAAGAGTGACAATTCAAGGGAATTCTCACTATTTTCTCAAGTATTTTCGCCAAGGTGCAGCTGTGAATTGTGTTGTTGCTCTCTGAAAATGAAAATTGAGGGGTTCAATTTATAGCCCTCTGAAATGTCGAAGATGTCCGCGCGGATATGTATGTAAGCGTGCCTGGTTCATTAAATGTTGTTCCAGGCTTTGGACAGGAAGAATATATTTGTCAAACAAGCAACTGGCTGTTGACTGCAGCTTCCATTTCGAGATTTTACAATTCTTTTGCTTTTTTGAGATTCTTTTCTTGGTTTAACCTCAAATAGTAATCCCTAATTTACCCTTGCTTGGTTAGAAATGTTAGGAATTGTTAGAAATGTTAGGAATGTTAGGACTTTCGTTAATTTTCTAACGAAAATACTAACAACTCAAATTGGAGCACTTACAGTATCAGTGGGAGAATCGGTGGGAAGGGCAATGAGTGCACGGATGGCGGCACAGAGGGTACTGTCGCCAACAACAGAAGCATCTTTAGTTTCAATTTGGGGTTTGATGGGGTTGAGATCAGCAGGATGAGACCATCCCACACGGGAAACGATAAAGAGTGGGTCGCTCAGCCATTCATGAACTTTGGTAGGCAAAGGGGTAAGAATTTTGGGTCCTCGACCATATTGAAGAGATAGGCGGGTTTCTTCGATGTCGTTGTCAAGTTTGGTGGTTTGTTTGTATCCTTTGAAAAGGCTAACTAAAGCTGTAATGGCGGGTTCTCTTCTTAAGGCGCGGCAAATAGTAATAAAAGAGGTAATGATCCTAATGGCATTAGGATGAATTTCTGTGATCATGGCCTGGGCTTTGTATAAAACCTCACAAAGGAAAGGATCTAAGGGGATCCTAAGGTCGGCCTTAAGCTGAGAAGGAAGATAACTATACCATCTCGCATTTCTCGCAGATGGGCGAGAGAAGTACTTCCTTGGTAATCAGAAATGCGGTAAATAGAAAGGTCTATATGGTAGAGACTATGCCAAGTGGTAATAGAGTTGGGTGTGAGAGAACTGGTGTCGGGGGCGAGAGAAGATCCCGCCTCAGCATGTGCGGGATTGATAAAAAGGTTACCTTCAGCCAAGTTCAAATTTTGGACCCCAGTGGAAGGGGGATTGCTGGATGTCGCAGCGGGAGGAGAAGTCACTTGATCAGCCATCTCGTGGGAATCACTGGAAGAAGAAGAAGAAGAAGAAAGGATAGAATTATAATGCATCCTACGTTTGGAAAAGGGATCAGCGACACTGTGGAATTCAGATGAGTCGCTTAAATTGAGGTCATACTTATCTTTGATAAATAGGGCCAATTCTTTATGAGAAGTAAAAATATGGGACATAGGGGCTGAAAGGGGAAGGAAAAAGCGACCTTGGATCTCAAGGGACTCAATTAATGAAGGATCCACCCAGTTTTCAACCAACATCCTTATTATGTCGGCCTTGGGCAATCTCGCCCAAGTAGTTCGCAGGCGCCTGTATAAGCCGCCTGAAACTTGACACCTACCATATCTAACCCGCCTAGCACAATTCTTGTATCTCGCCATGAGGGGTAATTTGGGAACAAAATTGAAAGGATGTAACAAAGGGAATAACAAGACTCAAACAATTGGGCAAAAATGAAAGATCAAAGTATTGTTGGAAATGGGTAATGAAAAGTTAAGTTTAACTTAACGTTGATCTAGTTTCTAACGGAAGTTCGTTATGTGTTAACGGAACTAGTTACAAATTGTATTCTACATTTGTTGTAGATTACTAAAATCATTGAATATCTCAAAAACCATTTGGGGTGAATGAGAATTAATGACAAATATCTTTTGTGACTTAACAAAGTTAGTTAAAAGGGTCAATTTGATTGTGTGGATCAAATTGGGTTTGAACAGTGTTTTTGGGCGATGAGTTTTTGGCTCAAACTGATCAGAACGAGTGGGGACTCTGAGCACGAGTCGTGAGCACGAATGGACCTTAATGGACCTTGGCTCAAAACTGATCAGAACGAGTGGGATGCCCAAGAACGAGTCGTGGTCACGACTCGTGCCAAGGAGAACGAGTCGTGCCCTCTGTGCTGTTTCGAACTGTTGCACCTTTTCATGAGAAAAGGCACAAAACCTTTTGACTCCCTTTAAATACTTCCCCCTCCGAATTTCAATTCACTCATACTGTATTTCTACCCTTCCTACCCTCTAGTAAGATAGATTATCATACCCAAATCATTGCATATTGTTGCATTCAATCCGTTCAAGTCCAAAGTTCAAAACATTGTGTTGTTCGTTAGATTAGTTATATTGGAGTGCTCCTTATAACTAATAAAAAGTCGTTTTATCTTACGAGAGTTTTGTCATTCAACCGTAAGCACCTGTGCGGGACAAATAACTCTTACGGAGATTGTATCAAATACAAGACTCGACTTGATTTCTTTTGTTCTTTCAATCTCCGTTACTTTTCTCGTCAGCTTTTCTGTTAAATGTTAAAGAAGCCATACAAAAGTTCCAACAATCGTAAGAGTTATTTGTTGCTTCTTCAAGATCTTCAAGATGGCAAACGAGAAAGACTCCACAGAATCAAGTCAAGGGAATGTGACGCCTCCTTCTCAAGGTGACGCTACGTTCAACAATGTTGCTCCCGCTCCTACAACTCATCACATCAGTCATGGTGAGAAACCCGCGAAATTCACCGGTGTGGATTTCAAGAGATGGCAACAGAAGATGCTCTTCTACTTGACCACCCTAAGCTTGCACCGCTTCTTAAAGGAAGATCCTCCGGCGGTAGAAAAAGGTGATCCGGACCCCCAAAGGCAAATGGCAAAGGAGGCTTGGTCTCACGGTAATTTTCTTTGTAAGAATTATATCTTGAATGGACTTGATGATGCACTATACAATGTGTATAGTACAGTCGAGTTAGCCAAAGCGTTGTGGGACACTTTGGAAAGAAAGTACAAGATCGAGGATGCCGGGTCAAAGAAATTTGTCGTCGGTAAGTATCTTGACTTCATGATGGTCGATTCCAAATCGGTAACAACTCAAGTAGATGAATTCCAAATCATTCTACATGGGCTTGATGCCGAGGGGATGATCATGAATGATCCATTTAAGGTGGCTTCCATCATTGAAAAGTTGCCTCCTTCGTGGAAGGACTTCGTGAACTATCTCAAGCATAAACGCAAGGAGATGTCCTTGGAAGACATTGTTGTTCGTCTTCAAATAGAAGAGAACAATAGAATGAATGAGGCCAAAGTTGCTAAAGGCAAGATGGAGGCTAAGGTCAATCTCGCCGAGGCTAGCACAAGTGGCACAAAGAGAAAGCATTCGAAAATACCGGGAATGCTAAGAAAGGGAAGAAGAAGGCCTCTAAGAAATTCAAGGGGTCTTGCTATAATTGTGGCAAACCGGGCCACTTGTCAAGGGATTGTCGTCTCCCGAAGAAAGAGGCGAATAATGTTGACCACATGGATCTTGACTTTGCAGCGGTTGTGTTCGAGGCCAACGTTGCAAACTTGGAGGGGAATCCAAAAGCATGGTGGATAGATACCGGTGCTACCCGCCATATTTGTGGTAACAAGGAAAGTTTCTCCTCCTATACTCCCATCTCTCCAAGAAAGCTTTACATGGGAAATTCTCGCGACCTCCGATGTTCAAGGCATTGGAAACGTGATTTTGAAGATGACTTCCGGTAAAGAAGTAACCTTGTTGGATGTGCCGCATGTTCCGTACATCCGTAAAAATTTGGTGTCCGGCGCTTTGCTTAGTAAGGCCGGTTTTAGACTAGTATTCGAATCCGACAACTTTGTACTAACCAAGAATGGTTTGTTTCTTGGAAAAGGTTACCTCGAGGAGGGCCTTTTTAAAATGAATGTAATGACTGTAATCCGCCAAGGTGCGATGAATAAAAGTTGTGTTCCTTATGTTTACTTGTCGGAAAGTTCTAATTTATGGCATGATAGATTAGGACATGTAAACCTCGACACCATTAAGAAATTAGCGAGACAAGATTTAATCCAAATGACTAAATCCGACTCGACTAATAGGTGCGAAGTTTGTGTTGAGGCAAAAATGACTAAGTCACCATTTAATGCCATACAAAGAGACACGACTCCTCTCGAGTTAATTCACACCGACATATGTGATTTAAAACTAGTGCAAACTCGAGGAGGTAAAAAGTACTTCATTACATTTATAGATGATTGCACTAAGTATTGTTATGTCTATCTCTTAAGAAGTAAGGATGAAGCCTTAGGGGCTTTTGAAACTTATAAGAAAGAAGTTGAGAATCAACTTAACTTGAAAATTAAGAAAATTAGAAGCGATAGAGGTGGAGAATATGAAGCACCATTTGAAGGACTATGTTGGGAATCCGGCATAATTCATCAAACAACGGCTCCATATACCCCTCAATCTAATGGAGTTGCTGAACGCAAAAACCGTACTCTCAAAGAGATGATGAACGCGCTTTTGATCAGTTCTGGCTTACCCGACAACTTGTGGGGGGAAGCAATACTTACTTCTAATTATGTTCTTAATAAAATACCCAAGAAAGGTATTGATAAAACACCCTATGAATTGTGGCATAATCGTAGGCCATGTTTTAAATACCTTAAAGTGTGGGGGTGTTTGGCCAAGGTTGAAGTACCTAAGCCTAAACAAGTCAAGATTGGCCCAAAGACCATTGACTGTGTTTTTATTGGATATGCCAATAATAGTAGTGCCTATCGGTTTATAGTACATAAATCGGACATTCCAGATATGCACGTAGGAACTACTATAGAATCAAGGAATGCGGTATTCTTTGAAAACATTTTTCCGGTTAAGGACGGGGAAAGATGTAGGTTCTAATAAGAGAACACATGAGTCTACATCCGGTCCTTCTCAAATCGTAGATGAAGAGCCGAGACGTAGCAAAAGGGCAAGAGTAGAAAAAAACTTTTGGTCCTGATTTTCTATCTTACATGTTAGAAAACGAACCATCAACTGTTAAAGAAGCTTTATCCGGTCCGGATAGTTCGTTACGGAAAGAAGCTATTAACAAGTGAAATAGAATCCATAATGCTCAACAATACTTGGGAATTAGTTGATCTCCCTCCAGGTTGCAAACCATTAGGTTGCAAATGGATCCTTAAACGGAAGTATAAGGCGGATGGATCTATCGAAAAGTACAAAGCTAGGCTAGTTGCCAAAGGCTTTAGACGAAGAGGGATATGATTTCTTCGATACATACTCCCCTGTCACAAGGATCACATCTATTCGTGTTCTCATAGCTATTGCAAAGGTGCATAATCTTGAGATACACCAAATGGATGTGAAGACTGCTTTCCTTAATGGAGAACTTGATGAAGAAATTTACATGGAACAACCCGAAGGGTTCGTGGTTCCTGGTAAAGAAAGAAAGGTGTGTAAACTTGTAAAATCCTTGTATGGACTAAAACAAGCACCTAAACAATGGCATGAGAAGTTCGATAGAACCATGTTATCGAATGGATTCAAGATCAATGAATGTGACAAGTGTGTCTACATTAAAGGAACATCTGAATCATTCATTATCATTTGTCTTTATGTAGACGACATGCTCATAATGGGAAGTAATCATGATTTAATCATGAATACCAAAGGCATGTTAAAGAAGAACTTTGACATGAAAGACATGGGATTAGCTGATGTAATATTAGGGATAAAGATATCTAGAACATCTGAAGGATTAGTTCTTTCACAATCCCATTACCTAGAGAATGTTCTTCGGAAATTCAATGTCTTTGATGACTCTCCGGCTAAGACACCTGTAGATTTGGCTCTACATTTAGCCAAAAACAAAGGGGAACCAGCTTCTCAACCGGAATATGCAAGAATAATTGGCGCCTCGATGTACTGAACAAATTGTACTCGTCCAGACATTGCATATTCAGTGAGCAAACTAAGTAGGTTCACAAGCAATCCTAGTACTAATCATTGGAAAGCTCTCATGAGAGTACTAAGATATTTAAAGTATACATTAAACCATGGGATACTTTACAATAAATATCCAGCAGTATTAGAAGGATACTGTGATGCCAATTGGATATCGGACACGAAAGACTCTAAATCCACAAGTGGATATGTATTCACAATAGGTGGAGGAGCAAAGGTCATGGAAATCCTCCAAACAAACGTGTATAGCCAGCATCCACGATGGAATCCGAGTTTATCGCGTTAGATAAAGCTGGGGAAGAAGCGTAATGGCTTAAAAACTTCCCGGAGGATGTTCCTTGTTGGAGCAAACCTGTTCCTGCTGTACTAATCCATTGTGATAGTCAATCAGCAATTGGAAGGGCACAGAATAGTATGTACAATGGTAAGTCTAGACATATTCGTCGTAGACACAATACCATTAGACAGTTGATCAAGAATGGCATTATCACCATGGATTATGTAAAATCATGTGATAACTTAGCGGATCCATTTACCAAAGGTATAAATAGAGATCAACTGTATAAACTGTTAAGGGGAATGGGTTTAAAACCCACAACAAAAGAACTTATAGCGGACACTCAACCTTGAGAAATGGAGATCCCAGGCCCTTGGTTCAATGAGACAACCAAGTTATAAGTTCTAGTAGAGTTACTTGGAAACAACAACTCGGTTTATTAACCTGGAAATGTTGAATGCTCATTCCCAGAACATCCAAGTACAAGCACATGCAGCAGTGGTAAGGTTAAGTTGAGAAAACTTTTAATGATTTCTATACCTACGGGTGGAGTAGTGCATGATACTCCTTATAGAAAGAATCACCTATATAAGCGAGAGGTAATTAGGCCGCCTCTAAATGAACGCTTATGAATGAGATACGGTCCAGGGCCAAAATGGACAAAAACGTGAGAACAACAATTGTTAGAGCTATTATTATGTGAGTATTATTGTCTTGGTATACATCCGACAGTCACTGGTTCAAAGCGACTCGCTACCAAATGGCTAGTATATCCGATAATATTTCACTAGGGAAGATTCAAGGCCACAAGCTATCTATCCCGATGTAATAATAGTTCGCCGGAACTTTGGACGAAATTGCATTCATGCATTAATTGTCATTCATGTGGGGGATTGTTGGAAATGGGTAATGAAAAGTTAAGTTTAACTTAACGTTGATCTAGTTTCTAACGGAAGTTCGTTATGTGTTAACGGAACTAGTTACAAATTGTATTCTACATTTGTTGTAGATTACTAAAATCATTGAATATCTCAAAAACCATTTGGGGTGAATGAGAATTAATGACAAATATCTTTTGTGACTTAACAAAGTTAGTTAAAAGGGTCAATTTGATTGTGTGGATCAAATTGGGTTTGAACAGTGTTTTTGGGCGATGAGTTTTTGGCTCAAACTGATCAGAACGAGTGGGGACTCTGAGCACGAGTCGTGAGCACGAATGGACCTTAATGGACCTTGGCTCAAAACTGATCAGAACGAGTGGGATGCCCAAGAACGAGTCGTGGTCACGACTCGTGCCAAGGAGAACGAGTCGTGCCCTCTGTGCTGTTTCGAACTGTTGCACCTTTTCATGAGAAAAGGCACAAAACCTTTTGACTCCCTTTAAATACTTCCCCCTCCGAATTTCAATTCACTCATACTGTATTTCTACCCTTCCTACCCTCTAGTAAGATAGATTATCATACCCAAATCATTGCATATTGTTGCATTCAATCCGTTCAAGTCCAAAGTTCAAAACATTGTGTTGTTCGTTAGATTAGTTATATTGGAGTGCTCCTTATAACTAATAAAAAGTCGTTTTATCTTACGAGAGTTTTGTCATTCAACCGTAAGCACCTGTGCGGGACAAATAACTCTTACGGAGATTGTATCAAATACAAGACTCGACTTGATTTCTTTTGTTCTTTCAATCTCCGTTACTTTTCTCGTCAGCTTTTCTGTTAAATGTTAAAGAAGCCATACAAAAGTTCCAACAAGTATGGTGGTTTCAAGAATATGAAGGGTTTTGGAAAAATTACCTGGTAAAAATGAAGAACAGCCGGAGAAGATGAAGAAACGCCGGAAAATGTGACGGAATCCTGGGAAACGAGGAATGAGGCTCCGAAATCAACTACAAATAGCAAATGATGAACGAAATGGGGTTTCAGAAATGAATTTGTGGTCAAATCAGTAAAGAAACGGTGAAAAAGTGAGTAAGGTTCGTAGGAGTCAAGGTTGAGGTTCGCCGGAATTTGGGGGTGATAGAGCAAGAAAGCAAAGAGTAAAAAAGAGAAATATTGAGAGGAAAATGGGTATTTATATGAGAAAGGAATTAGGGAAATTGATTAATGTGATGGTTGGGGTAAAAATTTTAAATTTCCCCCTCACAATTTGGCACGATTCCCAAATGACGACACATTAAATTTTGGAGGCTCGCCAGGAAGGTGACACTTGTATGAACTGATATTACAAACTTTCAGGCTTCTGGGAGAAGGAACTGTATGTCGCAAGATGGCGAGACAGTGAACGACAAGTTTTTGGCGAGACCATAAATGAATCTCGCCTCAAACTTAGGGGCTTCTGATGCTGCCCAAAAATAATGGTTGGGCCTGGTCCAAGTCCATAAGCAAGAAGTTATCAAGTAGGCCCAACGAGAGATAAGGCCCAAGAAGAATATAGGGATAAAGGTAACCCAGTTCTGGTTCGCGGGAAAGTGTGTTGAGAGATGTCCCGCTAATTTCAATAGAAGGGAAGATCAAGGTAAAGAAAGCGAGATAACGTGAGGATAACGGCGAGGTATTGAGGCAGGCCGGCGGGATATTGGTATGAGATGAAAGGCGAGATATTATGGGGAGGCGACACAATCCTCGGTTAGCCGCATTCAGCAAGGGATGGATTCCATTGGGTGCGACTCGTAAGAGGCGGCATATAAATATCTACGAAGTGGGACCCATTAAACGGTTAGGCATTGGAAAAAGTGATCACGTGTTTTGGAATTATTTTCATAAGTGACCAATAGAGTGTTGACACGTGGAAATAGGCATGGAACGTGAGGAGGTCATGTGCATGGCACGAGGGAAGGAGTATATCTATGAGGGATTGTCTTCAATGTCAACGTACATACACACACACACACCCAAAAACACCTTTCCATTGTTCAGTTTATCCTTTCCAAAACAAATTCTTATCCTCACGCCGGAGGGGCTTACGCCGGAGTCGACCCCGGCTTAGTTGACGTTTGTGTTTGTGCAGAATTGAAGAAGGAGCCGGAGCTGTCCAATTCAGACTACAACGATCGAGTTGCTGTTGAGAAAAATCCTGGCAACATCAGGTTTTAAATGATTGATGTAATTAAAAATAGAAAGGGATGTGGTGTTTGAAGGGAGGTTTTAATTGACGAGAATAATGGAGGAAATTAATTTATTATGTAAAATATATCTGGCTTTCTCATAATAAAAGAAATAAATAACTATAAAATAACAATAACAAAAAAAATCAATATAGTGTAAATCCACCTAATAAAAAAAAACACAATTTTCCTCTCATTAATAAGGCTTGATATTCGGCTCTCAAACCTTCCATCTCCCCGATACACTCTTCTTGCCATATATGGGTAAGATAATCAATTTTTTTTTTTACCCAAAGTGATAATCATTAAGAAAAATTCTAACTTCAAAGTAAAATATTCCACTTTACCCAACTCCCGCAAATTACTAATCACACTCTTTTTTACACAAATCACACCAATTTTTTAATATTTCATCAACATTCCATACAAAAAATATATATCAGTAAAATTAATAAAAAACAAAAATTCATTAATAATCTTTTTCTTAAAAAAATAATCACATATAATATAATATTTGTGTTAAGAAATTATTAATGGTATAAATGCATCAATTTTTACTACCTTCAATTATTGCAATATATTAAAGCCAAAATCTAGGGAGAAACACGTTTCTCCATAAGTTATGGAGAAACGGGTCCTGACTTGTCGCGCGACAATGAACTGGATATCCAGAACCTTATGAAAGTGATATCCAGAAACCTTCAAATGAATATCCAGAAACCTTCAAAATGTTTCTGGATATTCATTTGATGGTTTCTGGATATACATTTGAAGGTTTATGGATATCCAGAAACCTTCAATAGCAATTTCTGGATATGCCCTAACACATTTCTGGATATGCACGTAACAGTTTCTGGATATGCACCTAACAGTTTCTGGATATACATTTCACATACTTCTGGATATGCACCTAACAGTTTCTGGATATCAAACCCAAAGCTTCTGGATATCCAGAAGCTTTGGTCTTGGCCTTGGGTTTTTTTTTGGATATCAAATGCAAAGCTTCTGGCTATTAAAAACACGTTTCTCCATAGTTATGAAGAAACGCGTTTCTCAGCAGACCTAATCTATATTAAAACGTTGATTTTTTTTAATTTTTAATGTGCAATACAAAGTCAAACATTTTCGTAAACTAACATCCATTCACCCGAAATTACCCCAAAATCACTTCTCATTTACCTCTACCATTTTAAATTATTACAAAAATTTCCATTCACCATCTCCTTCCACCCCATCCTCCAACCCACCCAAAAATATGTCCATCTCCCCCTCCCCCTCAAATTTGCACTTCTCTCCAATAATGACCGTAACTCTTTTCAATTTCCTCTACTCATCATTCATACAATAATTAATGCAAAACAATAAAAAAGTAACAATTTTTTTTAAACAAACTAAAATAAAAAATTTAACAACTAAATGTGAAAGAAAAAAAGGTAATCCATCCATAATTATAGTCTCTCCATAATTAGAGTCTCTACGTTCAATATTTTTTCATTCAATTGGATTAAAAAAAGGGTTTATTACAAAAAAAAATTCACTCAAAAAGATGGCATTTACAAAAAAAAAAAACATGTAAAATGGGAAATTACAAAAAACAACTTTTTTTTGTCTGTTTTTTTTGGTTTTTTTTATCAGTTTTGGTCAAACAACTGATAATTTCAGTTATCAGTTGTTCAAACAAGTGATAATTTCAGTTATCAGTTGTTTACAACTGATAACTAAATTATCAGTTGTTCAAAGAGTAATTTGTGCTTCAAACAACTGATAATTTCAGTTATCAGTTGTAAACAAGTGATAACTGAAATTATCAGTTGTTTGACCAAAACTGATAAAAAAAATAAAAAAAATTTGTAATTTCGAACTTATGTGTTTTTTTTTTAATTTCCATCTTTCTAAAGTAGTTTTTTGTAAATGCCTCAAAAAAAAAAAAAAAACTCCTCTTAATCTCCCCCTCCTTCCCTACCTCTACCACCGGAAACCTCTGTAATCCCTCTCTACAAAAAAATTTGCATACATACATCTCTCTTCTATTACATTCCTCCACCACCTCCATAATTCATTTTACTAACTACATTTTTTTCATTCAATTAAATTAAAAAAATAAAAATAATCAAATCCTCCTCCTAATCTTCTCATCCTTCCATACCCTTATCACCGAGAACCCTTGTAATCCCGTTCTTTCACAATTTCCCCACATACATCTCTACCTTCTTTTGTTTTCCACCCCAATCTTTCTTGTATGTTTTTTCCATCTACTCCTATCTAAACCGAAAAGCCACCATAACCGTTGCCACATCAAACAAATTTCCCACCACCCCTCGTATTAGCCAAACCAATTACAAATAGAAAGAAAAATAAGAAAATAACTTAATCAAAAAATCATATAAATCAAGAAAATATACCTTCAAACCTCATAATTCACCATTTAAGCCTTTCCACTAAATAAAATACTTTCTTTCCCGAAAAATCCTTTCATCTCCCTCTTTAATTATTTCTAATTCTATTTTCCCTTTCGATTAAAAGAGGCTACCCTAATTTTCGAAAACTTCCAACTAACTCCAAACAACCCAATTATAAATATGTTTTTCATAATTAAAATTTATCAAAATATACCTCTATGTCTCTCTCATATTCGTCAACTGATTCTTTCTCCATGCATCTCTCTCGGTGGCCACCACCGCTGTCACCACCACCACCTGTTGACATTCATCATCGTTGTGACAAACCTAATTGTGAAATAAACTGAACCATAGAAATATAGATAATTTACCTTCTCGGTGAGTGTTAGATCTTGAATTCGCACCCCATCCGACCATCCTCTCCGATCTAAATCCGTCCACCTTTGTATTCTCAAATCAAAATCGATAATATTAGTGACCATGTGCAAAATTTCCAACTGCAACAACATTCCGTCTCCGACGACACCACAGCAACCCCAAGCTTTCGACCTCATCTTCACTTTCCTCGACATCGAATCAGCCTCTGCCTTGCTCGATTTCACGCCATAGATCAGATAACTCATTCCGCTTTCTCGATTTTATCTCTTTATCCCTTAATCTCTCGGTCTCTCTTTCTTTCTCTTGCTCGATTTCTCTTTCTCTCTCTACTTCTCTTGCCTTTGTTTCTTTCTCCAAACATGATAGTGTGTGTGTGTGTGTGTGTGTTTAAAGACCCATGTGTACAGTGTAGTATGTTCAAATTTCGAAGAATGCATATCTTCCACTTGTCTGCAGAATATGGGCAATATTTTGCCACTTGTGAAATAACCTTGAACACATGGCAGAAAAATGGACAGTTGTATTCCTTGAGCTGAGAATATCAAATTTGAATTGCATTTTTGCCCATCTTGTTTGTAAGAATTACCAAAATACATGAAATAAGTATAAAGACAAATTTGCCCTTGATTATGGCAATTTTTTCCACTTTCTTCCTTATATATATATCGATTAGGAAAATGTGTTTTTAAATGGACGGTGACATTATAAATGAAACTTCGCGGTGTTTTTTTTGTAAATAAGTGAAATTTCATGCGCCCTAGATTCATAACCAATAAACCTTCCGGATATCAAGCTCAAATAGTTCTTAATAACAATATTAAAGCATTTTGTATATGAATTAACATGCATATTTGAACAAGACCATTACCAACAAACCTTCTAGATATGAAGCTCAAAAGATTCTGGATAACAATATCAAAGTCTTGTGGATATAAATCAACAATTATATTTGAATAAGGTCATGATCAACAAACATTTTGAATATCAACATTAAAGGTTTTTGGATATCAATATTAAAGTCTTCTATATATGAATTAAAAAGCACATTTGAACAAGCACATGAAAAACAAATATTCTATATATCAATGTTAAAGTTTATGGATATCTAGAACCATTGAGATTGTTATCAAGAACCTTCATGAGAATGATATTCAGAAGGTTTGTAAATAACTTCGTGCGCCCTAGGTTTATAGCCAAATAAACCTTCTGGATATCAATGTTAAAGGTTTCTGGATATCCAAAATCTTTGAGATTGTTATTCAGAACCTTTAAAACTGATATACACAAGGTTTGTTGGCGAATAAAATATCAGAGTTTTTTTTTTTTTTGAAATGTGAAAAAAAAATTATACTTAAACCTTATGTATTAAGAGTAATTTTGGTCTTATACCTAACTATGAAAGCGAACTTGTTAATAAAATATGAGACTTTTTATGATTTTTTTTAAGTAAATGTGAAAAATTGTGAAAAAAAAATACTCTTATACCTTGGGTATAAGAGTAATTCTATTCTTATATCTAAGTACATGAGCGAACTGGTTAATAAAATATGAGACTTTTTTATGATTTTTTAAAATGTGAAAATTGTGAAAAAAAATACTCTTATGCCTTAGTTATAAGATTAATTTTAAGTCTTATACCTAAGTATATGAGCAGACTGATTAATAAAATATTAGACTTTTTTATGATTTTGTTTTAAGAAAATGTGAAAATTTTTGATTTTTTTTACTTTTATACCTTGTATATGAGTAATTCTAGTATTATACCTAAAGTATAGGAGCAAACTGATTAGTAAAATATGAGATTTTTTTATGATTTTTTAAGAAAATATGAAAAATTGGAAAAAAATTACTTTTATACCTGAGTTATAAGAGTAATTCTAGTTTTATACCTATGTATATGAGCAAAATGATTAATGAAATATGAGGCAAATTGCAATTTGGTTATCCATGTTTTACCAATAGTTGCAATGTAATTCCCACCAATGGTAATTTTGCAACCCCTATCCAACCTTGTCAATTTGTTGCAATCCAATGCAAAATGTGTTAAAAAAAAAAACTAACATTTGTTAAATAAATGTGTCATGTGCCTTACACATGTTTTTAAGTGCACGAATGACATTTCCTTTAGAATTTAGATACGCCTTCCTAAATTTTCCAAAACACACTCCCTTTCTCATCACCTTCTTCCTCCCTTTCTTTTTCTTGCACCACCACCACCAACAACAAACAAACCGAAAATCCAAACCATCACCCACTTCCATCTGTGCAGTCTCAAACCACCCTCAATCTTCTTCTTTACCAGTTCTAAGATCAATTTTTTAAATACAAACTCAACAACCCTCAAATCTCCTAACCCCCACCCCCACACACAGAGAAACTGAACACACCAACCTTCCCTACCCCGTTGCCCCACTTCTCCACCACTCCCTCCCAAGCCAAAACTCCCCCTCCCCAATCTCTCTTTTATTACCTTTGCCCACCACTATTTCTCCTCCACCCAACACCATTTCTCATCGGCTCTCCTTTCTTTATCCCTGTGTTTATCTCAAGAAATTGAAACCAAGTTCCTCTCTATCTCTGAATATCTCTCACTCTGAATATCTCTCACTAAATCATAAGCTAGCCTCCCTTATCCGTGCTGATCGTAAAACAAAACAAACCTCATTCCTAACCAAAATTTATTCTAATGGATTTTGGGTGAGGGGAAATTAACCCAAGCGAATGTGTATTTCTTTTGAATAATTGCAGGCGAAGAAACAATTTATTTATGAAATTATACATGGGCTTTTTTTTTTGCTGGGGATCATTATGATGGTCATGTGAGTAGTTTTGGTGGTATTTTGATTATTATGGTAGCCATGTGAGTAGTTAATAGTATGGTGTTTTTTTAAGTGAGAAATTTGATGGAGGTTCTACTTGCGATGGTTGTGATGGGGAGAGGAAGGTATGGCGGAAGAAGATGGGTAGGGAGGGGTTTCAAGAGTTGCGGCGGCTGATGGTGGTGGTACAAAAAGAAGAAAGGGAGGAAGAAGAGGCTGTGAAAAGGAGGGGATTAGGGAGGGTTTTTAAAAAAAGGTAGGGAGGTGTGAATGTCTATTTTACCCACTTTTAATCATGTGCGATGCACATGATCATTGTTTTTAACGGGATTTATTTTTTTTAGTGATTTTATATCAGATTGCAACAAATTGACAAGGTTGGCTAGAGGGTTGCAAAAATTACAGTGTTGGTAATCACATTGCTACTATTGGCAAAACACGGGTAACCAAGTTACAATTTGCCCTAAAATATGAGACAATTTTTATGATTTTTTAAGAAAATATGAAAATTTGTATTTTTTTTACTCTTATACCTTGGGTAAGAGTAATTCTAGTTTTATATCTTAGGTATAGGAGTGCAATGGCAGTTTTGTATTAAATGCCTTAGATGGCATTTCAGTAAATAAAAAACTTAACTAGTGACATTTATGTAAATAATGCGTATGTGGCCAAATGAACACATTAAATAAACTAACGACAGCTAGAATTTGTAACAGTTTCATCATCTTTAAAGAAGAAAAATAGTCTTCTTTCTCTCGAGTCCTAGTTTCACCGCCCCTTTCCCTATTCCCACCATCCCCACCAATTACCCATCCCCCAGGCCGGCTACCCTTCCAACACCACTCCCCCACTTCTCCCCCCTCCTCACCTCCTATGTGACCATCAACCCCCACCACATTGCCACCACCAAACCAACATACATGGTTTTCTTCCTCAATTATTTTTCTGTTTCTCACTCTTCATAACTCCACAAGGAAATTCTTCAACAACCTCATTTTCTTTCCTCAATTGTCTTTCTTTCTTTATTCTTCTTCTTCTTCTTCTTCTTCTTATTCTTCTTCTTCTCCACCACCATTTTCATGAACACCCTATTTAATTCCTGCTACAAATCAAACCCCATTTTTTCTCCTCAATATGATGAAATCGATTTCAAGGGTTTGGTGGAAATCAACATTCTCAAAGGGCTTCTGGGGTAGTTTATTTTTATTTCCCTAAAGACTTCAACTATCCAATTCACAAAAAATGGCTAGAAAATTTGTTCTTTTGCGATGATGTACTCTATTTGAATGAAAGAATCTTATGTGATTGCACAATGTGTGTCTGTACATAATGTGTGTTCATTCCGACGAAGAAGATATCAGTGAACTGAGTGTATATGAGTGTGTGTTCCAAGTTATGAATGTGTTGAATCTGATTTTTCTGGGTTGGTACCAGTTGTGGTATTGGATGTGGTAGTGGTGGTGGTTGTGGGGATGTTGGTGGTGTTGTAAGTATGCCAATCCAATTCGCGACCCTATATAGGTGCATTTTAATATGATAAAATTGCATTAGGGGCATTTTGGTAAATTCTCGGTCCATTCTGAGACTTCCGAAAACTTTTTATAAGTTTCTTGCGAATGAAGTACTTTTAAGTATTTTTTCTCAGGCAAAAGGACCTATAAGGTATTATTCAGTTTGGACTTGTTGGGAATTACGTTGGAATGTTCCAGAACCAGGTCTTTGGCGCCAGAAACGGTTATTGGCTTGCTTAGTCGTGCAACATCTTGAGCCATGGAAAACACAACCGTTGGGTCGTGCGACATAACTTGCCCATCATCAGTAGCCTATAAATTGGACCCTCCCCCTCTCATTTCTGGATCCCCTTTCCAGCTCCCTACTGTCACTCTATCAAAATACGTTCAGAACCCTCTCTCTCTCTCCTCCTTCCACACAAATCCACACCAATTCCCTTCAATTCCCTCATCTCTCATACACAATTTACCCATCTACCTCCATACTTCACATACACCTTGAAGACCTGAGTCCAACACTCCATCTGTGTCTAAATCCTCTTCCTGAAGCTGATTGAAGGTTCCCTATACCGACTTGGCATAGAGAACGTGGATCTACAAGGGTAACAACTCTCTCTCTCTCTTTCTCTTTCTCTCTCTCTCTCTCTCTCATATTTGCTCTTTGCATAGTCAATTCATTGTAATCTCTGTTCATTGACTTGATAATCAAGCTCCATCTGCTCTGATTATCAAGTCACAATCGCCATCTCTCTGTTTAATTCAAGTTGTTTGGCATAATTTCATTGTTCATGGTTTGATCTTATTGTAATTTTGGCTTGTTCGCCAAGGGAGTGTGGATCTCTCCATATTTATACCCACTTGGTCGATTCGTTATGGATTCATTGTTTTCTAAGTTGATTTGGTGTTATAATTGAATCTGGATCGGTCTTAGCTCACTTTGTGCTTAATTTTGTAAGGCTTATGCATATGACAACTTATGTCACACGACACAACCTGCCAAGCAGATCCTGTGTCACGCGACACATGTTGCCATTCTGCAGAAGTCATTTTCCAATTGTAACTTGTTCTCAGCAATGTAATTGGGATGTGTCCTCCCTTATCAAATGGTTCACAAGTTGTAGTTCTCTCATGTTGAATCAATAAACAAAGCATTAATGTGCATTTTTATCACATATTTTTGTCTCACACATTTGCACACACGTTTGAATGATTTTGGATGTTGAACGTTGAAAGACTCATTTACGAGGCGTGTTGGGTGAACTCTCAGTTCTTCCCAACACGTAATCTGACCCCCAAACCCACTTTATCTTTTCAAAAGGTTTTCAATGTTTCCTTTAAAACGGCGTGGCGACTCCTAAAACTTATTTTTCGGCGAGCGTACATTCAGTGGCGACTCCGCTGGGGATATTGAAACTTTTTTTTCAAAAGTGGGTCAAGCTTTCATTCATGTTCAACATCCTTCTTATTCATTTGTGTGTGCTTTGTTTGTGACATTGTGTGATATTTGCATTTTGCATGCTTTGTTGTTGCTCTTCCCCCCATGTATCTTGTGTTGTCATTTTTGGGACTTGGTTTGAGTGTTTTGCTTGGAGGCTGGGGCTGGTGCATGTTGCTTAAGGTGCTGGATTTTTGGCCTTTCCTGTCACTCGACATAACTTGCTTTCTCAGTCCTGTGTAGTGCGACAGGATTGGCCAACCTGCAGGAGGTGATTTGTTCTACCTGGTTGTGATTGTGGAGCAGTCCCCCATGATCAAAAATTATGACCATTTTGATTATTGTGCTCTATGGGGTTGGATGTGTGTGTGTGTTGTTTTTCATTTCTCACCCCTTTTCCAAAAATAAAAAAAAATTAAAAAATCATTTTCATAAATAAAGGAATCTAGTCATCCGCACACTACGTCACTAGATCTAGAGCCATTTGGTGCGATTGACGGCATCGCAGACGGTGATGTATGTCGCCTACGCTTGAGCGCCTAATATCAATCCTTTCCCCCTAGCGCATCATAGGTGGAACCACACTTTTAAGCTTACCCAACGGTTGGTTTTTGACACAACGTTTTCAAATACACTAAAATGAATTGTTTCAAAAACTAATAATAGACTTTCATACCTATCCTAAAACCTAGCACGTGTGGGCATGTTGCCAACACAACATGGTTTCACGTATGGACATGTCGCTCTCACGACATGCTCTAACGATAGATCATGTCGCATTGTCAACGTGCACCGACGAGAGGTCATGCCAGATTTTTCCTTGAATTTCCTCAGAAATATCCGTCATGCTGTCCAAATTTCCCCAGAAATTGAGATTGCTCGTCCATCCCATAAATGCTTCGATTTTATTTAGGTATTATTGCCTATTATTAATTTTTAATCAATACATTTGGTGTATTTTCGGATGGTGTGTCCATAGGTTCCCCCGAGGTTTTAGAATGCGTGAATAAAGGTTTAGCCTTTTCCAACCGTTCCTAGGATTTAAAAGATATCGATTTCTACTTGAACATTAATTAGATGTTACATGAGTCCATCTCCTTCCTTATTTCTCCCTCTCCCATACATTCTCAAGGTTCTATCCTCCACCTTATACACGCTCTCTCCTCTATAAGGCTACGGCAAGTTGGGTGCGTACTCCGGTCCCCGATGCTCATTTGGTCCATATTCCCGAGACGGAGGCAGTTCAAGTGTCCAAGTGATCTTTATCTGATTCAGAATCCGAAATGTCTGGTGCAGAAAATGTGGTGGCTAGCCAGTCTGGAGTTTCTCGCCCATCCGAAGTTGATGCAGTCAATCAGTCTTCGTAGGATCTAGAACGTCCCTTTTGAGCATCGAGTCTGTTAAGTCCAAGGTGGACTAGTCTTTTCTCTTTCAGTAATAAAAGTCTTTGTTTCTCTTCTTGCTAGACTCGATACATCACTTGCACACCCGCATTACACTTAATTGAAATGGTTTTATTCTAAATGATCACTTGTGCTGCTCAATCAATAATTTCTTGAAATAATTAATATTTAAATTAATCGGAGTGAGAAAATCAACTGATATCCTTCTCAAATTCGGGTTTATCAACTCCCCATCTCGCATCTCATATGCTCACATCTCTTTCATCATGCTCAACATTTCGTTGCTCAATGAATTTGTATGAATCTTTCTCAAATAAGTTTAAGCAAGCAATGAAGACTTAATCTCGTTTAGATCATCTCGTAGGGATTGTGGTTGAAGCCTTTAACCCTAGGGAATCCATTACCTCACCCTCACTAAACAAATATCCCTTCATTTCAAGATCGGCATGTTTTGAAACCCTGTTTAGCCATCATCTCTGCTCCTTGCGGAGAGAAGTCCTAGTCATGCCAAGAAGTTAGCTTTGAGAATCGACGATGCATAAAAAAACACCTTAAGTCATGAAGGAAGGACAGATATAATCCTCAACTCCTCAAGAGGCCTTCCAAATTATCGAAAGAAGGATTTTAAATCCTCACAATTTCAGCAAAAGTCCTCGACTTGTCAAGAAGCTCTTCAATATTCAAAAACGAGCCTGATTCTCGCCAGTTCACAAAAGTTCTCGATAGCTTGGACTTCCTCTCATCAGCATCCACCAAGCCAGTTCCAAACCATCTTCTCATTTTTAGAGGATATTCCCATTACCATTACCCTTGCCTTTGGAAAAAGTCAAGAATTGACCTCTCACTCTCAGAGGCAGTCAAGATGCAATCACAGATTCCCTCGCCTTAGAAATCCCAAACACATCCTTGAAAGACAACCTCTCATCTTTAGAGGTTTAAGTCAGCAAAAGGCCCAGCCGACCTCTTATCTTAAGAGGTCATGATACAAACAACTTTCCAAATCACCTGATGGCCGATCGAAGCCCTGAAACCCAGCTACAGTTCCTACCAGATAGCAGTTTCATTCCAATTTCATCAGGATATAAATAAAATTAATGGTTCATTGCTTGCTTAAATCGGAGCTTAATCTATCTCGGTTCAAGATCATCAATCAGATTATGCAAATTCAAATCCAATCCATTTGGGCACTTCATGTGAGCATATTTCATTTCTCCTCCACACACACTTTCAGTGAATGCCTCACTGGGGCTTTGCATCCGTGTCTTTCATTGACACTCCAAGGGGACATGTTCTTCAACTCTCCAATTCTCGAGAAAAATCCTCAAAATCCTGGTCCTCAAAATCTCGAATTTTCACATTCCCTCTCTTCTCAATCGGGATAAGCCCGAACTATGGCGACCTGAGCTCCTCCCAAGGAGGAGAACGTAGGCAACCAGAAATGGTCCAGTCACAAATACATTCACATCTCAGAAAACCCTGTCTCATCAAGGGTCGTCCCCATACACAAATCCTCTTTCCATCTTTCCAAATTTGATTCTTGATATCAGTTGATTTTCTCCTCGTGATTAATCATAATATTTGTTCATATCAATATTAGTGGTCGAATAACCCGAACATCAATAAAGGGTTTTAAGCAGCCTTGTGATCATCATGAATAAGACAAGTTTTCAAATGTCTCGACAAGTCTTCTTTTTCTACATTCTAGGAATATAGAGCTAAACACTGTCTTTCTGTCAGCAGGGGCTTCCATACACTTTTTCACACCTTGTGACGCTTATACTCTCTCAAAAGAGTTAAACCCAAAAGCGAGTATGTTACACAAAATCGGGATTCATTCCCACTTTTCAAGAGATGTGCCCCTGCACATATGTGTTCCTGAGTCTTTTCTAATGACTGATTGACTAAGGTCTGAAATGATGGTTTGCCTCCTTGGCCACAAGACGACTCTGTCTGCAATAGGGCTGCATTGAATCTCTTCTAGCTGGGGCTTTGTTACTCTTTTCTCTCAGGCTCTCCTTACCAGATTCACTCCGGGTTTGCTTTGCATTATCAACTGGGGCTTCGCCTAGTCATCTCTTCAAAGCCGAGACATTCTCTGCTAACTGCCGTCTCAGGCGCGCGATACACTTTGTTCTTATCAGTAACAATCAACTGGCTGCAATTTGCACTCACCCGGGACCATCCCCGACTTGCCTAGGCTGCACCATGTCATCCGAACATTCCTCAATCATCACTCATATACTCCTCAAATTCATGGGAGATGGTTCGACCCATTCATCATCATATATACAGTCATCCCATCATAAATCCATCATAGCATAATTGCTACATACATATCAGCTCGTCGAGCCTTGCAAGATCCTCACTTCTTTTCCATCCCCAGCTAAGATGGACTTGTGCAATAAATTTTAACAATGCTTAAAGCTAGTAATAACTAATTTCAATTTAATGCAAATTGCCTAGAGTGTTGTGTTCCTCCCCCACAGGGTATAATAGTCAAGTGATCATAATCTGATCATAGTAGTTGTTCCTCAATCACAATCTGGACAAGGATTTCAAATCCTACAGGTGGCATATGTTTGACTTTATCATCTCCATCAGTCTTGTTATCTTCGGATTCATCAAAAGAGCTTCAGCTGCCCCAATCTCCAAGCAATATTGCTCATCAGCTTCGGCAAATCATCGTCAAAAGCCAATTCTGCTAGGCTGAATCATCAACAGAATCCATCTGGCATGACAAAACATCAAAATCCCATGTTGGACGGAGAGTCATCATCAAAACCCATGTTGGACGGAGAATCCTCATCAGAAATCCGTGTTGGACGGAGATTCTTCATCAATTTCCCGTGTTGGACAGAGTTTCAGCATCAATATCCTGTGGTGGACAGAGATTCTTCATCAATATCCCGTGTTGGACGAAGATTCTTCAAAATTCCCGTGTTGGACGGAGATTCATCATCAAGTGTCCGTGTTGGACGGCAGATCATTATCAAATCCCGTGTTTGACGGCAGATCATCATCAAGTGCACGTGTTGGACGGAGAATCATTATCAATATCCCGTGTTGGACGGAAGTCTCCTCATCAAAATCCCGTGTTGGACGGAATTTTCCTCATCAAAAATCCCGTGTTAGACGGAGAATTATCGTCAGTACCCCGTGTTGGACGAAGAATCATCATTCTTGCCCGTGTTGGACGGAAGATCATCATCAAAATCCCGTGTTGGATGGAGAATTATCGTCAGTACCTCGTGTTGGACGGAGAATCATCATTCTTGTCCGTGTTGGACGGAAGATCATCATCAAAATCCCGTGTTGGACGGAGAATTATCGGCAGTACCCCGTGTTGGATGGAGAATCATCATTCTTGCCCGTGTTGGACGGAAGATCATCATCAAAATCCCGTGTTGGACAGAAAATCCCATGTTGGACGGAGAATTATCGTCAGTATCCCGTGTTGGACGGAGAATCATCGTCAATATCCCGTGTTGGATGGAAGATCATCACCAAAATCCCGTGTTGGACGGAGAATTATCGTCAATATCCCGTGTGAGACGGAGAATCATCATTCTTGCCCGTATTGGACGGAAGATCATCATCAAGTGCCCGTGTTGGACGGCGAATCATCAAATCATCATCATCAGTTGTAGCCTCAGTCCCTCCGACAGCTACAGGTAAGCAAAGCAAAGGTATGAAAACGTATCTCTACCTGCACTACCATTTTGCTCCTTGTTGGCATCCTTGAACTACGATCTGGCTTGATTCCCTTTTTAGGGATACGTAGGAGTCCTTTCTCCAAAAAGGTCCAGCCGTCCGTCCTCATCAATCATTTTCCTCCATCTGCCATATCCCCAGCCGCTCATTGGGATTGGGATCCATTTTTATCAACAACCTCACTTCTTCCATAAGTGACGTTGCTGAGGGGCTCTGTAAGTACGCCAATCCAATTCGCGACCCTATATAGGTGCATTTTAATATGATAAAATTGCATTAGGGGCGTTTTGGTAAATTTCCGGTCCATTCCGAGACTTTCGAAAACTTTTTATAAGTTTCTTGCGAAGGAAGTACTTTTAAGTATTTTTTTCTCAAGTAAAAGGACCTATAAGGTATTATTCAGTTTGGACTTGTTGGGAATTACCTTGGAATGTTCCAGAACCAGGTCTTTGGCGCCATAAACAGTTATTGGCTTGCTTAGTCGTGCGACATCTTGATCCATGGAAAACATAACCGTTGGGTCGTACGACATAACTTGCCCATCATCAGCAGCCTATAAATTAGACCCTGCCCCTCTCATTTCTTGATCCTCTTTCCAGCTCCCTACTGTCACTCTGTCAAAATATGTCCAGAACCCTCTCTCTCTCTCCTCTTTCCACACAAATCCACACCAATTCCCTTCAATTCCCTCATCTCTCATACACAATTCACCCATCTACCTCCATACTTCACATACACCTTGAAGACCTGAGTCCAATACTCCATCTGTGTCTAAATCCTCTTCCTGAAGCTGATTGAAGGTTCCCTATACCGACTTGGTATAGAGAACGTGGATCTACAAGGGTAGCAACTCTCTCATATTTGCTCTTTGCATAATCAATTCATTGTAATCTATGTTCATTGACTTGATAATCAAGCTCCATCTGCTTTGATTATAAAGTCACAATCACCATCTCTCTGTTTAATTCAAGTTGTTTGGCACAATTTCATTATTCATGGTTTGATCTTATTGTAATTTTGGCTTGTTCGCCAAGGGAGTGTGGATCTCTCCATATCCATACCCCCTTGGTCGATTCGTTGTGGATTCATTGTTTTCTAAGTTGATTTGGTGTTATAATTGAATCTGGATCGATCTCAGCTCACTCTGTGCTTAATTCTGTAAGGCTTCTGCATATGACAACTTATATCACGCGACACAACCTGCCAAGCAGATCCTGTGTCACGCGACACAAGTTGTCATTCTGCTGAAGTCATTTTCCAATTGTAACTTGTTCTCAGCAATGTAATTGGGATGTGGCCTCCCTTATCAAATGGTTCACAAGTTGTAGTTCTCTCATGTTGAATCAATAAACAAAGCATTAATGTGCATTTTTATCACATATTTTTGTCTCACACATTTGCACACACGTTTGAATGATTTTGGATGTTGAACCTTGAAAGACTCATTTACGAGGCGTGTCGGGTGAACTCTCGGTTCTTCCCAACACGTAATCTGACCCCCCGAACCCACTTTCTCTTTTCAAAAGGTTTTCAATGTTTCCTTTAAAACGGCGTGACGACTCCTAAAATTTATTTTTCGGCGAGCATACATTCAGGTGTTAGTGCTGATGGGTGTTAAGTTACTTTTTAAATAGAAGGAAGTGGTGGTAATGGTAGTGCCTGGTTGAAGGCAATGTGGTGTCTATTTAACAAGTGTTAGTTTTTATTTACGGTGTTAGTGGTCTTCTCACTACAAGAAAGTGTGTTATTTACGACAGTTATATACGATGGACAATACGGAACCACCGTATATAACTATTATATACGGCGGGCAACACGGAGCCGCCGTGTATAATATTTATATACGGCAGACACAAGGAGCCACCGTATATAATAGTTATATACGTCGGTCAACATGGGGCCGCCATATTTAATTACCTTATATATGGTAGCTCATACGGGGACCGCCGTATATAATAGTTATATACGGCGACTAATACGGTGCCCGCTGTATATATTAATATATACCGCAAAATATAATTTCCCCAAAATTCGCACTCTCTTGTTCGCGCAAAAAACGAAATTTATCAAAATTTCCCAAAATTTTTCAACCCCCATTTCAGGGTAAACGCCTAAAATGCAGTAGGCCGTTTACCCAAAACCCAAAATACAACTACATCAAGTAAATGCCTAAAACCCAAAATTAGTTGTGTTGGTGCTTTAAGCTGTTAAAGCAAATTAGTTGTCACTTATATTTGTATTGTAATTGTGATCTTTCATATCTATTTACTTCTCCAACTTTTATTCATATCAAGAAAGTTAGTTCTGGTCCAAAACTCCAAATGTATTAAACATGGTTAATGAACTTTTTGGTTTTGGTGTATTCACTAAACCTCTTCGTCAAACGACTCTGTTTGTGTAGGTATTTTTTGTGCTTCTCCTACTGCCATTATGGTATATATACACTAGAATACAGGTATAAGTTAAATTATTATCCTGATAGGAAAGATGTAAATCTCTATTTCATTCTGATACAAACAGGGCTTTGATATGTTACTGGCACAATTTGTTTGTTTTGTTCAATTCAAATTGTAACTTTGTGACTGTCCAGTTGCTAGGAGGGACAACTATGTTGGTCTCTTAGATTTTGGATTCATAAACTTGACTGCACTTATAGTAGCAATATACATACAGGGAGTGCAGTTATTTACATTTACAATTTACAGGGAGTGCAGTTATTTATATTTGGCTGATACATTTACAAAAGTTATTTACGGCGGCCTTATATCCGCCTTAAATAGTGTTTACAAAAGTTATTTACGACAGATATAGGGACGCCATAAATAGTGTCGTTTCTTGTACTGTGAGGCGGCAGATTCAGTTTCCTCCAGGCGGACGCATCAAATTGTCAAAACGTAGGGTGACTTTCGGGTCGCGAGGCGCCAGTCTCACCTTCCCCCAGGCGGCCGCCTCACATGGTACATGTTGGGGTAATTATATTTCCTCATATACAGTGGCAATACGGCCGCCATATTTAATCTTCATCATATACGGCGGCAATACATCCGCCGTAAATACTATATACGGCTGTAGTATTAGCCGTAAATACAAATACGGCGCTACCATATACGATGCCAAATAAATTGCCTACTAGCCGCCGTATATAGTATTTACGGCGGCCCCGATTACTATACGACTGAATTTAGCCGCCGTAAATATTGCAGTTTCTTGTAGTGTCTTGAGCAATGTTAATGTATTTAACGGGTCTTAGTCTTCTTCCTAGGTGGAGTGCTGACTAGGATGACACATTGACATTCTCGTTAAGTTATTTTAACGTCATTAGTGTGTTTGTATTATATGTAAGAAAAGGATAAAGTACAAATGATTAAAATATTATTTACTTATACATTGTATAAATTATAAAAAATATAATAATACATCACGTATATTGGCCGTTGACACTTATATTTTTAGTATTAATATTGGTTTCCTAGTTCTTATATAATTTGTATTTTATTTTCCTAGTTTCTTATAAATTATTAATTCAATAGTAATATAGGGTTTAGTCTTATATTTGAATAATTGTCAAAGCATCAAACCTATTTATACATGGATTAATTTTGAATTGAGTTTAGCTGTAAGCTAATTATGTGTATTCTTCTTCTCTTTCATACCTCTTCTTGTTGATCCTTTCTTCTCAACCGCATTCTTTTTATTTTATTTTATTTTATTTTATTTTATTTTATTTTATTTTATTTTATTTTATTTTATTTTATTAATGATGGAAAGGATGCCTCTTATGCTACATTAATTGACATAAAAATAAGCTAGCACATGTCCTCAATTGGTCATCAAACGCATTCTGCTTCCTTATCTTAATTTTATGTCGGTGCTACACGCTTTTCCTAAGTTCACCATAAGAAGAAAATAAGTGCGTTGAAAATTCGGTAAAGGGGTGAGCTGTAAGTGCTCCAATTTGAGCTTGTTAGAATTTTCGTTAGAAAATTAACGAAAGTTATAACATTTCTAACAATTCCTAACTATCCTAACATTTCTAACAAAGTGAGGGTAAAATGGGCATTGTTATTTAAGGTTAAACCTTAAAAAGAATCTCAAAAAGAAAAAACAAAAGAAGAAAACCAAATATAGCAATGCCTTTGGAAACATAAACTCGGCCGCCTAATTTGAATTTTGAAAAGATTATTCTTCTTGTCCAAAGTCAAGCCGCATTTAATGAACAAAGGCACGCCGCTCGGACTTGTCCGCGCGGATGGGATTGTCATCTCGGGAGAGGGCTATAAATTGAGCCCTCCAGTACAAAAAGAAAAAAAAAACACAATTGCATCGAACCTCCGCGAAATATAGAGAGAAAACAGTGAGAATTCTTCAAGAATTGTCACCTTTTTCTCTCCAATCTTTCCCAACTCATACTCATCCACTCACTCTCATATTCAAGCCCTAAACACTCATACACTCAAGCCAAACACTCAAGAACACAAGGAAGATTGGTAAACCCTCCTCTTCCTAACCCTAAATCTCAACCATGCATGCATCTTCAAACTACAAAATGTAGTTCTTTCATCTTCTTGCTCTAGATCTAAGAAGATCACCATGGAAGACCATCTCCATGGATGATCTTCTACAAAGATCAACATTATTTTCAAAGCTTTTCTTGCTTACTTGCAAAAATGCACTTTCAAAACCCTAAAAAACCATTTTCAAGCACAAAATCTTGATTTCAAAGGATAAAATTCCCCTTCCCAAGCAAATGAAATGCTTAGTCCTAATGTACCCCAAGGATGGTTTGGTATAGTTGATTCACCACTAAAATGTCTAGTGATCACTAACCAAAACCTAGGGAAATGGGGACAAGCATGGATGCAAAACCCCCTTAAAATCATATTTTCTTTCTTGAGAAGTTGCTGTCCAGTAGCAATTTTCTCAGACCTCAGTCCATGGTCTTAATTTTTGGACACAGATGAACTTGGAATTTGGTGTTGACTACAAAATACTTTTTGTAGCCAACATCCAGAGCTTTCCAGACATATTTTTATCTTATTTTTTGGGTGAGTAAAACTCCTCTTTTCAAATTTTCTTTCAGAGGCTAGTTCATCAGCTTCTGGGAATCCAGATCTCATATCTGAGGTTTCCAGAAGGTTTTGACCCCTCAAATCTTCTCCAAAATGGAAAATTCCTTCGCACAAACTTTATTTAAGGTGTCTAGAACAACTTTCATTCTCTGAGTTTATCCAGATTATGAAGTTTTAAGACCCTTGAATCCCTTTCAAAATCAAAGGTCCACTGCCTTTCTCATTCTGGCAGAAATGGCTCTCAACTTCAAAAGGTCTTTTGAGTACCAAATCTCAATCCAAAAATCTTCCAAAAAATCATGGGATCAGTTTAAAGTCTTAAAAAGATATCCCAATTTTTACTTTTCTGTGTTTCAACTTATTTTGGCCAAAACACACACACACACACACAAATGATTTTCAGCTTGGAAGACTCGTTTTTACGAGGCGCGTCGGGTGCACACTAACGTCCTTCCCGACGCGTAACATGACCTCCGAACCTAAATCTCTAATCTCGGGCTTTTTCAAAGTTTTGGCCCTCAAAATTAAAATGGCGTGGCGACTCCGTTTTTTCGGTTTTATTTGGTTTTTCAAAGAAACGCAAAATCGAATTTTTCCCGCGAAATGGCAACACATCATCACAAAGGTGGCGACTCATTTGAGGGAACTAAGCTTTTTAATAAAAAATGGTATTCGGTATATTGGTGGAAACCACTAAATTTCCCGTTATCGCCTCCTAACACGAGTCGGGGATAAATTGTGGTCTAACAATCCCACGTACCGGTATCACCGTTTTCAAAAAAAAAAAAAAAGCTTTTGAGGGTCAAGCTTCCGTCCCGCTTTGAAAATCATTTTTTGTGTGTGTGTTGATTTTTGCACGCTTTTCATGTTGTTTTGGCCGCCTCGGAGAAAGTCAAAATTTTTGACCGTCGGAATAATGTCCCTAACTGTCGGAATTTTCGTGCTTATGTGCTCATAAAAAAAAAAAAAAAAAAAAAAAAAAAAGGATTTTCAAAAAAAAAGGAAAATTTCCAAAAAATCATGCATCATATTTTTAAGACACATAAAAAATTTCTATTTTACTCGTAAAAGAATATAGATCGCTTGCACACTACGCGCACGTGACCGTACACCGCACACTACGTCCTTAACCCGGGAAATCCTTGTCGCGGTCCGTTTGGTCTTATTACGCCTCTCGGATGAGCACAGACTACCCAAACATCCCATGGAGCCTCGTGTCGACTACGCACTTGTCCGTGACACACTTTGTCCGAGACCCGGTTGGTTTTTAGTCCGGGTCCGTGTCATGCCCCGTCCGTGTATAGACCTTTCCTTTCAAGCCTTTGTCGGCATACCGACTCAATATCTTTCGGGTCCCTAATCGCCGAAGTTCTCGCCGGTTTTCCGCCGCAGACTTTGACCAAGATATCGACCGGCGCCTTGACTTCGGCTCGATCGGCACAAATTATACACCGACTCCCAAGATTGACACCGAGTCATCAAGGATTAATGACTATTCCATGCCTAATTACGGCTTAACCGACGACAAGTCAAGATCAATCGTGGACGCTTATCGGTCCAAATCATGCCGACTTTTTGTCGAGCCCTGACATGATCTTGACTTTCGACGTCGGCCTTTGTCCGTAATTTACATCGAATGCTCGTTAAGACTCGATTACCCGCCGTACTTTTAGGATCGTTTTCTTTCGGTCGGTGGGACCCGCTTGCCCTATAGGACCCTCGCCCGGGGCTATCCACCCCCGGGAGGTCGAAATACAGTGGAATACGAGGGCTTATAGACGTAGTGACGGGGCCCACCGATCCAGAATCGAGTAGTTTGCGAAAAGAAGAGCAATCTTTTCCAACCGATTAGGTTAATAAAACATGTTTTAAGTAAACGTGAACAAATAATCGCATGTTGCATGAGCCTAAAGCCCAAACACCTTCCATTCCCAGACATCCGAACCTTCATGTCCTTTCCCCCAGCCTCCGCACAAAGCTTGGTTTCGGGCACCGGTCACCGTTTAATCGGTTGGGAAGAGTCAAGCGCATCGTCGGCCTCACCGTTTGTTCCGACTCCGGGTTTCGAATGTCTCGTATCAGCCGGTAATGATGGGGATAACGTCACTCCGCCTCCCGAGACCCCTCGGAGCCAGCAACGGTGGAATCGGTTAGCGCGATGAGGTTACGACGGGAAGCACGGCTAAACAGCCTTATGGAGGCAATTAAGAGTCACGGTCCGGCCGCCGGCCTCAATCCGAGATGGCACCTTCACCGTGGAAGAAGACGAGGATGCCAACCCCACTCTCGGCCGCCACGATTACACCCAGGATGCCGCCACCCCGCCTCCTATGGTGCCATTACAGAACCCATGCCCTCGATTTTCGGGTCGGCCTCCCCCAACCACGAGACCACCGGATCCATGCAGCCGACGGCACAAATCGGTGGGGCAAAATCAAGTACGGAATGTCTTCTCATGGTTGGGGCTATCTCGGAATGCCACAGCCTAATCGGGATCCCGCCTCGCCGGAATCGATCAATCCGGACCTTCACAAAGAATACACTACAGCTTTGGAATGCCGCCACGCCGGTTCGGGCCACGGTCAGGAATCCCTCCTCGTAACGTCTCCATCCCTGTCATCCGAATCACCAGACCGCAGCATTCCCGGGTTACACACCTTCACCACAAGCACCACGCAATTCAACAATCCGACAAGCAGCCGCACTCAAGCCTACTTACGGGCCCCACTGGAAATCCAAGTTATCCGGCCACATCGGGGCTGCCCCCACCTACTTTGCCGCTTGAAAATCAACAAAGAAGCCGCAAGGTTCTATCCTTTTGCTCGTGCTCCTACTCATGCTCCCTGTGGTAACTCACCCCGTGACAGTTTTCACCTACGTCCCCGACCGGCCGTTCCTCTCCACCCGCCCGCTTCCAAGTGGTAGCTCCTCTCTCTAGCTCGCCCACTAGCTTGAATGCCATGGTTCCGCCACAAGACCCTCATCCGGCCTGGTTCATGGAACAACACAAGGAAATGAAAGCGCAGATCGCCGAACCGGATCGCCAAGAAGTCCGCCTTCCGCCTACGCACCCGACTCCATTGTTCCTCTCCCCCACAAATTCGTGATGCCAAATCTGGATCTCTTTGATGGGACCGCATGTCCGAAACCCATTTGGACACATATACCCCGGCAATGAAAGCCAAAGGATGTACCAATCGCCAGCTGGCCGACTATTTCGCCTATCCTTGAAGTCCAAAGGCATTAAAGTGGTTCTTCCGTTTGAAACCCGAAGCCGTGGCTACATGGGACCAGATTACCAATGCCTTCACGAAAAATATAAGGCCAACTTGGAATGGGAAACAAATAGGGTTGATCTACAAACAACAAGGCAAATGGCCCCGATGAGAATGTTGGGGACTTTTACAAGCGGTGGAATCGAAACTCGGTGAAATGGCCATCCCTCCTTCCGAAGAGGAACAACTGGACATCTTCCACCATGCTTGAAACCACATTCGAGAGCCTCCTCGCTCACTTCCCATACTCGTACTTGCGGGCCATGGTTAACTCTGCAGCCTAAGTTTGAAAAGGCCTACAATCAAGAACCGGCCGCCGCACTCGCCTACGTATATCGGGCTCCTCCCGCAAACACCGCCTCGGCTTCCCGCCAAAGGCAAAGAGACGATTAACTATGCGGGACAGAATGTAATAACACGACTCCTTTTGCTCCCAGAAACCGGCCGAGCCTGCATCGCGGGTCATAAATCTCGAAAACTTTGGAATGCCCACCGAATGACATCTTTAGGGACTCAAGTGAAAGAAGGCTTGCTGCGGCCTTTGGAGAATTTCCAACCCGTAAATCCGAATGCTCCCGTGGATACTACAAAGTATTGTGCCTTTCATCAAGCTCACTGACATCCGATCGACAACCGCTTTACTCGAAAAGGCAATTCAGGGCCTAATAGAGCAAGGAAAGTTGGAAGGCCCCGAGGGGCCCAACACAGCCAAAAATCCGCCGCCACGGAACCATAATCAAAGGTGAATATGATTGAATGCGGAGAATCTTCACACGCCCAGAAGATGCCGATGAAGGTCCCCAAATACCCGTGGCCAACCTCAAGTCGAGGATCCCGACTCGGATTCCCCCTCACCTCGAGGATATCGAATCGAATCAACCCATCTTGGTCTCATGTCGTAGACTCCTTGCAAGAATACGAGGCCCGCTATTTTTCGGGTGAAGGGAAGGCCGATACCGAAGAACTGGGCCGTTCCGCTCGTAACATGAAAGAACTACTTATACAAGATGGTTAGAACAAGAAAGATTGAGCAAGAAAGTTTCCGGCGAGCACCCGTATCGGGGCTTATCAAAGAAAGAGGCCGAAGAGCATCCGGAGCTAGTACACTTCGCAAATTGGCTCTAGGAGAGCCCGAATATGATCCCGAGAACAAAGGAGAATCTAAGAGGAGGATTCCTTCTATATCCTACTCCGGTGTCAAATACGTGCCACCCCCTCTCACTCTTCCCCCGCAATTTCGGGGAGGAGAAGCTGAGTCACAATTGCCACTTCCGGGAATGGGAACATATGACAACTTTTGCGGTTGCACGCACCCATATTCCCCCAACGGGTTTGATCGACGTTCCCTCTCAGCCGAAATCCCGGTAGATGATTCCGATGACAGCAATGATGATGATGATGACGAGAGTGAAGAGTCAACTGAGGCCCCAGATCCGGAAACAATCTGGAACGATCATGAGCCCATGGGAGCCAGGCACAATGGCTGGTTATCAAGCCAGTTTACGACGAAGAAACTTCGGAAGACGAATACGAGACCGAGGACATGAAGGCCATGAAGTTTCACGGATCCGAGCACGTGGATGTCTTAGAATTCAACACCGCCTACCATGCTTTGGGGAAAGGGTTTTCAGTGTTCGATCCAGCCGATAGTCGAAGATCCGATTGAAAGAGGAAAATTAACTCCCATCCGCCCAAATGATAAAATAACCATGGTTAGATCAAATCCACCCGAACAAAGTAACACTCCTTGTTAGGGTTACCCAAGAAGAGGTCACCTTCCCCGAATGTATGTCGCCTTTCGTAGAAGTCCTAGAAACCGGCATGATACCGGATGCGCCTCCCACACGTAACGCTATAATCATCTCCAACTCCGAGTATTACGTAAGGGAATCGGAAATGGCCGCACTATACTGGGGATGAGATCGAAAAGCCGCCGAGTCCCGACAATAGCGACTCTCGCTGCATGATAACTATGAGCAAGGCCGGCCATGAGAGTGAATCGGAGGACGCCCTAGCTCGCGGGCCATCCAAGGGGCAACAACACAACCCCAAACCCAAAAGCCTCGTGACTTGGGAAGCGCTTATAAGGGCCGCCCAGAAGAAGCCGGCACCGCTCGGCCCTCGCACTGCCAGCTCGCTCCGCTGCAACCAATGGCCAATAGCCAAAAGGGCTCCCCCATTGACCCCTGGCAGCCTTGAAGAAATCCAAATAAGAAACAACCGAGGAGGAAGTTAACTGTTGACCCGATCCGGGCAAATTTTCCAAGGAATCCTAAGGCGCATAGGAAGGCCACATCAAGCACCAAAAGAAGATCGCCGCCCCTATGCTAAGGCATTTGAAACTCCCGAGACCTACGAAAAAGAGGATCCCGTGCTCACCCATTGAAGCAAACACAGCCAACATTTCCCTCTCGGTCTCTACTCACTTCGTCTTATCCTCATGTCAAGCCGGAAGAAAGCCCGGCTCGCACTCTCGTGCCTATTGATGCTACTCCCGATGATGTGGTACACTGATTGGAAACATCCACTACGGGAACATAATCACTTTCACGTATCTCGACCTCCCTCAATTTGGGGCCGATCATAATGAGCCTCTCTTCATCACAAACCCACTGGATGAACGACGCCTCCTCGGGTCTGGTTGATAATGGGTCCGGAATGAACATTCTTCCAGCAAAGATCATGAGCTTGCTTGATATCAAGACTACGTACTTGAAGCCTTCTTCTCTCACTGGTCAAAGCTTACGACTCAACATCCCGAGCAAATCCTCTGAGTTGCTACTTTAGACCTCCGGTTTGGACAGAAATTGATACCTGTGGAATTCCAGTTATCGACATCCCGATTACTTTCAATGCCCTCGTCGGGAAGACCTTGGCTGCACCAAGTCAAAGGGTCGCCTCAAGCCTCCACCAAGTGTGTGAAATTCGTCTCGAATGGGGATCCGACGACCATTTACTGAGATTTAGTCACTTTAGAGGGCACAGATACGGGCGGAATACCTATTCTCGGGAAATCAAACATGACGAGGAAGGTCACATGCTAACGGGCTTCACGGTCGAGCCTCCCAAGGCCCAAGTGTGCAACATAGATCCGACGGTCACTCGGGATAAAATCCCACCGGTCTTGAAAATGATGAGAAAATGAGCTATCTACCCGGCCTCGGTGCTGGGAAGCACCAACAAGGAACTCACAAACTCATCGAAGTGAAAGGACGTAATACTCGCCATGGCACGGGATATGAGGCCTCCTCAGTGGACACTGCAAAGGGAAAAAGATTTGAAGCTGCCACGAGAAAGGTCCCGCCGACAACCCTAAATCTCTCCCCTTCAGCTCCTAATTTGGCCGACTACTTTGTAAAGGGTCCCACACAACCAGGAAACATCACAGAGCCCACTCCTACGGAAGGATGGCTAAAGCTACAGGATAGCCTCAACAAGTTTAGAGGAACCAAGGCTAACCCGGTCCGTAGAATGTTCCTGGACCTACCCAAGATACCGGGGGGTACCACTACCATGAAGAGTGAGTATACCTTCGGGCGTGCCCGACCCGGTGGAACAGTTCGAGAAGCTCACAACCACTATTCCTACGCCCAGAAGATCCGAAACCCGAATTCGAACCGACAAAGGCTAAAAGCTAAGGCCACGGAATTTCCCTCAAATGATTGGGATGGTCTGGTTATGCAAAGAATTGTTCAAGAAGAAGTCCAGTGCGACCTGATTGATCTCGGCTTCGGTCCAAGAGATGATAGCAGCAATTGAGAAGGGAAAACAAAAAACAAGACAGCTTCCCGAGTCATGAGGCCACCAACAAGAAAGCCGCTAAAAAATTGGGAAAACCTCTCGAGCCCGTCCGCGACTAAGGAGGAAATGATCACCAAGCTTGGATTGGTACCCCGTCCCTTTGTGTCAATCTAGGACAAGTCCTCCCAGTCTCTCTCTGTTAAGATCGAGTCTCTAGGGTCGTCCGATGGCCTTACGCCTGAAGACTACGAGTCTGTAGCAAGCACTGTATTCCCTTTCGTTTTCAATGAAATGACGAACCTTTCTGAGTATCCCTTGATTTGCCACTAATGATGAATTAATTAATAAAAAAAATTTTAATAATAATTCATTAGATAAAGAAGCAGACACATTAAACAAAAAAAAAATCAAACAACAAAAAAAAAAATCTTTAAGCAGGTTGTCTGGAAGAGGAAAATCGAGCCCAAGCTGCCGAAGAGATTTTGACGAGTGTGAATTTGGGAACTGCGGAAGAGCCTAAAGAGACGCAGATTGGTCATTTCTTCGAAGGAAGTGGAAAGGATGCTCTGCAAAATCCTACAAAATCCTCAATTCAAAGAAAGTCGCCCTCTTCATCAAAGAAAACATCATGTGCAGATACGGGTTGCCCGAAATCATTTCGTATAATGGATCCCACTTCGAAGGGGAATGTGACGAGGTTCTTGGCGGGAATTCCGAATAACCCGTCACAAGTCATCTCCTTACAGCCCCAAACCAACGGAGCTGTCGAAGCAAAGCAAACAAGACTCTGGAAAATATCATCCGAAAATGGCCGTCCAAGGTAGAGATTGGCCCGAGAAGTTACACCTAGCACTATGGGGCTACGTAACATCAGTCGTAACGGCAACTGGGAAACACCTTTTGCCCTCACATACGGAATGGAAGCCGTACTCCCAATCGAGCCGGGAAATACCTCGCTCCGTATACCGGGCTGGAAAGCCAAATCAACGAGGTCGAATGGCTCCAGAGTCGCCATGACGAACCGGCCCTACCTGGACGAACGCCGATCTGAAGGCCATGGAACACATCCGGGCCTACCAAGGAAGAATGGCGAGCCTTCGACAAGAAAGTAAAGCATCGGGAGATCCGAGAAGGTGATCTCGTTCTAAAAGAAAAGCCCCGATCCGTATCAACCCTCTCGCAAATGGGAGCCTCGTATGGGTCGGGCCATATGTCGTCCGAGAAGATCTTCTCCGGAGGAGCCATGCAACTTGCGGACCTCGATGGGAATCCCTTTGTACACCCAGTGAATGGTGACAAGGCTGCGCGAGATACTACGCGTAAAAAAAAAAAAAAAAACAAAAAAAAAAAAAAACAAAAAAAAAAAAAAAAAAAAACAAAAAAAAAACAAAAAAAAAAAAAAAAAAACAAAAAAAAGAGTGCTAAAAGAGTAATACCCAACTAGGTTAGAAACCCGAAAAGGGCGGCCTAGGTAAAAACAGGTTGCACCAAAAAAAAAAAACAAAAAAAAAAAACAAAAAAGAGTTCACCGGGTTGAACTACGAAGACCTGAGCTCCTCAAAATGAGGGGAACGTAGGCGGCGGAAACGGTTCGGTCTAAAGCACAAATAAAAGCCATACTTTGGCATCAATACAATTGATCGAGACCATGAAAGCGTCTCGAAGAACTCTAAAGCAATTCAAATACTCATTACAAGTTAAAAAGCTCTTTGATGAGTCTAAGCCCGATTCATTCCTACAGCGGCAACTGCTAAAGAAAACTAAGATACATAATCAAACTAATGCTGTCATGGCAAGAAAGGGATACTTGGAAACCTCGTAGTCACTCCAAGCCACTCGTCTTGGCCTCTCCCTTCTTCTTCCCCTCCGAGTCTTTCTCTTACGAACCGGAAAAATGTCGGTATTCCTCCTACCAAGCTCTGGTATAGGAACAGGTCTATCAAACCGGCCTCTGTCGTGGCCTTAGTAGCCCTAGCGTCATCCCTCATCTCCTGTAACCTAGCCGGTAACATAGGAGCCCTCCTCTCCTGTCTCTTGACGTAAGCCTCATAATCAGTCACGGCGTCTCCGCTCCCCGGGGTCATGAGGATCCGGCCCTCGCCTCGGCCCTCCTCCTCTCGAGCTTGATCGGGTCCTCCGCACTCCATAATGGCCTCACGCCGTCTCAAAATAGCCACCTGAGTCTCTCCTGCATGCCCCTCGTACCAATCCAGTACCAAGTGGTCAAGAACACCGGTCTCGGACGCCCGAGAATGACCCGAGGGGAAAGGCATCATACCTCCATGCTCGGGAAAGAAATGGAAACACCGAGGGATCATCCATGGAAACGAGAGCCACCACCACCGTGGCTATATCATCAAAACCCTCCAAAGGAACCTGCTCCAAGCCAAACTGTCTCGGGACCCGGGCCGGAATATAGAAGCCGGACCGAGAAAGCCCGGAAGCATAACCACACGGGACCCGTCTGAAGCACTCTGCGAGTCTCCACCCGCCAATGAGGTACCAACCATCGATATCTTCGATGGGCGACCCGCCATCCAACGCTCCCACGAGCCCCGATCATCAAAATCTACATCAACACCTCTCCTGGCAAAAGTCCAAGGCCTGATCATATCGAGGTTTCCCGAAGAACCCCCAAACGCTCCATCACCCACAATGTGGGTCAAGAGAAACGGGCTGCCCCCGTGCATGTACCGCCCGTCCGGCAGCTAATGCATCGAGAGCATGAAAAGTCTCCCCAAGAATCAAAGGAACGACATCTACTGCCTGGGCGGCAGTGAACGACAACATCCGGCGAGACCGATGGCGGATCCCAAAGGAATAGACCATGAACAGGGGTGCCAAACATACAAAGTGCAAAGGCATCCCAATAGGCATCATCCACCAAGCCTAGGCCCCTAAAATCGGGAAGACCGGAAATATCGAGATGATCGGGACCGCGGATCATACCTTGCGCTTCCTCCCGGGAAAGATGAAGGAGGACGCACAATCTGTCGGCAAAAGAAGCCCCTCCGGCAAAGGGACCGCTATCTCTTCCACCTCCGACCTCCAAGCAAGGCCTGAAATTCTTCGACAGTCGGAACAATCTCGTTGAAGGAAAGGCAAAAGACATGCCTTCTAGTATCCCAAAACGAAGAAGAAGCTCTTAAGAGGTCATAATCCGGAACCAATTCTTTGAGAGACCACAAGCACCTCACCTTGTACCGTTCTTCAAAGAAAGACCTTCTCTCTTGCATAATTTCCCTACCAAATCCTTGAACTTGTTGAAAAATGACATTTGGGATTCTTGGGATAACTTTGAGGGAGCTTTTCTAAGGTTTTCCATGGTTTTTCTCTCTTCCTCCCCGAAAATGGCTGTTTGACTCGGAGGTTGAAGAAGATATTTGAATTTGAAATAAAGCAAAGCCAGATTTAAAGCAAAATCAAAGGACAGGTGTCGAGACGCGGGTCCCCTCCGCGCGGACATGTTTTCATCATCGAAAAATCTCGCAGCGGTTCAAGTTTGCTACACCAAAAGAGGAATATTTTGTCCCGGTCGCTCGAAACCCGTGCAAAAAAAAAAAAAACTCCCCAAACCGGTCCATATACCAAACACCCTTGCAAAAAAAAAAAAAAAAAAAAAAACAAGGCTCATGCAACACTGCATTCATATTGCATTGCATTCATAAAATAAAATCCTAAATCATTACATTCCAAAAAAAAAAGAGTGTGCATAAAAAAAAACATTCATAAAATAAAATCCTAAATTATTACATTCCAAAAAAGAGAGTGTGCATAAAAAAAAAAACAAACAAACATAAATAAAATCCTAAATTATTACATCAAAAAAAAAAATGTGCATAATCCGTACAAATCTAAATCTCAAAAAATCAATCGGAGTCTCCAGCGCCCGATGTCTCCCCCGGCCCCTCTTGCGACTCGGGCCCGCCTCGTCGGGAGCCCCGAAAGTCTCGGGCTCGGAATCGTCCTCATCTCCGAAAAGAGGCTCGTCGGGACCAACCGGCACACTCGATAGGGTAAACCCGGATCCACTGAAGAAATCGAATCCGAAGGTGAAGGCGTCCGACTCCTGAACATACGGAGACGACCCACCATGCCGCCAGACGTGTCCCTGCCCGTACGGATCCCCAAGAATGACGTGATCCGAAGGCAGTGCCGCGCGGTGATCAATGAGAGGAGAAAGAGGGGTCTCGGAAGAAGTCTCCGAGGGAATAGGAGAAGCCTCCCGTCTGACAGGCGCCGGCCGTGGTCGCCTCGCTCTAGCTCGAGGAGCCGCAAGCGACCATCCTCCTGATGAATCTCTTGGCCCCGATCACTTGCTTCGTCAGCTTCTCGACGACCACCTCCGAAAACTGCACAAAAGCAAAAGCGTCAAAAAAAAAGTGATGCTAAAGATGATGAAACAAAAGAAAGAAAAGAAGGGGAAAAGGTGAAGCCATACCTTCATACCCGGACGAGGCCGGAAAGCTCGTGGAAGCCGCTCGGGTGAGGATCTGCACCCTCAATCGGACCCCATCCTGGATATAGGAAAAATCCGTCCGAGGGTACCGCGGGATCCCAAGCCCCTCCCTATCCAGAACCTGAGGCATCCTCAGCCTCCTCAAGACGAACGTCGCATATGGCTCAATCGCCACGAAGTCCGAGAAGTCTTTGGCTCGCTCGGTAATCATCCCAGTCACGGACCGATCGCTCGGGTGCATCATATCGGCGGGAGGCTCCACCGGTGTCCTCAAAGGCGAGTTCACGCCATGCCGGCGCGTCACCCTCTCTCCCGAGATAATAGGCATCGCAGTCGACCCCTCAAGATCCTCCTCCTTTGCCGAGATCTCGGCGCCGCTCTCGCCTCTTCACTGCGCTTACCTCAAAGCGATCCCGGGGAAGAATATCATCCCCTCATCCGTCTCGGCCTCCCGTCAAAGGAAGGCAATCCGCGTACCGAGGGTCGTACGCCCCCTGGAGCTTATCTTCTCCCGGGCATGCTTGGACCAAGACTGCATGGCCGGATACGCCCGACGTACTCCGCCGGGTGCCGCCACACCGTGACGTGGAAAAACTCCAACGCCCGCCACACACGAAGGTAAAAATCCTATCAATCCGGTGCAAATAAAAGTGTGTGCTCAAAAGAAGAGAGGGAAAGCAAAAGAGAGCTTATACCTCCGTGGCAAACTCGAAGCGATACTGAGGAGCTCACGGCCTTCCGGTGTACCTATCAAGAGCAAAATAAAGCTCTGCCCGGCCCGGCCTCTCCCCACGAGACATCTCAGGCCGTCTCCATGTCCTCCAAGGACCTCGGCAAGGCAAAGACGCCGTCCCCTCGGCATGCCCAAAGAGCGTGCTCGAGAAAGCAAACCACAAGAAGGCCACGGCAATCGATCGGCGCCTATCCTCTCCTCCCGGCCTCATAACTCGCTATGGTCTCCACGATCTTGCCATAGACCACGGCATACTCCATCCCCATCCCTTTTTGGGAATAGGGAAAATCCCGTAAGAGCACTGCGAGATCGGCATCGCGTAGCCATCCCGCCACTCAATGCTACGTCCATTAAAGGACGGGCCCGTAATCGCGGCATAGTCGGAGGGCGTAGCGTAGCCTCGCCCCGGAAGAAGTGGAAGGTGTGGGTCGCGTCCCACCAAAGGCCGCGCCGCAGCAAACATCAAGCCCTTGCTCTTAGGGAACTTGACCGGTCCCCTCAAGCACTCGACGAACTCCCGAGCCCCGTCTCGACAACAATGTCTCGGACTCGGCAAAGCTCCTCGACCCGCATCCAGGAAGCCAGGTCCCACAAGTCAATCACAGACTCCACCGATCCTCGAGTCTTCATCTTGTTCAGCTGCTCCGTCACAAAACGGTTTCCGCCCTGTAAAAAAAAAAAGAAGAGAAAATGTCAAAAAGATTGCATTTGCATTTACATTAAAAAAAAAAAAAAGAAATTCGACAAAGATAACAAAGATACAATGAGCATAACCCCATTTTTCTCGCATAAAAGAAAACAGTTTTCAGCAAGTCCCAATGCATTCATCAAAAAAAAAAAGAAAGATGCATTCCTACGGAAGTAAAAACTCCGTCCCATTTTCAAAAAAAATGCATACATGCATATCATCCATCTTACATGCAACGGGAGGAAAAATCCGTCCCACTTTTCAAAAATAAAAAATCCTAAACATACATACATCTCATATTGGCAAAACGCCCATTCTTTCCAAACAAAATGCATGCATTGCATCATCACTCATCACTATCAAAATTCAATTTCAAAAAAAAAAAGAAATCACAATTCTTCGAATTTTCACATGTAATTTTCAAATTAAAAAAAAAAAAATGTGGCAAAAATGCCAATTCTTTTCCCCAAGCAAAGTGCACATTTTGGGTTACTCATATACTCATTACAACATGCAAAGCATCAAAATCAAGATTCAAAGCCAAGAACATCAATCATTCAAATTTTCAAAAAAAAAAAAATTCAAAAATCACCCAAAAATTTCAAGCAAGAAATCGACAAAGGGATCAAAGGGTTTCAAAGTATACCGTTCGGAGATGCGGATCCGAAGCCCAATGTTGCCAAGCATCGGGATAATGCTCCTCCGTAACCGATTGCGAGAGATTGTAATGCCTCCTCATCCGGACGAGCTCCAATCGCCTCTCCGCTACCGGGCCACGTCCTTGGCCTTGAAAAGCGCCTTCCCCGTGTTCCATTGCTCAAAAAATCGAAGAAATCGGAAGAATTTTGAAGCTTAAATGGCCAAAAATGGCGGATTTTGCAGTTTTTCTCTCTCTGCTCTCGACAATTTCAAAAATTGGACTGAGGAAGAAGAAGGGCGTTGGCCCTAATTAATACCCCTGACTTTCCATCCCTATCCGCGCGGATAGGATTGCAAGGGTCAAAATGACCCCTTTTGCCCCTTAAAATTTCAGGACTCTGCAATTCGGTCCCGACTTGACAAAGTTAACCAAAGTTAACCAAAGTCGGCCCCTTGTCAAAGAAAATTACCCCGGCGAGTCAAACGTAAGACCGAGTGCCCCGAGAAAGATAACGAGATCCCGTATCTTTCATCAAAATTACCCCGGCGATCAAACGTAAGACCGAGTGCCTCGAGAAAGATAACGAGATCCCGTATCTTTCATCAAAATCTCCCCCGGCAGTCAAACGTAAGACCGAGTGCCTCGAGAAAGATAACGAGATCCCGTATCTTTCATCAAAATTACCCCCGGCAGTCAAACGTAAGACCGAGTGCCCCGAGAAAGATAACGAGATCCCGTATCTTTCATCAAAATTACCCCGGCGATCAAACGTAAGACCGAGTGCCTCGAGAAAGATAACGAGATCCCGTATCTTTCATCAAAATCATTCTCGGCGATCGAAACGTAAGACCGAGTGACCGAGAAAGATAACGGATCCCGTATCTTTCATCAAAATTATCCCCTGAGTCAAACGTAAGACCGAGTGCCCCGAGAAAGATAACGAGATCCCGTATCTTTCATCAAAATTACCCCGGCGATCAAAGCGTAAGACCGAGTGCCTCGAGAAAGATAACGAGATCCCGTATCTTTCATCAAAATTGCCCGGCGATCAAAGCGTAAGGCCGAGTGCCTCGAGAAAGATAACGAGATCCCGTATCTTTCATCGAAATTGCCCCGGCGATCAAACGTAAGACCGAGTGCCAGAAAGATAACGAAATCCCGTATCTTTCGTCAAAATTACCGGCGATCAAACGTAAGACCGAGTGCCCCGAGAAAGATAACGAAATCCCGTATCTTTCATCAAAATTACCCCCGGCAGTCAAACGTAAGACCGAGTACCCTGAGAAAGATAACGGATCCCGTATCTTTCATCAAAATCTTCCCCGGCAGTAAAACGTAAGACCGAGTGCCCCGAGAAAGATAACGAGATCCCGTATCTTTCATCAAAATTGCCCCCGACAGTCAAACGTAAGACCGATTTCCCAGACAAATACGTCTGATTTTCCCCAGACAAATACGTCTGATTTTCCCCAGCAAAGGCTAACGAAATCCCCAGCAAAATTAACGGAATCTCAAAAGCCAACGGAATCTCGAGTAGTACTCGAACTACGAAAGGGCTTGATTCCCACTAGGGATACGTAGGTAGCCTATCATTAGGTCCAGCCCCTCGACCAAAACGGTCACCCTCTCCTTCGGCAGCAGACGAAGTCCACCGAAAGGCCATTTCAAATCAAGGTCCGAGGCGCCTAAAAAGCCATCATCATCAAGGTCCGAGGCACCTAAAAAGCCATCTCCAAGGTCCGAGGCACCTAAAAAGCCATCATCATCAAGGTTCGAGGCACCTAAAACGCCATCTTCAAGGTCCGAGGCACCTAAAACGCCATCTCCAAGGTTTGAGGCACCTAAGACGCTATCACTAGGAAAACAATAAATCGCAATCATCCCCAGCAGAGACCGAAAATGGTCATTCCTATCCCCAGCCGAGCGGATAGCCATCAGACCGAAAATGGTCATCTCTTATCCCCAGCAGAGTTTCTCTCCAGCCCGGCCTGTAGAACTCGCTCATCGGAGTTCGAGGCACCTAAAACGCCATCATCTCCAAGGTCAAAGACCCGAACTACGACTGGCTTGATTCCCATTCGGGATACGTAGGTAGCCTATCGCTAGGTTCAGCCACCCGATCACTCGATCATCCTGCCAAATATGGAGCCTTACTCTTATCGACGACCCCGCTTCCTTCGAAAGCGCCGTCGCCGAGGGGCTACTGTAAGTGCTCCAATTTGAGCTTGTTAGAATTTTCGTTAGAAAATTAACGAAAGTTATAACATTTCTAACAATTCCTAACTATCCTAACATTTCTAACAAAGTGAGGGTAAAATGGGCATTGTTATTTAAGGTTAAACCTTAAAAAGAATCTCAAAAAGAAAAACAAAAGAAGAAAACCAAATATAGCAATGCTTTGGAAACATAAAAACTGGCCTAATTTGAATTTTGAAAAAGATTATTCTTCTTGTCCAAAGCAGAAGCTGCATTTAATGAACAGTGCACGCTGCCTGGACTTGTCCGCGCGGATGGGATTGTCATCTCAGGAGGGCTATAAATTGAGCCCTCCAGTCACAAAAAGAAAAAAAAAACACAATTGCACCGAACCTCTGGCGAAATATAGAGAGAAAACAGTGAGAATTCTTCAAGAATTGTCACCTTTTTCTCTCCAATCTTTCCCAACTCATACTCATCCACTCACTCTCATATTCAAGCCCTAAACACTCATACACTCAAGCCAAACACTCAAGAACACAAGGAAGATTGGTAAACCCTCCTCTTCCTAACCCTAAATCTCAACCATGCATGCATCTTCAAACTACAAAATGTAGTTCTTTCATCTTCTTGCTCTAGATCTAAGAAGATCACCATGGAAGACCATCTCCATGGATGATCTTCTACAAAGATCAACATTATTTTCAAAGCTTTTCTTGCTTACTTGCAAAAATGCACTTTCAAAACCCTAAAAAACCATTTTCAAGCACAAAATCTTGATTTCAAAGGATAAAATTCCCCTTCCCAAGCAAATGAAATGCTTAGTCCTAATGTACCCCAAGGATGGTTTGGTATAGTTGATTCACCACTAAAATGTCTAGTGATCACTAACCAAAACCTAGGGAAATGGGGACAAGCATGGATGCAAAACCCCCCTTAAAATCATATTTTCTTTCTTGAGAAGTTGCTGTCCAGTAGCAATTTTCTCAGACCTCAGTCCATGGTCTTAATTTTTGGACACAGATGAACTTGGAATTTGGTGTTGACTACAAAATACTTTTTGTAGCCAACATCCAGAGCTTTCCAGACATATTTTTATCTTATTTTTTGGGTGAGTAAAACTCCTCTTTTAAAATTTTCTTTCAGAGGCTAGTTCATCAGCTTCTGGGAATCCAGATCTCATATCTGAGGTTTCCAGAAGGTTTTGACCCCTCAAATCTTCTCCAAAATGGAAAATTCCTTCGCACAAACTTTATTTAAGGTGTCTAGAACAACTTTCATTCTCTGAGTTTATCCAGATTATGAAGTTTTAAGACCCTTGAATCCCCTTCAAAATCAAAGGTCCACTGCCTTTCTCATTCTGGCAGAAATGGCTCTCAACTTCAAAAGGTCTTTTGAGTACCAAATCTCAATCCAAAAATCTTCCAAAAAATCATGGGATCAGTTTAAAGTCTTAAAAAGATATCCCAATTTTTACTTTTCTGAGTTTCAACTTATTTTGGCCAAAACACACACACACACACACACACAAATGATTTTCAGCTTGGAAGACTTGTTTTACGAGGCGCGTCGGGTGCACACTAACGTCCTTCCCGACGCGTAACATGACCTCCGAACCTAAATCTCTAATCTCGGGCTTTTTTCAAAGTTTTGGCCCTCAAAATTAAAATGGCGTGGCGACTCCGTTTTTTTCGATTTTATTTGGTTTTTCAAAGAAACGCAAAAATCGAATTTTTCCCGCGAAATGGCAACACATCATCACATGAGCGCTTACAAAAGAAGCAAAATGACATTGAATATGAACAAAGGCCGAGAGCTTAAGAAACAAAAGAATGCACACTTAACAACCCCAAAATAGGTAAATACCTGGCCCCATCTCCACCAAAAGTTACTGCATTGCATAACCTTGAGATATATCAAATGAATGTAATGAGAACTTTCTTGAATGGAGAGTTGGAAGAAGAGATATACATGAAACAACCCGAAGGGTTCATAGCTCCTGGAAAAGAGCAAAAGGTGTGTAAACTTGTAAAGTCACTGTACGAACTAAAACAAGCACCTAAACATTGGCATGATAAGTTTGACCGAACGATGTTGTCGAATGGATTCAAAATAAATGAATGTGACAATTGTGTCTACATTAAAGGAACATCTGAATCATTTATAATTGTTTGTCTTTATGTAGACGACATGTTGATAATGGGAAGTACTCATGAATTGATCATGAATACTAAAGACATGCTAAAGAAACTTTTTTTTTTTTGAGGCTTGCCCACCTCGAGTCAAGCCCCTTTTTGTGTAAGTCAATTTACTAACAAGTCCATCAATTCTCTGAAATTCCCTTAAAATTCCCACCCCAGAGGCGCCTAATATTAACTAGGGAGGGATAATCATCCACTCTAACCACTGGGGGGAGTCGAACCCAGGACCTCCGTGTTGGTGTCCCAGTGCTCTGGCCATCAGGTCAAGTCCTGATGGTTGCTAAAGAAACATTTTGAAATGAAAGATATGGGATTAGCTGATGTTATATTAGGAATAAAAATTTTTAGAACATCAGAAGGAATAATCCTATCACATTCTCATTATCTTGAAAATGTTCTTCGAAAATTCAATGACATAGATTGTCCTCCGGCTAAGAATCCAGTAGACTTGAATCTACACTTAGTCAAAAATTTAGGTGAATCAGTTTCTCAACTGGAATATGCTAGGATAATTGGAAGTCTAATGTACTTAACAAATTGTACACGTCGAGACATCGCATATTCAATGAGCAAACTAAGCAAGATCACAAGTAATACTAGTAACGATTATTGGAAAGCCTTAACAAGAGTGTTAAGGTATCTAAAGTTTACAATGAATTATGGGATATTTTATAGAAGATACCCGGCAGTATTAGAGGGATACTGTGACGCTAACTGGATATCAGATACAAAAGACTCCAAATCCACAAGTGGATATATTTTCACAATAGGTGGAAGAGCAGTGTCATGAAAATCCTCCAAACAAACATGTATAGCTCGATCTACAATGGAATATGAGTTTATAGCCCTAGACAAAGCTGGAGAAGAAGCTGAGTGGTTAAAGAATTTGTTGGAAGATATTCCTTATTGGAACAAACATGTGCCTGCTGTACCTATATATTGTGATAGTCAGTCAGCAATAGGAAGGGCACATAGTAGTATGTATAATGGTAAGTATAGACACATTCGTCGTAGACATAATACCATCAGACAATTGATATCAAATGGTATTATCACTGTTAACTATGTGAAGTCAAAGGATAATCTAGCGGATCCACTTACAACAGGTATAAACAGAGATCAAATGTTTAAATTGTTAGGAGGAATGGGTTTAAATGCCACAACAAAAGAACTTTCTTAGCGGACACTCAACCTTGAGATTTGGAGATCCCAAGACCTTGGTTCAAAGAGACAACTAAGTTTTGAGAGTTCAGTAGAAACACTTGAAACATGTTTCATACTCATTCCTAGAACATCCAAGTATATGTGCCTGCAACAGTGGTGAGGGTAAGTTTCTTAACTTTTAATGATTCCTATACCTAGGTGGTGGAGTAGCAGGATACTCTTTATAGCAGATCACCTATATAAGTGAGAAGTTATAACGGTCGCTTCTAAATGGAACACTTATGAATGAGATACAATCCAGGGCCGAAATTGACAAAAACGTAAAAATAAAAAAGTGTTAGAATTATTATTGTGTAAATATTATTGTCTTTGTAGACACTAAACAGTCAGTTGGTTCAAAGCATCACGCTACTAAACGACTAGTATATCCGATAGTATCTTGCTAAGGAAGGTTCAAGGTCACAAGATACCGATCCTGATGCAATAATAGTTTGCCAGAATTTCTGAATGATTTTGCAGTCATGCACGCATTATTATCATTCATGTGGGGGATTGTTGGAAATTGGTATAGGAAATTAGGCTGACCTAACTTTGAAAATAATTCCAAGAGTTTCATTTTATGGAAAATGAATTTAAGTTGCAAATTATTAATCTATGTTCGGAGTAGATTTACGTGGTATATTTATTTCTTCAAAACCAATTTCAGGTGAATGAGAAATTAATGCCTAAAGTTAGCAACTTAAACTAATAGTTGAAGAGTAAATGGGAAATGGGAAGTTATATCCCACATTGCTAAGAAAGGGAATTAAAGACACCATATTAATGTGAGCATCAAAGGAGGAGTCATCAAGTTGTTTCCTCCTTGGGCCAATCAAGTGGATCACTGGGTCATCCATTGTAGCCCAATAGTGCCAATTTGGACTAGCTACAAATTGACACAAGACCCGCAAAGTGCGCGAAGGCGAAATGGGTGATTTAGGGCGCACTTTTCACTTCGCACGTACGCATCGGTCGTTGGGAGTTGTGGAGCCTTAAACTATTGACAAAGTTCGGCTCGATAGTGGTTCAGACCATGGTTCGGTTGGGCTAGGTTCGAAAGGTTCAGTCCAGTCCGGAGGGTTGTGGGTTCGGTTGGTGGGCTACACACGGGATTGGGCTCGGCTCGTATTGGACCTGAAGCGACCCAGATCGAAAAGGCTCGCCGATTCAGAACGGATGGGTTTGGTGCTGGCTCAGCCCGCCTGAACTGCACTCTCCAATCCAATCTGATTCAACGGTGGAGATTGCACCTGGTGCAATTATGACTATTCTGAAAAGGCACCCCTGCCTCTTCAGAAACTATAAATAGCCCCCCAAAATGTTTGTTTGATTCATTCCATCATCCAATCATTAGATAAATCCGTTAGTTAAAGCATATTGAAGCATTCTTTCTCCTTCAAAGTCCAGAAATATCGAACACCGTTAGTTCGCAGCTTGCCGGCCCTACAATAACAGTATGTTTTATTACTTTGTTTTCATTAAAAATGCGAGACTTTTCTATTATCATGTAATATTAACTATGTTGTTATAAATATTGGTATGTTTGTAATTTATGTTGAATGTATTTTGTATATATTTTAATATATTCGTCTAACTTTGTCTCAAATAATTATCCAATTATAAAAATAAAAATATTTAAAACTAATTTTAAATGATAAAAATTTAATTTTTCATTTATATACAAATAAGATGTAACTTTTAGAAAATTAAAAGAGCTAATTTGCAACTTTGAAATGTGACTTCAAAAATGAAGGGAGTGAATAGTGTTAGTTCAAATTTGAAGTAACACTATTCACTCCCTCCATTTTTTAAGGAGGAAATGAAATCCATTGAATTGAAGGAGTGAATAGTGTGAAATTTGAAGAAATGAAGCCAAAAATGAAGTCCATCGGAAATGCTCTTACACCATAAACTACCCGAAACAATTTTACAGCGGAATTTAAAAGCAAAACAAGCGAACACATGTTTTAATAAAAAAATCTACATCAATATATATTGTGGACAAAAAAGCTTCTCGTAAAGCCAATGATTTGTACATTCGTCACAGAGGATAAGCAAACACCAAACACTCAAAAACAAAAGTTCATAGAGAACTTGTGTTACAAAATGATGATGATGTCAAAAACATTCATATCAGTCCAAATCCAGCAGCAGGTTGTATTTTGGATGAGTGAATATCCTGAAAAAGAATAACCAACACGTAATTAAGCCGAGGCTTCACCGGCGAATGTCCTCCGGCGTGAGAGTAAGTATTTGTGTTTAGAAAGAGAAATCAATAGATAAAAGTTTAGAGTCAAAAGACGTGTTACCAAAATAATGTGAATTATAACTTGTATTTATAGGCATAGCATAGTAGAGTCCATGTTGAATATGTTGGAAATGGATAACGGAAAGTTAAGTTTAACTTAACGTTGATCTAGTTTCTAACGGAAGTTCGTTATGTGTTAACGGAACTAGTTACAAATGGTAATCTACATCTGTTGTAGATTATATATAACTCATTTAATGTCTCAAAACCATTTAGGGTGAATGAGAATTAATGATAAAGTCTTTTGTAACTTAACAAGAGTTAAATATTGGGTCAAAGTTTGATTTGGGTTGGTCCCAAAATTGGGGTGGACTTGTTGTGGCTAAAGGGCTGACGAGCAGGCTGAAGAAGTGTTTGCACGGTCGTGCACGTGTCTAGGACACGGCCGTGCACCGTGCCTTGGCTTGCCACACGGCCGTCTTTGAGCCTTGAACTCGGCCGTGCATATTGCCTCGCACGGCCAAGGTGCAAGCTTCATTTGACACGGCCGTGCAAATGCTGTTATACCCGAAAAGTTGTGACTTTTCAAGGGAAAAGCCACCAAACCCTTTGACTCTCCTTATATACTTCCCTTCCGAATTTCAATTCACTCATACTGTATTTCTACCCTTCCTAACCTCTAGTGAGATAGATAAACATACCCAAATCATTGGCATCTTGTTGCATCAAATCTTTCAAAGTCCAAAGTTCTAAATAGTGAGTAGTTCGTAGAGTTACCAATTTGGAGTGCTCCTATTGGTGATTATAAGTCGTTTTATCTCACGAGAAGTTTGCCATTTAAACCGTAAGCACCTGTGCGGGGCAAATACTTCTTACGGAAATTGTGCTACACAAGACTCGACTTCCTAAATTGTTCTTCCCAATTTCCGTTAGTTTTTTCTGTCAAGTTTTCCGTTAAGTTTGAAGAGGCCACACATAAGATCCAACAATCGTAAGAAGTATTTTGACGCTTCTTCAAGATCATCAAGATGGCAAACGAGAAAGACTCCACCGAATCAAGTCAAGGGAATGTGACGCCTCCATCGCAAGGTGATACTACATTCAACAATGTTGCTTCCGCTCCTACAACTCATCACATCAGTCATGGTGAGAAACTCGCTAAATTCACTGGTGTGGATTTCAAGAGATGGCAACAGAAGATGCTCTTCTACTTGACCACCCTAAGCTTGCACCGCTTCTTAAAGGAAGATCCTTCGGCGGTAGAAAAAGGTGATCCGGACCCCCAAAGGCAAATGGCAAAGGAGGCTTGGGCTCACGGTAATTTTCTTTGTAAGAACTATATCTTGAATGGACTTGAAGATGCACTATACAATGTGTATAGTACAGTCGAGTTAGCCAAGGCGTTGTGGGACACCTTGGAAAGGAAGTACAAGATCGAGGATGTCGGGTCAAAGAAATTTGTCGTCGGTAAGTATCTTGACTTTATGATGGTCGATTCCAAATCGGTAACAACTCAAGTAGATGAATTCCAAATCATTCTACATGGGCTTGATGCCGAGGGGATGATCATGAATGATCCATTTAAGGTGGCTTCTATCATTGAAAAGTTGCCTCCTTCGTGGAAGGATTTCAAGAACTATCTCAAGCATAAACGCAAGGAGATGTCCTTGGAAGACATTGTTGTTCGTCTTCAAATAGAAGAGAACAATAGAATGAATGAGGCCAAAGTTGCTAAGGGCAAGATGGAGGCTAAGGTCAATCTCGCCGAGGCTAGCACGAGTGGTACAAAGAGAAAGCATTCCGAAACTGCCGGGAATGCTAAGAAAGGGAAGAAGAAGATCTCCAAGAAGTTCAAGGGGTCTTGCTATAATTGTGGCAAACCGGGCCACTTGTCAAGGGATTGTCGTCTCCCGAAGAAAGAGGCGAACAATGTTGACCACATGGACCTAGACTTTGCAGCGGTTGTCTTTGAAGCCAACGTTGCAAATTTGGAGGAGAACCCTAAAGCGTGGTGGATAGATACCGGTGCTACCCGCCATATTTGTGGTAACAAGGAAAGTTTCTCCTCATATACTCCCATCTCCGGAAGAAAGCTTTACATGGGAAATTCTGCGACCTCCGATGTTCAAGGCATTGGAAACGTGATTTTGAAGATGACTTCCGGAAAAGAAGTAACCTTGTTGGATGTGCTGCATGTTCCAGACATCCGTAAAAATTTGGTGTCCGGCGCTTTGCTTAGTAAGGCCGGCTTTAGACTAGTATTTGAATCCGACAAATTTGTACTAACCAAGAATGGTTTGTTTCTTGGAAAGGGTTACCTCGAGGAGGGCCTTTTTAAAATAAATGTAATGACTGTGATCCGCCAAGGTGCGATGAATAAAAGTTGTGTTCCTTATGTTTACTTGTCGGAAAGTTCTAATTTATGGCATGATAGATTAGGACATGTAAACCTCGACACCATTAAGAAATTAGCGAGACAAGATTTAATCCAAATGACTAAATCCGACTCGACTAATAGGTGCGAAGTTTGTGTTGAGGCAAAAATGACAAAGTCGCCATTTAATGCCATACAAAGAGACACAACTCCTCTCGAGTTAATTCACACCGACATATGTGATTTAAAACTAGTGCAAACTCGAGGAGGTAAAAAGTACTTCATTACATTTATAGATGATTGCACTAAGTATTGCTATGTCTATCTCTTAAGAAGTAAGGATGAAGCCTTAGGGGCTTTTGAGACTTATAAGAAAGAAGTTGAGAATCAACTTAACTTGAAAATTAAGAAAATTAGAAGTGATAGAGGTGGAGAATATGAAGCACCCTTCGAAGGATTATGTTGGGAATCCGGCATAATTAATCAAACAACGGCTCCATATACCCCTCAATCTAATGGAGTTGCAGAACGCAAAAACCGTACTCTCAAAAAGATGATGAACGCGCTTTTGATCAGTTCAGGCTTACCCGACAACTTGTGGGGGGAAGCAATACTCACTTCTAATTATGTTCTTAATAAAATACCCAAGAAAGGTATTGATAAAACGCCCTATGAATTATGGCATAATCGTAGGCCATGTTTTAAATACCTTAAAGTGTGGGGGTGTTTGGCCAAGGTTGAAGTACCTAAGCCTAAACAAGTCAAGATTGGCCCAAAGACCATTGACTGTGTTTTTATTGGATATGCCAATAATAGTAGTGCCTATCGGTTTATAGTGCACAAATCGGACATTCCGGATATGCACGTAGGAACTACTATAGAATCAAGGAATGCGGTATTCTTTGAAAACATTTTTTCGGTTAAGGACAGGAAAGATGTATGTTCTAATAAGAGAACACATGAGTCTACAACCGGTCCTTCTCAAATAGAAGATGAAGAACCGAGACGTAGCAAAAGGGCAAGAGTGGAAAGGACTTTTGGTCCTGATTTTCTATCTTACATGTTAGAAAACGAACCATCAACTGTTAAAGAAGCTTTATCCGGTCCGGATAGTTCGTTCTGGAAAGAGGCCATTAACAGTGAAATAGAATCCATAATGCTCAACAATACTTGGGAATTAGTTGATCTCCCTCCAGGTTGCAAACCATTGGGTTGCAAATGGATCCTTAAAAGGAAGTATAAGGCAGATGGATCCGTCGATAAGTACAAAGCTAGGCTAGTTGCCAAAGGCTTTAGACAGAAAGAGGGATATGATTTCTTTGATACATACTCCCCTGTCACAAGGATCACATCCATTCGTGTTCTCATAGCTATTGAAGCAGTGTATAATCTTGAGATACACCAAATGGATGTGAAGACTGCTTTCCTAAATGGAGAACTTGATGAAGAAATTTACATGGAACAACCCGAAGGGTTCGTGGTTCCTGATAAAGAAAGAAAGGTGTGTAAACTTATAAAATCCTTGTATGGACTAAAACAAGCACCTAAACAATGGCTTGAGAAGTTCGATAGAACCATGTTATCGAATGGATTCAAGATTAATGAATGTGACAAATGTGTCTACATTAAAGGAACATCTGAATCATTCGTTATCGTTTGTCTTTATGTAGACGACATGCTCATAATGGGAAGTAATCATGATTTGATCATGAATACCAAAGGCATGTTAAAGAAGAATTTTGACATGAAAGACATGGGATTAGCTGATGTAATATTAGGGATAAAGATCTCTAGAACATCTGAAGGATTAGTTCTTTCACAATCCCATTACCTAGAGAATGTTCTTCGGAGATTCAATGTCTTTGATGACCCTCCGGCTAAAACACCTGTAGACTTGGCTCTACATTTAGTCAAGAACAAAGGGGAACCAGTTTCTCAACTGGAATATGCAAGAATAATTGGCGATCGATGTACTTAACGAATTGTACTCGTCCGAGACATTGCATATTCGTGAGCAAACTAAGTAGGTTCACAAGCAATCCTAGTACTGATCATTGGAAAGCACTAATGAGAGTACTAAGATATTTAAAGTATACATTAAACCATGGGATACTTTACAATAAATATCCAGCAGTATTAGAAGGATAATGTGATGCCAACTGGATATCGGACATGAAAGACTCTAAATCCACAAGTGGATATGTATTCACAATAGGTGGAGGAGCAGTATCATGGAAATCCTCCAAACAAACGTGTATAGCCAGATCCACGATGGAATCTGAGTTTATAGCTTTGGATAAAGCTGGGGAAGAAGCAGAATGGCTTAAGAACTTCCTGGAGGATATTCCTTGTTGGAGTAAACCTGTGCCTGCTGTTATGATACATTGTGATAGTCAATCAGCAATAGGAAGGGCACAGAGTAGTATGTATAATGGTAAGTCTAGACATATTCGTCGTAGACACAATACCATTAGACACGCTTGATCAAGAATGGCGTTATCACTATTGATTATGTAAAATCATGTGATAACTTAGCGGATCCGTTTACCAAAGGTATAAATCGAGATCAACTGTTTAAACTATTATGGGGAATGGGTTTAAAACCCACAACAAAAGAACTTATAGCGGACACTCAACCTTGAGAAATGGAGATCCCAGGCCCTTGGTTCAATGAGATAACCAAGTTATAAGTTCTAGTAGAGTTACTTGGAAACAACAACTCGGTTTATTAACACGGGAGATGTTGAATACTCATTCCCAGTAACATCCAAGTACAAGCACATGCGGTGGTAAGGATAAGTTGAGAAAACTTTTAATGATTTCTATACCTTCGGGTGGAGTAGTGCATGATACTCCTTATAGTGAGAATCACCTATATAAAGCGAGAGGTAATTAGGCCGCCTCTAAATGAACGCTTATGAATGAGATACGGTCCAGGGCCGAAATGGACAAAACCGTGAGAATGAAAAACTATTAGAGCTATTATTATGTGAGTATTATTGTCTTGGTATACAACCTACGATCACGGTTCAAAGCGACTCGCTACCAAATGGCTAGTATATCCGATAATATTTCACTAGGGAAGATTCAAGGCCACAAGCTATCTGTCCCGATGTAATAATAGTTCGCCGGAACTTTGGACGAAATTGCATACATGCATTAATTGTCATTCATGTGGGGGATTATTGGAAATGGATAACGGAAAGTTAAGTTTAACTTAACGTTGATCTAGTTTCTAACGGAAGTTCGTTATGTGTTAACGGAACTAGTTACAAATGGTAATCTACATCTGTTGTAGATTATATATAACTCATTTAATGTCTCAAAACCATTTAGGGTGAATGAGAATTAATGATAAAGTCTTTTGTAACTTAACAAGAGTTAAATATTGGGTCAAAGTTTGATTTGGGTTGGTCCCAAAATTGGGGTGGACTTGTTGTGGCTAAAGGGCTGACGAGCAGGCTGAAGAAGTGTTTGCACGGCCGTGCACGTGTCTAGGACACGGCCGTGCACCGTGCCTTGTCTTGCCACTCGACCGTGCTGAGCCTTGAACTCGACCGTGCATATTGCCTTGCACGGCCGTGCAGTTCATTGGACACGGCCATGCAAATACTGTTATACCCGAAAAGTTGTGACTTTTCAAGGGAAAAGCCACCAAACCTTTTGACTCTCCTTATATACTTCCCCTCCGAATTTCAATTCACTCATACTGTATTTCTACCCTTCCTAACCTCTAGTGAGATAGATAAACATACCCAAATCATTGGCATCTTGTTGCATCAAATCTTTTAAAGTCCAAAGTTCTAAATAGTGAGTAGTTCGTAGAGTTACCAATTTGGAGTGCTCCTATTGGTGATTATAAGTCGTTTTATCTCACGAGAAGTTTGCCATTTAAACCGTAAGCACCTGTGCGGGGTAAATACTTCTTACGTGAAGTTTATGCCTTAGTAATTATTCGCTCTACTATTTTTATGTCGACATAGCGGGAAATGACAAGTAAAGGTAGGAAAAGCCTACTCCCTTTGTCGTAATTGAGACTTGTATCAATCATATTTTGGTCGATTTCATTAGGCCTTACCCGACAATGATACACATTCGTAGCTCGATTTATACCGTTCACAAAATAATTTTCTCACAAAAATAGTCTCTTAAAATCTAAGAATACTCGGTCCTAGAAGCGAGAATGTCAGTAGGGAATGAAGGAGGTCGGCTTTGCTTATATAGATGTGGAGTCCTTTCCAAAAGTCGTGTAAAGAGATTGAATTGAATGAGATATTTTCCTACATTTTCCCTCCTATTTTTTGTAATAATTATTTACAAAAAGATTTTCAAAAAGCTGTACTAAACATAAGATAAATCAAAAGTAAGTAGTAAATTGATGACGTCAAGCTTTTTAGGGTCAGGAGCGATTCAAGGATATCTGGCAGGACATTTTGGTGGTTTGATGTACCTATAACACAACACAAATGAAGCACCGTTAAGGTCAAAGTTGGATGTTAATCCAACTCAGGCCCTCGGGTGTGAGAGTAAGATTACTGAGTAAAGAAGGCTTTGAATACCTTGAGTGTGTGTGAGTGTTTAGGATTTTAGAATAATATGGCTTACTCAATATATTTTGAACTTACCTTGTTCAAGGGGACAAAGGTCTTCTATTTATAGGCAATGGGGAGTTGCTCGCTGACGTAAGCAATGAGGTCAGCCCTAAGGGGTACTTTGGTATTTGACCGCATACACGTGTTCGCATCTAATTGGGTCTGTCAGGGAAGGAGGATCCTCTGTCAGAAGGGATGTCGCTGATGTGGATAGGAGCCGTGTACTCGACGCGGCGCATTTAATGCCATTATGGGCGCCTGACTGAGCCGCATTGAATGCGATGGGAGTGAGCCAGCCACTTGCATGTCAGAATCAGTAAGCTAACTTGCTCAGTAAGACTTGCCATTAATCGGGAGGCAGGTGAGATAATCGGGAGGCAGGTATGAGCCCGTGGTCAACATTTTGGGCGCGGTCAAAGGTATAAAACGCGGGCACGGATGGAGCGGTCATACCTCCTGCGGGCACCAATCCAGCGATCAGGATCCCTCCGGTCTGGAGTAGGGTGATGCGGAGAGGAACGTGGTCTTGACCTCAAGGGTCTATCTGTCCGCGGTCTAGGGAATGCCACGTCACTGGTTCTATGGACCAGACCGAGCGTAGACCCGATCCAACTGGTTCGGGCTCATCAGTGGCCCCTTGCTCCAAGTGAATGATTATTTATGGTCTGAGCGAGGAGCTACTAGCTAAGCTCGGTTCAATCAGACCGCTCCTTTGGCGAGCACCAGTGTTGGCATTTTTCGTTGGTTGCTGCTTTGCCTCCTGTGCTTATATGCACGTTCGGGAGGCACGAAGGGGAGACACGTGGCCCCTTGCATGCTCTGCCTCCCTGTTGGCAAGTGGGCCCCTTGGCAGATGAAAAGACAGCGCGTGACACATATGGAGGGTACGTGTCAGTCACCCAAGGGGCACAATAAATGCTAACTAGGGAATTTTTTGAATTTTCAAACGTTTGGAGGTGGTTCGTGGTTCGAGGAACGGTTTGTGGGCTATTTAATACGGGTAAAACGGGTTAACCCGTATTGGTAGGCCTTATAAATACCAAACCCTTCTTCCACAAACCCTTTTACCACCTTCAAACCTTCAACTGCCTTTGAGAGAGAGAATTTGCTGCGTACTTGTGCTTTTACTCCCTCGAATCTACCTTCGATTCCCCTTTCGTAAGTAATTTTTTGTGTTTCTTCTTCACCTCTTCTCTATTTCTTTTGGGGTTTCGATGACTACCCACGAATTTGGGCCCCGTCGTCCATTAGAACTAGGGGATGGGAGCACTCCAGATACCTTTGCCATTTGTAAACGGACGGGGGGTATTTATAGGAAGGTAGCTCATGGTTGGATTAGGCTATCAATGGAGTTCTTCCAATATTTTTGTGAAAAATCCCAATGGGGGCCGTTTGTCCCACCCCGATTGTGGGAGGCCAAGAAGAAGAAACTAATTGTGAACGGTAATGTATTGGTGTTGGGGAATACGAGTAGGCTGAGAAATTTTGTGATGGAGGTTTTGTGCAGGTTTTCCCGTGAGAGAGATTCGGCTCTGAACGATGTAGAACTAGTGAGGAGAGCGATTTGCGTCCCGACGAGATAGTTGACTGGGAGAAGTGTGAACTGATGGATCCCAATCAAGTTAATGAGATGCGGGCACAGGACTCCGAGGATCTGTCTGATGCCTTGGATGTTCTCCCCCTGAGGACAATTTTTCTCGATGTTGTGCCCGGGGCCCCTGGTGGGAATACAATTGAATTGAGTAGCAGTAAGGAGCTGGAGCCTCTGAATTTTGAGGTGACCGGAGGCGGGGAGAGTGATTTCGAGGTGGCCCACTCAAGGGGTTCATCCACTGGTCTCTTTGGCTCTATGAGCGCGGAGACCGAGCAGGATAACCGCGAGGAGGGAGATCGAATGGCTGCGGGCACCGCTGTAAGTGCTCCAATTTGAGCCGTTAGTATTTTCGTTAGAAAATTAACGAAAGTTTTAACATTTCCAACATTTCTAACAAACCCTAACCTTTCTAACAAAGCAAGGGTAAAGTGGGCATTGCCATTTAAAGTTAAACCAAGAAAAGAATCTCAAAAAGAAAAAGAAATTGGAAAAATCCGAATTAGGCAAGTTGAAAAACAAACTGTTGTAATTTTTTGAATAATATTCCTCCTGTCCACAAAGTAGTGGAATCAAGTCTAGGGATGAAAATGGGGTGAACATAGATGCAAATCCCCCAAAAATCACATTTTCCCTCAAGAACATCTTGCTGTCCAGTAGCATTGTTCTGAGATCTCAGTCCATTTTCCTATTTTTTGGACATACATAAACTTGGAATTTGGTGTTGACTACAAAATACTTTTTGTAGCCAACATCCAGATCTTTCCAGAAATATTTTTACTTTATTTTTTTTGTGAGTAAAACTCCTTTTTTCAAATTTTCTTTTAAAGGTCAGTTCATCAGTTTCTGGAAATCCAGATTTCATATCTGAGATTTCCAGAAGGTTTTGACCCCTCAAATCATCTCCAAAATGAAAAGTTCTTTTACAGAAACCTTTTTTAAGGTGTTTTGAACATTTTTCATTCTCGGACTTTTCCCAGATTCTGGATTTTTCAAGCCCTAAAGTCCATTTCAAAATTAAGTGTCCACTGCCTTTTTCATTCTGGCAGAAATGGTTTCCAACTTCCAAAAATCTTTTGAGTACCAAAATTCAACCCAAAAATCACACTAAAAATCATGGAATCTGTCCAAAGTCTAATAAAGAATTCCCAATTTTTACTTTCTTCAGTTTCAACTTGTTTTGGCCAAAGTAACACACACACACACACACACACAAACAAATGATTTTGAATGTTTGGAAGACTCGTTTTACGAGGCATTCCGGATGCACACTAACGTCCTTCCCGGCGTGTAACGTGACCTCCGAACCCAAATCTCTAATCTCGGGCATTTTTCAAAGTTTTGGCCCTTAAAACAAAAATGGCGTGGCGACTCCGTTTGATTTCAAAAAAAAATCGGATACATCACAGTGGCGACTCCGCTGGGGACAAACAAGTTTTATCTTTTCAAAAAAAAAGAAAAACTTTTGAGGGTCAATCTTCCGTCCCGACATTTGAAATCCTTTGTTTTGTGTGTGTTGATTTTTGCATATTTTCGTGTTTATTTTGGCCGCCTCGGAAAAAGTCAAATTTTTGACTGTCGAAAATCATGTCCCTAACTGTTGGAATTTTTGTGATTATGTGCTTATGTGTTGATTAATTTTCAAAAAAAAAAATTCAAAAAAAAAAATTTCAAAAAAAAATTTTCAAAAAAAAAAGGATTTTCAAAAAAAAGAAAATTTTCAAAAAAAAAGAATCATGCATCATGCCTTTTAAGACACATAAAAAATCTCTATTTTACTCAGAAAAAGAAGATAGACTGCTTGCACACTACTGTAAGTACCCCAATCTGGATCACTCCCTTTTAAACACACGGGAAACACCGTAGACTCATCCACGCAGTCTCAGAAACCTCTCTCACTCAAAACCCTCTCAAAACCCTCTCAAACCCCCAAACAAACCAAGGGAGGAGCCTTTCTGGGATAAAAAGGGACAAAAGGACCTTTTGGGAATTTTCAGGAAATCAGAAAAGCAATTAAGGTCCGTACGGACCTCTTTGTTTCAATGATTACTAAATCCCCTTAAAGTCCACAATATTCCCTCAAATCCCGGAAGAAATGATGACTTCCCTGCAGAGTTGGTCCGTACGGACCTCTTTGCATGCAAGATGGTCCGTACGGACCTTATTGCATGGGGGACATCATCATTCCAGAATATTCTCCATCATTGCAGATTCCCTCAAATCGAGGAAATCCAAAATTCTGGATAACCAAGAAGGTCCGTACGGACCTCTTTGCTCCGAAATTTTTACTATAAATAGAGGGCTCCCCCTCCTCATTTTCACACACCTCCCTCTTCTCTCTTCCTCCCTTAGCCTTCTGGCTCCCCTCTAAGTCCTCTCGAGGCACTCCCGGCCCCTTTCGGATCCTTCCGAGGCCTTCCGAGCTCCCTTGTGGTGCTCCGAAGCCTCCCCGAGCGCTCCCGAGACGCTCCCGCGCTGCCCCGAGGCACTCTCGAGGTACTCTGAGGCCCCTCGTGGTACTCCGAGGCCTTGCTCGGTCTTTCCACCTGTCCCCGCTCTTTCCGAGTCAAACCGACGATCCCAAACCACGCCGAAACTCTGTCCGAGTGACTCCTGCCACCACAACGCACGCCGAACCTCTGCCCGAGTGATCCCGACGATCCCCACGCACGCCGAACCTCTGCCCGAACGCAGCCTACAACCTCAACTCACGCCGAAACTCTGTCCGCGGACAACCGGCATCTCCCGAAGCAATCCAGATCTGTACCGGAACGCTACTCCGACCTCAAACACCATTCCCCAGCGGAAGACAGACACGAACCAACATTGGTAAGGCTTCCTTCCTCTACTATTTCAATACATTTTCATACATAGCATACAATGTAGACATCCGATACAGCATGCATTTTTAAAAGCACACACACACACACAACATTTAAAGGATATTAGGGGTATCCGAAAGACTCGTTTTACGAGGCTACTCGGGTGAGCTCTAATATTCTAATATTCTCTTCCCTGGGAGTCATCTCGACCTCCGAACTCAAAATCTCATCACACAAAAACAGTTTAAAATTTATCTTTAAACTGATGCCCTTTTTCAATGTTTTGGGCTTAATAAAAACGGCGTGGCGACTCTACAAAATGCGAAAGCAAAACGGCGAGACACCTCCAACACGCAACGCTAAAACGGAATAAGCCGATGCCGGGCGCGATTGTGCCGCTCTCGGATCCGGGCGACTTCCCGAATAGCCACGAACGCGAGATGCCGGGGCCCACAGCCGGATCCCGGTAATTTCGGTTGGCGACTCCACTGGGAAATTTTGTTTTAAAAACTTTTAAACAAAACAAAAGATTTTTAAAACGATGATGAGGGTCAAACTTTCATTTTACCCCTTCCTTTAACCTGTGTGTGTGTGTGCACGTGCTTCGTTTTTATTTTACAAAAATATAAAAATAAAAATACAAAAAAAATGCATCAATATACATCTCGTGCATACATTTAAAATTCTTCAAAAATTTCTATTTTACTCGTAAAAGAATTTTAGAGACCGCACACTACGCGCATCTTCGCTGCCTCGGTTACACCGCACTCTACTCACACCGCCGCCTCGGTTACACCGCACACTATGCGCACCGCCGCCTCGGATACACCGCACACTACAACCCTTAACCCGGAGTGGTCTCGGGCCTTGGGTCGCGTTTGGTCTTCCTAGGCCTCTTGGGCGCGCACGGGATCATTCCAAACATCCCATCCTAGCCAAGCTGTCAACCCCGCACGTTTGAGTCTTGAGTCACACTCGTCCGCACTCGGTTGGTTTTACCTAGTCCGTGTCATACAGCCTGGATACATATACCATGCCGGCCATTTTTCGAGTCAAGGCTCGAACTCAAGATCCCTTGCGCAAGCAAAGCGATGAAAGGTCATGCTAAAATCTTGACTCGATCTTGATTTCCGAAGCTACACCTGCACGACGATGTTCCGTCCCGATATACATCCATGCTCGCATGACACCATGTCATCACGCCTTTGATACGTCGCCCATGACGATATGACCCACCCAACGCCTAACGTCACGGATCCCTTGCGCAAGCAAGGTAAAGAGAGGTCATGCCGAACTCTTGACTCCGATCTTGACTCGGTGGCGGCTCGGTTCACTATTCACATGGCTAACGCATCAAAACGAACATGACAGGCTCGATCCTTAGGTTCAATTTTTCTTTTAGGCCGGTGGAAACCGCTTGCACTATAGGACCCTCGCCCGGGCCGTCCACCCCGGGATGTCGAAATACAGGTGCAAAACGAGGGGCTTATAGCCGCACAGATGGTCTCCACTGACCCAGGATCTAGCATAGTTGCGAAAAAGAAGAGCAATCTTTTCCAACCTACCTAGGACTCTGAGAAAACATGTTTTAAGTAAATTAAAACAACAAAAAAAAAATCAATCAAAAAATAAAAGAAACGGAAACCGCATGCCACGTGAGCTTTCCCCCTTTTATCCCGTTAGACCATTCCCGTGTCTAAACCTTGCCCGTCACCCCTCCAGCTAACAGAGAGTGGTCGAGAGTACCCGGGAACCCGTCTCCCAGTGTCAAAACAACAAGGTCCTACCTCCTTCCCAGCTCTGTCACCAGGACAGTCCGTCAAATCCCCATGGCCAAGTCAGTGGATAACAACGATGAGAACGGGATCTTACCCCCAAGAAATTTCCCAACATTGGAAGAAGTTTGGCAGGTCCTCATGGCTATTGAGAAACGTCAAGGTGAGCAACAAGCCTGGATCGAAGGTGCCATGCACCACTTCGGAACCTTAGCTACCCGATTACCTGGGGCTTCCCAAGCCATGATCGCTCCTACAGCCTCTAACATCTCTCATTGTCTCCCGTAAGTCAACCTGTTACCCTCGTACGAGCCATGCGGTTATGACGTAAGACCACAAGACCTTCCAGAGGAAAGCTCGCCCATCCACCTCCCGAGGTCCCGTACCACCGCCGAACAACGAACACATCTCGGTGGGACGCCCGCGACAGAAGGTTTGTCTGGGAAATGGAATTCCGTGATGCAATGAACGAGGGCCGCCCTCGACGAAAGAAGAAGCTATCTTCTCAACAAAAACTGAAAAAGAGGTATGAATCTGTGATCCCACAGCCGGAACCCTCGAGAACCCTCAGAAAGTTTGACTACTATGTCATCTACTCCAAAGAAACCTCCTCGGCCTAGTTCTCGCACGGGGCCACGGCAATGTTTGCTCCATGATCAGGCCGGGACGAAGCCGCACCGCCACCGAAGGCCCGAAGGTCCAGATAATCCAACCCCGTCTTGGGAAGATCTCAAAGCCACTATTGATGCTTCAAGAAAAGCCATGACAAAGGAACGAATTGAAATGCGCAGCCGGCCTTACGCCAATCGTGCTCCTCCCACTCAAGAAACGGGAGAGACAAGCAAAGCCATAAGTCCATAGGTGAATGTTCGACACGTTCCGGTCAAATCCCAGTGAATCCTCCACGGACAGACAAAAGGCCGCCCATACCCGAGCCACGAACCGAAAAGGGACCCTACGCCAAAGAAGCCGAAACCTTGGACCCAAAGGTTGAAGATCCCGTCTTGACACGTGCTCAAGCGCACTCAAAGCTAACATCTTACTCGGTCCTTACTCACTTCATCTTACCCGCACAAGCTCAAGTTGGAAGAAAGCCTGGCCTGCACCATGGTTCCCATCACAAAGTGACACCCGATGAAGCGGCCGTATGATTGGCAACGTCAATTACAGCAATATCATCACCTTCACAGAGCTCGATCTTCCAAAATTTGGGGCGACCACAACGAGCCTCTCTACATAATAGCTCAACCGGACGAGCGCCGTCTCCCTCGGGTGTTGGTAGATGGAGGATCATCCATGAACGTCCTTCCACCAAAATGATGGATTTGCTAGGGATCAAAGCAATCGATCTAAAACACTCGACTCGTGCAATCAAGGCATACGACTCAACATCCCGCCCCCATTGGGAATAGCCACCTTGAACCCGTGGTTTGGAAAACAAATGGTCCCGACAGACTTCCAAGTCATCGACATCCCGATCACCTTCACTGCCATTTTGGAACGCCCTTCGCTACATCGGATCAATGGGGTGGCATCCACTCTCCATCGGTGCGTAAAGTTCGTCCAAGGAACAGATTCGACCATCATCTACGGCGACAAAGATAGTCACCGAAAGGACCGACACCAACGGCGTCCCGGTCTTAGAAATCAAACCCGACGATGATGGCATGATGCTAACAGGTTCACCATCGAAAGTCCAAAGGCCCAAGTGTGCCACATAGACCTGCCTTTGATTTGGGACAAGATCCCTCCCCGATGAAAATGATGAAGCACATGAACTACATCCCGGGGCTCGGTTTGGGAAAACGCCATCGTGGCACTCAACAGATCATCAATGTCAAAGAACGTAATACCCCGCACGGCCTCGGGATACTCTCCTACTCCCGAACACATTGCGGAGGACAAGCGAGCTGCACGAAAACGCTCCACACGATAACAAAAGAGGCTTGCACGCAATCTCCGATCTTCGTCCCCCATGGCCTTTCGACATGACCAAGTACTTCACAAGGAAGGCCGGCAACTGAAGAAGATCCAAAAGGGAACAGAGCCGATCGGCGCCAAACAAAGCCGGCCGACAACCATGGACAAGCTCCAGCAGAACCTCGGCAAGATTCAGAGGCCTCAAGCCAAATCCCGTCCGAAGAGCATTCCTCGACACACCGCCCTGCCGGATCCACAACCACCACTATTCACAATGAATTTTGGTTCGGAAAAACTCCTCTCTTTGGCGGAAGAACTCGAAAAACTCTCTGTCAACACTCCCGCTCTTCAACAAGCGGGACGAGTCCGCATTCGAGCTAGTAATGCCCAAGACAAAAGCAAAAGACTCCGCAGATGATGCTTGGGACGAACCACCGCTACACTGCTTCTTCAAAGAAGAAATCGAGATGCCGATCTAATCGATTTTGTTTCGATAACTCGTGATAGCAATGATCGGGAACGGTGACATAAAGCCTTTCAAGCCCCATCTCCTATCAAGCTCATGGCCACTCAATAACCGGGCCACCTTCTCCGACCCACCGCCAAAGAAAAGGACATGATCGAACAACTTGGTCTCGACCCCTCGAGTCCTAGAGTCTAGTGTCAAAACTCATCCCGAGTCCATTAGCTTTGAATTTGAGTCTCTCGAGTCATCCGATGGCCTCACGCCGAAGATTACGAACTCATTGCCAATAATGTATTCCCGTATGCTCTTAATGAATGCTTCGATCTTTCCGAGTATCCTCTCATTGCATCTTTAACAACCGATAAATTAACTAACACACAAACAAGCTAATAACGATTCACTTGATAAAGAAGCGTACACATTAAATGAACAATACATTAAGCACATCTTTAAGCATGTTGTCAAACGAGAGAAAAACCGGGCCCAAGCGCCGAGGAGGTTTTAACCAAAGCTGAATTTTGGGAACTGCCGAAGAGCCAAAAGAGACGCAAATCGGAAGTTTCTTCACCGGCACTGCAGCAAGAGACGCATTGGCGCACCGGCTTCGAAAGAGTTCGTGGACGTGTTCGCTTGGTCTTACCGAGACATGCCCGGATTAGATCCTAACATTGTAGAGCACCAGGATCCCCTTGAATCCAGAGGCTAAGCCCATCAAGCAAAAGCTACGCCGAATCAAGCCGGAATGGTCTTTACAAGTCAAAGAGGAGATCGAAAAAATGCTTCAAGGCGTCTGGCTTCATCGGGGTGATCGAGTACCCCACATGGCTCTCCAATATCGTCACGGTCACCGAGGCCAATGGAAAAGTACGCCGTTGCGTGGACTTCCGAGATCTCAACAAAGCAAGTCCCAAGGACGATTTTCCACTACCCAACATCGACATGTTGGTAGACACTCTGACCAATTTCGAAGTCAAGTCCTTCGTGGGACGGTTTTTGCACGGCTACAATCGGATCAAGATGGCCGAAGAAGACCAAGAAAAGACAGCTTTCACAACCCCACTGGGAACCTCTTGCTACACCGCAATGCCGTTCGGACTAAAGAACGGCGGGGCTACCTACCAACGGGCGGCAACCGCCCTCTTCCACGATATGATCCACAAAGAGATCGAAGTGTACGTCGATGACATGATCGTTCACTCAAAGGGATCGGACGGACAACACCTCACGAGACTGAGAAAATTCTTGATCGCCTCAGAAAACACTCAATGAGGCTTAACCACGCCAAATGCACATTTGGGGTTAGCGAGGCAAGGTTTTGGGATACATGGTCACCGAGAGAGGCATCGAGGTGGATCCTCAAAAGATCAAAGCTATCATCGAAATGAGACCACCGCAAACTCGGACGAGAGGTGAAAAGCTTCATGGGCCGCTGCAATATATCGGCCGCTTCGTCAACCAATTGACCTCTATGTGCGAGCCAATCTTCAAGGCGATGAAGAAGAACGCCGACATCGAATGGAACTCGGAATGCCAAGATGCCTTTGAAAAAATAAAAGCATACCTTGTGAGTCCTCCGATTCTCTGTCCTCCCACGAGGAAAAGCCACTGTTGCTATACCTAACCGTGACCGACACCGCGGTTGGAGCCATGCTCTGTCAAGAAAAGAAAGAGTCACGGGTCGAAACGCCATCTACTTCGTCGGTCGAAAGTTTCAAGGCGGCGAACTCAATTACTCGGCCCTCGAGAAAACCTGCGCGGCTCTGGTATGGGTTGTCGGAAACTACGGCACTACATGCGATCGCACACGGTACACTTGGTTTCCAAAATGGACCCGAGTCAAGTACCTCTTCGACAAACCATCTCTGTCAATGAGGCTCGCCAAATGGTCTTTCTTCCTGGCGGAATTTGACATCAAGTACGTAAACCAAAAATCAATCAAGGGACGGGCCATGGGTGAACAAGCGGCCGATTTCCCAACCGACGAGGCTCGAGGCCCCGAACCACAATTTCCAGGACGAGGGAATCTTCGCAATCGAAGGCGAAAACCGATGGCAAGCTTGTTCTTTGACGGAGCGGCCAACCAAAAGGAAACGGCATCGGTATGCTTTCTTGGTGGATCCCAAGGGCGAGCACACCCCAATTGCTATAAAGCTCAATTTCGAGGTAACCAACAATGCCGCCGAATATGAAGCTGCTTGACTGTTGGACTACAAGCCGCACTCGAGAGGAATGTCCAGAAACTTCGAAGTTTATGGGGACTCGGCCTTGATCATCAACCAAGTCTCCAACAAGTGGAAAACCATAGACCCGGCTTCGCAAAAAATACCATGCTCGCATAGAGGACCTCATCACACAATTCGAAGAGGTCACCTTCCATTACTTGCCAAGAGACCGAAACGGGTTTGCGGATGCCTTAGCCACCTTGGCCTCCCTTGTGGAAATCCACGAAGGAAAAGCAATCAAACCCTTCAAGGTCGGACGAAAGGAAGTTCACGCCTCTTGTTGTGAGATCGAACCGGAACCTAAGCCCGTCAATGAGCCATGGTATAACCCGGATCTTCCAATACCTCAAGAGCGGGGAAACCACCTTCATGAACAAGGAAGGTCAACACACGTAAGGGGTCAAAACCAAGAGCATCATGGCCCTAAAACGCCTTGCCTCTCACTTCGTCATCCTCGGGGGACATGTTATACAAGAAACGCTACCATGGGCCACTCCTACGCGTCGGCCAAGAAGAAGCGCAAGTTCATGAACGAAGTCCACAACGGGGCTTGCGGTCCCCACATGAACGCCAGAGCCACGATGCAAATCATTCTCGGGATGGGCTACTCTTGGATCTCCATGGAGCGGATTGCATCCACTTTGTCCGAAGGCTGCGACAAGTGCCAACGGTTCTCCAACCTCAATCATCTACCACCCCACGATCTCTCTTGCATGACAACACCTTGGCCCTTTGCCACTTGGGAATTGACGTCATCGGGAAAATCGCTCAGCCCGGCGACAACGGTCACGAGTTCATCTTAGTAGCCATCGACTACTTCACCAAATGGGTCGAAGCCAAGTCCTACAAGGTACTCACCTCCAAGAAGGTCGCACATTTCCTCAAGGAAAACATCATATGCCGATACGGCATCCCAAATGAGGTCATATCGGACAACGGCTCACACTTCGAAGGAGAATTCGACGAGGCTGGCTGGCTGAATTCAAGATCACACGCCACAAATCTTCTCCCTACCGGCCACAAACAAACGGCGCCGTGGAAGCAGCAAACAAAACCCTCGAACGGATCATCCGAAAAATGACCACCCGAGGACGAGATTGGCCCGAGAAGCTGCACCTTGCACTTTGGGGCTACCGCACATCAGTCGAAACGACCACGGGAGAAACCCCATTTGCCCCGACATACGGGATGGAAGCAGTCCTTCCCATCGAGCTAGAAATTCCCTCACTCCGAGTGTTTGCTGGAAAATGACATCAACGAAGTCGAATGGCTCACGAAGCCGACATGACAAATTGGCTCTGCTAGATGAGCGACGACTAAAGGCCATGGAACACGTCCGAGCCTATCAAAGCGGGATGGCTAGAGCTTTCGACAAGAAAGTCAAATCCCGAGACATCGGGGAAGGTGACCTTGTACTCAAAGAAAAGCCTCCCACTCGAACCAACCCACTGGGAAAATGGGAACCCACATGGATCGGCCCTTTCGTGGTTCAAAAGATCATCTCCGGAGGCGCCATGAAGCTGACAGACCTAGACGGCAATCCCTTCATGAATCCAGTCAACGGAAGCAAACTTCGCGAGATACTTCGCCTGAAGAAGAACAAGCGTGCATCTCTTGGCACTCCATGTAGTGTCGAACTACGCGGAGACTGAGCCCTCTAGTCAGGGAACGTAGGCAACCTTAATTGGTCCGGTCTAAAAATACACAAAAGTCAAAAGTTTGAATGTCAATCAAGACCTCCATCAAGCTCCGCACTTTTCAAGAACACGCCCGGCCAGTCACCTTGACCAAGTCAAACGACGGCGGCAACATCAAAGGACATCCGAGGGTCACTCGGCATCAAACGGCGGCTCATGTCTACTTCCAAGCCAGGGGCTTGTCTTCGCCCTCACGCGCTTCAAAAAAAAGAAGAGCTCGAGCAAGGGCTCCCAAAAAAATAAAAATAAAAAAAAGAGAGCTCGAGCAAGGGCTCACAAAAAAAAAACACAAAAGAAGCTCAAGCAGAAGCTGCAAAATTGAGGTCAAGAGCCCGACGCCAACAAGAGGCAAGGAAGCTACGAAAAAAGACCGTCAAAACGACTTGTCAAGGGAGCATTCAACCTCTCAGCCAAGCACAAGGCCTCGAAAGGGGATTGCCGTCGGGGCCTGCACGCTGGTCCGCGGATGCAATGTAGTTCAAAGATGGACGCCGACAAAGTGCACAACAGAAGCAAAGGCAAAACAAGAGATCTTGCGTCTCGACAAAGCTTTAAAAGTAAATCACAAATCACTAACGGTTACAACATTTCTTGATGAGTTCAAGCACGGTCTACTCTCAAGTTCACAACATGCTAAAAGACAGCTTAATACATTTAACTAATAATGTGTTTGCAATGCAATAAAGGGATACCTAGGAGGTCATTCCGCGCCATCTGCGCTTGTCCCCTCGCCATTCTTTCCTTTCTTCCCTCGTCCCCGGCGAGTCTTCTTTAAACTTCCACGTGAACCAACTCTGCGTCTCTCGGTCCGAGATCGGGGTCCTCCCAGTAGAGTCAAATAATCCGGTAGCTCTCAGGGCTTCATTCGCCCGTGCTTCGGCTCGGATCTCCTCCCTGCGAGTCTGTAAAAGAGGACCTCTCCCTGTCAGTCGGTCAACTCTAGTCTCATAGTCAAACAAAGCGTCTCCCGTCACATCCAAAGGGTCAGACCAGGCTTCGGAACTCCTAAGGCAATAGCTACTACGGCAACCGGGTCCCAGGACCACTTGGGACTGCCCAACACGCCGCTCATACCAGGCCAGATACTGAGTCGTCAACACGACACTCTCCCGACGTCTAAGGAGTACCACAGGAGGGAAAGCGGAATACTTCCATACCCTCGAGAAAATACAAGAAGGCACACGAAGCCGCCATACAAAGAGGAACTACCTCCGCATGATAGCAAGGTCATCCCGGCCCAACAAAGGCTCCTGCTTCATCCCAAACCGCCGGAAACAAGCGACGGAATATAGAAGGAGGACCAAGACAAACTGGAACTCGACAACGTAGGACCCTTCCCCGCAAGATCCTCCCGGTCTCAATCCTCCGGTGCGGAACCCACCGGCGGATCGATGCGTACCAAGCCGTGCCATCCATCTCTCCCGGGCGGAGCGATCCATATCCAACGCAAGAGGTCGGCGAGCAAATGACCACGGGCTAAACGACGTCGGAGCCTCGGGCATGGCTTTCGGAGTCTCTCTCGCAGCCACAAGGTGAGCAAAGCGGGGCTTCCCCCTCTCATAAAACGATCCCCGGTCGCCGGACGGTCGATACCATGAAGAGTCTCCCCCGGCACCAACGGGACAATATCCTCTCCCCTGCAGGTGCCCTACCACATCTAGCAAAGCGCCATCACAAATGCCAAGGAAACTGACCAGAAAAAGCGTCGCTATCGTGCACAAGGCGAATGCATCCCAAGAGACGTCACTCTCATCATCAACCATGAACCGCTCTGGCAGCTTTGAAATGTCGATATGACCCGAATCAAGGATCATGCCCTGCACCTCTCCAACGAAGCACGAAGAAAGTCTCGCAAGCTTCACGCTCACAAAGAACACCACCAATCAAAGGAAGCGAGATGGCCTCCACCTCCGGTCCTCCAATCAAAGCCCGAAAATCCTCAAAAGTGGGCACCATTTCCCAAAGAAACAAGCATACCGACCCTTTGTCCTCGGCCAAAACCTTGCTCCAAATCGCCCAAACATCGGCCAAAGCCATTCCCGCAAACAAACACTACCCACAAACACACTTTCGGCTCACGTGGCATGTACAAAAATAAAAAATAATAATAGCAACAATTTCTAGGACAAATCCGGGAATCACAAAAAAATGACATTACATCTTAAAATAAAATACTTGTTTGCCATGCAAATACATGTGTTTTATTACAGTACCCAAAAATGTCATTTGCTAAACAAAAAAAAAAAAAGGAGGGACATGAAAAGAGGGAAAGCAAATGAATACTAATCGGACTCCTCGGCATCATCATCCTCGCCAAGATCCTCCAAAGAAAAGTCGGGCATCCCGGCGAACTCGCCCGTCACATCCTCATCGTCTGAATACCGAGCACCCGCCCGAGGCTCCCACGAGAAGTACTCGAAGGATCAAATCCGGCGAAAGGATCAAAGAAAGAAGGCTACGAGGAACCCTCACCACCGTGCGCCGTGCGGAGGCATGAAGCTGATAAAGGGCCGCTCCCTCGAAGGCCTGCAGCTCCGAAGACGTCCGGCATCCATGCTATGCCGCCCCCTCAGGGCCCCTCTGCTGCGGCTCCTGCTCGGCTCTAGGCGGAGGAACGTCCACAGAATGCCTCGAAGGCATAGGCTCGTACGCCGGCACACGACGCGAAGACCGACAGACACCTTCGACGCCATCTTCTTAGCGAAGGAGCGCATCGCCACGTAACGGCGAGTCGCATATCGTAGGCTCTCCCGGGACTGCACCAACAAGAAGCCAAGGAAACGCTCATCAAATACGGTTATACTCGACAACAAAAAAAGAAAAATACGTAAAAGATGCCAAGACGGAAAGAGTCGGCCACACTCACCGATCTGTCGGGATCCACTCGATGCGGCAGGGCTCGCTCAGAACGGGCAGTACGAGCACACCTCCTCTCGACCCGTCCCCGCGGACGTACGTGAAATCCGGTCCGGCATCGGAACCTCTTGGGAGCTGCGGGCCGGCCTCTCTCTCCGCGCCGGTACACTGGGCGTCCTCGGCTTCCTTCTCACAAAGGCCCCGTACTCCTCTCCCGTATAAAATGAACTCCTCGGCACCGACACCGCCAAGGTACCTCTCGAAGTCAAGCACATCCATGTCCCGGAGTCAAGCATCCCAAAGGGAGGATCCCTCGGAGCCACGGGAAGCACACAGGGGCCATGCCGCGTAAGACTCGCTCCCAGTACATGGCGTCACAAGTCAAGCCTCGCAGCATCTTCCGCCGCGCTGTCACCTCGGGAGCCCCCTCGAACTCATCCCCCTCATACCGAGCCCACGGGAACAGAACGAACCCTCACGGCTATCCCGCTCCAAACGCTCACTGCACATCCCCGTAGGCGATGGTGAGCTTCCCAGTGGTCCTCCTCTTCCTCGCCGTACGAGCCCATCCCGGCATAGCGAGTACGCTGAATGACCCGGGATCCCTATCCCACGGGAAGCTTGGAAAACCTCATAAAACCACACCTGTGACAAAAACGAGAGAAGGCTCGGTGCAAAAGACAATGGAGAAATGACAGGTTCGCTAAATCAAAAGACAAAGAATAAACGCATACCTCCAGAGCAAAGTCAAAACAAGCTAACGAATCGCCACCCCCTGGCTAAACCGGTCCCAAGGAGAAGTAGAGCTCAGCCCAAGCCTCGCTCGCCCCAAGCAATGTCGCGCACTTATCCAGATCGCCAAGCTCTCCAACGCAGCAAAGGAGGCTGCGGTCGCGTGGTTCGAGAACAAAGTCTCTGGACAACGGTGCATACCACAAGAAGGAGCGCGCCAATCGCTCCGTCACACTCCGGCTCCACTCTCGATGTAGGCCCAATATCAAGCCGTGATCCTCATCTCCACGTCGCCGTACAAAGATCCCTGTGCCCTCGCGAGGACGAGGCTCAAAGCCCAAGGCTCGGTCAACACAAAGATCGTGAGATCATATCTCTCCACCGCACGGCCCTCCTTTTCAAGGAAAGCCCAGATCGCAAAGCAAAGCCTGGGCTTGGCGTCACCGTCGCCTCTCCCCGCTCGATGGAAGGTGGCGTGGGTGGTATCCCACCGCACTCGAAAGGCCAAGGAAGACGCTCTTGTTCTTCCTCGTATCGTAAACTCCGGCCGGGTTCTCGACGAACACCCTGGCCCGAAGCGTAGACCGGCCTCACTGGGACTCGGCCTACCGTCCACGTAAATATCAGCATCCGGCCGCCATTAGCCAACAATGCTCGAGCGACCCCCGAGTCTTCATCCTTCTTGGCCTTCCGGGCCATAAGCTCCCGCATCCCCGTGTGTAAACACAAAGAAAGGTACGTCAATCACAAGTACTTAATATAAAACAAAAGGCACAAAAGTCCGTCCCAACACGGAAAGCCATGAAAAATAACCCGTCACAAAACACGGCACACATTGTACATATTTCTCACATATATCCCGTCACAAAACACGGCACACATTGCACATAATTTTCACATTATACCTATAATTTTTCCCATGCAGTCCGTCACAAAAACACGGCACACACTGTACACATTTTCTCAAAAGAAAAAAGGGGGGGGGATTAAACCCTACACGACACATTTTCAAAAAGGTACATCCCAACACGGCAAAGGCACATATAACCCATCACAAAAACACGGCACATATTGCACATATTTTCCCCACAAAGTCCGTCACCCAAAAACACGGCACACACTGCATAACACATTTTCAAAAAAAAAAAAAAAAATCCGTCCCTACCACGGTACACACTTTCACAAAACCCGTCACAAAACACGGCACATGTCACATTTTTTCACAAAAAAATTGTCACTACACGACAAACTTTTCTCATAATGTACATACATAAATAGCATACGGTACAAAACACCAAAGCATGCATTTCATTAGAGAAGCACTTTATTTTCACAAATAAAAGCTAATCTACACATTTCTGCACAAAATACACATACCCACAATTTTTACATGTCCATTTTCAACAATTCATCAAGAATTTCACAAAAAGGCATAAAAAATAACAAAAAAATTCAAAAATGCGAAAAACTAAAACCTAGTTCTAGCATTCAAAAATTCGACGAGGGAATCAAAAACGGAGCAGATTTCTTACCTCCCCGACGTTCATAGAGCGACGATTGTGCACCTCCGGATTCGGATACAAGACATCTGGGTTCTTCGAAGATGGAACGAACGAGATCCAATTTCTTTGAAGCTCCATCCGTTGCTCGACCACCTCTTGGCTGCGTTGACGACGGCACTTCCTTCGAGATCCTTGACCATGGCAAGCAATTCAAGCAAAAAAATTGTTTATTTTGGTTAACAATGGAGGATTTTCTCTCTTTCTCTCTCTCTCTGGTTCACGCACTCAGGAAGAAGAAGGAATGGGGAAGGGCTCAGCATTTAAAACCTGGTCAAAACACTGGAAGCTGTAAAAAACCAAAGTGGTCCGTACGGACCTCTTTGCAACAGGTTGGTCCGTACGGACCTCTTTGCAAGGGTGGCCAAATTACTTTCCTGCCCTTATAATCTTTGCCCCCTGGCTGTCCTAAGGCCTTTTCCGGCAAATCCAGTGCGGGAATGGTCCCTAACCCTTCACCCAACCACCGCCGTCGCCAGTAAGACCGGTCCTCGCCCACTTCAACGGCAACTCAACCACCGGCCGTCAAGCGTAAGACCGGTCCTCGCCCACTTCAACGGCAATTCAATCCCCGGCCATCAGCGTAAGACCGGTCCTCGCCCACTTCAACGGCAATTCAACCACCGGCCGTCAGCGTAAGACCGGTCCTCGCCCACTTCAACGGCAACTCAACCACCGGCCATCAAACGAAAGACCGGTCCTCGCCCACTTCAACGGCAACTCAATCCCCGGCCATCAACGTAAGACCGGTCCTCGCCCACTCCAACGGCAATCCAACCACCGCCCGCTCAACGGCAATTCAGGAAGGAGCCAACACCTCCCAGCACGAATGTCAAGGCGCAAGACGCCTCCAAACGCTCAACGACAACTCAACCACTGGCCCTCAAAAGAGGTCCGAAGTCATCTTCCCAACAGAAAAGGGCCCCTACAAGGTCATGCATCCCCAGTAATTCAAGCACCGGCAGTCAGATGTAAGCCCGAATCTCGCCCGGCTCAGCGGCAACGCAAGCACCGCCATCAAAGTAAGCCCGAGCTCCTCCCCAACAAGTCGAAAGGAAGTCATACAAGGCTGCGTATCCCCGGCTCAGGCCATCATCCTTGCCCACTCAACGGCAAAACAAGCACAAGAAGGACCCAACACCTCCGAGTACAAGTCCCAAGGCACGAAGCGCCTCCAAAGCGCCAAATGGTGAAGCAATCACTCGGCCGTCATCCTTGCCACTTCAACGGCGCAAGCACCTAGCGATCATCGTAAGTCCAACTCTTTCTACATCAACATGCAAAAACACAAATGGCATCATGGCATCGCCTCTCGAAGCACAAGGCGGCCACAGCGCCCACTGCGGCTAGAGGACGATTCAAAGTCCTCGCGCATTACATCCATGCTGCGGCTAGAAGACGATTCAAAGTCCTCGCGCATTACATCCACAATCGCGCTGCGGCTAGAAGACGATTCCAAAGTCTCGCGCATTACATCAACCGCCGCGGATGACGATTCAAAGTCCTCGGCGTGCACCACCGCACCGAAGACGATTCAAGTCCTCACAACTATCTCCGCCCTAAGGCCTTAAACCACCCGATTAGGGAAAATCGTAAAACTTCCATCCCGGACGCCACCACGTCCTCACATTTGACCATGCGGTCACCCAGACGCCACCACGTCCCTTATCACCGACCCTATACGGCCACCCAGACGCCACCACGGCCTACCATGACTTCCATGCGGCAGACGCCACCACGTCCTCACCATTGACCTCGGCGGTCACCAGACGCCACCACGTCCTTACCACCGACCTCGGCGGTCACACGGCCACCACGGCGCCACCGCGCCTCAGCGACCGCGAGGCTGCGACCACGAGACTACGGCCCGGGCTTGACTCCCGCCGAGGATACGCCACTAATCCTATCACGGGGGTCCGGCCACCGACCTATGCGGTCACCGGGACGCCACCACGTCCTATCACCGACCTATGCGGTCACACCGCCACCACGTCTCGCGCGGCCTCGGCGGTCACACGACACTTCGAGGGCACCACCGCGCCCGTATTCACACTCACCCCACGCCGAACTACGACCGGGCTTGATTCCCGCCGGGGATACGTAGGAATCCTATCACAGGTCCCAAACTATTGACCTAAACGGTCACCCAAAAGGACACCACCACGTCCTCGCTTGACCTCCACGGTCACTTCCTCTCCCGGCACGCGATCAGTTAGGACCCTTATCTTATCGGCGACCCCACTTCTTTCATAAGTGACGTCGTCGAGGGGCTTCTGTAAGTACCCCAATCTGGATCACTCCCTTTTAAACACACGGGAAACACCGTAGACTCATCCACGCAGTCTCAGAAACCTCTCTCACTCAAAACCCTCTCAAAACCCTCTCAAACCCCCAAACAAACCAAGGGAGGAGCCTTTGCAGGATAAAAGGGACAAAAGGACCTTTTGGGAATTTTCGGGAAATCGAGAAAAGCAATTAAGGTCCGTACGGACCTCTTTGTTTCAATGATTACTAAATCCCCTTAAAGTCCACAATATTCCCTCAAATCCCGGAAGAAATGATGACTTCCCTGCAGAGTTGGTCCGTACGGACCTCTTTGCATGCAAGATGGTCCGTACGGACCTTATTGCATGGGGGACATCATCATTCCCGAATATTCTCCATCATTGCAGATTCCCTCAAATCGAGGAAATCCAAAATTCTGGATAACCAAGAAGGTCCGTACGGACCTCTTTGCTCCGAAATTTTTACTATAAATAGAGGGCTCCCCCTCCTCATTTTCACACACCTCCCTCTTCTCTCTTCCTCCCTTAGCCTTCGGCTCCCCTCTAAGTCCTCTCGAGGCACTCCCGAGCCCTTTCGGATCCTTGAGGCCTTGAAAGCTCCCTTGTGGTGCTCAGAAGCCTCCCGAGCGCTCCCGAGACGCTCCCGCGCTGCCCGAGGCACTCTCGAGGTACTCGAGGCCCCTCGTGGTACTCAGAGGCCTTGCACAGTCTTTCCACGGTGTCCGGCTCTTTCAGAGTCAAACCGAGCGATCCCAAACCACGCCGAAACTCTGTCCAGAGTGACTCGCCACCACAACGCACGCCGAACCTGCCCGAGTGATCCCGGACGATCCCCACGCACGCCGAACCTGCGCCCGAACGCGGCCTACAACCTCAACTCACGCGAAACTACGTCCAGCGGACAACCTAAGCATCTCCCGAAGCAATCCCGATCTGCGGAACGCTACTCCGACCTCAAACACCATTCCCCGGCGGAAGACAGGACACGAACCAACATTGGTAAGGCTTCCTTCCTCTACTATTTCAATACATTTTCATACATAGCATACAATGTAGACATCCGATCTGACATGCATTTTTAAGCACACACACACACACACAACATTTAAAGGATATTAGGGGTATCCCGAAAGACTCGTTTACGAGGCTACTCGGGTGAGCTCTAATATTCTAATATTCTCTTCCCTTGGGAGTCATCTCGACCTCCGAACTCAAAAATCTCATCACACAAAAACGGTTTAAAATTTATCTTTAAACTGATGCCCTTTTTCAATGTTTTGGGCTTAATAAAAACGGCGTGGCGACTCTACAAAATGCGAAAGCAAAACGGCGAGACACCTCCAACACGCAACGCTAAAACGGAATAAGCCAGATGCCGGGGCGCGATTGTGCTGCCTCTCGGATCCGGGCGACTTCCCGAACAGCGACGAACGCGAGATGCCGGGGCCCCGCGCGCGAGCCGGATCCCGGGTAATTTCAACTACGCGCACGTGACCTTACACTGCACACTACGTCCCTAACCCGGGGAAATCCTTGTCGCGGCCCGTTTGGTCTTATTACGCCTCTCGGTGCAAGCACAGGACTACCCAAACATCCCATGGAGCCTCGTGTCGACCATGCACTTGTCCGTGACACACTTTGTCCGAGACCCGGTTGGTTTTTAGTGCAGTGCATGTCATGCCACATGTACGTGTATAGACCTTTCCTTTCAAGCCTTTGTCGGCATACAGACTCAATATCTTTCGGGGACCACTAATCGGTCGAAGTTACGCCGGTTTTCCGCCGCGAGACTTTGACCAAGATATTGACCGGCGCCTTGACTTCGGCTCTGGCGGCACAAATTATACACGGACTCCCGGCATTGACCTTTGAGTCATCAAGGATTAATGATTATTCCATGCCTAATTACGGCCTAATTGACGACAAGTCAAGATCAATCGTGGACATTTATCGGTCAAATCATGCGGAAGCTTTTGTCGAGCCCTCGGACATGATCTTGACGTTGACGTCGGCTTTGTCCGTAATTTACATCGAATGCTCGTTAAGACTCGATTACACGCCGGACTTTTAGGATCGTTTTTCTTTCGGTCGGTGGGACCCGCTTGCCCTATAGGACCCTCGCCCGGGCCGTCCACCACTGGGAGGTCGAAATACGGGTGGAATACGAGGGGCTTATAGACGTAGTGACGGGGCCCACTGATCCGGGATCCAGAGTAGTTTGCAAAAAAAAAGAAGAGCAATCTTTTCCAACCGATTAGGTTAATAAAACATGTTTTAAGTAAACGTGAACAAATAACTGCATGTTGCATGAGCCTAAAACCGAAACACTTACCCACCTTCAATTCCCACACATCTGAACCCTCGTGTCTTTCCCCATGACTCCTCACAAAGCTTGGTTTCGGGCACAGGGTCACCGTTTGATCGGTTGGGAAGAGTCAAGCGCATCGTCGGCTTCACCGTTTGTTCCGACTCACGGGTTTGAATGTCTGCATCAGTGCAGTAACGATGGGGACAACGTCACTCCGCCTCCCGGGACTCCTCGGGACGGAACAACGGTGGAATCGGTTAGCCGAACGGATGAGAGTGCGCTAGGAAGCACGGCTGAACGGCCTTATGGAGGCTATCAAAAGCCATGGATTGGCCGCCGGTCTCAACCCGGATGGCACCTTCACCGTGGAAGAAGAGGAAGACCTCAATCCCGCTCTTGGTCAACCCGACTACTCCCGGGATGCCACCACCGGCCTCCCACGGTACTACCACGAGCCCATGCTCCTCGATCTCTAGGTCGGCCGGCTCCCCAAGCTGAGACCACTGGATCCATGCGGCTGATGGGACGAATCGGTTCGCGAGCCTCGGTGGGGACAAAGTCGATACGGAATGTCTTCCCGTGGTTGGGGATACCTCGGAATGCCACAGCAAATTGGAATCCCACCTCGGTTTGGGAACCGATCAATCCGGACCTTCACAACCACGGTTTGGAATGCCGCCGCGGTTTGGTTCGGGGCCACGGTCGAGCCCTCCTCGAGAATGATGCTAGCTCGGTTGCTCCTCACACAACTTTCACAAATCCATTTATCACTCGGGGTTCGATGGGTTGCAAACCTCCATCCCGGTTTCATCGAGAATCACCGGGACCACGGTATCCTCTCGGTTATGCATCCTCGCCACAACCGGCCATGCAATTCAACAACCGGGGACGGCGGCCCGCACTTAAGCCTACTTATGGGCCTCACTCAGGAAATCCAAGCCATCGGCTACCTCGAGATCTGCCTCCATCTTCTCTGCCGATTGGAAGCCAACGGCAAGTCGCTGGATTCTATCCCTTTGCCCAAGCTCCTACCTACACTCCCAGGGAAATTTGGGCCAAGGACGGGTTTTCACCTATGCTCGGGATATGGTATTCCTTCCACCAATGCACCACCAACTGGCTAGTCTTCTTCCTAGCTCAAATATCGGCTCGGGAATTCCCGCTCCACCTTTGGATCCCCAATTGGCTTGGTTTATGGAGCAACACAAGGAAATGAAAGCACAGATTCTTGAATTGACCGCCCAAGAACAACGCTCTTCGGCCTACGGATCCAGGCTCGATTGTCCCCCTGCCTCACAAGTTTGTGATGCCCACTCTCGAATTGTTTGATGGAAGTGCGTGCCCTAAAACTCACTTGGACACCTACACTTTGGCAATGAAAGCTAAGGGATGCACAAACCAGCGGTTGGTGACTACTTGATCTCTCTTTGAAGTCGGGGGCTTTGAAATGGTTTTTCCGATTGCGGCTGAAGCTAGGGCTACTTGGGAGCAGTTACCGGTACTTTCACGGATAAGTATAAAGCCAACTTGGAATGGGAAACAAACGAGTTGACACAGGACAACGGTGCGGCGCCACTGATGAGAATATTGGGGATTTCTATAAAAGGTGGAACTTAAAGCTCGGTGAAATGGCCATTCCTCCCTCGACGAAGAGCGGTTAGACATCTTTCGGTCATGTTTGAAGCCGCATTTGAGAGCTTCCCTCGGTCACTTCCCCTACGGCGACTTGCGTGCAATGGTTAATTCGGGGCTAAGTTCGAAAAGGCTTACAATCGGCGGCACTGCACACCTTACGAATCTCGGGTTTCTTCCACCTCCAACACGGCTCACCTTGACCAAAAGGTAAAGAAGTGATTAGCTATGCGGGACAGGGGCGTAACAATGCCACTTCCTTTGTTCCCAAGAAACGATGCATCCGGATCCGGCTCCAAGACTTGAGAAACTTTGGGATGCCTTTGAGTGATATCTTCGAGAGGTTTGGTGAGAGAAGGTTTGCTCAGGCCTTTGGAAAATTATCGGCCTAGAAACCCCGATGCTCCTTTGGATACCTCCAAGCATTGTGCCTTTCATCGATACCACGGGCACTGACAGATGATTGCGTCCCCCTGAAAAAGGCAATCCAAGGTTTGATTGAACAAGGGAGGTTAGAGGTTTCTGAAGGGCCTAATACTATCAATAACCCGCTCCCTAGAAATAACAACATGAGTGTCAACATGATCGAGTTTGGTGGTTCAAGCCTTGGGGGCACAATGGAGTTTGACTCGTCCCTTTGCGAGGTCGATGAACCGGTCATCGCGAGCAAGGAAAATGGTTGGATTGAGCAAGATGAAGTCCTGATGGAAAGACCTGCAATAGCTCCCATCTCCAGCGTCGAAGAATAGATGCATGGTCCAACAGCAAAGAGCAGCTAGACTAGGGGCTACCTATCTCTAAAAATAGTCTTTTAGTCAACCTTCGTAGGTTCTAGTATTTTTCTTTCACCTAAGTCCATCTTGGACACTTGTCGGTTTTGTCCACCTCGAATGTTGTGGAAAGATAGCTTAACTATCATTTAAAATTTATATATATATATATAAGTCTTTCTTCTTTTCTTGCTAGACTCGAGACATCACTTGCACACTCGCGTTACACTTAATTGAAATGGTTTTATCCTAGATGATCACTTGTGCTGCTCAACTACTAATTCTTTGAAATAATTAATATTTAAATTAATTGGAGTGAGAAAATCAATTGATATCCCTCTCAAATTGGGGCTTACCAACTCCCCATCTTGCATCTCATATGCTCACATCCCTTTCATCATCCTCATCATCTCATTGCTCAATGAATTTGCATGGATCTTTTCTCATTTAAAGCTTAAGCAAGCAATGAAGATTTAATCTCGTTTAGGTCATCCGATAGGGATTGCGGTTGAAGCCTTTCACCCATAGGAAAGCTATTACCTCACCCTCACTAAACAATACCCTTTCATTTCAAGATCGGCGTGTTTTGAAACCCGGTTTAGCCATCATTTTTGCTCCTTACTGAGAGAAAGTCCAAGCGAGCCCAAGAAGTTAGCTTCGAGAGTCGGCGATGCGCAAAATATCTCAAGCCATGAAGGAAGGACAAAGACAATCCTCAACTTCTCGGGAGGCTTTCCAAGTCAAAAAAAAAAAAAAAAAAAAAAAAAGCTCAAAAAAAAAAAAAAAAAAAAAAGAAGGGCTGTCGATCCTCACAATTCGGTAAAATCCCCGACTTCTCAAGAAGCTCTCCGATGATCAAAAAGGAGTCTGAATTCTCGCAAGTTCGCGAAAAGTTGTCAATAGCTTGGATATTCCTCTCACCATTACCTTAAATCAATCCCGAGCCATCCTCTCGATTTTAGAGGATATTCCCATTACCCTCGCCTTTGGACAAAGTCAAAATTTGACCTCTCATTCTTAGAGGCAATCAATCTTCCCCGCCATAGATTTCCCAAACACATCCCTACAAGCCAACCTCTCATTTTTAGAGGTTCAGTCAGTAAAAGGCCCAGCCGACCTCTCATCTTAAGAGGTCACAATTTCCCAAATCACCCGATGGCCGATCGAAGCCCGGAAACCCAGCTGCAATTCCTATCGGATAGCAATTTCATTATAATATCTCTAAGATCTAAATCAAATTAACGCTTCATTGCTTGCTTAAATTTGAATCTAATCCATCTTGATTCAAAATCATCAATCAAAGATTGTGCAAATTCAAATCTGATTCATTCGACATTTCATGTGAGCATAATTCATTTCTACTCCACAAACACTTGCCGTGGATGTCCCACTGGGGCTTCGCATCCGTGTCTTTCATGGACACTCTAAGGGGATATGTTATTCGAATCCTCCAAATCCTCAAAATCCCCAAAGGTCCTCGGATCCTCGAATTTCAACATTCGTTCTCTTTTCATTCGGGATAGGCCCGAACTACGGCGACTGAGCTCTTCATAATGGAGGAACGTAGGCAACCGAAATGGTCCGGTCGAAATCACAAACAAATCTCAAAAAAAAAAAAACCGGTCTCATCAAGGATCGTCCCTATACACTTTCCGAGCTTAACTCTCGATATCGGTTGGTTTTCTCCTTGTGATTAATCAAAATATTTGTTCATATCGGATTTAGGGATTGAATAACCGAACATTAACAAAGGGTTTTAAGCGGCCTTGTGATCATCATGAATAAGACAAGTTTTCAAGTGTCTCGACAAGTCTTCTCTTTCTACATCATAGGAAAATAGAGCCAAACCTTTGTCTTTACGTCGGCGGGGGCCTCCATACACTTTTCCACACCTTGTGATGCTTATACTCTCTCAAAAGAGTCAAACCTAAAGCGAGAGTGTCATACACAAATCGGGAGACATTCCCACCTTTCAAAAGATATGCCCCTGCACGTAAGCATTTCCGAGTCTTGTCCGATGGCTGGTTGACTAAGGTACGAAAAGATGGGTGCCCCCTCTGTAAGACTACTCTGAATTTCTTCACTCTGGGGCTTTGCTAAACGGTTCTCCCAGGTTCTCCTGTAGCAGCTCTTCAAGCTGGGGCTTATATAGTCATCTTTGGGTCCACGTTGGGTTCTTCACTACGAGATAGACTCGCCAAGTCGCCTCTTCAAAATCTGGACTTTGCCTACTCGGGATCAGGGGCTTTGTCAAGGTGGTCTTTTGGACCCGAATTTTATCAAGTCGCAAGAAAGAATTTCGGCTTCGAACTTGGTACACGGCAGCTTCCCGTAGCATCGGAATTCAAGCTCAGGGTTTCTCCCGGCATTAGCAATTCCATCAAACCATTCTCCGGATAAGGTTTCGGCCAAAGTCACGGCTCACCCAAATGAAAGAAGCTTCACTCGTATCAACGTGCCCTAGAGCACTGTCGGCATCGGCTTCAAATGACCAAGAATGAGAGGGAAAATTTCAATCAAGACCAGGGATCCGAATCGATCTCATCAAAATTGAGGTCCATGTGATACTATTAACAAAACCTCATCAACGGCCCATTTGTTTTAATCGCGATCGAGGCGCTCACCCCCACTTGCTCAAAATCTGTTCCAAGCGAGTCTCCATACCCATGCATCCCCACAAAAATCTCCCGAGGGCTCATGTAGCTTGCACAAAACTTGAGTCGATAGGAACAATCCTAAGTGATTGAAGATCATAAATCATAATTTCCCTGCCAAAAGCTTAGGCCAAGTGCATCTTCGAAAGCAAGTAAATGCATCATCTCATAATCATTTTTGGTTCTATGCACGCATCCGCCATCATGAATGCCATATATGCATCTTCCTCTTCACTAACAAATGCAGGAATTCAAACGTAATCCCCCTTTTCGGCAAGGATGATCTTCACCAAAGACGATCTCAAATGGATGAAAACAGCCCCCAACATCCACAAACATATGAAGACCGCCTCCAGTGTCTACAAATCGGTCAGGGACGCCAAGCTCTCCAATATAATTCGGTCAGAGACGCCAAGTTCTCCAATACAATTCGGTCAGAGACGCCAAGCTCTCCAATACAAATCGGTCAGAGACGCCAAGTTCTCAAAATGCAATTCGGTCAGAGACGCCAAGCTCTCCAATACAAATCGGTCAGAGATGCCAAGTTCTCAAAATGCAAATCAGTTAGAGACGCCAAGTTCTCCAAAACAAATCGGTCAGGGACGCCAAGTTCTCCAAATACAAATCGGTCAGGGACGCCAAGTTCTCAAATACAAATCGGTCAGGGACGCCAAGTTTTCAAATACAATGCGGTCAGAGACACCAAGTTCTCAAAAGCAAGAAGTCCCAATGTGAAGACAAGCTCAACAACCTCTACAAGGTTGACGATCACCAGCAAGATACAGACTCAACCAAACTCCTCCTTCAGGTCAAAATGCCTCCAAAGACAGCGAATCGTCGGCAGAAACCGTCCCACGAACGGCAACCTAACAACTCTTCATCAACATCAGCCGTATCCTCAGTCCTTCCGGCAGCTACAGGTAAGCACAGCACAGGTATGTAAGCATATCTTAGTCAACTGCTTTTCTAAAAGAACATTATCATCAAAAACTCGGGTAACTCCCAAATACTGTCAAACCATCAAAGACCATCCCCAGCAACTTCCAAACTACGTCCAGGCTTGATTCCCACTCGGGATACGTAGGCAGCCTACCATAGGTCCAGCCGCTCGACCAACACGGTCACCCTTTTCCCCGATAATCATCGTAAACTCTAATCTTCCCCTGTGAGAATGCCCTCAAACAGTCTCCCTCAACCCCGACTTAGGATCATACTCCTGAACTAGGTCCCCATTTAGGTTCATACTCCTGAACTGAAACCCCGACTTAGGATCATACTCCTGAACTAGGTCCCCATTTAGGTTCATACTCCTGAACTAAGTCCCCATTTAGGTTCATATTCCTGAACTAAAATCCACCAAAGGACCATCCATCCCAAACCGTCAAATGGAAATCATTTCAAATCAAGGTTCGAGGAACCTAAGACGCCATCTCCAAGGTTCGAGGCACCTAAGACGCCATCATCAAGGTTCAAGGCACCTAAGACTCCATCATTAAGGTTTGAGGCACCTAAAACGCTATCACACACAACACTAGGAAAAGCGATAAAATGCAATCATCCCCTAATTCGACAAACCAAAACCATAGGGCGACTTCCCCAAAATAGTCAGATCATAGGGCGACTTCCCAAAAATAGTCAAACCATAGGGTGACTTCCCAAAAATAGTCAGGTCATAGGGCGACTTCCCAAAAATAGTCGGATCATGGGTGACTTCCCAAAAATAGTCAGATCATAGGGCGACTTCCCCAAAATAGTCAAACCATAGGGCGACTTCCCAAAAATAGTCAGATCATAGGGTGACTTCCCAAAAATAGTCAGATCATAGGGCGACTTCCCCAAAATAGTCAAACCATAGGGTGACTTCCCAAAAATAGTCAGACCTTAGGGTGACTTCCCAAAAACAGTCAGATTACAGGGCGACTTCCCAAAAATAGTCAAACCATAGGGTGACTTCCCAAAAATAGTCAGATCTCAGTGTGACTTCCCAAAAATAGTCAGATCTTAGGGCGACTTCCCCAAAACAGTCAAAACCTTAGGGTGACTTCCAAAAAACAGTCAGATTACAGGGCGACTACCCAAAAATAGTCAAACCACAGGGCGACTTCCCAAAAATAGTCAAACCATAGGGCGACTTCCCAAAAATAGTCAAGCCATAGGGTGACTTCCCAAAAATAGTCAGATCATAGGGTGACTTCCCAAAAATAGTCAGATCATAGGGTGACTTCCCAAAAATAGTCAGATCTTAGGGCGATTTCCCCAAAAATAGTCAAATCTTAGGGTCAAAGACCCGAACTATGACTGGCTTGATTCCTCTTAAGGATACGTAGGTAGCCTATCATTAGGTTCAGCCATCCGACCGAAAATAGTCATTCCTATCCCCAGCAGAGCGGATAGCCACCAGACCAAGATGGTCATCTCTTACCCCAAGCAGAGTTTCTTTCAGCAAACGACTGCAGAACTCATCAAGGTTCGAGGCACCTAAAACGCCTTCATCCCAGGGTCAAAGACCCGAACTACGGCCGGCTTGATTCCCACTAGGGATACGTAGGTAGCCTATTGCTAAGTTCAGCCACTCGATCACCTGATCATCCCGTCAAAAATGGAGCCTTACTCTTATCGACGACCCCGCTTCCTTCGAAAGCACCGTCGCCGAGGGGCTACTGTAAGTGCTCCAATTTGAGCCGTTAGTATTTTCGTTAGAAAATTAACGAAAGTTTTAACATTTCCAACATTTCTAACAAACCCTAACCTTTCTAACAAAGCAAGGGTAAAGTGGGCATTGCCATTTAAAGTTAAACCAAGAAAAGAATCTCAAAAAGCAAAAGAAATTGGAAAAATCCGAATTAGGCAAGTTGAAAAACAAAGCTGTTTGTAATTTTTTGAATAATATTCCTCTGTCCAAAAGCCGGCCTTGCGGCGGATGAACGGTGCACGCGACGATACCCTCCGCGCGGATAGGATTGTCTCTCACGAGGGACTATAAATTGAACCCTCCTCTCTCGGTTTACACAACACATTTTACACACGAAGCTGCATTTTGGCGAAAAATAGAGAAAACGGTGGGAATCCTTAGATTGCCACCATTTTCTCTTGAACCTTTCCCAATTTCACTTCAACCATTCTCATATCACTCTTAAACACACCAAGCTCAAGCTTAAAACACTACTCAAGAGGAAGATTAGGGAGAAAACATAGAGGACTTAAGTGTTATCTACTTGTTTTCTCTTTGATCAACTCTATCATCAAACCCTAAACACATTCAAGCCTTGAATCCACCCAAACACAACTCCAAAACACCAAATCTTGATACTCCTCAAGTCAAACACCAAATCTTGATACTCCTCAAGTCAAATTCCAAGCCTAGGAAGATAGGGTGTCACCATTGGTAAAGCCCTCCTTCTCTAAACCCTAAAATTCCCTTTTAACCTCTTGTTCATCTTGTTCTTCTTATTTTGGTTTGCTTTATGTCTAATTTAACTTAAGTCTTGACCTAAGATGGTCATCTTGAAGTTCATCTTCATGAATGACCATCTCAAATGGTCCAAATTTTAAATCTCTAGTTGATTTGTCTCTTTAATTTCATCTCTACAAAATATCCCCTTTCCCTTTGCAAAGGACATGTTTAAACCCCATAAAATTCCCCAAGGATGAATTGAATATGATAACCACTTAACACAAAGTAGTGGAATCAAGTCTAGGGATGAAAATGGGGTGAACATAGATGCAAATCCCCCAAAAATCACATTTTCCCTCAAGAACATCTTGCTGTCCAATAGCATTGTTCTGAGATCTCAGTCCATTTTCCTATTTTTTGGACATACATAAACTTGGAATTTGGTGTTGACTACAAAATACTTTTTGTATCCAACATCCATATCTTTCCAGAAATATTTTTACTTTATTTTTTTTGTGAGTAAAACTCCTTTTTTCAAATTTTCTTTTAAAGGTCAGTTCATCAGTTTCTGGAAATCCAGATTTCATATCTGAGATTTCCAGAAGGTTTTGACCCTTTAAATCATCTACAAAATGAAAAGTTCTTTTACAGAAACCTTTTTTAAGGTGTTTTGAACATTTTTAATTCTCGGACTTTTCCCAGATTCTGGATTTTTCAAGCCCTAAAGTCCATTTCAAAATTAAGTGTCCACTGCCTTTTTCATTCTGGCAGAATTGGTTTCCAACTTCCAAAAATCTTTTGAGTACCAAAATTCAACCCAAAAATCACACTAAAAATCATAGGATCTTTCCAAAGTCTAATAAAGAATTCCCAATTTTTACTTTCTTCAGTTTCAACTTGTTTTGGCCAAAGTAACACACACACACATACACACACACAAACAAATGATTTTGAATGTTTGGAAGACTCGTTTTACGAGGCATTCCGGGTGCACACTAACGTCCTTCCCGGCGTGTAACGTGACCTCCGAACTCAAATCTCTAATCTCGGGCATTTTTCAAAGTTTTGGCCCTTAAAACAAAAATGGCGTGGCGACTCCGTTTGATTTCAAAAAAAATCGGGTACATCACAACCGCCAGGAAGGCAACATAGATTGTTGACGCCTTCGAGGAGGATTCCGAGGAGGTGGTCCCTGCCCGAGGTAGAGGCAAGGGGCCAGCTGTAGAAGTAAATCCTGACCGAGGCCGTAAGAGAAAAGCCAAAGAAGTGGCTACCATAGATTGGGAGGAGGAGATATATACCCTCTATAATGTTGACCCCAAGGCCTTCTGTGTCCGCACCCTGGGCCATGTTCAGATAAAGGATAAGGAAAAACTACGGCCAGAAATTATAGCAGATGTCCGTGAGGACAACAGGGCCTGTGTTTTCTATGGGGCCCAGTTCGAGAATGGCTTGAGGCTGCCCCTGGATCCTTTCTTCTATTTTTTTCTTGAATTCAATAGTTGTCTCCCTATGCACCTGACTCCCAATGCCATTAGGGCCCTTGTTTCCTTTATAACGGTTTGCAAGGTCTTGGGCTACGAACCTACCCTTTCTGGGCTTTATGCCTATTACCAGAATCAGATCAGCCATGGTAACCTGAGCCTGAAGACCAAGAACTACTCTGCCCGGACCTTCTCTCCCCCATCAAACAAATTTGACCAATGGAACTAGAGGGATATCTTGGTCATAGAGTCTAGGTTTGGCTGGGCCTTCTCAAAACCTTCCAATCCTGTTCCGATGAAGGTGTCCGCAAGAAATTATCCTGACCACCCTTCTCTGTTCGAGGCTCTGCGAGTTGCCCTGGAGACCTATCTGGCCAATTACAACAGTGATGGGGTGGAGCCCGTTTATGATGTGGGCACCATAGTTGAGTCTGAGCCCTTGCACATCTACCTAGGGATGGCTCCTCGAAGGGAGGGCGCCCCATATGCCCCCAGAGTAGAGATAGAGCCCCAGCCTCATGACCCTGATTGGAGGGTGCACGAGTTTTACCAATTTGAGGCTGACTGTAAGACATGTATGCTGGGTGCTGAATGCGAGCCTCCAGAACTAATTGGTCTCTACTCCTTTTGAGAACTGCTGTATTTTTTTTGTTTTTTCCTCTATTGAACTGGCTTTGAACCTTTCTTTTCTCTTGCAGAGTAGACCCCAAAGAGTATAATTTTTGATGGCTCCTATGAACGCCAAAGAGCTAAAGGCCCGCAACCAGCGGGCACAAAAAGAAGCTGCTGCGAAGAGGCAATCTGCCTTAGGAGTGGCCCCGGGCAAGGAAACCAATTTTCCTGTGGCCAACAGGAAGGATGGCAACCCTCTGACCGGGCCCAAGGTGATTCTCACCATGAAGAATCTGCCTCCACCCCCAAAGGGTCCTCCCCCAGCCCATGCCATTCATAGCTCCAGCTCTCCTGGCCGCATAATTTCTTCCGACCACAACCAGGAGTCCAGAAAAAGGACTGAAAGAGAAGGGGACTTGGGGCACAGAGAGAGGACCTCTAAGTCCCAAAAATTTGGGGAGGCACCCCTCCAGGCGGCCACTACCTCTGCTGCTATTTCTGCCACTGCTCCCCTCGTAGGGGGAACCATCTGTTCTGCTTCCTACCCAGTTGCCTCCCTCAATACTATCGAGGAGACACTGGCCGTCAGGAAGAGGCTGTCTGAGGTGCCCGCCATTACTGGGGTGGACATCTATGCCCGGAATGCCAACAACTCTGCCGCGGGCATCGGCCTTATCAACCGGCTCTTCTCCCCAGACTTCTACAAGAACGTAGTTGCCAAGGAGAATCCGTCTGCCCTGATGGGGGACATTGGCCTTGCCCTTATCGAGGTTGGAACCTGTCTGACTGTTGTATCCTCTTAATTTGGAATTCTGACTTTTTGTTCTAACTTTTTATCTTTCTCCTCGCAGGCGAGCAACAAGGCTATGAGGCTGCGGGAATGCTGTGACAGTTTGTCCGCGGAGGTTGATAACAACACCAAGATCTTGGCGGACAAACTCCGCGAGCTGGAGCAGGCACAGGAGAAGGTTGCGGTCTTGAACTCTGCTCTTGAGGCTAAGGGGAAAACTCTCTTCGAGAAGGAGAATGACTTGAAGGACTTCACTGACCTGCTGGCGGTGGTGGAGAAGGATTTAGAGAAGGCCAAGGGGGAGCAGAATGAGCTCCGTTAAAAAAGGGCCGAGTGGGAGCCTCAGAATGCTGAGCTATCCAAAAGACTTGAGGCTGCCAAGGCATCCGTGCTGACCTTGGAGGCCAAAGTGGATGAGCTTTCCAACCAGATGCTCCCATTTAAGCAGTTTGAGTTGGAGAGGGAGAACACCCTGGAGGCTACTCGAAAGGAGGCTGTGGAGCAATTCAAAAACTCCGAGGAGTTCAAGAACCTTCTGGCTGCCGAAGGAGGTGCCCAGTACGAGGCCGGATGCCGGACACAGATCCGGAACTTTGCTGCCACGGGCAAGTTCACCGCTCAGCAGTTGGCCTTGATTGGCTTCTTGGTTGCTACTGATTCGGTGAGCTTGCCCAGGCATGCACTAGTTCCTCTGTCCGAGGATGAGGTTAAGGGTCTGGAGCTGGCCGCAGTGGCCTCCTTGCCCCCCGTGGCCGAAGTAACTTCCACCGCTCTGATCAGCGAAGTGGATGGCCTAATGTTTGGGGACGAGGAGATACCTTACAAGGATGCCATTGCCCGCGTCTTTCCCAATGGATCGACAATTGGTGATCTTTTCCCTGTGCGGGCAGCTCCTGTCCCAGCTCCTGTCCCCGCTTCTACTGAGCCCCTTTTTGATCCTATCACCGATCTGCTCGTGACCAGCCTTCCTTATCCAACCCCGGCCTCCGAAGTGACCACGGATGGTGCGGCCGCAGAGGTGGTTACTGAAGCTTCCAAGGACTCCGCTCCTTTAGTTTAGGATTTTTTTCTTTTCTTTTGTTGTAATAGATTTTGTAGGACACTTGTAATTATTTTTCCTTCATCAATAGAAGCATTTTTCTTAATTGTTCTCTTAATTGCTTGTCCTTGTAGGCTGTTTTGAGTGTTGGCAATGTTTGTGTACCTTAGTACTTGCATTCTTGCTTTTACTTTTTTCCAACGTTTTTGCCTAACAATTAAATTTTATACTCTCTTCCGCGGTCAAAGGCTTAGTAGGCCTTCTGCCCGCGTTTTTGAGTTTTCCTAACTCTGTATTCAAAATCTCTTGGATTTTTTTTGAAAGTCAGCCCTATTTCTCTGTGACCGCGTTTGTTTGGCCTTGTGAAAAACTTTGAGGCCTTAACCCCGTTTGTCTGTTTGGCTTTGTTAAACTCTTTTGATCACTCCCATCCATTTACACTTATTCCCAGCCTTGCGAGTCATGGTGTAAGTCAAAAGCAACCAAGGCAAGCTACTTTCATAGGGCATGTAGAGTGTGGCCGTGAGGCGATAGTCTACGCAACAGTAGGTAGGAGCATATTTAGCATATTGGCCCTTTAACCTACCGGCATCTGTATCCACTATTGGTGGTTCACGCGATTTTGACCCTTTATTCAAAACTTCTTGAGTTTTTTGTGAGGTTCTTGTGGCGATCATGTAAGCGGGCTCATATGTTGGCCTTTGTCACATACAGGCATGCGAGTAACGGCCCTAAAAAAGGCCTTCGCGCATTTAGTGGGTCCGGGCTTTGGCCTTTGTCCCCACTTGCATCTATACCCACTTTTTCTTGGTGGTGTCACGCGGGCAGGACAGTGTGTCGTGTCCGTGATCGAGTACGGGTGTAATGGCCTTTGTAACCATATAGGTGTGCGGATCGCAATGGATCTTTGTGCATCAGTAGGTAGGAGCTCATATATTGGCCCTAGAACCTACTGGCATCCGCCATGGGCATCCACCTCACTGAGGTCGTAGGGATAGATCTACAACAGTTTTGCACAAAAAATTAGTGATAACTTCATACTCATACATGTAGTACCCCTATACTCCCTTAAAAAATTACAAAGATTTCAAAAGAAGTACTTTCTAAGGCGATCGCTATTCCAAGCGTGCTTAAGCTCTTTTCCTTCCTTTGTTCGCAATATGTAGGTCCCCTCTTTGATTATTTTGGTGACCTCATATGGACCCTCCCATTTTGGGGAGAGCTTGTTGAAACCAGGTTGGGTCACTTGGACCTCCACATTTCTGAGTACCCAATCTCCAACTGAAAAACTCCTCCTATTTACTCTTTTATCGTGGTGCTTCTTCGCCTTCTGCTTGTAGTTCACCATTTTTTCATTTGCCCGCATTCTCTTTCCTTCGAGATCGTCCAGGTCACACCTTCTGTTTGCCTCGTTTTGAGACTCATCGAAGTATGTAACTCTGTACGAGGGTAGGGCTACCTCAACTAGAGACATTGCCTCTGACCCATACGTGAGCGAGAAAGGAGTTTCTCCTGTTGAATTTCTGATTGTGGTACGGACAACCCACAATGCGGTCTGGAGCTCGTCCAACCATCGTCTTCCTCATCCCTCTAAGTTTTTCTTTAGGGCGGTCAGGACTAGCTTGTTCGCGGCCTCAGCTTGGCCATTTCCCTGAGGATAAGCGACTGCGGACTGACGATGTTCTACTTTCATTCTCACACATTCAGCAGTGAATTTTGCAGAGAATTGGATGCCATTGTTCGAGATTATTGCTCGTGGAACACCAAATCGGCAATAGATATGGTCGTGGACAAAATTGATAGTATTCTCCTCGGAGATAGTGGCTAAGCCCTTTGCTTCTGTCCACTTAGTAAAATAATCCACGGCCACAACGGCATACTTGATGCTTCCTCGGGCAGTTGGGAATGGTCCAATGAGATCAATCCCCCACGTATCAAACGGCCACGATGGTACAACTAAAGTTTGCTCTATTGATGGTAGTCTAGGGATGTCCGCAAATCTCTGGCACTTATCACATTTTCTTACGTACTCCTGCGCATCTCTTCTCATTGTAGGCCAAAAGAACCCCTGGAATTTGATCTAGTCTGAGAGAGTGCAAGCACCGGGATGTCCGCCACAAACTCCTTCATGCACCTTATAGAGTAAGTTGGTGATCATGTGAGTTTTGATGCATCTTAGCAAAGGCTTGGTGAATGATCGCTGAAAAAGTACTCCATCCAGGACGAGGTATTTCACGGACACCTTTCCAATGGCTCTAGCCCTTGCTGGATCCTCGGGGAAGGTCTGCTTCTCGATGTAATCCTTGATCTCATCTACCCAGTCCCTTACTTGATCCTCAATATTGTTTATCTGAACCCGATCTATAGCGGGTCTTTCTGTGAATTCTATCTGGCAATCTGTCTCTAAGTCTATGATTTCTTGATCGGTTATTCTGTAGAGGAGGTCAGCCTCCGTATTATCCTCTCTCATGACTTGGTTCAGCTCATAGTAGGTGAAATTTTTTATGAGGGTTTTTGCAAGACCTCAGTACTGAGTTAGCACTGGGTTGATTGTATCATACTCCCCCTAATTTGATTTACTATGAGCTGAGAGTCACTGTTGATCTCAATATTCTGAACTCCCAAGTCTCTTGCCAATTCCATGCCCGCTATAATTGCTTCATACTCAGCTTGATTGTTTGATGCCTCGAACTTGAATCTCAAGGCTCTTTTGAATTTCTCCCTGCAAGTTGCGATCAGGAGTATGCCCGCTCCACTTATCAACTTGCTCGCAGAACCGTCCACGAATAAAGTCCACACTTCTTCTGGATGCTCTTTGGGCTGTACGATCTCAGTGTCCGAGCTATCTTTGGCTTCTTCTGACTCTGCCCGCTTTCTTACCTGTGTCGCCGTCCGCCAAGTTTAAATGACGATTCTCGCCACAAAATCGCCTAAGGCCTATGCTTTGATTGTCCTTCTCGGGGAGTAGGTGATCTGGAACTCAGTGAGTTCGATAGACCTAGCTAACATTCTCCCCGAGGACTCTGGTTTGCGTAAAACCTTTCTAAGCGGGGCCTTAGTTAGTACAGTTATAGGATGTGCAGAAAAGTAGGCTCTTAATTTTCGAGGAGATACAAGCAAGGCGTAAGCTAACTTCTCTATATTAAGATAACGCCCTTCTACAGCGGACAATGCCTTAGATACATAATAAACTGGTTTTTGGAAGTTATTATCCTCCCTTACAAGAACAAAGAAGCCACGCGTATCAAGAATCGCTAAAAATAGAAAAAGCTCTTCCCGTGCACCGGCCGCCGAGTAGAGGGGCCGCCCGAGGTATTTCTTGACTTCTTCAAAAGCTTGATGGCATTCATGACTCCATGCAAATTGCTGTCCTCTCTTTCCCTTTCATAGTTTTGAAGAAGGGGAGGCATCTCTCTGCTGACCGCGAGATGAAGCGGCCGAGTGCGGTGATGCGGCCATTGAGTTTCTACACATCCTTCACGCAAGCAGGAGGTTTCATGTCTAATAGCGCTTGAATTTTTTCGGGATTTTCTTCTATTCCCCACTGGTTGACCATGAATCCTAGAAACTTGCCCGCCTTGACCCCAAAATCGCACTTAAGGGGATTCAGTTTCATGTTATTGCGGCGCAAGTTTGAGAAAGTTTCCTCCACGTCGAGCTCGTGGGAGTTTTCCTTTGTTTTTACAACCATGTCATCAATGTAGGCCTCAAGGTTTCTGCCTAGTTGGTTTTTGAAGACAAGATTGATCATTCGTTGATAGGTGGCTCCTGCATTTTTTAGCCTGAAGGGCATCATAGTGTAACAGTAAGTCTTGCCCGCAGCGATGAAACCTACGGAGCGGACATCTTCAGGAGCCATCTGGATCTGATGATAGCCGGAGTATGTGTCAATGAAGCTCAATACTCTGTGACCATCTATTGAATCCACCAATCTGTCTATGCGAGGAAGAGGGAAGCAGCCTTTGGGGCATGCCTTGTTGAGATCAGTGAAATCAACACACATCCTCCACTTGTCGTTGGACTTTTTGACCATTACTACATTTGCTAGCCATTTGGGATAGGAAATCTCCTTTATTATCCCCGCTTTGAGCAATTTATCTACCTCTTCCTTGATCGCAATCTCCTTCTCCGGGGAGAGGTACCTCGATTTTTGATGAATGTTCTTGAAGGATGGGTCAGCATTATTTTATGGAGGATCACGTCCTCGCTGATTCCCTGCATAACCTCCACCCTCCAGGCGAACACATCACAGTTTGCTCGAAGGAACTCAATGAGGATCCTTCTCTCCTCGTGGTGAATTTCCAGCCCGACCTTAACAGTTTGCTCGGGGAAGTGGAAGTTGATTACCACCTCCTCGAGCTCGTCGTTAGGTCGAAGGTCGCTGATTTCACTATTGTGCAAGGAGTCAATGACAATAGTTGGGGCTCCTGGCCGCCGCTATGGAATATATGACCTCGCCGCCAATCATATGACCTCGCCCTCTTCGCGTGTCCGGCCTTTATTAGCTTTTCTCTTCTCCTCAAGTGCTCGGAGGAATCTCCCGGGCTGATTCTTGATGGTAGCAACCCCGCCCGGGGTGTTAAATTTCACCCTTTGGTGGGGAACGGAAGCAACTATTCCCAATTCAAATTTCGAGCGCTACGTCGAGAATGGCATTGTATTGGGAAGGAAGATCGACCACCATGAAAGTAATTTTGGCCGTCTTCTGCATGGGGTTTTCCCCAATAGTTACTTCAAATACAATCGTCCCCTTTACCCCAACGGCGTGATTGGTAAACCCCTCCAGCATGCCCGCATAAGGAGTCAGATTAGCCTCGGTCATCCTCATACCTACCAACGTGTGGTAGTAGAGTATATCCCTGGCCACGCTCGTATCAACTAAAACTCGGTGTATGTTGGCTCGGTTAATTTTCATGTGAAGAGTTATGGGCTGAGTAGAGTGAAATAGGGAGGAGGCAAGTTCACTCTTTTTGAACCCTATTTCTTGCTCTTCCTCAGGAGCCATTGGGGGGATTAAGAAAACCTTCTCCAATGTTCGAATCTGAATGGAGAGCTGTTTGTTGGATGGAGGCTCTTCACCAATGAAATTAATGTCATAGTCCCCCAAATCGTCATCGTAATTGTCTCTCTCATTCCTCTCGGGGCCACGCGTGTCTCGTGCTCCCTGCTGATTATTGTTAATGGGGGCATTGTTGTGACTTTTAACCCATTTCGTTAGCTTCCCATCATTGATCTTTTGCTATATAATTCGCTTCAACTGGAAGCAATCCTCAATTCCGTGTCCGTGATCGTTATGATATTCGCAGAACTTGGCCCTACTCCTTTCATTTGGTTTCCGGATCATGGGGGGGAGGAGGAGGAAACTCAGAATCTCTCATGATCACTGCCCGTGATTCATTGAGGGGGTATACATTATTTCATCCACAACTTTTCAGAGTTTGTCCGACCCACGGCCTCGGTTCTTTCCCTGATTATTAACGCGGGCAGGCTCTGGGGTGGTGTCCTGGACTTGGCTAATTATCTCTTTTACGGGTCCTCGGGCAGGGGCCACATTGGGTTCCTCGGCTGAAGCAATGGTAGAGGCCCTCTCGTACATCTCCTCCACACTTTTAGGCCGGTCGGAGGCAAAATTCATTTTGAGGAAAGAGGAGTTGAGGCCACCTTCAAAGCAGAGTCTGATGTCCCCCTCTTCTAAGTCCACAATCTCCTCGCTCACTTTCCAAAACCGAGAGATGTAGTTTTTTGTGGTCTTGTTGGCTGCCTGCTTGACGCGAACAAGATCTGTCTTTGGTCGAGCGGGCTCACCGGCCCCAGCAAAGGCATTTAGAAAGAGGTTTCTAAACTGACTAAAAGATTGGATGGACCGGGGCTTGAGAGCCAGCATCCAAGATAGGGCCTTGCCCGTGAAAGTTGCAGCTAAGGCCTTGCACATCACCGATTCGTCCGATGAGAATAGAGCCATCTGTGCCTCGAATCGTCCCATATGGCCATTGGCATTCTTGGAGCCATCATAGGTATTGAATGAAGGCTCGCCCCGAAATTTTATCATTTTTCTTGATTTTTCCCTTTTTTTAGAGAAAAGGGGGTACATTGTAATGATAAGCTTTTGAAAACTTCGGTTTTGGGAGTCGCCAAGCCGTTTTTAAAGGAAAACATTGAAAAACCTATTTTAAGAGTATTTTGAGTTCGGGAGTCTGGTTACGTGTTTGGGAAGAACTAGAGAGTTCACCCAACACGCCTCTTTCGAGACTTTCAATCAACGTTGGACAATTTTGGACATTCAAAGTGTGTATGCAATGTGTGTCGATGTGTAAAGCATGCAAATTTGGCATTTTTATTGATAATATAGAAGCTGAGTACAACTTGTGAGCCATGACAGGGGGCCACACCCTTTTACATATTATGATTGTCATAACAAGGCAGAAGGTAAGACAATCCGCCCGTAGAGCTTGATGTCGTCCGACACAGACCTCCTAGGAAGAGGGTGTCGCACGACATGATATCTCTTGGTCGATTGTCTTTTACAATGACCAAGCTATTTCTGAACAGAATGCCATTTATCTAACTCATTCAAGACACTATTTGAAGGTCTAAGCCCGCTTTGGGATTGACGGGAGTGGACAAAGTCACGATAGACTTTGTATGATACGGATGTCACATGACATGGAACATCCGAGGTTATTCATGTCATGTGGCAAACCGCCTCCAATAAATCATACCCAAACAGATCATAGGCATCCAAATAGTGGCTTATGAGCCACATAAATGCTTAGGTAAGATTTGAGTTACAAAAGGCATAATCTGGACAGATCTGAAGTCCCAGAATGTCTTTACAGCCTTCTGGGATCTCCATAATCGTATTGGACACAGATCTCCATGGAGTCCCGTGTCGTCCGACAGTGGATAGGCCATTTCTGTGCCCTTCGCCCGTTTGATTCCCTTTGCTTCTCAAGGCAAACTAAGCACCTTTATTAACTGTAAGCAGTATTAAAATAGTAATATAGGAGTATTATGGGAGGATCACATGGCTTTAGTGACCAAATGTGATGAATCACATATTTTTGGCCACTTTGAAGTAGCCATCTCCTCCTAACTCGATGCAAATGCGTAAAGATTGAACCTTTATTGATCCTAAGATGACCAAATGTCCAGATCTGAGGTGGGGAGAAGTGAATATTGAAGATTCACTTCTCCACCACCTTTATCATGCAAAAATCCCAATTTCTACATAATATTAAGGCAAGTAAGCATGCAATGTATTATAAATGTATTAAAGACTTTATTTAAGGAGGTAGAAAGGTTTAGTGGCTACCTATTGTAGTCCACAAGGTGAGATCACCAATAGTATGGTGTCCACCCCTTCTAAACACCAACAAAGGGAGCTTCTTTAGATCTTGACCTTGAAGTGTGTGTGTATGTGAGGAGGGAGGTGAGTGTGTGTGTATGAGAGAGAGAGAGAGGGAGACTCTATTTGGACAGAGTTTTCCCTATATTACTGGTATCCTCCCTCTATTCACTCCAAGTCCTCCCTCAAAATGATCAGCCATGCCTTGTATTTATAGGCAGGCTGATGGGTAGTCTTATGTCGCACGACAAGGGCAGTTAAACCGCCTTAGTGACTTCTATGTCGGACGACAGCGTACTCCTTTTGGCCATATTGGGCCGAATGCTTGGCAGGCCCAATGGACTGATGGGCTGCTGGGATATTTGGACTAAATATTGCCTTTTAGCAATTATATAAGCCCAAATTTTAATTAAAGTGGATCCAAATCATGGGTTTGGATCGGGGTACTCACAGAGCCCCTCGGCGATGTCACTTCCACGGGAAGTGGGGTCGTCGATAAAAATGAGAATCCCGAGCCGGACATGAACGGCGGGAAAAGAGATGACCAAGATGGTCAAGTGGATGGACCTCTTATGAAGAGGATTCCTACGAATCCCGTAGGGGAATCAAGCCGAATCGTAGTTCGTTGAAGATGGGGTGCCAATGAAAGGCTACGGGTTTTGTACTCGAGATTGACTGTTCCAAGGGGAGTCACCCTGAAAAATGTGACTTTCTTCTTTGGGAGTCACCCGCGAAATATGACTATTTTTTCTTTGGGAAGTCACCCCGCAAACTTGACTGTTTTTGGTGGGGAGTCATCCCGATTATTTGACTTTTTTCTTTGGGAGTCACCCGCGAAATATGGCTATTTTTTCTTTGGGAAGTCACCCCGCGAACTTGACTATTTTTGGTGGGGAGTCATCCCGATGATTTGACTTTTTTCTTTGGGAGTCACCCGCGAAATTTGACTTTTTTCTTTGGGAAGTCACCCCGCGAACTTGACTGTTTTGATGGGGAGTCACCCCGATGATTTGACTTTTCTCTTTGGGAGTCACCCGCGAAACATGACTGTTTTTTCTTTGGAAAGTCACCCCGCGAATTTGACTGTTTTTGGTGGGGAGTCACCCGCTAATTTGACTTTTTTCTTTGGGAGTCACTCGCGAAATTTGACTTTTTTCTTTGGGAAGTCACCTCGCGAACTTGACTGTTTTGATGGGGAGTCACCCCGATGATTTGAATTTTCTCTTTGGGAGTCACCCGCGAAATATGAATATTTCTTCTTTGGGAAGTCACCCCGCAAACTTGACTGTTTTTGGTGGGGAGTCATCCCGATGATTTGACTGCTCGATGTGGGGAGTCATCCCGATGATTTGACTTTTTTCTTGGGAGTCACCCGCGAATTTGACTTTTTCTTTGGGAAGTCACCCGCGAATTTGACTTTTTTCTTTGGGAAGTCACCCGCGAAATATGACTATTTTTTCTTTGGGAAGTCACCCCGCGAACTTGACTGTTTTTTCTTTGGGAAGTCACCCCGCGAACTTGACTGTTTTTGGTGGGGAGTCATCCCGATGATTTGACTTTTTCCTTTGGGAGTCACCCGCGAATTTGACTTTTTTTTTCTTTGGGAGTCACCCGCAAATTTCTACTGTGTGGGAGATCTGTACGGTCTTCCGAACCGGGTAGTTTATGGCCATTCTGGGCCATTTTCTGTGTGTTGGAAACTGTACGGTTTTCCGGACCGGGTAGTTTATGGCCATTCCGGGCCAAGGATCTTGGTAATGATATTGTTAAAGACTGAGAGAGGTGGGTATTTGAACCCAAATGAATCATAGGTACGAGCCTAAAGGGGTGTAGGAACAAGCCTAAAAGGGTATAGGAACAAACCTAAAGGGTATAGGCACAAGCCTAAAGAAGCATAGGAACAAGCCTGAAGAGTTGTAGGAACAAGCCTACGCATAGGAACAAGCCTAGCGAGATATAGGAACGAGCCTTTAGAGGTGTAGGAACAAGCCTAGCGGGGTATGGGAACAAGCCCAAATAGGTGTAGGAACAAGCCTACGGATAGGAACGAGTCTAAAGAGTGTAGGAACAAGCCTACGCATAGGAACAAGCCTAGCGAGATATAGGAACGAGCCTATAGAGGTGTAGGAACAAGCCTAGCGAGATATAGGAACGAGCCTTTAGAAGTGTAGGAACAAGCCTACGCATAGGAACAAGCCTAGCGAGATATAGGAACGAGCCTATAGAGGTGTAGGAACAAGCCTAGCGAGATATACGAACGAGCCTATAGAAGTGTAGGAACAAGCCTATGCATAGGAACAAGCCTAGCGAGATATAGGAACGAGCCTATAGAGGTGTAGGAACAAGCCTACGCACAGGAACAAGCCTAGCGAGATATAGGAACGAGCCTATAGAGGTGTAGGAACAAGCCTACGCATAGGAACAAGCCTAGCGAGATATAGGAACGAGCCTATAGAGGTGTAAGAACAAGCCTACGCATAGGAACAAGCCTAGCGGGATATAGGAACGAGCCTATAGAGGTATAGGAACAAGCCTACGCATAGGAACAAGCCTAGCGAGATATAGGAACGAGCCTATAGAGGTGTAGGAACAAGCCTACGCATAGGAACAAGCCTAGCGAGATATGGGAATAAACCCAAATAGGTGTTCGAGATTGACTCAAAAGGATCGCGAGATGAACTCTATGACTTGAAATGACTTTTATCTGAGAAAGTAATGATGATTTGCAGGTGAATGAGATATGCTTTCATACCTGTGCTGTGCTTACCTGCAAGGGTTGTGCGCACGATGATCACTTGAAGTGATTGGCTAACTTTGGAAACATTTGTCAGGTAGAACACGAACTTTGCGGTTGATATTACTGTTGCAAGACGGACTCTGTTGTTTAATTGCCGCTGCGAGACGGGTATGGCTGATGATTCACCGTTGCAAGATGGGCTATTGAGGACTTGCCCTTTGCCAAACTGGCCGTTGATGAACATTGCCGTTGCAAGACGGACCTTTGACGATGATTTGCCATTTCAAAACGGACTTTTGATTCATTTGTCATTGCAGGACGGGCCTTTGACGATGATGGTGAGGATGATCCTTTCCAGCCCCCGCTTGCCACAGTACCCCAGTGGCGCGGACATTATGGTGAGCCTCGGCCTTGGGCCCAGTATGAGGATGATGATGATTCGGATGGCGAGATCCACGAGGTATAGGAGGGTGGCGGCGACGGCCAGGAGCATATCGGCTCTGAGGAGGAGGTAGGCAGCGTCCAAGACGACAGCGGCTCCGAGGAGGATGAGGAGGATGATTCTGAGTCGGAGTGATCGCGGAAATCCCCCTTTGTCATGCTTTGGACTCTTAGATAGAGAGAAGGAACAATGCATGAACTAATCTATTGCTTCTCACTTTGTAAAATAAAATCTTTGTATTTTCAACTAATGCATTCCATTGATAGCATCTAGACTTATTTGTTTATATGTATTAGTCCGTCCCAAGAAATGGCAAGAAGGATGGCATTTGTTGGGGGTTGGTGATGTATTTGGGTGCAAAGTGTGCCAAATCCTCTCCCATGCGGCTGGTGAGTAGGGGGAATGGATATAGAGTTTTGGGCTGCTTTGGATAGATTTTGAGCAAGTATCGGATCACCGATGGGGTGCTGCAGATGCAGCCAGTTCTGACGTCTCATGGATGGTCACGTTTACTGACTTTCTTGGGAAACTAGCCCCCAGCGTTTGTAAAAGGACAACTTCGCCAAAGGCAAATTCCAGCAGTCACAGCAGCCCCAAAGTTCATCTTCAACCTTGGCATCATCGCCCAGATCCAATATTTGGCCCAAAATGGAACGTTATGAAGAGAGGTCTAATGCAATCCTGTTACAGGCATAATCATCATGCGACCCAGGAGGCACCCATCTTTCCAGACCTTAGTCAATCAGTCACAGACTTGGAAATATATATGTGCAGGGGCACATCTTTCGAAGAATGGGAATGAATCCCGAATTTGTGTATGACACACTTGCTTTGGGTTTGACTCTTTTGAGAGAGTGTAAGCACGACAAGGTGTGGAAAAGTGTTTGGAAGCCCCTGCCGACGAAAAGACGTTGTTGGCTCTATTTCCCTATGACGGAGAGAGAGAAGACTTGTCAAGACACTTGAAAACTTGTCTTATTCATGATGATCACAAAGCTGCTTAAAACCCTTTATTGATGTTCGGGTTATTCAAACACTAAGTCTGATATGAGCAAACATTTTGATTAATCACAAGGAGAAAACCAACTGATATCGAGATCAAATCCGACAGGATGGAAGGTGTATAGGAACGGTCCTTGATGAGACCAGATTTTTTGAGATTTATTTGTGATTTCGACCGGACCAATTATGGTTGCCTACGTTCCCCTCCATGATGAGGAGCTCAGGTCGCCGTAGTTTGGGCTTACCCGAATGAAGAGAATGAATGTGAAAACTTGAGATTTGGGGGACCCTCGAGGATTTTGAGAATTGGGGGATTTAAGATCATGTCCCCTTGGAGTGTCCATGAAAGACACGGACGCGAAGCCCCAGTGGGACATCCACGGCAAGTGTTTGAGGAGGAGAAATGAAATATGCTCACATGAAGTGTCGAATGAATGGATTGAATTTGCATAATCTTAGATTGATGATCTTTTGAGCCAAGATGGATTCGACTCTGATTTAAGCAAGCAATGAACTATTAATGTGATTTAGATCTCGATGATATTAGAATGAAATTACTATCCGGTAGGGACTGTAGCTGGGTTTCTGGGCTTCGATCGGCCATCGGGTGATTTGGAATGTCATGACCTCTTAAGATGAGAGGTCGGCTAGGCCTTTTACTGACTGAACCTCTAAAAATGAGAGGTTGGCTTGCGGGGATGTGTTTGGGAAATCTACGGCGAGGAAGATTGATTTCAAATTTTGGCTTTGGCCAAAGGCAAGGGTAATGGTAAAGGGAATATCCTCTAAAATTGAGAGGATGGCTTGGAATTGGTTAAGGAAAATGGGAATATCCTCTAAAATCGAGAGGATGGCTTGGGATTGATTTAAGGTAATGGTGAGAGGAAGTCCAAGCTATCGAGAGCGGGCTTCTTTTTGATCATGGGAGAGCTTCTCGAGAAGTCGGGAATTTTTTGCTGGATTGTGAGGATTTAAAATCCTTCTTTTTTAGAATTTGGAAGGCCTCCTTGTGGACTTGAGGATTATTTCTGAGATGTGGGGATTTAAAGTCCTTCTTTTAAGGATCGGAAGGCTTCCTGAAGAGCTTAGGATTTTATCCAAGATCGTGAGGATTTAAATTTATTTTTTTTTTGAGAATTTGAAAGGCTTCCTGAGGAGCTGAGGATTATATTTGTCCTTTCTGCATGACTTGAACATTTTGCGCACCGCCGACTCTCGAAGCTAACTTCTTGGCATTGCTTGGACTTCTCTCAGCAAGGAGGGAAGGTGATGGCTAGATGGGGTTTCAAAACACGCCGATCTTGAAATGAAAGGATATTGTTTGGTGAGGGTGAGGTAATGGCTTTCCTATGGGTGAAAGGCTTCAACCGCAATCCCTACCGGATGACCTAAACAAAATTAAGTCTTTGTTTCTTGCTTAAGCTTTAAATGAGAAAGATTGATGCAAATTCTTGATCAATGAAATGATGAGGATAATGAAAGAGATGTGAGCATATGAAATGCAAAATGGGGAGTTGGTAAGCCCCAATTTGAGAAGGATATTAATTGATTTTCTCACTCCGATTAATTTAAACATGAGTTATTTCAAAGCATTAGCGATTGAGCAGCAAAGGTGATCATCTAGGATAAGACCATTTCAATTAATTGTAACGTGGGTGGGCAAGTGATGTCTCGAGTCTAGCAGGAAAAGAAACAAAGACTTTTATTATTAGAAGAAAAAACTAGTCCAACGTGGACTTGACAGACTCTTGTCCGATAAAGGACATTCATCAAAGAAACAAACAGACAATCTAGATCCTACAAAGACTGATTGACTGTATTAAAATTGGATGGGAGGGCCCTGGGTTCTGGTGAAGATCACGGAAGTGGATTGGTAATCACATTGGGGCGAGGAGCCTTCTCGATCTTCCCCTCATCAATAAGCCTTTGGATGAGCAGCTTTAAAGGGACGCAGTCATTGGTAACATGTCCAGGGTACCGATGGTGTAGGCAAAACTTGCTAGTGTCCGTGATTGGGATTTGCCTTGACCGGGTTGTGGTATTATCCGTGAGGCTCGATCACTAGCCTTTATCAAACCAGTAAATGCCTCCTCAGTTGGCATCCCCAAATCATCGAATTTCTGCCGCTGAGGCCTTCCTCCACCACGGCCAGATAACTGGCTCTTCTCCCCTTGAATGTAGTTGACGGTGTTAGAGACAGCAGTTTCTTTATCCTTTGGAGCGACAGGGGTAGAGCTTGGAACAATGGAATAGGTAGCATTCTCGCTTTCAGCCCCTGCACTCACCATTTCTCGCAGATTCGGGTAGTACCCCGGCCAATGGCTTTCCTGACAGATGGCTTGACACATGAAAGGAAGATGGACTTCTCGTCAGAGAGGGGAATTGGGTGAGCTAACTCATTAAGCTTCTTGTTCCACCTCTTATAAAAGTCTGTTACGGACTCATCGTGCCTCTGGATGGTGCCGATCAAATCACTACGAGTGGTGTACCACTCGACACTTCCTTTGTATTTGTCCAAAAAGGCATTACTAATCTGTGACCATGTAGCCCTCGCTTCCGGTTTAAGACCTAGGAACCATCTCAAAGGAGAGTCATCGAGGGATAAGTGAAAGTAAAGGGCTAGCATCTCTTCGGTGGCCCCTTTGGCGCCCATTGACATGATGTAGCTGTTTATGTGAGTTTTAGGGCATGTGGAGCCTTCAAACTTAGCTATGGGGGGCATCTTGAAGTTCTTCGGGAGGGCCTTAGAGTCCTTGAGCTCTACAGAATTGACCACGTCTGACCCAAAAGTCATCTTGTGCAACTGTTCTTTCACATACTTCAACTCTTCCTTCAAACTCGAAACTTCGGAAGATGGGGGTTGCCCTACAGTTGGAGCTACCGTTGAAGATGGTATTGGAAATTCTGGCATGGATCTGATGGGCGAGGCAGCCGAAGGAAGACCAAAAGTACTGGGCATGCTGACATTGCTGTCCAATAAACCAATCGAGCTGGGGATTCTATTCCCGTATATGTCATACCCATTAAACTTAGCGTTGGGATTCCGGGGTCCAAACTGTACTGACTGGTTGCCGACCTGACCATGGGCAGGGGACCTGATATTGGTGCACGGAGCTGAATACGGGGCGGAACCGCATGTATGCTGGGGTAAGAGGAGAACAAACCGTAGGCTGAGGGATGTTGCTTTTGAATTGGGATTGTGGATATTGCGGGATCTGATCCTGGAAAATCTGGCTTCCTGACATGCGATATCCGCTCTGCTGCTGATTGGACTGATCATGAGGAGCAATAAACTGACCACCAAAGGTTGGGTTGGACGGCTGACCCGTGCTGTTATACGGACTTTGACCCCGAGTCCCAAACTGATTCTCGAGTATACCCAAACGGCTCTTGATTGACACCACTGGGCCGCCGACCCCGCCTGCCGGTTCCTGGGATAAAACATAAACCGGTCCTGAGCACTGACCGTCGGTAAGGAGCTTGATTCGCCCCTCAGCCCGTATTGCATACCATAAGTAGATACTGGGATAGGGGGAGGTCTTGACATACCCCCATGAGTCGGCATCGAGAGGGAGCCAGGCACACCATAGGAGACTGTGGGGCATATTGTGAAGGCTTTGCCTAGGTGAGGATGGTGGAACAAAGCCAAGGCCGGTGATAGTAACATCGTGCTCTTCCCCGATTTCTTCGTACGACCCATCTGGGGTGACGGATTACGGCAACGCCGCATGCGCATTACTTCGACATAGCGAGCCCAACCGGCTTCCTCACGGGCACGAGCGGCTTCGAGAGCGACGGAGAGAAGCTTCTTGAGAGAAGTTGAAACCTGGTGAGGGTTTACAAACGGACTTCCCTGGGGTGTCATGTGAGGACCCATGCCATAACCACCGCTAGGAGAGGCATTTAGAGCCGTGTTCGGCCCCATGTTCGACCTTGATCTGGCCCTACACCCAGACTGACATTCTGATTCTGAGCTGGATCAACACTTGCATTCGGACCCAAACCCGCTGAGACTTGCGAATCTGCCATTTCTAAGACCGCTGGAAATGAACCCCTGACTGGAGAGAAACTGATTAACCGACCGCCCGGAACTCTGACCTAATACTTGCTCGCTATAAGGGGGAGAGAACGGTTTTAGGTAGGGGAGAGGATAGGCTGAGGACGGACTCATGCATATGCTCTTTTTTTTATATATATCTTTTTATGTTTTTTTTTAAATGATTTTTATTAATCCTAGGAATGGTTGGAAAAGGGGGAAACCTTCTTTTTCGCATTCTACGCTATTCCTGGATTAGTGGGTTCCATCACTACATCTATAGACCCCCTGTATTCCACCTGTATTGCACCTCCGGGACGGACAATCCCGGCCGAGGTCCTATAGGGCACGTGGAACCCACCAACCGAAAGGGAGAACGCACCTATGGGCATACGAGCCAAAACAAGTCAAACTCGGGGTTTTCAAAACCAAGTCCAAGTCAACGTCTAAACTCGGGAGGAGAGAGGGTCGAACGTACGTTTGAACGTACGAGACCGCAATTTGGAGGTAAAACCCTCGAGGAACTGGGCATGACCTCTCCTCTTTTCGAGTTGGAAATCTGGCATGGCCTCTCGTCACTTGGTGGCGAAATTTCGGCATAACTCTCGTTAGTATGCGTTAAGAATTCGACATGGTCCCGTGTTGACACATGTCGAGAACGCGTCATGACTTCTAACGAAGCCAAGCCGAGAAATCGATATGTACCTACGTCGAGACATGTAGAGATCTTAACGTGTACTTACGTTTGAATTTGTCGTGATTCCGACACGAAGAGGGAAAGTATGCCAAGATTTTTGGAGACGGTGTATGACTCGGACTTTGTGAGAAAATTTTGAAAACCGAGTTTAAAACGTTTTGAAAAGTATTGGCCAAAAACCAACCGGTCACGGTAGAAAGTGTGTCACGGACAAGTGTTGGCTGACTCACTGGCTAGGAGGACTTTAGGCGCTCAAACGTCAGCGAAACATGTCACTTTCCGCGATGCCGTCCGTACACTCCCGGGTTCTAACTCTATGTGCGGGTAGAGTGCGAGTAGTGTGAAGGTATTTTCTAGGAAAATATTTTTTGCTTTTTTTTTTTGTAAAAGATTTTTTTTTATGCAGTATGCAAAGAAAAAACAAGAGAATGAGTCAAAGCATGACAAAAGGGGACTGCCCCAAATGTCAGAATTTACCAGTAGCTGTAGTCCAGCGTCATCCTGCCCTGTTCTCATCAACCGGAAGAACAAATTACAAAAGGGGAAGCCCCGGCTTCCAATAGTGTCACATACCAAAGCATGGCAAGGTGCATTTGAGCACACAAAATGACACAAATGTACACACAAGGTGAATGTCGAAATTGTCCAAGTTGATTTGAAGAAAGTTAGACTCTCTTAAGAAAAACTTTTCTCTTTTTTTTCGGAAAATAGAAGAATGATACTGGTACGTGGAATTGTTAGACCACCATTTATCCCAAGCCCCGGGTTAGGGAGCGATACAGGAAGGTTAGTGGTTTCCACCTATATACCGAGTATCGTCTTCATTTTTTAGAATAAAAATTTTTCAATGTCCCCAGCAGAGTCGCCACTGAATGAACGCTCGCCCCAAAATTTTATCATTTTTCTTGATTTTTCCCTTTTTTTAGAGAAAAGGGGGTACATTGTAATGATAAGCTTTTGAAAACTTCGGTTTTGGGAGTCGCCACGCCGTTTTTAAAGGAAAACATTAAAAAACCTATTTTAAGAGTATTTTGGGTTCGGGAGTCTGGTTACGTGTTTGGGAAGAACTAGAGAGTTCACCCAACACGCCTCTTTCGAGACTTTCAATCAACGTTGGACAATTTTGGACATTCAAAGTGTGTATGCAATGTGTGTCGATGTGGAAAGCATGCAAATTTGGTATTTTTATTGATAATATAGAAGCTGAGTACAACTTGTGAGTCATGACAGGGGGCCACACCCTTTTACATATTATGATTGTCATAACAAGGAAGAAGGTAAGACAATCCGCCCAGAGAGCTTGGATGTCGTCCGACACAGGACCTCCTAGGAAGAGGGTGTCGCACGACATGATATCTCTTGGTCAGATTGTCTTTTACAATGACCAAGCTATTTCTGGAAGAGGAATGACATTTATCTAACTCATTCAAGACACTATTTGAAGGTCTAAGCCCAGTTTGGGATTGATGGGAGTGGACAAAGTCACGATAAACTTTGTATGATACGGATGTCACATGACATAGAACATCCGAGGTTATTCATGTCATGTGGCAAACCGCCTCCAATAAATCGTACCCAAACAGATCATAGGCACCCAAATAGTGGCTTATGAGCCACAGAAATGCTTAGGTAAGCTTTGAGTTACAAAAGGAGTAATCTTGACAGATCTGAAGTCCAAGAATGGCTTTACAGCCTTCTAGGATCTCCATGTCGTATGACACAGGATATCCATGGAGTCCTGTGTCGTCCGACAGGGATAGGCCATTTCTGTGCCCTTCAGTCTGTTTGATTCCCCTTTGCTTCTCAAGGCAAACTAAGCACCTTTATAACTGTAAGCAGTATTAAAATAGTAATATAGGAGTATTATGGGAGGATCACATGGCTTTAGTGACCAAATGTGATGAATCACATATTTTTGGCCACTTTGAAGTAGCCATCTCCTCCTAACTCGATGCAAATGCGTAAAGATTGAACCTTTATTGATCCTAAGATGACCAAATGTCCAGATCTGAGGTGGGGAGAAGTGAATATTGAAGATTCACTTCTCCACCACCTTTATCATGCAAAAATCCCCATTTCTACATAATATTAAAGCAAGTAAGCATGCAATGTATTATAAATGTATTAAAGACTTTATTTAAGGAGGTAGAAAGGTTTAGTGGCTACCTATTGTAGTCCACAAGGTGAGATCACCAATAGTATGGTGTCCACCCCTTCTACACACCAACAAAGGGAGCTTCTTTGGATCTTGACCTTGAAGTGTGTGTGTGTGTGAGGAGGGAGGTGAGTGTGTGTGTATGAGAGAGAGAGGGAGACTCTATTTGGACAGAGTTTTCCCTATATTACTGGTATCCTCCCTCTATTCACTCCAAGTCCTCCCTCAAAATGATCAGCCATGCCTTGTATTTATAGGCAGGCTGATGGGGAGTCTTATGTCGCACGACAATGGTAGTTAAACCGCCTTAGTGACTTCTATGTCGGACGACAGCGTACTCCTTTTGGCCATATTGGGCTGAATGCTTGGCAGGCCCAATGGACTGATGGGCTGCTGGGATATTTGGACTAAATATTGCCTTTTAGCAATTATATAAGCCCAAATTTTAATTAAAGTGGATCCAAATCATGGGTTCGAATCGGGGTACTCACAGGTATCCATCTAGGGGGGCTTGCCCCTCTGAATAGGAGCCCGGGCGATCTTGTCGCTGAAGGCATCCATGGTGTGGCCACACCTCTGGGCGGCCTTTTGGTGGGTCTCCCACATCTCTTGCATGAATTTGACAAATTCAGGGCTCTGATTATCAACCTTCTGTTTTTTAGCACGTGGAGTCACGGCCTTTTCCCTGACCGGAGCCAAGGGTCTGGATTGGGACTTCGCACGGCGATTTGATTGTGCTTCTTCCCCAGCCTCCTCGCTATCATCCACATGCACCACACTGCGTCTGGCCAGCTGTCCGCGATCAAGGGTTGGTTCAACCCGGTTTGCCCCCTAGCTTGACTAGCAAGCGAATTAGCGGGGGCTCGTTGGGAGAACCTTTGTGACCCTTGAGGGATGGGTGATCCGCAGTTTGCCTCTATTTCAAACATTTCCATCTGAGCATCATTGATGGCCATGGCCTCAGCGACTAGTTTGGATTTTGCGGCCAGAATCTCTTGTCTCTTCAGGACCTGGTCCGGGGAGAGGAGAGTGTTTAAGGCAGTGTTTTTATAGGGGCTTGGGGAGTTTTTGGGCTGTTGTTGAGGAGAGCCTGGGCTTTCTCAGCACGTGCCTCATCGGTTAGCCGGTGTATAACTCGTTGAGCTGGGAATTTTTGTGGTTGAGAATGGGCCCCCATTCTGTTAAAAACAGAGGTAGTATGTTTGTCTTTACGGGCATTGGAAGGGGACGCATAGTCCTCCTCCTCTATGGTCAGGTGACCAGCGTTCTCCAAGGTTTTAGACATGTTTTGAAGGAGAAAGAAAATGACTGAAAAGAAGAGCCTTTTGACAGTCAGCTGTTTAGAACACAAGGGGTGTCTGAAAACAAAGAGTTTACGGGAAACAAGAATGAAACGTTTTCCGGCAATGGAACCACTGATGACGCCAAGCTTTTTAGGGTCAGGAGCGGTTCAAGGATATCTGGCAGGATATTTTTGGTGTTTTGATGTACCTATAACACAACACAAATGAAGCACCGTTAAGGTCCAACTCAGGCCCTCGGGTGTGAGAGTAAGATTACTGAGTAAAGAAGGCTTTGAATACCTTGAGTGTGTGTGAGTGTTTAGGGCTTTAGAATAATATGGCTTACTCAATATCTTTTGAACTTACCTTGTCCAAGGGGACAAAGGTCTTCTATTTATAGGCAATAGGGAGTTGCTCGCTGACATAAGCAATGAGGTCAGCCCTAAGGGGCACTTTGGTATTTGACCGCATACACGTGTCCGCATCTAATTGGGTCTGTCAGAGAAGGAGGATCCTCTGTCAGAAGGGATGTCGCTGATATGGATAGGAGTCGTGTACTCGGCGCGACGCATTTAATGCCATTGTAGGCGCCTGACTGAGCCGCATTGAATGCGATGGGAGTGAGCCAGCCACTTGTATGTCAGAACCAGTAAGCTAACTTGCTCAGTAAGACTTGCCATTAACCGGCACTACTACATTTCTGACCTAATGTAACGCCAATTTTCGTTGCATTAGGGCCCAAAAACCGTTACATTAGGCCTAATGTAACGCCAAATGGCCGTTGCATTCTCTTGCGTTGCATTAGGTCTAATGCAACGACATAGTAAGCTAATGTAACGCCAGAGCTTTGGCGTTGCATCAGGTAAATACCTGATGCAACGCCAATTTTAAAACTATATGAACACCTAATGCAACGCCAAAAAGAACCTAATGCAACGCCAATTTAAAAAGTGGTTGAATACCTAATGCAACGCCAAAAAGAACATAATTTCACAATTTTATTAATTTTCTTTTTTCAATATATATATATATATATATATATATATATATATATATATATATATATATATATATATACTCCCTCTCGTCCCAATAAAAGCTTCACTAATTACCCAAAAGGCGTCTGCTAGAAGCTTCACCTTTCCTTTTTTGGCAAAGAATCTTTACTATTTCCTCCACTCATTCTCTCTCCTACATTATTTTAATACTCACAACATCATTATAATTTACTATTCCCTCCACTAATTCTCTCTCCTATTTTCAAATTACACTCACAACAATTTTTTTCCCTCTCGTTTCCATAATTTGCGTGCCCACCCAAAAGGGTGAAGCACTTATCGGGACGGAGTGAGTATATATATATATATATATATATATATATATATATATATATATATATATATAAATATATTTTAAAAAATATATATATTTATTCTCAAATCAATCCCTTAACTTTTTTTTTCTCAAATCAGTCCCTTAATGTTTTTTATTCTCAAATTAATCCCTTCACTTTTTTTATATTCAAAACAATTCTTGCATTTTTCAAAAGTAATACTTTGCTCCACCACCGTCCACCACCGTCCACCACCATCCACAACCATTCACAAATCAAACAAAAGTTTGTACAAATCGAAATAAAACACAAAATACAACAACAAATCGAAAGGAAACCCATGGAATATGTTTGGGCTTGTCGGAATCCATGGAATAAGTTTGAATTCGTCGAAATCCATGTAGATCTAGTGGTTGAGCCTCGCCGGAGACGATGAAGGGGAGAGAAGAAGACGGCGTTGCGGGAGAGAGAGAAGAAGACGGAGCCTCGCCGGAGACGATGAAGAATGAGAGAGAAGAATGAGACGGTGACGATGGAATATGCGATGGCGGATCTAGTGGTTGAGCCTCGTTACCGGCGCCATCACAACTCCGGTGGCAAAAAGAACAACGGCAATCGGAGACATTGAAGGAGAGAAATGGAGAGAGAACTGGGAAATGGGGAGGCTATTTGATTTTGTTTAAGGAAAGGGAGAGAAATGGGGAGGCTAATTGAGGGAGAGAAATGGAGAGAGAATATAGGCGAGACCTTGGAACTCGCCGGAGATGTCACTGCTGCAGGCGAAGAAGTCACTGTTTGATTTTGTTTGATGGAGAGAAATGGAGAGAGAACTGGGAAATGGAGGTTGTTTGATTTTGTTTGAGAGAGAGAAATGGAGAACGAACCGAGAAAGAGAGAGAAATGAAGTGGTTTTGTTTGAATCAGTATCAACCGTTGGATCGAATGTATTAAATGGTTAGATATTGTTTTATTCATGATCCGCGTGAAATTTTTGGATCCAATCAAAAAATTGCACAACACATATTTATATTTGTTTCACACTATACTATATGCTAACTAAAATATTTATGCCTAATATCAAGAATAATAATATTTATTATCAATATTTATTATTAATGAATTATTAATTATATAATTGATTAATTAATTAATATTAATATTAATTATATAAACAATATAATATTAATAATATTACTAATAATGATGCTATTGTTAATTATTCAATCATATAATTGAATATATTATTAATTATAATTATATAATTAATAATAATACTTAATAATAATATTAAAATAATTATTATTATATAATTATTTTTATATTATATACTTAAGAAATAATTGAATATTAATAATAATACTTAATAATAATGATGCTATTGTTAATTTAATCATTTTAAATTTATTAATAATAATACTTAATAATAATATTAATAATAACTAGTAATAATACATAATATCAAAAAAGTAAATATTTTTATATTATATACTTAAGAAATAATTGAATATATTAATAATTATTATTACATAATTAATAATAATAATTTTATTAATTAATAATAATACTTATTAATTTAATAATGCCAAAAAACTTATAAAAAACGCGTTTTTTTATAAGTTAACAAAAAATGTGTTTCTCTCTCTAAGCTGAAACTAACGGACACTCCCTCTCTCTCTCTCTCTAAACGCAAAGAGCCCGTTTCTCTCCCTATCGTCTTCCCCAAATCCCTCACCTTTACCGTCCGCCATTGCCGTCGCTTTCCTCACCCTTCCCCTTCGCCGGCGACAACCTCTCTCGCCATCCCCAAATCAGAATCAATTTTATCGTCGCGACAACCTCCTCTCATTATCGTCGCCGACAACCGTCCGCCATGCGTGTGTGTGCGGAAATGAAGGAGTGGTTGCTCTGGAAGCGAGCGAGAGCCAAATTTGGGTGTAGAAGAAGGGAACGGGAAACTGCATGTGTTTGGGAAAAAGGGTTCTTTGAAATTAGATTTTTGGATTTTGAACGGGCTGTGAAGGTTGACGCCATTTTTCTTCTCCTTTTTCTCGCTTAAACCCTAGCTACTCTCTCGAATTTACACCCAAATTGCGGTTCTCACCAATGCCGGTTGGTAATTTTTGATGTGCCTGCCCAGTTCAAACTAATGCCGCTTTTTGTTTTTTTGAGTGCCAGTTCATGTATAATCAAGTGCGCTGGTGTAAAATTGAGTGCCCGTTAGTGTATAATCAAGTGCCCGTTAGTGTATAATCAAGTGCCATCCATGTATTTTGGAGTGCCGGTTAGTGTATAATAGAGTGCCGGTAAGCAGTAACCGAGTGTCAATGTATTTTTGAATGCCAGTTCTTGTAATTTTGAATGCCGACCATGTTTTTTGAATGCCGCTCATATTTTTTTGAATATCAGCAAAAATAATTATAAGTGTTTTTGAGTGCCGGTATATATGTATTTTTGAGTGCCGGTAAATGTGTTTTCAAAATGCCGGTCCATGTTTTTTTAAAAAAAAAAAAAAAAAAAAAAAAAAAAAAGAAAAAAAATGCCAGTATGAAATCACTGGTCATTTGTAATATTAACACTGGCATTTATCATGGTTGCCAGTAATTACAAAAATGTCACCGTTTATTTTGAACATGGTTGCCAGTAATTACAAAATTGCCACCGTTCATTTTGAAAACACGTTTTTCCTTATCTTAAGAAAAAACTAGTTTTTCATAAGACCAACTCTTTAATAATATAAACTTCTAAGAAATATTAATATACCTAAGTAATAATTGATAGAAATATTTAGTTAATTTCTAACTTATTTTATATAATTTTTTTTTAAAAAACTTCCTTACCAAAAAATGTCTAAAATATTTATCCCAATTCAAAAATAAATTTAAATAAAATAAGGGTATAGGGTATACCCTATAGGGTATAGGGTACAGGATTTACCCTATATGGTACAGGATTTACCCTATAGGGTAAATCCTGTACCCTATACCCTATAGGGTATACCCTATAACCTATAGGGTATATCCTATATCATATGTCCTATGCCCTATACCTTATACCCTATACCCTATAGAGTATACCCTATATCATATGCCCTATACCTTATACCCTATACCCTATAGGGTATACCCTATACCATATGTCCTATGCCCTATACCTTATACCCTATACCCTATAGGGTATACCCTATACCATATGCCCTATACCTTATACCCTATACCCTATTGGGTATACCCTATACCCTATACCCTATAGGATATACCCTATACCATATACCATATGCCCTATACCTTATACCCTATACCCTATAGGGTATACCCTATACCCTATACCCTATACCATATGCCCTATGCCCTATACCTTATACCCTATACCCTATAGGGTATACCCTATACCATATGTCCTATACCCTATACCCTATAGGGTATACCCTATATCATATGCCCTATGCCCTATACCTTATACCTTATACCCTATACCATATGCCCTATGCCCTATACCTTATACCCTATACCCTATATCATATACCCTATATCCTATAGGGTATACCCTATACCCTATACCATATACCATATGATATAGGGTATATGGTATAGTGGTATGTGGTATAATAGATGTGGTATATGTGGTATACAGTAGTATGTGTATGTGGTATACCCTATATCATATACCATATGCCCTATACCTTATACCCTATAGGGTATACCCTATACCATATACCATATGCCCTATACCCTATACCCTATACCCTATAGGGTATACCCTATACCCTATAGGGTATACCCTATACCCTATAGGGTATACCCTATACCCTATAGGGTATATCCTATACCATATGCCCTATGCCCTATACCTTATACCCTATACCCTATAGGGTATACCCTATACCATATGCCCTATACCTTATATACCCTATACCCTATAGTATATTCTATACCCTATACTTTATGGTGGTATACCCTATACCCTAGTATGCACTTATACCATACGCTTCTACGCCATATATATACCCTATACCCTATAGGTAGTATACCCTATACCATACGCCTACGTTTTATATTTTATACTCTATACTTATATCCTATACCCTATATCCTATAGGTAAACCCTATACCCTATGTGGTATATCGTAACATACGCTCTATACTTATACCCTATACCCTATATCCTATAGGTATACCCTATACCCGATACTCTAGTAGTATACCCTATACTCCTATGTGGTATACTCCTGTTTCCATATGCCCTATACCCTATGTGATATAGGTTATAGGGTATAGCCAGATATGGCATGGCAGGTAAATTTATGTGGTATAGGATATAATGTATGTGATATGTGGTATAGGTATGTGGTATGGTATGTGGTATGTGGCATGGTATGTGGTATGTGGTATGTGGTATGTGGTATAAAACAGATATGGTATAGCATGTATATGGTATACGGTATGTGGCATAGGTGGCATGTGTGGTATCAGTATAAACAGATGATATGGTATGGGGTATGCATAGTATAGCAGATAGGCATGTGGCATGGATGTGAAACAGACATGGCATGTGGTATAGTGGTATGTGGTATATGGTATAAACAGATAGGTATATGGTATATGGTATAGTGGTATAGGGTATGTGGTATAAACAGATAGTGGTATGTGGTATACAGATAGTGGTATGGGTATATGATATAAAGTTATAGGCATAGTCAGTATGTGGCATAGGTATGTGGTATAATGTATGTGGCATGTGGTATACAGATAGTGGTATGTGGTATGTGGTATGTAATATATGATATAGGTTATAGGTATGTTAGGTATGTGGTATGTGGTATACGGCATGTGTTATAGGATTTCGCGCGCATTAGTAATTTAGGCGTTACATTAGGATTTTCGCGTTGCCATTAGACTCATTACATTAGCTCGCTGCGCATTGGGACAGATGCGTTACATTAGCTCTGGCGTTGGATTAGATGCGTTACATTAGCTCTGGCGTTGCATTAGCCGTTACATTAGCTCTGGCGTTGCATTAGATGCGTTACATTAGCTCTAGCGTTGCATTAGATGTGTTACATTAGCTCGTGTCGTTACATTAGATGTGTTAGATGCGTTACATTAGGTCAGAAATATAGTAGTGCGGGAGGCAAGTGAGATAACCGGGAGGCAGGTATGAACCCGCGGTCAACATCTTGGGCGCGGTCAAAGGTATAAAACACGGGCACGGATGGAGCGGTCATACCTCCTGCGGGCACCAATCCAGCGATCAGGATCCCTCCGGTCTGGAGTAGGGTGATGCGGAGAGGAACGCGGTCTTGACCTCAAGGGTCTATCTGTCCGCGGTCTTGACTCCGGCGGTCTAGGGAATGCCACGTCACTGGTTCTATGGACCAGACCGAGCGTGGGCCCGATCCAACTGGTCCGGGCTCATCATAAATAAAAATAAAAGAAAAATATTTACAAATTTGAACAAAAATAAATTAAATCGTGTGAAATATTTACACTTTCAAATTGCTTAGTCATCAAATTAAGTTCGGTTACATTATTGTTTTAGATGTTTAATCATCAAATTTCGTGTCAACTATGATGAAGAATTGAGCGACGGTATCCGATTCATTGGCCTCAAACTACGAAATCTGAACACGTATCAAAAAAAAAAAAAAAAAAAGAATTGGATGGGAAAATTACATCAAACTTTAAAAAGATAGGAAAATGAGTCAATGATAAGAATATAAAAAAGTTTATGGGTCAGTGACCAAGTGACCAAACAAATAAGTATTTAACTTTACTATATAAAATTATATTAAATAATTGCAAACCAATAACATATCTTTGATCATCTTAAAAAAGAAAAAAAGAAAAACCAATAACATATCTAAAGAGCACATAGTTGTCTTCTCTGGTGGAAGTTTCCAAAACTTGATAATTAGCATAAATATAAATAATGGTAAGTGGTCCTAGTGGTTGACTGACGTGAAATGACACTAAATTGATTGGTGGTGTTGCTGGAATTGCAATTTCAGTGCTGTGTGGGGAGGGAGTTTGAATCTTAGCTGGCTGGAGCAGCTGAAACAGTTAATTAATTGATAATGTAAGAGTAATGTAAGCATCAAGTATGAGGGTTTTCGAAATTAGAGAAAGAGGCGTCATTGCCACACCGACTATCTCGCATATCCCGCTACATTTTCGCCACCATTGAGGCCATTGGCTGCATTCATGACTTAACCCGACGGTTCGAAACCCCGTATCAAAAAAAAAAAAAATTGATTGGTGGTGGGTTAGTACAGTAGAAACACTTTGTTTATAAAAATAAAAAATAAGCCAAAGCCCACTTTATAAGTCTCCATTCCATACTGAGTGTGTTCACAAGGAAAGGAAGGAATCTCAATCTAATGGCTACTACCCACTTTCCCCTTCCCCTCTTCTTCATGCTAATTCTTCTTCTTCTTCTTCTTGTAAGCTCAAATTCAAAAGAAGAACAAGTTGTGGAATCCCATCCTCATATTGTTCAATTGTCCTCTCTGCTACCTCCCTCGGTTTGCCATGCTTCTCTTCAAGGTTTCTTTTCTTCCCCCTTATTTCCCTATTGAATTGCATTATTATTAACTGTCACACTATGATTATCTTGATTTACGTAAATTATGTATGTTTAAGCAACAAAATTCTACTTGAGTCGATGAATAATTATATTGTAAGGAAGCATTGTATTACTTTAATGACGTGGTAATGATAGACGTATTTTTATTTGTGACCTTTCTCTCTCTCCCTCTTTGACATAATCCTCTTTTTATTTATCTTAATCTAATTAAATTAGATCCATTTCCAAAATTAATTGTTTTATTTTTAGATTTTCTTCTCTCTCCCTCTCTCTCTCTCTCTCTCTCTCTCTCTCTCTCTCTCTCTCTCTCTCTCATTCCCCAAATCAGTTACCTAATTTTACTTTATAAGAACTAAATAAAAAGTAAAATTACTAAAAATAAATAATAATAATTAGATGCGAAATTTAATTTATATATTTTTTTCATATGGTTATATAAAACATATAATTCAAAACTAGGAATAAATAATTAAAAAATTATTATTTAAAGTAAGTCTATTTTACATTCACTTGTATGGGAGATTAGAAACTAAACAATAAGTAAACAATTTCACATCGATACTAAGTGTTTTTGGCACTCAGTCAATTACATAAAAATTAAAAAAAAAAATCCCAAAATTAAATAGTTAACCTTAAAATTTTTGCTGTTAAAAATTGTGTAAATCAATCACTAACCATACAAATATTTTGTGATAAGAATTCAGTACTCCCTTTATGTGCAATAATAACTTTTTATTCCTAAATTTAAAATTTTAACTTTTAATCAAGTGACAAAAACATGCATAAATACTCTTACGATAAATACGCTTACCATTCGTATGAACTTAAAGCATACATATTAGCATATATCAGTGAATAGTATTTTAAAGATAATTGTGAGTTTTTTTTTTTTGGTAAAATGAAAAATTTAGTAGAATTTTTTTTTTTTAAATGAACACTAATTTCAAAACAGTTTTAAGTATTACTTTTGTGTACTTGGTCTATTTTCGATCAAATTATTGATTCATTCCCTCCAAAATATTTTCAATATATGAAGCATTAATACATTTCGATTGTATTGGTCATAAATTATTTTCAACACCATACTTTCAATCAATCTAAGTAAATTATAAGTTTATTTTGAGTGGATAAAAGTATGGTCTTGAAGAAACAAGAGTGAAGGGAAAAAACACATGTGGGGGATTGATTTTTTATTTTTTTTCAAAAACCTTTTTACATGATGATGACATATGATAATTCATATTAGTCGACCCCAAATTATTTTGGAACTAATGCTTTGTTATTGTTGTCCATAGTACAAATACAATCACAATTTATGAGCGCCCAAAGAAAATAACCTTGGCGTGGGGGACCGATTAAAGAAAAGAGCGTATAGTAGTTGCCTTTTCTTTTCTTTTGTGTCTCTATTATTCTTTTTTATGTTACCAGCATTACAATGACATTACAATGACATGTGATGTGCCACACAGCTGTACAAACTCTATTATTAGCCTAATAATGCAAACACCAAAACAAATTAATCATAAACAAGATTACTTTTCATCCAACAAATAGTACCCCTCCCCCTTCCTTTCCTTAAGAAATACTCCCTCCGTCCCGGCCCAAAAGGCAAAGTTTGTGTCTCGCGCAAATTAAGGAAAGTGATGTAGGAAAGAGAAAAGCCAGAAATATCATGAAGATTTAAAATTAAATATATGAGAGAATTGAAGGAATAGTTAGGAGAGAGAACGCTGAGCAGTAAAAGTAAAGTAGGAGAGAGAATGAGTGGGTGGAATAGTAATAAAAATTTTCCTTTTTGAGAAAGTGCCATTTTAAATGGGACACTCAAAAAGAAAAAGAAAATTTGTGACTTTTCGACCGGGACAGAGGGAGTAAATAATTAGTACGATCAAATGCACTATAAAAACTCATTTTTACCATATACTCCTTCCGTTCCATTCAAAAAATCATATATTTCTATTTTGAATTTTTTATTTTAAAAAATATACTCCCAAAATTGATTTTTTTTTTTTCATTTTAACTGTCTCATTTAAAAAGACATACTTCACTTGTTCTGATCATCAAATTCAAAACATACTGGAAAATGTCATCATAAAATGTCATCATAAGGGGAAAACTTTTGCAAAAAATAATTGAATATTTATTTGATCAATGGAGCCTACAAAAATAATATTCAATCAACTATTGGCAACAAAATTTATGTCCAAAATTTTGTGACTTGAGTATTATTTGAACTTTACCTCTCTACAATTGGGTATTTTTATTGTTGTTGTTGATGATGATTTTTAATCAGTGAGCATTTAATCTTACTAATTGAGTGTATTAAACAAATTTTTTATTGATATTTCAAAATAAGTACCTTTGTCGTCTTTTTTTTTTAATTGGGTGATTGAAAGAGCTATTACACCTAATTTGTATTTTTAATTGGGTGATTTGAAAGAGCTATTACACCTAATTTGTAGGGGTGTAAATGGTTCGGGTTTGGTTCAAATTGTGGGAATTTACAGATCGAAACACTAGTTATCGGTTTGAGAAATTTTCAAATCGAATTATGAAAAAATTCAAACCAAACCTCTATGGTTTGGTTCGGTATGATTCAAATCGTGGTTCAATTATGTGTTTCAAACCGTGGTCCAGACCGTGATTCAAACCATAGTTTAGACTACGGTTCAAACCACGATTCAAATCGCAACTCATTTTCATATTTGTTTAAATTTTCCGTGATCTCGTAGGAAAAGCGAAAGATGCGAGTGTTAAAAGTAAAGTCGGAGGAAGAGAGAGACTAGAGGAAGAAAGTTGCCGAAAGAAGAAAAACAATTTACAATCGTTGATCGTGGAGAGAATTTAGTTATTTATTTGTTGCAATGACGATAACAAATGATGAAATATTAAATAAGATGCACAATAGGGTTAGGAATAGTGTATTTAATGTAGGTTTTCTTTTATTGATCTAACAGTTAATTTTAATAAACATATAAAAACAATAAATAAGATAAAAATTGGGGGTTAAAATTAGTTTATTTAATGTGATTTGGTCTTGCAATTCGGTTTGGTGGTTCGGTCTCAAACCGTGATTTTGTTTGATTTGGTCTGGGAGGGTCAAACCACAAACCAAATCTAACTGTGTGATTTGCAAAAAATTAAGATCAAATCGAATCATTTATACTTGAAAACCAAACCAAACCGCATGATTTAGTTTGATTCGGTTCGATATCAAACTCTTCCTCAAGCTACGAGGGAAAATCTAAAATAATTTTATTCCTAATCATGCTTTCGATATTTTTTAGGAATGAATCGGAGGAAAAAAAAAGTAATTTTTTTGAGAACTTTCGAAACACAATCCTTTCAAAAGTGGGAAACGGAAGGAATGGAAATCTTATAAAATATATATTTTTAATAAACTTATTTAATTACTCAAATATAAAATCTCTTTTTATTTTATTAAAAGTACAAATATAATTTTGTAATTTTTCCTTCTCTTTACTTTCTAACTCAGAGTACTTCAAGAAAAAATAAAATTATTTCCCTTTCCCTTCCCCTTCCCCTTCCCCTTCCCCTTCCCCTTCTTTCCCCTCCTCTATCATTCCATCCCTTTGTTTTGTCTCCCTTTAAAACTCTAAACTCTGAAGCATACCCTAAAAGTAACCAAAGGAGAAGAAGAGGTACACAAAACAAATAGAAGAAATTGTATATTTGCATGACTTATATAATATTTTTTTTACCTACAATACAATAAAGTATTTAGTTTGACTATACAATGTTATTAAGAAAAATTAAATATTTTAATTATGAAAAATAAAATAAGAGGGAGAACGTTGATATAAAATAATAAGTAAATTGTTATTCTAAATATAGTATAGCAACTGGATCCCATTATCCATTTTATTAATAAAACAAACTAAAAACCTTACTCCCTCCTCCCGGGTTAAGCTTTACCAATGTGGTGAAGCACGCAAATTAAGAAATCAATATATATCTTTAAAAATAATGGGAGTGAGAGAAGAGTTATGAGAGGAAAGAAGTGAATTGATATGACAAGTGAGACCCATAATTTAAATGTGTGAGAGAGAAAAGTTAGTGGATATAATAGAATATTAATAAACCTTTTCTATTTTAAAAAATGTGAAGCTTGTAACGGAACGTCCTTTTGAATAATTGGTGAAGCTTAAGCTTAAGCTGAGATGGAGGGATTATATCTTAACAAACCAAAAACTAAAGTAATGGAAAACTAAAAACCTTACTCCCTTCGTCCCACCTCACTTGACACCCAAGAGGTGGACACAAAAATTAAGAAAAAAGAATAAAATAAAAAAAAATGTGTGGTAGAAAATGAAAAGAGAGAATAAGTGGGGTAAATAGTAGTGTTGGTTGAATAAATTGAGTGGTGGAAAATGAAGAAAGAGAATGAGTGGTGGGGTCTATCTAATATAAAAATATAAAAACTAGGCTATTTTTAGGCCAAGTTGAGCTATGACGACTCAAAATAAAAATGCTACGTTAACTGACGGAGGGAGTATATCTTAACAAACCAAAAACTAAAGTAATGGAACACGCCGTACTATTTGGACTTTGAGACAAATCAGAATCGAAAGTAATGGAACACGGAGGGAGTAATGCTTTGTACAAGAGAAGGCTTATATACTCCGTATAACCTACAAGACATGAGATACCTTTAATTATGGGAAAGATATCTACTACTAATAATATAATTCTACCTAAATTAGACTATTTATAATTTATTTGCGGTCAATACTAAATCTAAATTCATCTAATCACACAACTACAAAATGAGAACATTATTTTGGGACTACTGTGGGAGTAAAAGAGTATATTTTTAGTTCATAATTTTTTTTTTATTTAAGTCATTTTGATAAATAACATGTGTACTTCTTTAATATCACATAATAATTGTCACTGAATGTGCTCATCCGGGTACGGTTCACAATTCCTAGTTTCGAACCGCTGGTTTTCGTTTCTGTGGTGTGGAAGGGGAAATCGTATTTGAACCGTGAAATTTCGGTTTCCGGTTCACGATTGAAACCGCCGGTTTCTGATTTCGGTTCCACGATTCTGACGGTTCCTATTTATTTATTACTTTTAATTATTTTTGTATATTTTTAAAAATGCAATGTAATTGAAATTAGTTAAATAATTAATAGAACTTCAAAACCCATTAGATTTGTTATAAAATTCATTTAAAATGATATAGTATTTTATAAGAAAATGTTAGTTTTCAATGAACATTGTTAGTTTTTAATGAATTTAGTTTGTTTATTAACTAAATAATAAAAAAAAACTAGTTGTTACGTGGTTTCAAAGTCACGGGTTTCACGGTTCTCGGTTCTGAAAATGGTGAACTCGTATTCGAACCGTGAAACCGCCGGTTACGGTTCCCACGATTTTCGATTCTTTCACGATTTTGGTTATAGCAGATTTCGGTTCCTGATTTTAACCGTCAGTTCTCCCGGTTCCCGAGTATGTTTGAGCATGTCTAATTGTCACCTTATTTTCGGTCATTTGTTAATGGTTAGAAGTAATTATAGTTGAAAAAGTTAAATTCTTTGAATATCGTGAATAAAATCACTCATTTAATTCAATCTTATAATCAAAATTTCAGGTGCAACTAAACAAGGATCATTAAGAGTTGTTCACAAACATGGACCCTGCTCTCAACTCATTAGTGAAGGCAAGGCTAAGCCTCCAACAGCACATGAGATCCTCTCTGAAGACCAATCCCGAGTCCACTCAATTCACTCCCGAGTCAACTCGGGCAAAGAGGATCTCCAAGCAGCAGCGGAAGCAGTTTCAAAGGTGACAATCCCAGCCAAATCTGGCAGCACAATCGGCTCTGGCAACTACATCGTCACAGTCGGACTGGGAACCCCAAAGAAAGACCTCAACCTCATCTTTGACACCGGCAGCAGCCTTACATGGACACAATGCCAACCCTGCTCTCGTTCTTGCTACGATCAAAAAGACCCAATATTTGCGCCATCATCCTCAACTTCATATTCCAACATAACTTGCTCCTCAACAACTTGTTCTCAGCTCATCTCTGCCACCGGAATAACCCCCAGCTGCAGCTCCTCCACATGCGTTTATGGCATCCAGTACGGCGACCAATCCATCTCCGTCGGCTTCTTCGCTCAGGAAAAATTAACTTTGACTAGTAGCCCTACTGATGTGATCGACAGCTATCTCTTCGGTTGTGGTCAAAACAATCAAGGCCTCTTTGGTGGCGCTGCCGGTTTATTGGGTCTCGGCCGCGACAAACTTTCCCTTGTATCCCAAGCATCTAGGAAATACGGACGAGTCTTTTCATACTGCCTACCTTCACGCTCAAGCTTGACGGGGTACTTAACCTTGGGATCATCTGGGATCGGAAAATCCGTGAAATATACTCCATTGACAGGACAGGACTCGTTTTACAACATAAACATGAAAGCGATTTCCGTGGGTGGCAAGCAACTCTCGATTTCCCCAACCGTTTTCTCGACAGCCGGAACCATCATAGACTCCGGCACTGTCATCACACGGCTCCCACCAGCAGCTTACACCGCTCTAAGAACAGCTTTTCGTGCACAAATGAGCAAGTACCCGTTGACTAAAGCTGTGTCTATACTCGACACTTGCTATGACCTCAGCAACTACACTACCGTGTCGGTTCCCAGAATAAGTTTTGCGTTTGATGGCAATGCTAATGTAGAGATTGGCTTCACCGGAATTCTTTACGGCGTCAGTACTTCTCAGGTTTGCTTGGCATTTGCAGGAAATGGTGATGCTTCTGATACTGGCATTTTCGGAAATGTTCAGCAGAAGACGTTGCAAGTGGTCTACGACATCGCCGGAGGAAAGTTAGGGTTCAGCTCTGGAGGGTGTTCTTAAGATATACGAGTATATTTATATTTCTGTTACGGATCCAAATACCAATTGAAGAAAAGATACATAAACACAAATTCTGGATCGAATAAGTTACTAATTGCATCAGAAAGAAAGATTGCACGTAAATGTACAGCAGTGTTGAATTTATGGGATCATTGTTATCGTTGCTGTGTAATACTCTTCCGTTACATGTTAATAGTCTACTATTTCTATCAAAGATGTACCATTTTAAAAATTAAGATGCATATATTTATTTGTGTTGTGAAATTGGTGCTACTCCGTTGCAATCAAAACAAAGAAATCAACACACCCACACGTACAAGAAAGAAACAATCACATACAAGAACACAAGAGTTGTTTACCCGGTTCATTCACCAACTCGTGAACTACGTCCGGCAATTGCTGCCAATATGTTATTAGTCTCCTTCTAATATGTTGCTACAATGTGTTCTAGGCCGAAATTATGCTTATATAGTAATACAAGGAACCCTAAATCTAATTTAAGAAGAGTTCTAATCAAAATAGGAAACAAATCTGCTGCAGAAAATTCTGATCCGACACGTGGGCGGTCGCCCATCACAACATGGGCGGTTGCCCAAGCCAAAATTCTCCAAGCTGAACCTACTGCACTCATGGGCGGTCGCCCAACACCTCCTGGGCGGTCGCCCACCGCGACAGAAGGTTTTCCCCGAATTTCCTCCTTGATTCAGCAACTCCTCCGACTTAGGCCCCATTTCTTCCTTGTAGTTTAGGACTCCAATCCCAACAATCTCCCACCGGAGACTAAACTAACAAACATATAATCAACCATCAACTCCCACCACGGAGTAAAGACCTTCGAACACATTCCCCCCTCATCCATATTGGCTTAACACTACCGCACCTCTCCTCAAGTACTAAGGCGAGTTGAAACCAAGCGACGTTTCAACCTCTCCATGTTAGATCGTTCTTGCCTCCCCAAATCAGCTTCTACCTTGATTTCTCCCCACAAGTCTAACTTTGCCTTCTCCCTCCAGACCCACCTTCCTCGCAATGCTTCCCCTTGAAACTCGGACACACCTTGTTTCTTGCATCGTCTGTTTTTGGTCTGAATCCGCTCTCTGTTAGGGCCCTTGGACATCCACACCGCGTTGATCAACTTTGAGTCCTCCTCAACATACCGTTTCTTGATGTCTCCCCTTTTCACACCAACAGGCCGGTTCTTAAGCCTCTTGCTCTTATCGGAACGAACATCGATATTGTAGGTAGAGTACAACATCTTCCCCTTAACCCCATGAGCCAACACCTTAGCCCCTTTTGTGACTTCCCAAGACCCACCAATGAAAGAAACACCATACCTTCACTGTCAAGTTGTCCCACAAAAATCACTCTTCTCCTCAAATCCGGAACGTGCATCACATCGTGTAGTTGTAAAACAGCCCCATTAGGTGTCTTCATCATCACATCCCCCTTACCTTTGATCTTCAATGGTTGACCATCACCAAGATAGAGAACCCCAAAATCTCCAGCCAGATCGCTTCATTGATTCTCGCATCCCCACTAGCATGACAAGAAGCTCCAGAATCCAACACCCAATCTTCACCCGACTGCTCCTCCCCTAGGATTAATACATCACCACCATCATCCACCACGTGTGCACCACCATCTTTTCCCGGACAGTCATAACTGATATGCCCCAATTCACCACAATTGTAGCACTTGACCTTTTTCCCCTTTTTAGGTCCTCCCCTTTTTCTCTCCACCCTAAGTGCAGCCCCATCTACGGAAGATTCTCCCCTTCTCTCTTTCCTTCGCAACTCCTCTTGAAGGATGAGATCTCTAACCTCCGTATACACCAATGTCAAGCTGACGTACTAATCGTTGTGACAAGAACCTCCCAACTATCGTGCAATGATTTTAGTAGAAAACAAGCTAGCACTTCATCGGAGAAAGTAATATAAACACTTTTCAATTGGTCCACCATACCTTTGAAATTGCCGATATGACTTGCCGCCGTTCCGCCCTCTCGACATTTTTGCATTCGCAAACCTCTTTATCAAATGCACCTTATTGATATTCGACGGCTTCTCATACATGTCCGACAGCGTTTGTAGCAACTCCACCGTTGTCTTGGCCTTCATGGGAGTTCTCTCGTGCAACGTCGTTTGCTGTGGCACTCCTTACCGCTCCTAACGCCTTCCGATCCAACGTCTCCCAATCCCCTTGTGACATGTCTTCGGGCTTCGCCTTCAAGGGTCCATGAAGATCCTTACAATAAAGGTAGTCTTCAATCCTTGTCTTCCAAAACGTGAAATTCACACCGTTGAATTTCTCGATTGAGTTCTTCATCTTGACTGCTTCACCAAAGTCCCCAAGAACGCGATTCAAAATTAATCAACTAATGAAAAGATTTTGAATCCTCCGAACCAATGCTCTGATACCAGTTGTTGTGAAATTGGTGCTACTCCGTTGCAATCAAAACAAAGAAATCAACACACCCACACGTACAAGAAAGAAACAATCACACACAAGAACACAAGAGTTGTTTACCCGGTTCATTCACCAACTCGTGAACTACGTCCGGGGGCAATTGCCAAGCCAATATGTTATTAGTCTCCTTCTAATATGTTGCTACAATGTGTTTTAGGCCGAAATTATGCTTATATAGTAATACAAGGAACCCTAAATCTAATTTAAGAAGAGTTCTAATCAAAATAGGAAACAAATCTGCTGCAGAAAATTCTGATCCGACACGTGGGCGGTCGCCCATCACAACATGGGCGGTCGCCCATCACAACATGGGCGGTCGCCCAAGCCAAAATTCTCCAAGCCGAACCTACTGCACTCATGGGCGGTTGCCCAACACCTCCTGGGCGGTCGCCCACCGCGACAGAAGGTTTTCCCCGAATTTCCTCCTTGATTCAGCAACTCCTCCGACTTAGGCCCCTTTTCTTCCTTGTAGTTTAGGACTCCAATCCCAACAATTTGTTCTCAAAAATTTTATTTATTGTTCAATAATTGCATATTTCAAAAATAAGAAATAAAACTTTAAAAAATCCACTATTTCTATCATAATGTTCCATTTTAAAATAAACATTCATTCAAAAGTTAAGATGCATATATTTATTTATTCTCAAATTTTTTATTTAAAGTTCAACTAATGACAATTGCATATTGAAAGACCCTTTGTTGATATGCAGATGATCAGACAGTTATGGTTTGGCTTAGCTGTCAGATGTTTGTTGAATTGTGCAGCGGAATAAGTGAAACTTGAAATAATGAAAGGACAAAGAACACAAAGAAATAATGCAAGTGTGTGAATGTGTTTGCAGAAATATAATAACACAGAGAATTTAAAGTGGTTCAGAGTTCACTCCTCCTACATCCACTCCCACTGTCAATCTTGACAAGTGAGATCAATTTTATTATAATCTTTAATCAACAAGAATTACAAATGATTGATTTAGGCAAGTTCCTTGAACTTCCTCTTCCTAATTAGTACAGTCAACTAGGGATACACTTAAAGTACAATCTTAAGTGTTTTTACAACTTGAAGTACAGTCTCAAGATTTTACAAAACAACTAATACACTCAAAGTACAGTCTTGAGTGTTTACAAACTAATTCTACACCTAAAGTACAGTCTTAGGATTTTGGAATTTGTGAATTAACACACTAGGGTTGTTTTTTGTTGAAGCAGGGGTTTAGGGGTGAGGGTTTTGGTTTGGAACAGGGTTTAAAGGGTAGGGATTGGTGAGTGTGTGTGTGGATTATAGGAGGTGTGTGTGGGTGTAAGGGAAAGGTTTTGGACTGTGAAAAAGAGTATTTTTCAAGAGTGGTTTGTGTAGAGGATGAACTCCTCTATTTATACCCTTCAATGTAGCCGTTGGAATATGACTGTTGCAGCTACATTAATGAGCCTTGACTGGTCTTTGCCCCACTTGTCCACTTGCAGGTCTTCATGAGCTGGCTTGAGCTGTGGCTTGAGCTGAGAGCTTCCAGAAGGTCTTCAGTGGCCTTCATTGGTCTTCATTGGTCTTCAATGGTGGAGTTGACAGTTGTGAAGATCCAGGTTCCACTTTGGTTGAGATTGTGGTAGCAGAGAATGAGACAGAGTGATGGCTATCAGAGGGAATGTAGTCATAGCTGTCAGATCATACTAAGGCTTAGCTATCAGAGATGTTCTCTAATAAGGACTGAGATGCACTTGATGATCTTGATAGCTAAGAGAGGGAATATGATTCATGTTATTGATTGAATGTAACCAATGTATAAGAGAGAATCATAACTGTCAGACTCATAGCTGTCAGAAAAACTGAAAGATGAATATAACAGATTTCCTCTTTTGATATAAACCCTGTTCTATATATATATTCCTTTACCAAAACCAACTAACTAGGACATTGATCAAAGTTAGGTCCTAACAATTTCCCCCTTTTTGGTAAAGGAAGATCTATTTAGAACATAGTTAATGATAAGAAAAATACTAATGAAGGAAATAATTCAGGGATTCATATCATGCACAAGTAATCAGAATGAGATTGAAATACTTGGATTTGATCTCAAGATGAGAGAAGTTCACAAATTACAACCATTCAAACACAAAAACAAACAAAATAGATTGTTCCAACCACAAAAAAATGTCAACAAAATACAATTCAGTCATCAGCAAGTTGATCATAGAATTCTTCTCTTTCTTGCCTTGCTGAAAGGAGCTCATTTCTTTCTTCCTCCAGCTCTCTTCTCATTTCAGGTTCAACTCCTCTGTAATAGAACTCATTGTTCCATTCCCAAGTCATCCTCTCATCATATTTGAAGAACTTATCTTCCTTTGCTTTCAGTTGGGCTCTTGTGAGAGGCATCTGATCATTTCTTATTCTCATTGTGCCCCACAGATGCTTCTTCTTGTTCCTTGCTTTCTTGCTTTTCTTGGGCACAAGGGATGGATCTGGTTGAGGAACAGGGGACATATGCACTGGGGCTTGAGGAATAGGGGACATATGAAAGGATTGTTGAGGAGGGTTGGAAATGGTAGAAGATGGAATGATTATGGGAGAGTCTTGATCTGGGCTTGAAGGATCATCATCATCATCATCACTGTCAGAGTCTGATGAAAGATCAATAACATTATGAGCCCTGCTTTGGGTCGACAGAATGGATTCTCTCAACTCTTTGATCTCGTGAATAGAGATCAGTTTCATGAAGTGAGAGTTTTCATTGGGAGAGTTGAAGAGAATGGGATCAACAGAGATGAAAGGTGATAGATAGGGCTCAATGCCTAGATTTAGGGTTGGGGGAAAGATATTGACAATTTTGCTTATCAAAAGCATAAGGGCACACTTCTGTTCAAACAGAGAGAGAAAGAATGATTTGGCAAGTTCAATGCACAAGGTGAAAACTAGACCTTTTGGCATGAAGAGACAAGAATTGAGTGATGGAGAGAGAAGTTGGCTAAAGAGAATTTCCCAATCAATAAGTGTATTGGGAGTGATGAATTTTGGGAATGATGGGATTTGGTGAACAAAATGGGAGGTTGATGAAGTCCTTGACACTTTCCACTCTTCATAGGCAAAGAAAACTAATCCTGCAAGATTTCTTGCCACCATAATCAAACCATTTCTTGACAGCCTCGTGATTTTGGATAGGTAAAGGGGTTTGCAATTTCTGGGAAATGGGTCACATTGGCTAACCTTGTCCTTGCTGCTTTGATGGAAGAAATTGAAAAGTCAATGCCACAGCTAAGCATCCAAGGTTCCTTTTTGGGAAGGTAGGCTTGATTGGGAGTTGGAGGAATGGAATGGCTTGGAGGGTCAGTCAGACCGTTAGGGATGGGATCACTGTCAGACATCTCTTGACCTTGTCCAGCTAGAATTGGACTTTGAGGGGAGGTTTCAACAGATTCATTCTCAGGAATTGGAGAAATTGGCTTGGAAGGAGCAGAGGTATGAGTTGAGAAAGTTGGGATTGAGACAGATGATTGATCAAGACTTTGCTTGAGGAGATCAGAACAAAATTGGGATTTTAGGAGGTTCAAGGCTGCCCTAACTTCTCCCTTGGTCAACTTTTGCTCAAGAATAGATACAAGGACTGCCTCATTTTTTGGGGTTCCATCAAACACAAGTCCCTTGCATGCATTTAGGATTGTTTCTCCCTTTGAGACAAGATTGGGATCAATTTCAACACCAACCTTTTGAGACTTTGAATAACCTCGTATGTCTTATCAGATTCCCCCTATCAATTTCAACTTGGGGTAGGTTCATTCACAAGCTCGCCTCGTGAATAGAAGGGATGATTGGGATATCTTCATCCATACCGTCACCTTTGGATTACCGGATGACTCTCCCGGTCCACTTCTTTTCTTGATAAGCCTAGACCCGAGTTCATCTATGGCTATCACAAATCTCCTCTTTACTAAGAACATCATCAAGATAAATGAGAGCAAATTTCTTTTCAAAGATCGTGTTCCCATCCAACTCAATAGCATCAATGGCTCTTAAGATTTTGGCTAACTGTTGAGGTTGGGTAGAGGGGATATTTTCATCGTTGTTCCCCCTTAAAGGTTGCTTCTCCTGATTGTTCTTTGAGGTTAAGAATAGCTTCTATGGCTGACTGATGACCTGAGCTAGGTGTGGATGACTTGTCCACTCTTGGACTGACAGTAGTGGATTTTGGAGAAAGAGAAGGGGTATTTATTTTGGTTTTCTTGGCCTTCAGAGCTTTCTTTTCAGGTTTTCTTTTCTTTGACAAGGATTTAGAAGGAATGGATAAAGAGGATTGTACCTTGGATCTGGTGGATATCTGCCTGGTAGGGATAGCTGTCAGAGGTTGCTTGCCTTTTTGCAGAGTTTTAGATAAGTCAATGGCTGCCTGAAGCTCTTGAGGGTCTATGTTATCATCACCAAAATTAACTTGACCCATGGTGTCAACTTCATGACTGTCAATAGAACCTCTTTCTTCATTACCCTTATCATGGCTGTCAGACAAGGTAGTTTCACTGTCAGCAACCTGATCATCCTTGTTTTTGCCCTTATTGCCATGAGATACCAAAGTCTTTTTCAACAATCCAGTCTTCTTCACATTAGATTGTACACCCCTCTTTATTCTCCTACTTGAAGCCAATGCTATCAAGTCCTTCCAGTGTTCAATCTTCTTTCTTGTTTCTGCTTGCAGTTTTTCTTGTGTTTCAATAAAAATACTGATACTTACATCATCTCCAGCTCTCATCACAGCTCCCTTCTTTTGTTTCAATGCAAAAGTTCTCGTCATTGAAACACTTTGTCTCTGACAGCTTCACAGTCTTCAACCATTTCTTGTGTAGAGGAGGATTGAGCTTAGGAATTAGAACTTCAAGAATTCCACTCATGAATCTTAAGTTGTTCATCTTTTCACCTTGCTTCTTGAATTTTAGAGTGGAGGTTGAGACTGCAAGCTGGAAGTTGTGAAGAAGAACAATGCACCAGTTTGTATCTTTGGTCAATAGGCTCAGCATTTGCTTCCATTCATTTGATCCCATTTGATCAAATGAAGATTGCTTGCCATCAATGGCTTTGTTGACCACATCCATAAGAGTTGATTTGAAAATGTCGCCTTTGTCCTTCACCATTGCTTTGTCCTCGTACACTCTTGAAGTCATGAACTTTAACCCCAAAGAATTTCTCATATACGCCTTCAATCTATCTCGACCCTCTATCCCATATGTTTTTCACAAAGATCTTCTTTGTTTGGGATCCCATAGACTTCACCTTACCATTTCTTGAGTAATGGTTATCTCCACATTGTCTATGGTGGCGCTTATTGAATTGTTTTCCTTGTTCCTCTTTCCCACCAGGTAAATCTCTCTCGCACAGCTTCTTCATAAATTGGAGGTCCGGCTCCCATGAAATTAAGCAATTCATTGACCTCAAGAAGTTCTTTGATGAGTATCCCTACTTCGACTCATAGAAGCTAGGTTTTATGAAGTAACCGTGAGCATCCGGGTAACTTGCTTTGATGCCGCCATTGATGGTTGAAGGAATTAGGGTTGAAGGAATACGATGGAGGATTAGTGAAGGAAAGAGATGAATTTTAAACAGAGGGTTAATGAAACAGAGTTTTGGTGATTACGAAAGGAGAGAGACAAATAATGAGTGGAGAGTGGGTTTTAATGGGCATTGGGGTTTCAAAGTTTAGTAACTGCTCATATGAACAAAGTGATTTTTGCCCTTCCCCACGTTGAGGCATTAACTTCCACAGAGCACAAGAAGAACATTCTCTTTTTCAAGAATTTTGCAGGTGAAGAGATGGCTAAGGAAGTGACAATTGTGAGCAATTAACACGATCAAATCACAAAAAAGTTGCTTTAACCTAGCTGTAGAAAAACTTTGACAGTTAAGTCTAGTTTGAATGATGATGGCTGTCTGAGATAGCTAGGGAAACTTGCCTATAAAACAATGACAATTTCAGAGGAAACTTATTCAGATTGTTTTATAAACACAAATGGGTAGATTTTCCTCAAAGTTTAATCCCAAAAATATGGCTCAAACAGCAAAACAGTTGGTTTTTGGGAAGAATTGTGAGGATGATTTGAGGGGGGATGAAATGGAGATAGAGAGAGAGTCCTTCAATGTAGTTGAAAGTTCAGAGGGAGTGAGAGACAGAGGTAAGAACAAGAGAGTGAGAGAAGATCAGGACTATGGTGTCAAGGAGGTAGCTGTCAGAGAGAAAATTGACAGTAGAGAGGGAGAGGGAATAAGGCTTTTTGGAAAGACTATCAAGGTTGATCGTGGTGAGTCCAAGAAGGAAAAAAGTAAGGTAGAGAGGGTTTATACATTGGGGGAATTGGTTAAGCAAGATAGGGCTCAGACATAACTATGGAGAGGAGCTTAGCCGTCAAGAAGAAGGTTAAGCCCGAGAAGCCAGATACTCCCGTGAGCAGGATTCACTCTCTCCAGGGGTTGGATTGTTGGAGGGGAGAGGTGATAACTTTGCTGGAGTGCATGTCTCTCCTTCTTCAACAATATCATACCTATTCAACCAGGTTATTGGTTGTTTTAGCCCTGCCAGAAGTTCCACCAGAGAGAGAAGAGTCAAGAGCTAGCCAACCACTTGTAGTTGCCGGGAATGGATCTTATTCTCGAGAATTTAGCTTTGTGACACCAATGGAGGGTTTGCTTCAACCATATGATGCAAGCTTGAAGAATGGTGGCCAAGGAGAGCAAGTCCTTCACTTCAATATTCAATCACTTCAATTGATCCCTTCTCGGAGAGGCACCCAATATGGTTGCAAAGGTATCATCGACCTTGCAGCCTACACAGGAGGCAAGGTGTGAAGGAATGAGTGCCGGAGGAGGATCTCGGAGAAACAAAGGACATTCCCTAAGAATGTCCGATGCCCTAAGGTGAAGATTTGAAGAGGAGAGCTGGTTCTGGAGATTGTTTGGTTTTAAGGAAGTTTTTGGTGAGTGAATGAAGATGAAAGAGAGAGGGATTTCAAGGTTTGTTTTATGTTTTTGTTTATGTTTTTGTTTTTCATGACTTTTGTATGGATAGCTATCAGAGATGTTTTTGAGGGAATAGCTGTCTGGCTTCATTGTGACAAAGATTGCCCCGAATTATGTAAGCCTCCTTTTATTTATGAAGAACAACTCTTTATTTTGGCATATTTATCATTCCAAGCATAGCTCTTAACATCTCAAATCTCTTTTCATCCATTGCCTTAGTAAGAATATCGTAGACATTATCCTCAAGCACAAACTTTTGCAAGGTTGATATTCCCTTTTTCAACATGGTCTCTGATGAAGTGATGTCTGACCTCAATATGCTTTGTTTTTGAGTGTTGGACAGGGTTTTCTGTCATGGCAATAGTGCTTGAGTTGTCACAGAAGATGGGAATGTTGGATAATTCAATTCCAAAGTCTTGAAGTTGACTTTTAAGATAGAGAATTTGAGAACAACACAAGCCTCGCAAAGAATATACTCAAATTTCACCGTTGAGGTGGCTACCGAGGTTTGCTTTTTGCTTGACCATGAAATGATTCTTGATCCAATAAACTCGGCATCCACCACTTGTGGATTTTCTATCTAGATTGCATCCAAAGATAGTCGAGTCATGAATCCAATTAGAGAGAATGGGGATTCAAAGTGGGATACCACAAGCCAAAATCGTGGGTTCCTTTGAGATATCTTAGAATTCTCTTGACACAGAGAGATGAGATTCCTTGGGATTTGCTTGAAATCTAGCACAAAGACGTACACTAAACATAATGTCAGTCTTGAAGCCGTTACATAAAGGAGAGATCCAATGTAACTTCAGTAAAGTGTTGGATTTACACTTTGACCATCCTGGATCGCATGGAGTTTGGTTGTGGTTGACAAGGGGGTTTTGGTAGGGGAAGCAGCTTGCATGTCAAACTTCTTGATCATATCCCTCAGTGTATTTAGCTTGGTTAATGAAGATTCCTTCCTTCATTTGCTTGACTTGAAGACCCAAGAAGAAAGTAAGCTCACCAATCATACTCATTTCAAACCGGTCTTTCATAATATCTCCAAATTCGTGCACAAGTCCTCATTTGATGAACCAAAAATGATGTCATCAACATAGACTTGGATGAGCAACTCGATCATCTCCATATTTCTTGATAAACAAAGTGTTATCAATATGGCCCTTGGTAAATCCTTTGCCAAGGAGATATCTAGATAGAGTATCATACCAAGCTCTTGGTGCTTGTTTAAGCCCATACAATGCTTTGTCCAATTTGTACACATGATCAGAAACTTTGGGTGCTCAAAACCAGGGGGTTGAGATACAAAACCTTTTCATTTAAGACTCCATTCAGAAATGCACTCTTGACATCCATTTGGAATACTTTCATCTTCTTGAATGAAGCATAGGCAAGGAATAGCCTAATAGCTTCAAGTCTTGCAACAGGTGCAAAAGTCTCATCATAGTCAATACCTTCTTCTTGTCTCGTATCCTTGAGCAACCAGCCTAGCTTTGTTTCTTACTACAACACCTTCTTCATTCATCTTATTTCTAAAAACCCATCTTGTTCCAATGACAGCTTTGGTTTCTTGGTTTAGGAACAAGTTGCCACACTTTGTTCCTTTCAAACTCGCTCTAATTCTTCTTCCATGGCTTCTATCCAACAAGATCTTGGAGTGCTTCATTTATTTTCTTTGGTTCCACTTGGGATATGAATGCACTCATGAGAAAAGGAATGTTGTCCGAACCGGGGTTTTATCAATTTGAAGGCCGATGTAAAGGTCTTTATTGGGTGGAATGATGTGAGTAATGGTGGATTCATCATTGGTTTTGGGAGGAGAAAGAGGATTATTGGATGGAGATGGAAGATGGCTAGTGGATGGATTACATGAAGAATTTGGATGGCCGCGCCTAAGGGTCGGGCCGTCGCCTAAGGAAGAAGTTTGGGAGATGTCACCAAGGGATGACCATTCTTTTGAGTATTCTCTTCCTCATCATTTGGATTGGTAGTGGGAGTGATTGCCGTTGACTTGGTTGGCTGGATTGGTTGATGATGGGAGTGGGATTGGTCATGGCCGTCAGGCACAGGATAGCCGTCGATGAATTTCTTGGAACCATGTATGGAAGATTTGATGAATCTTGTTCATGATGGAGAACAGCTTGAATCAAGAATGGGAGATGCTTCAGGAGATTATCTAGGTTTCCCAAACCTTCATCAAAATCACACAATTCAGCTTACACTTTGATCATTGTTTTCATCAAAGTCAACATGAATTGATTCTTCCACAACAAGTCTTCTTTGTTGTAAACTCTATAAGCTTTGCTTGTGTTAGAGTATCCAAGAAAGATTCCTTCATCACATTTGGAGTCAAATTTGTCCAAATTGTTTTTGCCATTGTTGTGAATGAAGCATCTACTTCCAAAACGTGAAAGTAGGAAATGGTAGGAACTTTGTCATTCCATAGTTCATATGGAGTCTTCTTATGGAATTTGTTGATTAGAGTTTTATTTTGAACATACACAGCAGAGTGACAGCCTTCACCCCAAAAATACTTTGGGAGATTGTGTTCGACAAAGCATTGTTCTTGCCGCCTCACGTATTGTTCTCGTTTCTTCCTTTCAAAGAACACCATTTTGTTGGGGTGTTCTTGGGGCTGAAAAATTGTGATCAATACCTTTTGAATCACAATACTCTTCTACTCCCGTGTTCTCAAATTCTTTTCCATGATCGATCCGATCTTGACAATGGATGTCCCTTTGATTTTGAATTTTATTGAACAGTTGTCGACACCTAAGTGGTGTCACTTTTGGATTCAAGAAGAATGATCCAAGTGAATCGGGGTGTAGTCATCAACCACAACAAGGGAGTATCTCTTTTCCTCCTAAAGATCTAGTCCTTATGGGTCCAAAGAGATCCATATGAAGTAGTTCAATAGGTCTTGATGTGTCCAATCTGGTCTTGGGCTTGAATGAAGATCTCTTTTGCTTCCCACATTGGCATGCTTTGCAAAGTTTGTCCTTCTTGAATGGGATCCTTGGAAGACCTCTGACTAGATTTGAATTTGCAAGCTTGGAGATGGTTTTATGGTTAAGGTGAGCCAATCTTTTGTGCCAAAGCCATGACATATCGATTGACTAAATGACGTAGGCAAGTGAGCATTTGAGGATTCCACAATCTCTAAGTTTAAGCAATAGAGATTTCCTTTTCTTGAACCAAATGTAATGACTTTATTGCTTTTATCTTTAACAAGACATTTATCCTTAGTGCAAACAACATGATATCCCTTATCACAGATTTGACTAATGCTAATCAAATTGTGTTTGAGACCCTCTACATAAGACACATTTGTAAAAATGATATCTTTTGTAATAAGATTTCCTGATCCTTTGACCTTAGCTTGGGAATTGTCACCAAAGGTTACATTTGGACCATTTTTAGGGGAATATTGTTGCAACCAGTCTTTATTGAAGGTCATATGTCTACTACAACCACTATCTAAATACCAAAGTCCTTTCCTAGGTACCTGCAAAACAGAAAGTAAATTTTATGGTACCCCTTTTTATTCTTTTGGGTCCAAAGGATTAGTTTTTCTTTGGAACCCTAGCTTTGTTCATTGATCCCTTGTTGAAGAACTGGTTTAGGGTATGGTAATATGACATGATTTGCATCATGTAAGGTGTAAGGACAGTGGATTGGGATGGATTGAAGAAGTGGTTTGGGTTGTTGTATTGGGGTTGAAACTGAAAGTTATTTGAAGAGGATGATCTGGGAGAGTCATTTTGACTTGCATGACTTCTTCCATTTGAGAATTGCCATTGAGGTTTTTGTTGTTTGGTGTACCTATGTTTGTTATAGAATCTTTGTTGCCTTGGGGTTCTATGTGGTTTGGAAGATCTTGGCTGTCTGTCATGCCTTGGCTGTCTGTCAGGGCTTGGCTGTCTAGCATCTTTTTGCAACTCAATTTCTTTCTGTATATTGGCCCCTTTTTGAACCCAAATATACTTGCTTCCTTGGATTTTACTTGGTCCTTTGTTTGAGTGACTAGGACCAGGTAAGATTTCCTTAGATTTTCCCTTAGTTTGAACAGGATAAGTTTGAGTTTGATAGCCGCCAGTAACTTAGGTTTTCTAGAACCATTTTTTCAATGGCCCTTTCACCAAATGGGAGGAGTGTACACCTTTTGTGTAGGATCATCGCACCAATCCCCTGTTTTGTCACTGGGACGCCTTTGGGTGTAGGTGAAAAGGGATAATGCTTTGCTTGACATGTTCCATGAGTCTATTTTCTTTTTAAGAGCATCATTTTCTTTTTCAAGATTACTGAGTTTTTGACAGTTTTCATGATTACTTGATGTCTCAGCTGTCAGATCCATGTTTTGTTTTTCAAGCATGATGCATTGATCTCTTAGCCCTTGACATGCTTTCTCAAGCTCAGAAATGGTTTTTGTGAGGGTGTCAATGGTTGAGGATTGGGAAAGGTTCTCATTGACCAGTGAAGCAAAGCTAGTTTTTTGTTTTTTGGTTTGAATTAAAAGAGTGCAAACTAATTGTTTGAAACCATCAATATTTAAGGAGTTAAAATCATGTACCTCTTTTAGTTCATCTGCAGCAGCAAGTGCTTCCATTTCTTCCTCATTGTCTGATTCTTCCTCATCTTCAGCCATAAGGCATAGCATGGCTTCTTCTCCTTCATTGTCTGAATCATCACTTGACACATACTCTTCATCACTGAATTTTGATGAGTCGCCTATCATAACTTGCTCCTTGTTTTTGTCATGTTTATTTTTGGAGCAATTGAAGCGCTTGCACTTGGAACCGTGAATGATCTCTTTTGAGTAGGTCATCTTCTTAGCCGTCCGATTGTCCCTAGGTTTCCTTAGTTCAGACAATCGATGAGTAATGTCCTTGCTTTCCACAGTTGAAGCAATCAATTGTCTTCTTGTAGCTGTCTTGTTGGGAATTAGATGTGGAAGGATTGTATTTTTTGTCAAAAGATTTCTTTTGAAATTTCATGGCATTTCTGACAGCCATGGATATGAGACTTGGAATGTCTTCTTGAGAGATCTGTTTATTGACAGGTTTGGAGCTGATGTTTATCTTTTGAAGAGCATTGTTGACAATGGTCTCAATGTCTTGATGAGTGATTGGTTTGTGGACAGTTTCTTGAGCAGTTAAGGCTAAAGTTTGTGAAATGGTAGGAACTGGTTGAATTTTTATCATACCTTCCAGTTCATAAGCTTCAAGCTTTCCAAAATACTGTTCAACTGTCATTGTGCTCCATTCAGATCCTTCTCTAATAGGTAAAGCTACTTTTTCATATTCTTGTGGGAGATTAGAATATATCTTGAGGCAGAGATCTTGTTGTTCAAAGGTTTTTCCATGGTAAGCAATAGATCTAACAAGGTTTTCGAACCTTGGTTGAGCAGCACTCACCTTTTCTCCAGGATAGAACTTGAAGTTGTCTAATTGCCTAAGCAAGTTGTACAAATTTTGTGTCCTGACACTGGTGTGCTTAGTGAACTTTGTTTGAATGAGAGCCCATGCTGATCTGGCATTTGGTTCCTTAGCAATTTATTGTGCTAGTGAGTCATTTACACTCTTTTGAAGAATGTTTTTGACCTTTAAGTTTGCACTGATCAATTGTTTCTCGATCTGCACCATGTTTCGGGGATTTGGTCTTACTAGGTCCTCCATCAATACAGATTTGAGTTGGGTAGGACACTTCATTCTCTAGAACATACCAGTTCCATATACTGTTTGGATCAAGGTATGTTTTTATTTTTGAAGCATAGATCTCAAAAGATCCACAGTCATCAATGTGTGGGATGTCTTTCTCATTATTTCTCCTTGGTTGAGGCATGGTGGAATTGAAGAGGAACCTTCACAAGTTGTTAGATTTTTGAATGTGAAGACAAGCTCTGATACCGATTGAAAGGCCCTTTGTTGATATACAGATGATCGACAGCCTATGGTTTGGCTTAGCCGTCGATGATTGTTGAATTGTGCAATGGAATAAGAGAAGCTTGAAGTAATGATAGGACAAAGAACACAAAGAAATAATGCAAGTGTGTGAGTGTGATTGCGTAAATGTAATAACACGTAGAATTTAAAGTGGTTCAGAGTTCACTCCTCCTACATCCACCCCCACTGTCAATCTTGACAAGTGAGATCAATTTTATTATAATCTTTAATCAACAAAAATTACAAATGATTGATTTAGGCAAGTTCCTTGAAATTCCTCTTCCTAATTAGTACAACAACTAGGGATACACTTAAAGTACAGCCTTAAGTGTTTTTACAACTTGAAGTACAGTCTCAAGATTTTACAAAACAAATAATACACTCAAAGTACAGTCTTGAGTGTTTACAAACTAATTCTACACCTAAAGTACAGTCTTAGGATTTTGGAATTTGTGAATTAACACACTAGGGTTGTTTGTTGTTGAAGTAGAGGTTTTGGGGTAAGGGTTTTGGTTTGGAACAGGGTTTAAAGGGTAGGGATTGATGAGTATGTGTGGATTACGTGAGGTATGTGTGGGTGAAAGGGAAAGGTTTTGGACTGTGAAAAAGAGTATTTTTCAAGAGTAGTTTGTGTAGAGGATGAACTCCTCTATTTATACCCTTCAATGTAGCCGTTGGAATATGACTGTTGCAGCTACATTAATGAGCCTTGACTGGTCTTTGCCCCACATGTCCACTTGCAGGTCTTCATGAGCCGGCTTGAGCCGTGGCTTGAACCGAGAGCTTCCGTAAGGTCTTCATGGTCTTCATTGGTCTTCAATGGTGAACTTGACAAATGTAAAGATCCGTGTTCCACTTTGGTTGAGATTGTGGTAGCATAGATTGAGACAAAGTGATGGCTATCGTAGGAATGAAGTCATAGCCGTCGATCATACAAGGCTTAGCTATCGAGATGTTCTCTAAAAATGACCGAGATGCACTTGATGATCTTGATAGTTAAGATAGGGAATATGATTCATGTTTATTGATTGAATGTAACCAATGTATAAGATAGAATCATAACCTGTCATACTCATAGCCGCGATAAACCGAAAGATGAATATAATGTATTTCCTCTTTTGATATAAACCCTGTTCTATATATATATATTCCTTTATCAAAACCAACTAACTGAGACATTGATCAAAGTTAGGTCCTAACAATTTCCCCCTTTTTGGTAAAGGAAGATCTATTTAGAACATGTCTTCATAGTTTAATGATAATAGAAATATAAATGAAAGAAGTAATTCAGGGATTCATATCATGCACAAGTAATCATAATGAGTTTGAAATACTTGGATTTGATCTCAAAATGAGAAAAGTTCACAAATTACAGCCATTCAAACACAAAACCAAACAAAAGATTGTTTCAACCACAAAAGAATTTCAACAAAATACAATTCAGTCATCAGCAAGTTGATCATAAAATTCTTCTCTTTCTTGTCTTGCTGAAAGGAGCTCATTTCTTTCTTCTTCCAGTTCTCTTCTCATTTCTGGTTCAACTCCTCTCGTAATAGAACTCATTGTTCCATTCCCAAGTCATCCTCTCATCATACTTGAAAAACTTATCTTCCTTTGCTTTCGCCTGAGCTCTAGTGAGAGGCATCTGATCATTCCTTATTCTCATTGTGCCCCACAGATGCTTCTTCTTGTTCCTTGCTTTCTTGCTTTTCTTGGGCATAAGGGATGGATCTGGTTGAGGAACAGGGGACATATGAAAGGATTGTTGAGGAGGATTGGGAATGGTAGAAGATGGAATGATAATGGGAGAGACTTGATGTGGGCTTGAAAGATCATCATCATCATCATCATCATCACCGCGTAGTCCGATGAAAGATCAATAACAGTATGAGCTCGCTTTGGCCGACAAAGAATGGATGCTCTGAACTCTTTGATCTCAGGAATAGAGATCAGTTTCATGAAATGAGAGTTTTCATTGGGAGAGTTGAAGAGAATGGGATCAACAGAGATGAAAGGTGAAAGATAGGGCTCAATGCCTGGATTAAGGGTTGGGGGAAAGATATTGACAATTTTGCTTATCAAAAGCATAAGGGCACACTTCTGTTCAAACAGAGAGAGAAAGAATGATTTGGCAAGTTCAATGCACAAAGTGAAAACTAGGCCTTTTGGCATGAAGAGACAAGAATTGAGTGATGGAGAGAGAAGTTGGCTAAAGAGAATTTCCCAATCAATGAGTGTATTGGGAGTGATGAATTTTGGGAATGATGGGATTTGATGAACAAAATGAGAGGTTGAAGAAGTCCTTGACACTCTCCATTCTTCATAGGCAAAGAAAACTAAACCTGCAAGATTTCTTGCCACCATAATCAAACCATTTCTTGACAGTTCCCATGATTTTGGATAGGTAAAGGGGTTTGCAATTTCTGGGAAATGAGTCACATTGGCTAACCTTGATTTTGCTGCTTTGATGGAAGAAATTGAAAAGTCAATGCCACAGCTAAGCATCCAAGGTTCCTTTTTGGGAAGGTAGGCTTGATTGGGAGTTGGAGGAATGGAGTGGCTTGGAGGGCTGTCAGGACTGTTGGGCAAGGGATCAGTGTCAGACACATCTTGACCTTGTCCAGCTAGTATTGGACTTTGAGTGGAGGCTTCAACTGATTCATTTTCAGGGATTGGGGAGATTGGCTTGGGAGGAGCAGAGGCATGGGTTAAAAAAGATGGAATTGAGACAGATGAATGATCAAGACTTTACTTGAGGAGATCAGAGCAAAATTGGGATTTCGTAAGATTCAAAGCTGCCCTGACTTCTCCCTTGGTCAACTTTTGCTCAAGAATGGATATAAGGACTGCCTCATTTTCTGGTGTTCCATCAAACACAAGTCCCTTGCAAGCATTAAGGATTGTTTCTCCCTTTGAGAAAAGATTGGGATCAATTTCAACACCAACTTTCTTAAGACTTTGAATGACCTCAGATGTCTTATCAGGATTCCCCCTATCAATTTCAACAGTTGGGGTAGGTTCATTCACAAGCTAAGTCTCAGGAATGGAAGGGATGATTGGGATATCTTCATCCATAGCTGTCACCTTTGGATTACTGGATGACTCTCCTGGTCCACTTCTTTTCTTGATAAGCCTAGACCTGAGTTCATCTATGGCAATCACAGTCTCCTCTTTACTAAGAACATCCTCAAGATAAATGAGAGCAGCCTTTTCAGTATCAGGGTTCCCATCCAACTCAATAGCATCAATGGCTCTTAAGATTTTGGATAACTGCTCAGTTGGGTAGAGGGGATGTTTTCATCGGTGTTCCCCTTAAAGGTTGCTTCTCTGATTGTTCTTTGAGGTTAAGGATGGCTTCAATGGCTGACTGGTGACCTGAGCTAGGTGTTGATGACTTGTCCATTCTTGGACTGACAATAGTGGATTTTGGAGAAAGGGAAGGGGTATTTATTTTGGTTTTATTGGCCTTAGGAGCTTTCTTTTCAGGTTTTCTTTTCTTTGGCAAGGATTTAGAAGGAATGGATAAAGAGGATTGTACCTTGGATCTCGGTAGCCGTCTGCCCGTGGGGATAGCCGTCGAGGTTGCTTGCCTTTGTGCACGCTTTGGATAAGTTAATGGCCGCCCGAAGTTCTTGAGGATCTATGGTATCATTACCAACATTAGCTTGACCCATTGTGTCAACCTCATGACCGTCAATGGCACCTCTTTCTTCATTAGCCTTATCATGGCCGTCGACAAGGTAGTTTCACCGTCGCCTACCCGAACATCCTTGCCTTTGCCCTTATGAGGTACCACAGCCTTTTTCAACAATCCAGTCTTCTTCACATTGGATTGCACACCCCTCTTTATTCTTCTACTTGTAGCCAATGCTATCAAGTCCTTCCAAAGGTTCAATCTTCTTTCTAGTTTCGCTTGCGCTTTTTCTTGAGTCTCAATAAAACTACCGGTACTTACATCATCTCCAAATTTTCAAAGACAGCTCCTTCTTTTGTTTCAATGTAAAGGTTCTCATTGAAACACTTGGTCTCCGATGCCTTCACAGCCTTCAACCATTTCTTGTGTAGAGGAGGATTGAGTTTTGGGATTAGAACATCAAGAATTCCACTCATGAATCAAGTTGTTCATCTTTCCACCTTGCTTCTTGAATTTTAGAGTGGAGGTTGAGACTGCAAGCTGGAAGTTGTGAAGAACAACAATGCACCAGTTTGTGTCTTTGGTAAATAGGCTCAGCATTTGCTTCCATTCATTTGATTCCATTTGATCAAATGAAGATTGCTTGCCATCAATGGCTTTATTCACCACATCCATGAGAGTTGATTTGAAAATGTCAGCTTTGTCTTTCACCATTGCCTTGTCCTGTACACTCTTAAAGTCATGAACTTTAACCCCAAAGAATTTCTCATACACGCTTTCAATCTGCCCGACCCTCTATCCCATATGTTCTTCACAACATCAGCTTTGTTTGGGATCTCATAGACTTCACTGACCATTTCTTGAGTAATGGTTATCTTCACATTGTCTATGGTGGCAGTAATTGAATTGTTTTCCTTGTTCCTCTGTCCCACAAGGTAAATCTCTCTGCACAATTCTTCATAAATAGGAGGTCTTGCTCCCATGAATTTAAGCAATTCATTGACCTCAAGAAGTTCTTGGATGAGTATCCCAACTTCAGACTCATAGAAGCTAGGTTTTATGAAGTAAGTGTGAGCATCTGGGTAGTTTGCTTTTGATGCTGCCATTGATGATTAAGGAATTAGGGTTGAAGGAATACGATGAAGGATTAGTGAGGAAAAGAGATGAATTTTAAACAGAGGGTTAATGAAACAGGGGTTTTTGGTGATTACGAAAGGAGAGAGAGGCAAATAATGAGTGGAGAGTGGGTTTTAATGGGCATTGGGGCTTTTAAAGTTTAGTAACTGTTCACATGAACAGTGATTTTTGCCCTTCCCCACGTTGAGGCATTAACTTCCACAGAGCACAAGAAGAACATTCTCTTTTTCAAGAATTTTGCAGGTGAAGAGATGGCTAAGGAAGTGACAATTGTGAGCAATTAACACGATCAAATCACATAAAAGTTGCTTTAACCAAGCTGTTGAAAAAACTTTGACAGTTAAGTCTAGTTTGAATGATGATGGCTGTCCGAGATAGCTAGGGAAACTTGCCTATAAAGCAATGACAATTTCAGAGGAAACATATTCAGATTGTTTTACAAACACAAATGGGAAGATTTTCCTCAAAGTTTAATCCCAAACATATGGCTCAAACAAAGAAACAGTTGGTTTTTGGGAAGAATTGTGAGGAAGATTTGAGTGGGGATGAAATGGAGATAGAGAGAGAGTCCTTCAATGTAGTTGAAAGTTCATAGGGAGTGAGAGATAGAGGTAAGAACAAGAGAGTGAGAGAAGATCAGGACTATGGTGTCAAGGAGGTAGCTGTCAGAGAGAAAATTGACAAGAGAGAGGGAGAGGGAATAAGACTCTTTGGAAAGACTATCAAGGTTGATCAGGTGAGTCCAAGAAGGGAAAAAGTAAGGTGGAGAGGGTTTATACATTGGGGGAATTGGTTAAGCAAGATAGGGCTCGATGTACTATGGAAAGGAGCTTAGCCGTCAAGAAAAAGGTTAAGCCTCGAGAAGCCGTATACTCCCGTGAGTAGGATTCACTCTCTCCAGGGGTTGGATTGTTGGAGGGGAGAGGAGATAACTTTGCTGGAGTGCATGTCTCTCCTTCTTCAACAATCTCATACCTATTCAACCAGGTTATTGGTTGTTTTAGCCCTGCCAGAGTTCCTGCAGTAGAGAGAGAAGAGTCAAGAGCTAGCCAACCACTTGTAGTTGCTGGAAATGGGTCTTATTCTGGAAAATTTAGCTTTGTGACACCAATGGAAGGATTGCTTCAACCATATGATGCAGTTGAAGAATGGTGGCCAAGGAGAGCAAGTCCTTCACTTCAATATTCTCGTCACTTCAATTGATCCCTTCTCGGAGAGGCACCCAATATGGTTGCAAAGGTATCACCGCACCTTGCAATCTACACAGGAGGCAAGGTGTGAAGGAATGAGTGCCGGAGGAGGATCTCGAGAAACAGTGACATTTCCCAAGAATGTCCGACCTAAGGTGAAGATTTGAAGAGGAGAGCTGGATCTGGAGATTGTTTGGCTTTAAGGAAGTTTTTGGTGAGAGAAGGGAGATGAAAGAGAGAGGGATTGCATGGTTTGTTTTATGTTTTTGTTTATGTTTTTGTTTTTCATGACTTTTTGTATGGATAGCTATCGGTGGATAGCTATCGAGATGTTTTTGAGGAATAGATGTCGGGCTCCATTGTGACAAAGATTGCCCCGAATTATGTAAGCATCCATTATTTATGAAGTACAACTCTTTATTTTGGCATATTTATCATTCCAATCATGGCTCTTAACATCTCAAATCTCTTTTCATCCATTGCCTTAGTAAGAATATCGTAGACATTATCTTCAAGACAAACTTTTGCAAGGTTGATATTCCCTTTTTCAACATGGTCTCCGATAAAGTGATGTCTTACTTCAATATGCTTTATTTTTGAGTGTTGGACGGGGTTTTCTGTCATGGCAATAGTGCTTGAGTTGTCACGTAAGATGGGAATGTTGGATAATTCAATTCCAAAGTCTTGAAGTTGACTTTTAAGATAGAGAATTTGAGAACAACACAAGCCTCGCAAAGAATATACTCACTCACTGCTGAGGTGGCTACCGAGGTTTGCTTTTTGCTTGACCATGAAATGATTCTTGAGCCAATAAACCGGCATCCACCACTTGTGGATTTTCTATCTAGATTGCATCCAAAGCATAGTCGAGTCGGTGAATCCAATTAGAGAGAATGGGAATTCAAGTGGGATACCACAAGCCAAAATCGTGGGTTCCTTTGAGATATCTTAGAATTCTCTTGACAAAGAGAGATGAGATTCCTTGGGATTAGCTTGAAATCTAGCACAAAGGCAGACACTAAACATAATGTCGTGTCTTGAAGTCCGTTACATAAAGAAGAGATCCAATGTAGCTTCAGTAAAGTGTTGGATTTACACTTTGACCATCTAGATCGGCATGGAGTTTGGTTGTGGTTGACAAGGGTGTTTTGGCAGGAAGCGGTTGCATGTCAAACTTCTTGATCATATCCCTTGTGTATTTAGCTTGGTTAATGAAGATTCCTTCCTTCATTTGCTTGACTTGAAGACCCAAGAAGAAAGTAATCTCACCAATCATACTCATTTCAAACTGGTCTTTCATAATATCTCCAAATTCAGTGCACAAGTCCTCATTTGATGATCCAAAAATGATGTCATCAATATAGACTTGGATGAGCAACTGATCATCTCCATATTTCTTGATAAACAAAGTGTTATCAATATGGCCCTTGGTAAATCCTTTGCCAAGGAGATATCTAGATAGAGTATCATACCAAGCTCTTGGTGCTTGCTTAAGCCCATACAATGCTTTGTCCAATTTGTACACATGATCAGGAAACTTTGGGTGCTCAAAACCAGGGGGTTGAGATACAAACACCTTTTCATTTAAGACTCCATTCAAAAATGCACTCTTGACATCCATTTGGAATACTTTCATCTTCTTGAATGAAGCATAGGCAAGGAATAGCCTAATAGCTTCAAGTCTTGCAACAGGTGCAAAAGTCTCATCATAGTCAATACCTTCTTCTTGTCTGTATCCTTGAGCAACCAGTCTAGCTTTGTTTCTTATAACAACACCTTCTTCATTCATCTTATTTCTAAAGACCCATCTTGTTCCAATGACAGTTTGGTTTCTTGGTTTAGGAACAAGTTTCCACACTTTGTTCCTTTCAAACTATTCTAGTTCTTCTTCCATGGCTTCTATCCAGTCAGCATCTTGGAGTGCTTCATTTATTTTCTTTGGTTCCACTTGGGATATGAATGCACTCATGAGAAAAGGGATGTTGTATGGAACTGGGGTTTTATCAATTTGAAGACTGATGTAAAGGTCTTTATTGGGTGGAATGATGTGAGTAATGGTGGATTCATCATTGGTTTTGGGAGGAGAAAGAGGATTATTGGATGGAGATGGAAGATGGCTAGTGGATGGATTACATGATGAATTTGGATGGCTGTCAGCTAAGGGTTGGTGTCGCCTAAGGAAGAAGTTTGGGAGATGTCACCAAGGGATGACTATTCTTTTGAGTATTCTCTTCCTCATCATTTGGATTGGTAGTGGGAGTGATTGATGTTGACTTGGTTGGCTGGATTGGTTGATGATGGGAGTGGGATTGGTCATGGCCGCCTGGCACAGATAGTCACGATGAATTTCTTGAAACCATGTATGGAAGATTTGATGAATCTTGTTCATGCTGCAGAACCGCTGCATCAATCATGGGATATGCCCCAGGGAGATTATCAAGGTTTTCCAAACCTTCATCAAAATCACATAATTCGCTTACACTTTGATCATTGTTTTCATCAAAGTCAACATGAATTGATTCTTCCACAACAAGTCTTCTGTTGTTGTAAACTCTATAAGCTTTGCTTGGGTTAGAGTATCCAAGAAAGATTCCTTCATCACATTTGGAGTCAAATTTGTCCAAATTGTTTTTGCCATTGTTGTGAATGAAGCATCTACTTCCAAAACTGTGAAAGTAGGAAATGGTAGGAACTTTGTCATTTCATAGTTCATATGGAGTCTTCTTATGGAATTTGTTGATCAGAGTTTTATTTTGAACATACACAAAGAAGAGTGACAGCCTTCACCCCAAAAGTATTTTGGGAGATTGTGTTCGACAAAGCATTGTTCTTGCTGCCTCACAGATTGTTCTGTTCTTCCTTTCAGCAACACCATTTTGTTGGGGTGTTCTTGGGGCTGAAAAATTGTGATCAATACCTTTTGAATCACTATACTCTTCTACTCCTGTATTCTCAAATTCTTTTCCATGATCAGATCTGATCTTGACAATGGATGTCCCTTTTTGATTTTGAATTTTATTGAACGGCTTTGTCGACAGCCTAAGGGTGTCACTTTTGGATTCAAGAAGAATGATCCAAGTGAATCCGTGAAGTCATCAACCACAACAAGGGAGTATCTTTTTCCTCCTAAAGATCTAGTCCTTATGGGTCCAAAGAGATCCATATGAAGTAGTTCAATAGGTCTTGATGTGTCCAATCTGGTCTTGGGCTTGAATGAAGATCTCTTTTGCTTCCCACATTGGCATGCTTTACATAGTTTGTCCTTCTTGAATGGAATCCTTGGAAGACCTCTGACTATATTTGAATTTGCAAGCTTGGAGATGGTTTTATGGTTAAGGTGAGCCAATCTTTTGTTCCAAAGCCATGACATATCAGATTGACTAAATGACAGAAGGCAAATGAGCATTTGAGGACTCCACAATCTCTAAGTTTAAGCAATAGAGATTTCCTTTTCTTGAACCAAATGTAATGACTTTATTGCTTTTATCTTTAACAGTGCATTTATCCTTAGTGCAAACAACATGATATCCCTTATCACAGAATTGACTAATGCTAATCAAATTGTGTTTGAGACCTTCTACATAAGACACATTTGTAAAAATGATATCTTTTGTAATAAGATTTCCTGATCCTTTGACCTTAGCTTGGGAATTGTCACCAAAGGTTACATTTGGACCATTTTTAGGGGAATATTGTTGCAACCAGTCTTTATTGAAGGTCATATGTCTACTACAACCACTATCTAAATACCAAAGTCCTTTCCTAGGTACCTGCAAAATGGAAAGTAAATTTTATGGTACCCCTTTTTATTCTTTTGGGTCTAAAGGATTAGTTTTTCTTTGGAACCCTAGCTTTGTTCATTGATCCCTTGTTGAAGAACTGGTTTAGGGTATGGTAATATGACATGATTTGCATCATGTAAGGTGTAAGGATAGTGGATTGGGATGGATTGAAGAAGTGGTTTGGGTTGTTGTATTGGGGTTGAAACTGAAAGTTATTTGAAGAGGATGATCTGGGAGAGTCATTTTGACTTGCATGACTTCTTCCATTTGAGAATTGCCATTGAGGTTTTTGTTGTTTGGTGTACCTATGTTTGTTATAGAATCTTTGTTGCCTTGGGGTTCTATGTGGTTTGGAAGATCTTGGCTGTCTGTCATGCCTTGGCTGTCTGTCAGGGCTTGGCTGTCTAGCATCTTTTTGCAACTCAATTTCTTTCTGTATATTGGCCCCTTTTTGAACCCAAATATACTTGCTTCCTTGGATTTTACTTGGTCCTTTGTTTGAGTGACTGGGACCAGGTAAGATTTCCTTAGATTTTCCCTTAGTTTGAACAGGATAAGTTTGAGTTTGATAGCTGCCAGAACTTAGGTTTTCTAGAACCATTTTTTCAATGGCCCTTTCACCAGTGGGAGGAGTGTACACCTTTTGTGTAGGATCATCAGCACCAATCCCTGTTTTGTCACTGGGACGCCTTTGGGTGTAGGTGAAAAGGGATAATGCTTTGCTTGACATGTTCCATGAGTCTATTTTCTTTTTAAGAGCATCATTTTCTTTTTCAAGATTACTGAGTTTTTGACAGTTTTCATGATTACTTGATGTCTCAGCTGTCAGGTCCATGTTTTGTTTTTCAAGCATGATGCATTGATCTCTTAGCCCTTGACATGCTTTCTCAAGCTCAGAAATGGTTTTTGTGAGGGTGTCAATGGTTGAGGATTGGGAAAGGTTCTCATTGACCAGTGAAGTAAAGCTAGTTTTTTGTTTTTTGGTTTGAATTAAAAGAGTGCAAACTAATTGTTTGAAACCATCAATATTTAAGGAGTTAAAATCATGTACCTATTTTAGTTCATCTCACAGCAAGTGCTTCCATTTCTTCCTCATTGTCTGATTCTTCCTCATCTTCACCATAAGGCATAGCATGGCTTCTTCTCCTTCATTGTCGAATCATCACTTGACACATACTCTTCATCACCGAATTTTGATGAGTCACTATCATAACTTGCTCCTTGTTTTTGTCATGTTTATTTTTGGAGCAATTGAATCGGTTGCACTTGGAACTGTGAATGATCTCTTTTGAGTAGGTCATCTTCTTAGCCGTCTGATTGTCCCTAGGTTTCCTTGGTTCAGACAATCGATGAGTAATGTCCTTGCTTTCCACAGTTGAAGCAATCAATTGTCTTCTTGTAGCCGTCTTGTTGGGAATTAGATGTGGAAGGATTGTATTTTTGTCAAAAGATTTCTTTTGAAATTTCATGGCATTTCGACGGCCCATGGATATGAGACTTGGAATGTCTTCTTGAGAGATCTATTTCTTGTGAGTTTGGAGCTGATGTTTATCTTTTGAAGAGCATTGTTGACAATGGTCTCAATGTCTTGATGAGTGATTGGTTTGTGGACGCTTTCTTGAGCTTGATTAAGGCTAAAGTTTGTGAAACGGTAGGAACCGGTTGAATTTTTATCATACCTTCCAGTTCATAAGCTTCAAGCTTTCCAAAATACTGTTCAACCTGTCATTGTGCTCCATTCGAGATCCTTCTCTAATAGGTAAAGCTACTTTTTCATATTCTTGTGGGAGATTAGAATATATCTTGAGGCGTAGATCTTGTTGTTCAAAGGTTTTTCCATGGTCGATAGATCTAACAAGGTTTTCAAACCTTGGTTGAGCAGCACTCACCTTTTCTCCAGGATAGAACTTGAAGTTGTCTAATTGCCTAAGCAAGTTGTACAAATTTTGTGTCCTGACACTGGTGTGCTTAGTGAACTTTGTTTGAATGAGAGCCCATGCTGATCTGGCATTTGGTTCCTTAGCAATTTCTTGTGCTAGTGAGTCATTTACACTCTTTTGAAGAATGTTTTTGACCTTTAAGTTTGCACTGATCAATTTTTTCTCGAGTATCTCGGACCATGTTTCTGGGGATTTGGTCTTACTAGGTCCTCCATCAATACAGATTTGAGTTGGGTAGGACACTTCATTCTCTAGAACATACCAGTTCCATATACTGTTTGCATCAAGGTATGTTTTTATTTTTGAATGTGAAGACAAGCTCTGATACCAATTGAAAGGCCCTTTGTTGATATACAGATGATCAGACAGCTATGGTTTGGCTTAGCTGTCAGATGATTGTTGAATTGTGCAGCGGAATAAGAGAAGCTTGAAGTAATGATAAGACAAAGAACACAAAGAAATAATGCAAGTGTGTGAGTGTGATTGCAGAAATGTAATAACACAGAGAATTTAAAGTGGTTCAGAGTTCACTCCTCCTACATCCACCCCCACTGTCAATCTTGACAAGTGAGATCAATTTTATTATAATCTTTAATCAACAAAAATTACAAATGATTGATTTAGGCAAGTTCCTTGAACTTCCTCTTCCTAATTAGTACAGTCAACTAGGGATACACTTAAAGTACAGTCTTAAGTGTTTTTACAACTTGAAGTACAGTCTCAAGATTTTACAAAACAAATAATACACTCAAAGTACAGTCTTGAGTGTTTACAAACTAATTCTACACCTAAGGTACAGTCTTAGGATTTTGGAATTTGTGAATTAACACACTAGGGTTGTTTGTTGTTGAAGTAGAGGTTTTGGGGTAAGGGTTTTGGTTTGGAACAGGGTTTAAAGGGTAGGGATTGATGAGTGTGTGTGTGGATTGCAGGAGGTATGTGTGGGTGAAATGGAAAGGTTTTGGACTGTGAAAAAGAGTATTTTTCAAGAGTAGTTTGTGTAGAGGATGAACTCCTCTATTTATACCCTTCAATGTAGCCGTTGGAATATGACATTGCGGCTACATTAATGAGCCTTGATGGTCTTTGCCCCACATGTCCACTTGCGAGGTCTTCATGAGCCGGCTTGAGTGTGGCTTGAACCGAGAGCTTTGAAGGTCTTCGTGGTCTTCATTGGTCTTGGTGAACTTGAGTTTGTGAAGATCCATGTTCCACTTTGGTTGAGATTGTGGTAGCGAGATATTGAGACAAAGTGATGGCTATCGAAGGAATGAAGTCATAGCCGTCGAATCATACAAGGCTTAGCTATCAGAGATGTTCTCTAAAAAGGACTGAGATGCACTTGATGATCTTGATAGTTAAGATAGGGAATATGATTCATGTTTATTGATTGAATGTAACCAATGTATAAGATAGAATCATAACTGTCATACTCATAGCTGTCAGATAAACTGAAAGATGAATATAACAGATTTTCTCTTTTGATATAAACCCTGTTCTATATATATATTCCTTTATCAAAACCAACTAACTGAGACATTGATCAAAGTTAGGTCCTAACAATATGTTTGAACCCTCCATGATTTAGTGGCTGGTAATTTGACCAATGTCAAACCATTCTACAATAGGCAAAACAAAAACTCCGTCCAAATATCCACCTAAGATAATAATGAACTGTTAAAATATTAGGATCATTTATGTTTTGTTCTTCATACGTCATCTAAATATGCATCATACCTTTCCAAATGGCTTAACAATGTCATTTGAAGTATCTTGATCTCCAAAATTGTAAAAAAAAACTCCATTTTTTACCCTTTGTAGGGTCAACTTATTCAATTGTGGCTCAAACTGTAGAAGAGATTCAAGCATTAGATAGTTAATTAAATGCTTACAAATTATTTTAAAACATAAAAATAAAAATAGAGAAGCCCTTAAAACATATTTTATGATTCATATATACCGTGTTTGATGCTACTGCCTCTTCCTTATTGAGTTGGTTATCATGTAATGCTAGCATCTAAGAGAAACGACACAAATTCAAACATTATAACAAAAGGAAATATAGTAATTATAATCATTAAGAAGCTGCTAATTTAATCGTATAATGAAAATAATTAGCGACATAAATTGGTTAAAGAGTCATTGGTCTATGGTGAATTCACTTTTCTCCATCTTCAAAAACATGAATTGATGCTACATAGAAAATTGGTTATTAAGAAATGAAATAAATTGAAAACAATACCTGTTCCATTTCTTTAAGTGTAATCATAATATATCTAAAGGTATGTATGTGTATAAGTATGTATATATGTATAACAAGATAAGATTTCTAAATATACGTTTTCTAACATGTTCTCTCGGGGCACATTGTTGAGTAGTGAAAGGCCCTTGCTTGGTATGTAGACGATCAGACAGCTATGGTATTGGCTTAGCTGTCAGATGATAATTTGATTTGTGCAGCGGAATAAAAGTGATTTGAAATAATGGTAGGACAACAAACACAAAGAGATAATACAAGTGTGTGAATGTGATTGCAAAAAGATAATAACACAGAGAATTTAAAGTGGTTCAGAGTTCACTCCTCCTACATCCACCCCCACTGTCAATCTTGACAAGTGAGATCAATTTTATTATAATCAACAAGAATTACAAATGATTGATAAGGTAAGTTCCTTGAACTTCCTCTTCCTAATTAGTACAGTCAACTAGGGATACACTTAAAGTACAGTCTTAAGTGTTTTTACAACTTGAATTACAGTCTCAAGATTTTACAAAACAACTAATACACTCAAAGTACAGTCTTGAGTGTTTACAAACTAAATCTTCACCTAAAGTACAGTCTTAGGATTTTGAGATTTGTGAATTAACACACTGGGGTTGTTTGTTGTTGAAGCAGAGGTTTAGGGGTGAAGGTTTTGGTTTGGAACAGGGTTTTAAAGGTAGGGATTGGTGAGTGTGTGTGTGGATTACAGGAGGTGTGTGTGTGGGTGTAAGGGAAAGGCTTTGGACTGTGAAAAAGAGTATTTTTCAAGGTGTAACAGGAGGTGTTACAGGGGCTGCAGAAGGTTGTTTAATGGTGTTGTAAAGGTTGTAACAGGAGGTGTTACAGGGGCTGCAGAAGGTTGTTTAAGAGGAAGTAAATGGGTGTGTAAAGGGACGGTACAGGAGCTGTAAATGGAGACTAGAAAGGGGTGTTAGCTCAAAGATTAAAAGGGGAATTTGGGTCCAATATATAGGAGGATTGAGGAAGTAGCCGTTGGGAACATGGCACATGGTTCTCTTCAATGAGAGTCTTCATTTATGTTGTCTGAGGAAGTAACCGTTGGAGGAGACAATGCAATAAAGGTGTGGTTGGAATAGTGTTTGTATTTAGTGCATTGTTGACTGGCTGTAAATGGGCTGGAATTTGCAACCCAATGTTCAGAAGATCTTCAAGGAGAGATGACATGTCAAAGTTGTTGAGAGATTTAAGAATGGCACATCTTTGTCATCCATGGATTAGTGCATTGCTGATGGCACATAAAATCATAGCTGTCGATTGAACAATCTGTTGAGATCTTATTTGTTAGATCTTGAGAATGGATGACATGGTTTGAGTTGGGTGATGATCTCTTTGTAATGAAATAACACTTGTCATATTGGATATTGGTTCTCTTGATCATTACTATCATTGATTTATCTTGTCATATCTTGGCTATCTCGATGTTGAAGATTGTTGAGAAAATCTTGGCCGAAGTCTTTTATCGAGATCTTGGGAAACTTGAAGGTGCCACCTTGTAACTTTTGCAACTTTCCACTCTTGACACTTTAGACCATTTCACTTTGTCCCGTTAAATGATCAATCTTTATCAAAACACAATGTTAGGTTCTAACAATTTCCCCTTTTTGGTGAATGATTGGTCATTTTAAACTCTTAATGGCTTGCTACAAAACACCATAAGCAAAAAAGAGATGACAATGAAAATTTGCTCTCAAGAAAAATTGAGCAGATTTTTGGTGAACTTCACGGATTTTTCTGTGTTGACTCAACAAGCTCCAGGGTGTGAGGATATACTTTTTGGAGAGGTCAATGAGTGTACTTTAAATGGGAGAAAACTGTGTAGGGTTATGAGCTTTGGAGTGATAGATATAGGATTTTTGGTGAGAGGAGTCTTGATAAATTTTATCTCTGCTGTCAGAATTTTGATGTCTGCTGCCAACTTCATACATGTCCCATTTTTTGCTCATAAGGAATCAGATTGTGGGTTTAGACTTGTTGGAAAGCTCTATGTGTCTACTTTACACAGAAAAAATCGAATTGCAATTTGATTACCCACAGAGAATGATATTGCAGTTTTGATCTGACAGCTATGATTCTTAGCTGTCAGAAATTCGAGGTTTGCTGTCAAGGTTTTGGGGTCTACTGTCAAGAGTGTAGGTGACTAATTTTTGGGATTTGTTGAGAAGAGTGTACTGTGTGAAGCTTGATGTATGGGGAATTTTTGAAAAGGGTTTGTTGTCAAGGAGATTGGTTGTCAAAGGCTTAGCTATCAGAAAGAAAACATAGCTGTCAGAGATAACGATCAGCCTGTTGGATAGCAACTTCAGATGAAGTCTGGTATTGACTCACAAGGTTGTAGGCTATATGTTTATGCTTTCTGGAAAGGTATGTGAGTCTACTTTGCTCACAAAAAATCGTATTGCAATTTCGTGCAGCGGAGAGAGAGATATTGCAATTTCCGTGAAGAGTGTCAAAGCTGATTTTCAGATTTCCAGCAACTTTTCGGTTTCAACAAGGGCTGTTCTTGGCTGGTTTTGATGGTGTTTTGGAGTTTGGTTCCCCCTCAAATGGTGTTATGGCCTTATGGAGAAAGGCAATGGGCAAAAGACATCCTTAAAGGTTTGGTTCCCCCTCAAACAGTGCCGTCATTTGTAAGAAGAGATCCAATCTTTTCTTGAAGCATATATACCTTTGATTAAATCCAAGCAAGCTTTGACTTTACTACTCTTTTAACATCTGAAATTAAAAAAAAAAAAAAAAATTGGTACCCTTTATGTTTGGGTCCAGGGGTTAGTTTTCTTTACGAACCCAAGCTTTGCTCATTGATCCTTTATTGAAGAACTGGTTTAGGGTATGGTAATATGACATGATTTGCATCATGTAAGGTGTAAGGACAGTGGATTGGGATGGATTGAAGTAGTGGTTTGGGTTGCTATATTGGGATTGAAGCGAAAGTTATTTGAATGGGATGATCTTGGAGAGTCATTTTGACTTGCATGGCTTCTTCCATTTGAGTATTGCCATTGAGGTTTTTGTTGTTTGGTGTATCTATGCTTGTTGTAGAATCTTTGTTGCCTTGGGGTTCTTTGTTGTTTGGAAGATTTTGGTTGTCTGTCAGGCCTTGGCTGTCTGTTATGCCTTGGCTGTCTGTCAACCCTTGGCTGTCTGACAGGACTTGACTGACTAGCACCCTTTTGTAGCTTGACTTCTTCCTGTATATTGGCCCCTTTTTGAACCCAAATATACTTGCTTCCTTGAATTTTACTTGGTCCTTCCTTTGTTTGACTAGGGCCACTCAAGATTTCCTTTGATTTTCCTTTGGTTTGAATGGGATAGGTTTGAGCTTGATAGCTGCCAGAGCTTAGGTTTTCTAGCACCATTTTTTCAATGGCCCTTTCACCAGTGGGAGGAGTGTACCCTTTTGCTGTAGCACCAATCCCTGTTTTGTCATTAGGACGTTGTTGAGAGTAGGTGAATAGGGATAATGCTTTGCTTGAACAGTTCCATGAATCTATTTTCTTTTTAAGAGCATCATTTTCTTTTTCAAGAAATATGAGTTTTTGACAGTTTTCATGACTACTTGAAGTCTCACCGCCAGTATCCATGTTTTGTTTTTCAAGCATGAAGCATTGATCTCTTAGCCCTTGACATGCTTTCTCAAGCTCAGAATTGGTTTTTGTGAGGGAGTCTATGGTTGAGGATTGGGAAAGGTTCTCATTGACCAGTGAAGCAAAGCTAGTTTTTGTTTTTTTTGTTTGAATTAAAAGAGTGCAAACTAATTGTTTGAAACCATCAATATTTAAAGAGTTAAAATCATGTACCTCTTTTAGTTCATCTGCAGCAGCCATTACTTCAAGATCTTCCTCATTTTCTGATTCTTCATCTTCATCTCCTAATAAGCACAGCATAGCCTCTTCTCCTTCACTTTCAGAGTCACTTGAGGCATATTCCTCCTCACTTTTGCTTTTAGAAAAATTATAGCAATTGCATTTAGAACTGTGAATGATTTCCTTTGAGTAGATGAATTTCTTTGCTTTCTGATTATCCTTTGGTTTCTTTGGTTCAGACATTCAGATGAGTAGTGACCAATCTTTCCCCAGCTGTAACATTCAATTTTCTTCTTATGATTCTCTTGATCAGATGCGGATGGACTATAGCTTCTCTCAAATGTTTTCTTATAAGATCTTATGGCATTTCTGACAGCCATGGATATGAGACTGGATAAATCTTCTTTAGAGGTGTGTTTGTTTGAGGGAAGGTTTGCTTTTTGAAGGGAGATGAGGACCATGGAATCAATGTCTTGTTGAGTGATAGGCTTGTGTGTAGTTTCCTGAGCAGCTAAGGCAAGAGTTTGTGAAATGGAAGGAACGAGTTGAATTTTTATTTTTCCTTCTAGTTCATAAGCCTCAAGCTTTCCAAAATATTGTTCAACATCATGGTACTCCATTCTCGCTCCTTCTCTAATAGGTAATGCTACCTTCTCATATTCTTGTGGAAGAGGAGAATATATTTTAAGGCATAGGTCTTGTTGATCAAATGTTTTTCCATGGTCAGCAATGGATCTGATAAGGTCCTCAAACCTTGGTTTAGCAGCACTAACTTTTTCACCAGGATAGAATTTAAATTTGTCTAGTTGCCTAAGCAAGTTATACAAATTTTGAGTTCTTACACTGGTGTGTTTAGTGAATTTGGTATGAATAAGTTCCCAAGCAGATTTTGCAGTTGGTCTTTTAGCAATTTCTTGTGCTAAAGAGTCATTCACACTCTTTTGAAGTATGTTTTTGACTTTAAGGTTGGCACTAATTAGTTGCCTTTCATATTCGATCCGGTTTTACGGAGATTTCATCTTCTTTGGCTCCACCATTTGAATCTGGTTGGATTGGGTAGGTGACTTCATTTTCTAAGGCATACCAGTTCCAAATGCTATTTGCATCAAGATAAGTTTTTATCTTTGATGCATAGATCTCAAAAGATCCACAGTCATCAATGTGTGGGATGTCTTTCTCATTATTTCTTCTTGGTTGAGGCATGGTGGGTTTGAAGAGAATCCTTCACAAGTTGTTAGACTTTTGAATGTGAAGACAAGCTTTGATACCAATTGAAAGGCCCTTGCTTGGTATGTAGACGATCAGACAGCTATGGTATTGGCTTAGCTGTCAGATGATAATTTGATTTGTGCAGCGGAATAAAAGTGATTTGAAATAATGGTAGGACAACAAACACAAAGAGATAATACAAGTGTGTGAATGTGATTGCAAAAAGATAATAACACAGAGAATTTAAAGTGGTTCGAGTTCACTCCTCCTACATCCACCCCACCGTCAATCTTGACAAGTGAGATCAATTTTATTATAATCAACAAGAATTACAAATGATTGATAAGGTAAGTTCCTTGAACTTCCTCTTCCTAATTAGTACGATCAACTAGGGATACACTTAAAGTACAGTCTTAAGTGTTTTTACAACTTGAATTACAGTCTCAAGATTTTACAAAACGACTAATACACTCAAAGTACAGTCTTGAGTGTTTACAAACTAAATCTTCACCTAAAGTACATCTTAGGATTTTGAGATTTGTGAATTAACACACTTGGGGTTGTTTGTTGTTGAAGCAGAGGTTTAGGGGTGAAGGTTTTGGTTTGGAACAGGGTTTTAAAGGGAGGGATTGGTGAGTGTGTGTGTGGATTACAGGAGGTGTGTGTGTGGGTGTAAGGGAAAGGCTTTGGACTGTGAAAAGAGTATTTTTCAAGGTGTAACAGGAGGTGTTACGTGGGCCGAGAAGGTTGTTTAATGGTGTTGTAAAGGTTGTAACGGGAGGTGTTACGTGGGCTGCGTAAGGTTGTTTAAGAGGAAGTAAATGGGTGTGGAAAGGGACCGTACAGAGCTGTAAATGGAGACTAGAAAGGGGTGTTAGCTCAAAAGATTAAAAGGGGAATTTGGGTCCAATATATAGGAGGATTGAGGAAGTAGCCGTTGGGAACATGGCACATGGTTCTCTTCAATGAGAGTCTTCATTTATGTTGTCTGAGGAAGTAACCGTTGGAGGAGACAATGCAATAAAGGTGTGGTTGGAATAGTGTTTGTATTTAGTGCATTGTTGACTGGCTGTAAATGGGCCGGAATTTGCAACCCAATGTACGAAAGATCTTCAAGGAGAGATGACATGTCAAAGTTGTTGAGAGATTTAAGAATGGCACATCTTTGTCATCCATGGATTAGTGCATTGCTGATGGCACATAAAATCATAGCTGTCAGATTGAACAATCTGTTGAGATCTTAGCTGTTAGATCTTGAGAATGGATGACATGGTTTGAGTTGGGTGATGATCTCTTTGTAATGAAATAACACTTGTCATATTGGATATTGGTTCTCTTGATCATTACTATCATTGATTTATCTTGTCATATCTTGGCTATCTGATGTTGAAGATTGTTGAGAAAATCTTGGTTGTCTGAAGTCTTTTATCAGATCTTGGGAAACTTGAAGGTGCCACCTTGTAACTTTTGCAACTTTCCACTCTTGACACTTTAGACCATTTAACTTTGTCCCGTTAAATGATCAATCTTTATCAAAACACAATGTTAGGTTCTAACAATTTCCCCCTTTTTGGTGAATGATTGGTCATTTTAAACTCTTAATGGCTTGCTACAAAACACCATAAGCAAAAAAGAGATGACAATGAAAATTTGCTCTCAAGAAAAATTGAGCAGATTTTTGGTGAACTTCACGGATTTTTCTGTGTTGACTCAACAAGCTCCAGGGTGTGAGGATATACTTTTTGGAGAGGTCAATGAGTTTACTTTAAATGGGAGAAAACTGTGTAGGGTTATGAGCTTTGGAGAGATAGATATAGGATTTTTGGTGAGAGGAGTCTTGATAAATTTTATCTCTGCTGTCAGAATTTTGATGTCTGCTGCCAACTTCATACATGTCCCATTTTTTGCTCATAAGGAATCAGATTGTGGGTTTAGACTTGTTGGAAAGCTCTATGTGTCTACTTTACACAGAAAAAATCGAATTGCAATTTGATTACCCACAGAGAATGATATTGCAGTTTTGATCTGACAGCTATGATTCTTAGCTGTCAGAAATTCGGGGTTTGCTGTCAAGGTTTTGGGGTCTACTGTCAAGAGTGTAGGTGACTAATTTTTGGGATTTGTTGAGAAGAGTGTACTGTGTGAAGCTTGATGTATGGGGAATTTTTGAAAAGGGTTTGTTGTCAAGGAGATTGGTTGTCAAAGGCTTAGCTATCAGAAAGAAAACATAGCTGTCAGAGATAACGATCAGCCTGTTGGACAGCAACTTCAGATGAAGTCTGGTATTGACTCACAAGGTTGTAGGCTATATGTTTATGCTTTCTGGAAAGGTATGTGAGTCTACTTTGCTCACAAAAAATCGTATTGCAATTTCGTGCAGCGGAGAGAGAGATATTGCAATTTCCGTGAAGAGTGTCAAAGCTGATTTTCAGATTTCCAGCAACTTTTTCGGTTTCAACAAGGGCTGTTCTTGGCTGGTTTTGATGGTGTTTTGGAGTTTGGTTCCCCCTCAAATGGTGTTATGGCCTTATGGAGAAAGGCAATGGGCAAAAGACATCCTTAAAGGTTTGGTTCCCCCTCAAACAAGGCCGTCATTTGTAAGAAGAGATCCAATCTTTTCTTGAAGCATATATACCTTTGATTAAATCCAAGCAAGCTTTGACTTTACTACTCTTTTAACATCTGAAAATAAAAAAAAAAAAAAAAAAAATTGGTACCCTTTATGTTTGGGTCCGGGGGTTAGTTTTCTTTACGAACCCAAGCTTTGCTCATTGATCCTTTATTGAAGAAGCTGGTTTAGGGTATGGTAATATGACATGATTTGCATCATGTAAGGTGTAAGGACAGTGGATTGGGATGGATTGAAGTAGTGGTTTGGGTTGCTATATTGGGGTTGAAACCGAAAGTTATTTGAATGGGATGATCTTGGAGAGTCATTTTGACTTGCATGGCTTCTTCCATTTGAGTATTGCCATTGAGGTTTTTGTTGTTTGGTGTATCTATGCTTGTTGTAGAATCTTTGTTGCCTTGGGGTTCTTTGTTGTTTGGAAGATTTTGGTTGTCTGTCGGGCCTTGGCCGCTCTGTTATGCCTTGGCCGTACGTCAACCCTTGGTCGTCCGACAGACTTGACCGACTAGCACCCTTTTGTAGCTTGACTTCTTCCCGTATATTGGCCCCTTTTTGAACCCAAATATACTTGCTTCCTTGAATTTTACTTGGTCCTTCCTTTGTTTGACTAGGGCCACTCAAGATTTCCTTTGATTTTCCTTTGGTTTGAATGGGATAGGTTTGAGCTTGATAGCCGCGAGCTTAGGTTTTCTAGCACCATTTTTTCAATGGCCCTTTCACCGGTGGGAGGAGTGTACCCTTTGCTGTAGCACCAATCCCTGTTTTGTCATTAGGACGTTGTTGAGAGTAGGTGAATAGGGATAATGCTTTGCTTGAACAGTTCCATGAATCTATTTTCTTTTTAAGAGCATCATTTTCTTTTTCAAGAAATATGAGTTTTTGACAGTTTTCATGACTACTTGAAGTCTCAAATTTCGAGATCCATGTTTTGTTTTTCAAGCATGAAGCATTGATCTCTTAGCCCTTGACATGCTTTCTCAAGCTCGAATTGGTTTTTGTGAGGGAGTCTATGGTTGAGGATTGGGAAAGGTTCTCATTGACCAAAGTGAAGCAAAGCTAGTTTTTTGTTTTTTTGTTTGAATTAAAAGAGTGCAAACTAATTGTTTGAAACCATCAATATTTAAAGAGTTAAAATCATGTACCTCTTTTAGTTCATCTCAGCACCATTACTTCAAGATCTTCCTCATTTTCTACGATTCTTCATCTTCATCTCCTAATAAGCACAAAGATAGCCTCTTCTCCTTCACTTTCGCAGTCACTTGAGGCATATTCCTCCTCACTTTTGCTTTTAGAAAAATTATAGCAATTGCATTTAGAACTGTGAATGATTTCCTTTGGAGTAGATGAATTTCTTTGCTTCTGATTATCCTTTGGTTTCTTTGGTTCAGGACATTCAGATGAGTAGTGACCAATCTTTCCACAGTTGTAACATTCAATTTTCTTCTTATGATTCTCTTGATCAGATGCGGATGGACTATAGCTTCTCTCAAATGTTTTCTTATAAGATCTTATGGCATTTCGATGCCCATGGATATGAGACTGGATAAATCTTCTTTAGAGGTGTGTTTGTTTGAGGGAAGGTTTGCTTTTTGAAGGGAGATGAGGACCATGGAATCAATGTCTTGTTGAGTGATAGGCTTGTGTGTAGTTTCCTGAGCAGCTAAGGCAAGAGTTTGTGAAATGGAAGGAACAGGTTGAATTTTTATTTTTCCTTCTAGTTCATAAGCCTCAAGCTTTCCAAAATATTGTTCAACAATCATGGTACTCCATTCTGCTCCTTCTCTAATAGGTAATGCTACCTTCTCATATTCTTGTGGAAAAGTAGAATATATTTTAAGGCATATGTCTTGTTGATCAAATGTTTTTCCATGGTCGCAATGGATCCGATAAGGTCCTCAAACCTTGGTTTAGCAGCACTAACTTTTTCACCAGGATAGAATTTAAATTTGTCTAGTTGCCTAAGCAAGTTATACAAATTTTGAGTTCTTACACTGGTGTGTTTAGTGAATTTGGTATGAATAAGTTCCCAAGCAGATTTTGCAGTTGGTCTTTTAGCAATTTCTTGTGCTAAAGAGTCATTCACACTCTTTTGAAGTATGTTTTTGACTTTAAGGTTGGCACTAATTAGTTGCCTTTCATATTCGATCCGGTTTTCCGGAGATTTCATCTTCTTGGCTCCACCATTTGAATCGGGTTGGATTGGGTAGGTGACTTCATTTTCTAAGGCATACCAGTTCCAAATGCTATTTGCATCAAGATAAGTTTTTATCTTTGATGCATAGATCTCAAAAGATCCACAGTCATCAATGTGTGGGATGTCTTTCTCATTATTTCTTCTTGGTTGAGGCATGGTGGGTTTGAAGAGAATCCTTCACAAGTTGTTAGACTTTTGAATGTGAAGACAAGCTTTGATACCAATTGAAAGGCCCTTGCTTGGTATGTAGACGATCAGACAGCTATGGTATTGGCTTAGCTGTCAGATGATAATTTGATTTGTGCAGCGGAATAAAAGTGATTTGAAATAATGGTAGGACAACAAACACAAAGAGATAATACAAGTGTGTGAATGTGATTGCAAAAAGATAATAACACAGAGAATTTAAAGTGGTTCAGAGTTCACTCCTCCTACATCCACCCCCACTGTCAATCTTGACAAGTGAGATCAATTTTATTATAATCAACAAGAATTACAAATGATTGATAAGGTAAGTTCCTTGAACTTCCTCTTCCTAATTAGTACAGTCAACTAGGGATACACTTAAAGTACAGTCTTAAGTGTTTTTACAACTTGAATTACAGTCTCAAGATTTTACAAAACAACTAATACACTCAAAGTACAGTCTTGAGTGTTTACAAACTAAATCTTCACCTAAAGTACAGTCTTAGGATTTTGAGATTTGTGAATTAACACACTGGGGTTGGTTGTTGTTGAAGCAGAGGTTTAGGGGTGAAGGTTTTGGTTTGGAACAGGGTTTTAAAGGTAGGGATTGGTGAGTGTGTGTGTGGATTACGGGAGGTGTGTGTGTGGGTGTAAGGGAAAGGCTTTGGACTGTGAAAAAGAGTATTTTTCAAGGTGTAACAGAGGTGTTACAGGGCCGCAGAAGGTTGTTTAATGGTGTTGTAAAGGTTGTAACAGAGGTGTTACAGGGGCTGCAAAAGGTTGTTTAAGAGGAAGTAAATGGGTGTGGAAAGGGACTGTACAGAGCTGTAAATGGAGACTAGAAAGGGGTGTTAGCTCAAAGATTAAAAGGGGAATTTGGGTCCAATATATAGGAGGATTGAGGAAGTAGCCGTTGGGAACATGGCACATGGTTCTCTTCAATGAGAGTCTTCATTTATGTTGTCCGAGGAAGTAACCGTTGGAGGAGACAATGCAATAAAGGTGTGGTTGGAATAGTGTTTGTATTTAGTGCATTGTTGATCGGCCGTAAATGGGCCGGAATTTGCAACCCAATGTTCGTAAGATCTTCAAGGAGAGATGACATGTCAAAGTTGTTGAGAGATTTAAGAATGGCACATCTTTGTCATCCATGGATTAGTGCATTGCCGATGGCACATAAAATCATAGCCGCCGATTGAACAATCTGTTGAGATCTTAGCTGTTAGATCTTGAGAATGGATGACATGGTTTGAGTTGGGTGATGATCTCTTTGTAATGAAATAACACTTGTCATATTGGATATTGGTTCTCTTGATCATTACTATCATTGATTTATCTTGTCATATCTTGGCTATCTGATGTTGAAGATTGTTGAGAAAATCTTGGCTGTCTGAAGTCTTTTATCAGATCTTGGGAAACTTGAAGGTGCCACCTTGTAACTTTTGCAACTTTCCACTCTTGACACTTTAGACCATTTAACTTTGTCCCGTTAAATGATCAATCTTTATCAAAACACAATGTTAGGTTCTAACAAGTAGTATTATTCAACAAATTTTTTTGATATGGTATTATTGAAAATGTATCAGTAACTGTGTTTATTATTTGGTGAACAAAAAACCTAGATACCAAATATGAAAATCATTATACGTTTTCTAACATGTTCTCTCGGGGCACATATTCATAAACTAAAGAAGGCTTATTGGTTGTATGATTCAATATTTTACCCTGATATAACACGAACAACGATCAAGGGATTGTTTATAATATCACCACAAAATGTGTGCTTCCATACCTACATAACCAAGGATTTTGTAAGAACTAAGTTTATTTAATTGATAATTTGTTATCCATTGTAAAAAATTATACCATTAAAATTAAAATGGCTAAACTTTCATGCATGCATGTGTGTGAGTTTAGAAATTTTGGCAAGATCTAAAAATTATGAACTAAATTCAAGCCAAATTATGAATCTTGACTAGAAAAAGAATGAAATAAATTCATAAACCAACTATAACAAATTTGTTCTATATATATTATGTTATTTATAAAGAAATAGATGTGTACCATGTAAATGAGATATCAGATGTGAGATACACTTAACTCAAATGAACGAGATTACCTGTAGTTGGTTAAATATTGATACCATGGAAATGTAGATTCTTAATATGGATGCAACTTTGATTTTATCTCTAACAATTTAATAATTAAGGAAGAGAGGATGCACTAAGAGGAGAGAGAGAGAGAGAGAGAGAGAGAGAGAGAGAAATTGAAATAGAGATAGAGATAGAGATAGAGATAGAAGGAAGGGAGGGAGAGAGAGAGAGAGAGAATGGAAAGTAAAGAACGAAATGGCAGTTGCGCCTTTGGGGATGGGGGAGAGCAACTTCAGTTTAAGTCGCTCTCGTAGGAAAAATCTATTATATAGGGCTTTTGGCTAGGGTTTTGTGCCTTTCCAACACCTTTGTATTGGGCTAGCCACATTTGGAAAATGCTCTCCATCCTTTTAGTTGGGCCAGTAACATGTAGCGAGCCCAAATGAATAATACTTGTTTATTGTTTGTAAGAAACTATTTTATTTCATTTATCAGTTACTAAAATTCCATACCATATCCATGAACAAAAAGTTTGCTTGAGTTTTAGGTCCAGGCTAGATCTTCTCTTTAAGAGCAGGGGTTGTGCTATTATTGGTGCTGCCCTAAGTGGAGGTGAAAGAGTTTGGACTCTTGACCTTTTGGGAGTCTTCCGTTGAAACAAGACTTTCTTGAATTTTTGTCTTTCTCATAATTCATTTGAATCTAGATAATTTTAAATAGATTATTTTTGTCTTTCTCATAATTCATAATTAATTTGAATCGAGATAATGTTATTTTTAGATCTGGACTTTGTGTTTAGTATTTGTTATTTACTTTTCACAACTTAATTTAGGCTTATTCTTGTAATCTCTTTGATTCAAGTTTTTATAGTGCAAGTTTTAGTTGTAAGGCTCGTCTACAAGTATTGTTTTACTTGTAGAAATATTTTTTAACCTTTGGGTTCTATTCTTAAAATATGTATTTAGCTGCCAATATGTTGATATTCAAGTCTATGTTTGATCATCAAATTAAACATTTAAATTTGTTCGATTTGATATTTAATTTGAAATTTATTTTTTATTTTTATTTTTATTTTTTTTGGGGGGGGGGGGCGTTTGACTATATGATCTATTTTCATTTGGTATTAGACATTGATGGCGTTGAGTGTGATAATGTGTGTATCCATGATAAATTATCAAACGACCCATGATTTTTCCTCAAAAATTTCAAATTGTCGGAATGTCTCGTTAAAGAAAATATTATATGAGAAAACATATTCTTGAAAGATGCAAAGAATCTAATTTCGATCAATTAGAACTTATTTTTGTTTGGGTCATTAAACTAGTAAATGTGTTAACACTTTGAAAAAACGGGACTGAGCTTTATAGCGACCTTATGATGGTAAGGATGAAGATGACTGTGAATATCCAACTCACTACACGTTTTCTATTGATAACGACTTTGATGTTCAGTCGAATGTTGAACAGGATATTAGAACATCTAACTACACATCATGTTCTTCATGCCGGACGAAACGGATGAAGCAAATTAAAAATTTCAAAATAAAATGATGGTCAAAATGGAACAATAGCCAGTTTTGAAGTTTTAGTTAAAGGGGAAGAGCTACTTTGACTTTAGTTTGTTTAGAAAAAATCAATTACATAGGGCTACTAGCTTGGTGTTTTATCCCTATCTAGTAGTTTCGTGTTGGGCTAACCACAATAATTTTTTATTTTATATTTGAAAAATGCTCTCTTTCTTTCTAGTTGGGCCTCGTAAAACAAATAAAACCTAGTGAACCAAATGAATCATACTTGTATGAAAGAAACTATTTTATTTAATCTCAATTACTTTCTATTATTCATCATCAGTCTTCTAAGCCAATGAGTGGTCTCTTCTCTTTTAATAAAAACCAATTTAAAAAAAAAAACATCATCATTCTAGCATTTGCTCCCTCGAAGTACTTCTTGTTGGAAATTAATTAACATCACCACAGATTAAACAAGAATTTAATCAACAGTAGGGGAATTTATTAATCAAGTCAAGAACGTACCAATTAATAAGCCAATAGCAAAACCACAGCAAGGAAACGGGATCAGAAAAACCAAACAGAAACAAGTAAACAAACGATTAGAAAACTTATCGTGATTTGATCGAGTCGCCTTAGGAAGACTGTCCTAAGAGAAAATATTGCCCCCAATTGGTGCAACTCAGGTACAGGCAAATTCCTCCGAGGATAAAACGATCACGGATTACGTACGAAGAAATATGAGCACACAGGTAGGTAATCACCGGCGGTCCTATCTCAGTCGCCTTGAATCTCACGAACGGATTTCTACGAACAGGGAGTAATCAAACAATGAAGTAAAGCAAGAGAATTGATTTTCTCTTCAAAACCTCATGCCAAACTCGGATGGAGGAAGTATATTATTTATATGTAGGGTAAATTAGGTTTTAGAGTCATAATACGACCTAAACACTGCTGCAATTCGACCCAGGAAAACATCAGCCCGTCACAAGCGCGGCCGCCCTCGAGGTTGCGCAACCGCCCTGAACAACGGGTGATTATTGTCGAGCTCTCTGTACACTAGCGCGGTCGCCCTTGGCCTTAGCGCGGCCGCCCTCGAGCACAGTGCATCCGACGTGATTTTTCCCCTTAGCCAAATTCAGTTCAAGCCAACGACGCTCCAAGGTCATAGGACTATGAACTTTCATACCACAATATCAAATATTCCAACAATCCCCCACAAGTTCATAGAAATATGACGTGTACAGATTGTCCATTGCCATGCTTTCAATAATGGTACCTTTCGGCTTGAACCACTACCTATGTTATCCAACGCAAACCTCCACAGGATCAGATGAACGGGTGTCTTGAATCTGATGCCTTTGGATGTAGAGGCCTTTGCTGGTAACAAACACGACAAAAGCTATGATAGGCCCTCTATCGAACACTTGACGCTTATAAGCCATACGTCCCGATCCTCTATCATGAGTGCTTTCAAGGAATAACCCGAATTCCTCTAATTGCGGCCAACAATAACACTCACTTAGCTGGGCATCTCAGAAGATGTACTGCTAACATCTTGTCTAAAAGACTTGATCCCATTCAAAGTTCCAAACTTTTACTTTATTAGCAGCCACGAGCACCTCTAGGCTATTCAGGGGATAGACTCAGACATGTAACATGTCAATCTAACTTTAGGTGCTCCGACTCACCCCACAGCTTGTTATTACCACATTGAATCTCCTTTGTGGGATCTCCACTCAGGTAGATTGGGTTGCTACTGCGTATGAATCAGACAGGGTTCAGACCCATCCCCAACCTAGATTTTTGAACTAGAGCAAATTCTAGCCCTTTGGTTAAAGGATCAGCTGTGTTATCCTTGGTACCAACATAATCAACAGCTATCACCTTTCGAGACACAAGATCCCTTATAGATTTTAATCTAATTTGGATGTGTCTCCTGGTTTTACAGTTGTACTTGACACTTTTCAGTTTCTCGATTGTGGCAGTGTTGTCACAATGTACAGAGATAACAGGCATTGGCTTACTGACCATGGGCAACTCGGACATAAGTCCTCGAAGCCATTCAGCTTCCAATCCAGTAGTGTCAAGGGCAACTAATTCGGCCTCAAATGTAGACCTAGACAACAGAGTTTGTTTGGTCGACCTCCAAGCGACTGCAGCTCCGCCTAAGGTGAAAACATACCCCGTACAGCCATAACTTCCGGAGTTAAAGGCAATCCAGCTTGCATTACTATATCCTTCAAGAACAGAAGGGTATCTACCGTAATGCAGCCCAAGGGAAATTGTTCCCTTCAAGTACTTGAGAACTCTATCAAGAGCTTCCCAATGTGCTTTATTTGGATATTGAGTATATCTAGCCAACCTAGTAACCGAGTAGGATATATCCGGTCTAGTACAATTGGCAAGATACATCAAACTTCCAATAATTTGAGAATATCTCAACTGAGCCATAGGTACTCTACTTTCATTCTTAGTAAGTGCAGCTGAAGGATCATATGGAGTCTTAGCTACTTTGCAATTCTTATAACCAAATTTCTCAATTACACTTTCAGTATAATGAGATTGCGATATGGTTATGCCACTAGTTGAACGAGTCAACTTAAGGCCAAGAATCACACTAGCTACTCCCATATCCTTCATCTCAAACTTACTTTTCAAGAATTCCTTAGTAGTATTAATTATCCTCATATCCGTTTCAAACAACAGAACATCATCGACATACAGACATAAGACAATACTACTATCACCAATACTTTTGCTATAAACACACTTATCAAACTCATTAGTAACGAAGCCAAACGATGAGACAATTTTATCAAATTTCTCATGCCACTGCTTAGGGGCTTGTTTAAGTCCATATAAGGACTTAACAAGTTTACAAACCTTTCTCTTATTGCCAGAGGCCTCAAAACCTTCAGGTTGATCCATATAAATTTCATCCTCTAGATCGCCATGCAAGAAAGCGGTCTTAACATCCATCTGATGGATAGGAAGATCATATACAGAGGCCAATGCTATAAGCATTCGGATTGTAGTCATTCTAGCAACAGTCGAATAGGTATCGAAATAGTCTATTCCCTCCATTTGCTTGAATCCCTTAGCCACTAACCTAGCCTTAAACTTGTCAACGGTTCCATCCGGTTTCAGTTTCCTTTTGAAGACCCACTTACATCCTATCGTGCTACAACCAGGAGGGAGATCGACCAATTCCCATATCCCATTAGAGACAATAGAATCCATCTCACTCTTAACAGCATCCTTCCAATGCTTGGCATCAGAAGTGGCCATAGCAGCTTTGAAGGTTAGAGGATCACCCTCGACATTGTAAGTGATGAAATCACTTCCATAGTCCTTGGTGGTCCTTGCCCGTTTGCTCCTTCTTGGTTCAATCTCATCGTCAGAATGAGTTGCACTAGAATCAACCCCCACATTTGTCAGCTCCTCTACTTGAGCAGGAATGGAATTAGTGGTTGGGTTAGATTCTTTAGGAAGTCCGTCTTTCATAGGAAACACATCCTCAAAAAATGTTGCATCACGTAACTCAACTATAGAGTTCACATCTATGCCCGAAATTTCAGATTTTATAATAAGAAATCTCAATGCATAACTTGTTTCAGAATAACCTATAAAGATAGCATCCACAGTTTTAGGTCCAAGCTTTTTCCTTTTATGTGCGGGTACAAGTACCTTTGCAAGGCACCCCCACACTTTTAAGTGTTTCAGACTTGCCTGTCGACCTCTCCAAAGTTTAAATGGACTTTCCTTTCTATGTTTAGGAGGTACTCTATTCAGAATATGGCAAGTCGTATTCAAAGCCTCTCCCCACATATATTTGGGCAGTCCAGAACTTATGAGTAAACTGTTAATCATATCGGTAAAGGTTCTATTCTTACGTTCAGGTACACCATTAGATTGGGGAGTGTAGGGGGGAGTCTCTTCATGTACTATTCCGTTTTCTTGGCAATAATACATGAATGGGTTAGACTCATATTCACCTCCTCTATCAGACCTTAACCGCTTAAGTTTCTTGCCAGTTTGTGTTTCGGCTTCATTCTTAAATATAATGAATTTATCTAATTCTTCATCCTTAGAATTAAGCAAAAACACATAACAGTATCTACTAGCATCATCAATAAAGGTGAGAAAGTATTTCTTTTTGTCTTTGGTCAACAAGCCATTAAATTCGCAAATATCAGTATGAACTAAATCTAGAATTTCAGAATTTCTCACAACCGACTTAAACGGACCTTTTGTAGATTTAGCTTCAACACATACATGACACTTAGAATTTTTATCAATAGCATGTTTAGGAATAATATCTAAATTCATCATTCTTTTCACAGAATCATAATTAATATGTCCTAAACGACCATGCCAAACATTTGAAGATTCAATGGAATAAGAAACAGGATAATCAATAGAACTAAAATTATTGTGCGAACAAACATCAGTTTCAACTCTAATTTTAAATAAACCATCCGAGGAATAACCTTTCCCCACAAAACTACCAGAATCCAGAATTATGACCTTATTACATTTAAAAGAAATTTCAAATCCTTCCCTAACTAAACTAGAACCACTAATAATGTTGCGACGAATATCAGGAACGTGATACACTCGATGCAAGGTAAGAATGCGCCCATTAGGAAACCTCAGGTCCACGCGTCTAGTTCCAAGCACCTTTGCAGCACTAGAGTTCCCCATCGTCACTGATCTACCACGGTCAGGCTGGTAAGACACAAATAGCAATTTATCAGCACAAACGTGCACATTTGCCCCAGTGTCAACTAGCCACTCGTTGGGTTCATAGACAGTAAAGAGTCCAGGATAAGGAGTTACATACTTTGTAACATTGCAGGTCAGAGCGTCAACTCCAGGTGCGTCAGAGTCAGGATCATCATAATCCTTCGGACCCAACACCATGTTGACAGCAGGATGGTCATCAGCAAAGCCTTGTGGTCCTTTTCCTTTCTTGGACGGGCGAGTCCCTAGAAAAGTGTCCACCTTCTCCACAATTCCAAAGCAGCTTCGCCTTTTGCTTTTGGCTTCTTAAAGTTATTTTTCTTCACTTTAATCTTATCATGATTTTCTTTATCCTTAGAGTGAGTTTTCACAGCTTTTCCTTTAAACTTGCTTTTACCAGTCACCATATTAGCGGCAGCCTCCACAGGTACGCTTGGTTGGTTACCATTATGCACCTTCTGAATCGCAATTGCATTCATCAGCTCATTGAGTGTCAAGCTTCCAGTACGATGCTTGAGGGTCATACCGAATTCCCCCCAAGATCGAGGAAACTTCTCAATAATAGCCATGACAGCGAACTTATCAGGAAGTCCCATGTCAGCATCCTTGAGCGATTGCAAAATGATTTGGAGTTCGTGCACTTGGTCGGTAACCGACTTTCCCTCGCTCATGCAATAATTTAGGAACTTACCCACTTGGTACTTTTCCACACCGGAGTCATCGGTGTTGTACTTTGTGGAAAGCGACTCCCACAGTGACGCAGCAGTGATAGGAGCAGAGCAATAGACATCAAAGAGTGCATTCGACAAAGCTGACAGAATGCATCCTCGAACAACATCGTCCTGCTCCTTCCACTGTTTAACAGCAGCCACACTAGCGATATCATCGGCTTTTAGAGCGGGATATTTAGATGACAGCATACCAGACATGCCCTTAATTGACAGCCAGATCTTCATGCGTTCAGACCAACGCTTGAAGTTTTTCCAGCGAACTTCTCCGGAAGATCTGAGGTGTCAACTAGGGACTTAAAGGGAGGACTAGAGGTACTACCAGACATGATTCAATAAACTATTTTCTCTTAGACTGTTGGAAATTAATTAACAGCACCACAGATTAAACAAGAATTTAATGACAAGTAGGGAAATTTATTAATCAAGTCAAGAACGTACCAATTAATAAGCCAATAGCAAAATGACAGCAAGGAAACGGGATCAGGAAAACCAAACAGAAACGAGTAAACAAACGATTAGAAAACTTATCGTGATTTGATCGAGTCGCCTTAGGAAGACTGTCCTAAGAGAAAATATTGCCCCAAATTGGTGCAACTCAGGTACAGGCAAATTCCTCCGAGGATAAAACGATCATGGATTACGTACCAAGAAATATGAGCACACAGGTAGGTAATCACCGGCGGTCCTATCTCAGTCGCCTTGAATCTCATGAACGGATTTCTACGAACAGGGAGTAATCAAACAATGAAGTAAAGCAAGAGAATTGATTTTCTCTTCAAAAACTCATGCCAAACTCGGATGGAGGAAGTATATTATTTATATGTAGGGTAAATTAAGTTTTAGAGTCTTAATACGACCTAAAAACCGCCGCACCCGGCCCAGAAAACACGTCACACAAGCTAGCCGCCTCGAGGTTGGGCGACCGCCCTGAACAACGGGTGATTATTGTCGAGCTCTCTGTACACTAGCGCGGTCGCCCTTGGCCTTAGCGAGGCCGCCCTCGAGCACAGTGCATCCGACGTGATTTTTCCCCTTAGCCAAATTCAGTTCAAGCCAACGACGCTCCAAGGTCATAGGACTATGAACTTTCATACCACATATATCAAATATTCCAACACTTCTCTCTCTTCTGGAAGTTTTTTAAGCCTTTGCCACTTCCAGTTACTCCAACTCTCCCAAAAGGATAATCCAAAGACTTGAATATGCTTTCCTTCTTCGGACCCATTAAATAGCATTTACTATTGTATACGCTTTGTATCTTTCTGTGTGTTCGGATAAACAATCAAAAAGAGAGAGAGAGAGAGAGAGAGATTGAGTTGTTGTTGATCCGCGATGAGGAAGATGAGCCGAAGATGGGTGAAATTGCGACTGTCGCTAGTGACAATAGCGACTTCAATTTGGTCAAAAATAAGAGTCGCTAATGCTAGTAGCAATTTCTATCAAAATGTGTTATTTTATTTTATTTTATTTTTGAAGGAAACAATATTTAATAATTGCATAATCAAACAATATTTTTTCAGAAAGCAATTAAATGAAGAAAAAAAATGGTTTAAATCTCAATTACAGCATTTTATCGCTCACAATTGGCACAAATGGATATTGCTTTAATTATGTAGCATCAATATCTTTGTACTTAGGAAATTGACAATTTGTATAAAATTCCAGAGATAGGATAGAAACAAACTACTCTGTCCACAAAAAGACAAAGAAAATGCTCTAATCCTCGCTGTAAACAGTTTCCGCTCAAAAATCTAACAGTGGATTAACACAATATTTCTCTTTATACATTGTTCAGATCAAGCGAGTAATGCAAACTAAAAAAAGTTTAATGACCACGACCGCCACCCGCACTTCGCATACTAGTGTAACGACCACCTTACAAATGTCTCCTGATCCACATTCTGAAACTGTATTTGCGTAACTTCTCTCTCTTACCGAAGACATTCCTCAAGATTGCTTTCCAATTGGCGATATGAAACTTCTCGCTCTTGGTGCTCTATTTCCACTTGCCTTTGTATCTCTTTCTGAACCCGAGCATCGAATGTCTTCCGATCCACATTCTGACTACTAGAATAAAAAAAACATTGTGTATTATGGCTGCTTAATGGCATGTTAAAAACCCAACACCATGTTGTCCGAATCCAGGCAAGTGATATCCCTTTGGTTGCTTATCTTCAAGGACAATGACCTTATAATGTTTTACATGAAATGCAGGCCGCTCGGTGCTCTCAGGATCCATACTTCCTTCCCGTATTTTAAAAAAAAATAGCGTCAGAAATTGGTTAAAGAGTCATTGGTCTATGGTGAATTCACTTGTCTCCATCTTCAAAAACTTGATTTGATGCTACATAGAAAACAGGTTATTAAGCAATGAAAGTAATTGAAAAAAAAATACCTTTTCCATTTCTTTAGTGATATCATCATTGATTTCAATAAGTGGGATATCGACTATTTCGCTTTTACATGCGCAAGTAAAGGTTGTGTTAATTAAGATTATATTTACGGACTATGTATATTCACTCTAGACATTCTCATGAGGTTATGTAATAAAAAGTTAAAAGCAAATGGATAAACGTACCTTATTCACCATTCGTATTGAACTAAGACAACTTTCCGAAATTTCAACTTTTGCATCGTAGGTATCGACTGTTTTTGATCTTTTATATGTTTGAACCCTCCATGATTTAGTGGCTGGTAATTTGACCAATGTCAAACCATTCTACAATAGGCAAAACAAAAACTCAGTCCAAATATCCACCTAAGATAATAATGAACTGTTAAAATATTAGGATAATTTATGTTTTGTCCAAATATCGACTGTTTTTGATCTTTTATATGTTATTTTAAATAGATTAGAATAGATTATTTTTGTCTTTCTCATTATTCATAATTAATTTGAATCGAGATAATGTTATTTTTAGATCTTAACTTTGTGTTTAGTATTTGTTATTTACTTTTCACAACTTAATTTAGGCTTATTCTTGTAATCTCTTTGATTCAAGTTTTTATAGTGCAAGTTTTAGTTGTAAGGTTTGTCTACAAGTTTTTTTTTACTTGTAGAAATATTTTTTAACCTTTGGGTTCTATTCTTAAAATATGTATTTCGCAGCCAATACGTTGATAATCAAGTCTATGTTCGATCATCAACTTAAACATTTAAATTTGTTTGATTTGATATTTAATTTGAATTTTTTTTTTTTTTTGGGGGGCGTTTGACTATATGATCTATTTTTCATATGGTATTAGAGATTGATGGCATTGAGTGTGATCATGTGTGTATCCATGATAAATTACAGTGTTCTAAAACATGGTCTAGGCGGTGGGCGGTGACCAAACGCCGCGCCTATAAGCAAGTCGGCCAAATTAGGCGTTGGCGCCATTAGGCCTGACTAGGCGCCATTAGGCGTTGACAAGGCGGGATCAGGCGCTAACTAGGCGGGATGCCCTCCAATGCCAAGGCCGGCCAATTCTAATGTCACGGCCGAATGATTATGCTCACCTTGGCTTCAGCCTCATTATATACCAAGGCAAGGCCATTTTACTTTCTTTTTATTTCGATGTGGGATATCCTCCAAGGCCGGCCGAGCCAAGGCAAGGCCATTTTACTTTCTTTTTCTTTCGATGTGGAATATCCTCCAAGCCCACGGCCAAGGCCAGGGCCGGCCAATCCTAATGCCACGGCCGAGCCAAGGCAAGGCCAAGGCCGGCCAATCCCAATGCCACGACCGAACCAAGGCAAGGCCAAGGCTAATTTTTATTATTTTTGAAAAATAATAAAAATTAGTGGCACTATTTTTTGGATATATATATAAATTTATGAAATATATTTAAATTTTGTCTAATTTCTCGGCCCCGTCTAGGCCCCGCTTAGGCCCCTAGGCGCTAGGCCTGCCTCCGCCGCCTAGCATCCGCCTAGCGCTTTTTGAACACTGATAAATTATCAAACGACCCATGATTTTTCCTCAAAAATGTCAAATTGTCGGAATGTCTCGTTAAAGAAATATTATGTGAGAAAACATATCCTTGAAAGAAGCAAAGAATCTAATTTCGATCAATTAGAACTTATTTTATTTGGGTCATTAAACTAATAAATGTGTTAACACTTTGAAAAAAAGGGACTGAGCTTTATAGCGACCTGATGGTAAGGATGAAGATGAGACTGTGAATATGCAACACACTACACGTTTTCTATTGATAACGACTTTGATGTTTAGTCAAATGTTGAACACGATATTAGAACATCTAACTACACATCATGTTCTTCATGTCGGACGAAACGGATGAAGCAAATTAAAATTTTCAAAATAAAATGATGGTCAAAATGGAACAATAGCCAGTTTTGAAGTTTTAGTTATTGGGGAAGAGCTACTTTGATTTTAGTTTGTTCAGAAAAAATCAATTACATAGGGCTACTAGCTTGGTGTTTTATCCCTATCTAGTAGTTTCGTGTTGGGCTAACCACAAGAATTTTTTATTTTTTATTTGAAAAATGCTCTCTTTCTTTCTAGTTAGGCCTCGTAAAACAAATAACACCTAGCGAACCAAATGAATCATACTTGTATGAAAGAAACTATTTTATTTAATCTCAATTACTTTCTATTATTCATCATCAGTCTTCTAAGCCAAAGAGCGGTCCCTTTCAATACGAGAGATCAGGAGGTTCGAACCCCAACAAATGCAATTTCAAACACTTTGAAGTGCTACTTTTGTAAAAAAATAAGTCATTTATTAATAAAAACCAATTAAAAAAAAACATCATCACTCTCGCATTTGCTCCCTCGAAGTACTTCTCTCTCTTCTGGAAGTTTTTTAAGCATTTGCCCCTTCCAGTTACTCCAACTCTCCCAAAAGGATAATCCAAAGACTTGAAGATGCTTTCTGTTATGGGCAAAATCTCGGACGACGACATCTTGAAGCTAGCCAGCATGTCAACATCTTGTCTCCTACGATTAAGGTAAAATAGTTATTTTATTATTTGTACTAAATATCATTTTTACAGGATAAACAATAGGAAAATAAAAACATGCTATGTGGACTCTCCTCAACAGAATAGGAGACTGGGTCAAAGTCAAAGATAAGAAACCAAGACTATAGGAAGTTAGTTGCGATAAGGAAAACATGTGTAATCTTTTTCTTATTTAAGAGCTACGAGGCTGGAACACTTGGACACACGACTCACACATTCTCTCTGGTACTCCGCCATAGCTCACCACCAATTGTAACTCATTGATCGTTAATACAACCGTTCGGGAATGCTGGTGCTTAAAAACACCTCTCGAGCTTTTATGTCGGCGAGATAGTTGTCTCAAGGGATTTTCCTCGTTACATCGACGTGTTGATCTTGCTCTACCCTTCCACCAATTATATTCCATTGCACCTTCCTCATTCTCTTTTGATCTAAATTACAGTTTATTGTTTTTTCACCAAAACAATTTGGCACCCACTGAGTGGCCTTTGGTTTTTTAATCGGTTTAATTCTCGTTTGCCCATCATGTCTACTCAACCCATGACCTCTACTGCCGGCAAAACTATTGTTACTACCAGCAGCATAAATGTTTCCATTAGGGGTTTCAATCCCAGCAAGTCGACGGCTGGAAACTTTGAGTCGTTGCCTCCACCGCCGCCTACGGGATCTGGCAAGAAGCAGTCATCTCCAACGCCTGATTCTGAGATCAAGAACATGCTCATTCAGATGAAGAACCAGCTGGACAGACAACAAAGTAACACCTCGCTGATAGCTGACACCTTGGTGAAGATGCAAAAGGAACAGAAGTTGCTGACTGAAAAAGTAGATGCTGTCTCCCCTATTCGCCCTAAAGTCCTTAATTTTGATATTGGGGGCAGCTCCCAGACCTTCAATGAATTCATTCTGATGGCTTCAGCAACTCATGGAAGGATACCATCATCACTGATGACGACGACTTATCCACTGATGACGACTTCTACGATGATGTCGACACCATTTGCATCCAGCATCTTTGAGTTATCTTCTCAAGGAAACACCTCTGTCCCACCTTCTACGCATAACATCTTTGGGATATCTTCAGAGGGGGCAACCTATACCAATAGTATCGTCGTGATATCCTTCGCAAATAACACTAATCCCTTTGCTAATGTCAATTCAAATTATGTTTTCGATAATACTGCTCGTACTATTAACCCTTTTGCAGGTAGCTACATAGCAAGTCATCTTCAAGAATTGAGGTATATGGTCATAAACGTACCTAGTGTCACTCCCCCCATCCAACAAGTTTCACCGACATGCTACAATCAATCATGCTTTGTACCGGCTATTGCACATGTCGACATCCCCAAAGGATTTAGCGTACCAACCATAAAGCTGTATGATGGATGCACCGACCCTAAGGAGCATGTCACCCATTACCAAGAAAAGATGGAAATTGTCTGCATACCTCTCCCATTTCGAGAAACATGCTTGTGTAGAGGATTTCGTTCAACATTGATAGGACCAGCTTTGAAGTGGTTTATTCGTCAACAGCCTGGATCCATTGGGTCGTTTGCCCAGATTGTCAACATGTTCAACAATCAGTTCTCTTGCAGCAGACAGTTCGAGAAACTCACCTGTGACCTTTATCGTATCACTCAGTAGCCTACCAAATCGTTGAAAGACTATGTTAACAGGTTCAACAAAGAAGTCTTAGAAATCCCCAACCTAGATATGGCAACATCCGCTGAAGCCTTCAAAATGGGTTTGAAAAAGGATTCTCCATACTATGAGGAGTTAGTGATAAACCCGTGCAAGAGGATGGAGGATATCCGGAACATGGCGTTAAGATTCATCAGGCTAGAGGAAGATAAGATGCAGCAGACAAAGCTTTCTGGCAAGGCGTCGACATATGACAATCCTGACAGGAAGATAGAGACATCTCACCAGAAGCAGAACAGATCCAGACCTTATTACAGAAACGATCACAACAAAATCCACTCTGTGGAAGATGAAGATGAAGATGATACTGAATGTCCAAAGATTTCTGACTATTGTTTTTCTGTTGATGTTTCAGGTATCCTCTACGCAATGAACAACCTAGGAGACAAGGCAATATGACCCCAAAAGAATGACAAACCATCAGGATGGAAAGATAAATCTAAGTGGTGTGCTTACCACGAGGATTTCGGACATCTCACCGAAGATTGCATCGCCTTAAGGAAGGAACTGAGCTATCTGCTGTAAAAAGGATATCTCAAAGAACTTCTCAGCCACTGGAAAAACAAGACGGAGAATAAAGAACCTATTCCAACAAGACCACCATCTCCTCCGCCAGTTACTAAGGTAGTCAATGTTATTAGTGGTGGATCAGACATTTGTGGTACTTCTTATTCTGCAGCTAAAAGATTTGCCAAGAAAGCAAAGGATAAAAAGCCTGAAAGACTCACGAAGATGTCGCAGCTTACAGCTCAAGACGTCGTCTCCTTTGAAGAAGGTGACAGGGATAATGTTATGGATCCACATCATGACTCCTTGGTAATTGCACTTCAAATCACCAATTGCAGAGTAAGGCGTATCCTAGTCGATGGGGCAGTTCAGTCAACCTTAATATGCTAGGTGCCTTGAAGGAAATGAAGATTCCGAAGTCAAGTATTGTTAGAAGAACTTCAGTTCTTGTAGGTTTCAGTGGGGAGACCAAGGATACAGTGGGAGAAATCATGCTTCCGGTGTATGTTGAAGGTATCAACTCCATGGAAAGATTTTGTGTGACAGATTGTGCAACATGTTATAATGTGATATTGGGTAGACCGTGGATCCACGAGATGAAAGCAATATCGTCCACTTACAATCAGTGTGTGAAGATGCCGACACCTTGGGGAGTTGTCAAAATCTACAGCGACCATCAATCAGCTAAAGAATGTTACATGACATCTATGAAGGCATCGACATCCCCGCGGCAGGCATAGCAATTAAAGAGAAAGGCACGTGAGGTCTTGGAAGCAAGGGAGCATGATGTGAAAGAAGTATTTTTGGATCCCTCTAATCCAGATCTCAAGGTGCCAATTGGTCAAGATGTACCAGCAGAAATTGAAGAAGAACTTGTTAATATTTTAAAGAATAGAGTTAAAAGCTTTGCATGGAAACACGGAGATATGATAGGTATAAGTAAGGATGTCATCACCCACAAACTCAACATAGATCCATCTTTCATGCCAGTACACCAGAAAAGAAGAAAGTTTGCACAGGAAAGGAATTTGATCATCCAGGAAGATGTGGACAGGTTGCTCAAAGCGAAGATGATCAGGGAGTTGAATATCCAAGATGGTTGGCGAACGTAGTGGTAGTTGAAAAAAGAAATGGCAAGTGGAGAGTTTGCGTCGACTTCACAGATCTGAACAAAGCTTATCCTAAAGATCCTTTCCCTTTATCGCACATCGACACGCTAGTTGATGCCACCTCCGGACACAAGATCTTGACATTCATGGATGCATCTTCAGGATTTCAGCAGATCTAGATGGAGCCATCTGACCAGGAAGACACCACTTTTATAACTCCTACAGGTATATATTGTTATATTGCAATGCCTTTTGGACTAAGAAATGCAGGTGCAACATACCAGAGACTAGTCAACATGATGTTCAAAGATCAGATTGGGGACACCATGGAAGTGTACATCGACGATATGGTAGTAAAATCAAATAAAGCTGAGGACCATGTACGAGATCTCACTCAAGCCTTCGACATCTTGGATACCTTCAACATGAAATTGAATCCAACAAAGTGCAACTTTGGCATGAAATCTGGCAAGTTCTTGGGGTACATGGTGACACAAATGGGATAGAGGCAAGCCCGGAGCAGATCAGAGCCATCATCAACCTAACCTCACCTCAGTCTGTTAAAGATGTACAGAGATTGACAGGCAAAGTAACAGCCCTGAATAGGTTCATTTCAAAATCCTCAGACAGATGTAAGCCGTTCTATGACATCCTGAAGAAAAATAGCAGATTTGAATGGACGGAACAACACTAGCAAGCTTTTCAAGAATTGAAACACTACTTGTCGACACCTCCCCTACTCACAAAGCCACAAGAAGGTGAACCATTATATGCTTACTTAGCCATGTCAGAAGCTGCAGTTAGTGCCGTCTTGGTCCGAGAACAAGATGGCGTCCAGCAGCCGATTTATTATGTAAGTAAAACAATTCTAGAGGCGGAAACCAGGAACTCACATCTTGAAAAGTTAATTCTAGCTTTAATTACTGCTTCAGTTAAATTAAGGCATTATTTTGAAACTCATATTATCTATATTCGTACTAACTATCCAATCAAGAATGTTATGAGAAAGCCAGAAATGTCAGGAAGGCTGGCTAAGTGGTCCGTTCAGCTTAGCACTTATGATATCAGGTATGAACCAAGAACAGCAATAAAATCACAAGCACTTGCAGATTTTGTGGCAGACTTCAGTCCAAGTATGCAACCAGGAGTAGAATTGGAAGTCCAACAGCTTCAAGATGGTGACTCTTACCCAAGTGGACACTATATACAGATGGTGCATCAAACATGAGGGGACAAGTCTAGGAATTGTCTTGTAGTCACCACAAGGGGACATCATACCCCAGGCCATCAGTTGTGATTTTAAAGCTACAAACAATGAAGCAGAATACGAGGCCTTGGTCATGGGCCTAACTGTGCCTCTAGATCTTAACATCAAGGCAATCCAGGAATATAATGATTCACTGTTGTTAGTTAACCATTTTAATGGTTCCTATGCAGCAAAGAATGCCAAGATGATGTCATATTTGGGAATCGTGAAAATTTTGGCAAGCAAATTCCAGGTCTTTTCCTTACAACAAGTACCCCGAGAGGAGAACTCTCAAGCAGATGCCTTAGCTAATCTTGGATCAGCCTTCAAGAGACTATAACATACCAATCATTCATGTCAACATCCCGGCTGTAGAAAGATTAGAACTCTTCAACATAGACGACGACATCCCGGAGAGTCAGACAGAGACATCTTGGACTTCTCCAATAATTAAATATCTTCAAAATGGTACCATTCCCACGGAAGAGAAGAATACTAAAGCATTCAGGGTAAGGATTTCAAGATATTTGTTAATAGATAATGTGTTGTTTAAGAAATCTTATGCAGGTACATACCTAAGATGTCTAGAACCCGATAAAGCAAAGGAAGTTCTTAAGGAATTACATGAAGGATTGTGTGGTAATCATTTCGGGGGCAGAAGCTTGTACACAAAAGCTCTAAGGATGGGATACTTCTGGCCGACAATGCGTCAAGATGCTATCGACTATGCCAAGAAATGCAATTCCTGCCAGAAGCATGGCGACATCTTGCATCATCCTGCTGAGTTACAACATCCTATCCTCTCCCCTTGGACATTCATGACTTGGGGAATTGATATAGTAGGTAAATTACCTAAGGCACCTAGGGGAAAAGTCTTATTACTCGCAATGACGGATTACTTCTCAAATGGGTTGAAGCTGAAGCCTACGTCCAAGTCCGCGACAAAGAAGTCATCTCCTTCATCAAAAAGAACATCTTCAGCAGATTTGGTATTCCATCTGAGATAATATGTGATAACGGTTCTCAATTCACCAGCAAGAAGACACAAGACTTTCTCACAAGATGGTGACATCTTCGCCAGTACATCCTCAAGCTAACGGACAGGCGGAATCAAGTAACAAAATCATCATCAACTTAAATAAGAGGCTAGATCAGAAGAAGGGAAGATGGGAAGAGGAATTATCACTTGTCCTCTGGGCAGATAGAACAACACCTAAGAATGCAACAGGCCAGAAGCCATACTCCTTGGTCTTTGGAGTAGAAGTCGTCATCCCTGCAGAAGTCGTCATCCCTACTGCCAGATAAGGGTTGTTGACATCTGACCAAAATGATACCAACCTAACCTATAATTTGAATACCATTGATGAACTAAGGGATCTAGCTAAGGTTAGAATGGCAGCATATCAACAAAGAATTGCTAAGTCCTATAACAAGAATGTCAGGTTGAGGAAATTCCAAGTTGGTGATTTGATACTACGCAAAGTCTTTCAGAACATGAGAGAACTCAGTGATGGGAAATTGGCTCCTAAATGGGAAGGTCCTTATTTGATAGATGCTGAAGCAGGAAAGGGAGCATATTGGTTATCAACCCTAGATGGTACAAGGGTTCCGAGAAGTTGGAATGCAATCAACCTCAAGTCATATTTCATGTAAGTCGTAGCATATCAATTCAATTCAGAAAGCAAGGTATGCATTTACTTGTTTTATTTCCATTAAGTTATGTCAATCTGGTTCATTCTTGGAACTCTTACTGACTTAAGCATCGAAGGGGTGTTAGCTAAGCTAACACCCAATCCTAACATATTTTTGTTTTGCAAGAAAACCCGAAAACATTCAAATAGGTCAAGATGCTTCATATATTGATTACAAAAATACTCAAGATGTCAACATCATTCCACGTAGACGACATCTTAAGGTAATAGGTCAAGTATGAATCAACCTTTATTTCTCAATAAACATTTCTTTATTTCCTTTTTAATAAATAGATGTCCACAAAGTTTATTTCTTTTTATTTCATTAATAAAAGTGACATCAGTCAAGATGTCAAATACTCTTACCATGTCATCGTTTTGCAAGATGTTACCATTTTGGAACTTCAAGATCTTATGAGAACAACCGTCTGAGACTGGCCATTTTATCTTAAGTTCAAAGTACTTAATCCCTTCAAAGTTTTAAAGAAATTAATTTTTTTCATTTCATTAAGGTTTGTACACCTCGCCTGGAGCGCACAATGTCATCCTTGGTTGGGGTGTGGGATGGGACCGTATGATTTATATATACAAATTACCCATTTTCACTCAATCAAAGTGTTTGACCAAATGATTTTTACAAATTGGTTATGACATATACGTGTCATCTAAGATCAAAAGGTTTTTGGCATTAACATGTCAACAAAGCATGAGCAAGGATTTCTACATCCAACGCAAGGTGACAACATCTTCAAACATGTCAAACATCTCATTACCATTCCATAAAATCTAACCATACCAGAAAAAGTTTTCAAAAGCACCCTAGCCAAATACTGTCTTACTTACCCTAGCAGAAACCACTGAAAATCCTAAGTGTTGAACCAACCCAACACTTAAAAACAGCAAATTGTCTTCGGCCCTTATGGACCATTACATCTCAAAAACCATAAATTGTTCTTACAACCATCCCGGGACACAGCCCGTAAGAACCAAGTTCAAAAACAAACATAAAACATCTTAACTTGTTGGCTATCGCCGCTGGTGGTGCTTCTCCTTCCTTCGTATCTTCATCCTTCAAGCCTGATGACACTTCCCCTGCCTCTGTTGTTTATCCAGAAAGATCCTTGAGGATGGCACACTATTGCTCAATATCCCACTCAACATGCCTGCCGTTCAGAAATTCTTCAATCATCTGTATCTTGATCTCGACCATGCTTTTAGCCGTAGACGCCATGAGAGCATTCTTAAGATCCTCGGTCTTAAGAGAAACTATTATACCGGTCGACATCTCTGCAGAAGATGACACCTTAAAATCTTCTTGATCCTTCTCGAGAATTGTTCCGGCTTCCAAAGGCTTAAATGATCTTTTCTCCTCCGAAAGCTCCAGCACCTTTTCACTTTAACCTTTATGTCCGCCGAAGGTGGAAATAACTTTGCCCACTTGATAGTTGCAAAAACAGAGAAGGAAAATTACAGATTCAGTGAAGATATAAGAATATCAAACTTGGGATTTAAGAGAGATACCTTCCATATTCCACCTTGTCGATAAACCATCACCATCTGCCAAAGAACTCTTTTCTTCAAAAAAATATTTTGCTCTCCAACCCCTATCATTTACGAAAACCTTCGCAAACATAGATCTTAGCCCAGTTTTTGTTTTTAATAGATATCGTGTTGAACCGAAAGTTTGAAGATCATAGACTGACGCTAATTCGCTCAAACCTATCCCTAACCCATGTTCCTTATTTACCCTCAAGACACAAGCAAAGATCCGCCTAACCATAGGCATTGCTTGAACAAAGACTAAATTAGTTTTTTGGAAAAATTCAGTGACCAACGGCGGAAAGGGATAAGTGAAACCAAGAGCAAAGGGTATTCATAAAAGCAAATTCAGTTTAGGGAAATGAAAACGGCTTTGACAGAAACATCAAAATGACGGAAACGGGTGATTTCTGGAAAAACACTTGTGATTTTTCAAAGACTCGATTTGCACATTGTTAAAAACGCAGACTTCTTCAACGGGACTCACTATCAAACCCTCACATGTGAACTCACTAGACTCTGCATCTTTTCTAGGACTCAAGGAACTTCTAGACGCAACTTCCCTTTTGGATTTTGAACATTTCGTTTTCCCCATGAAAGAAATTAGAAAGAGAAAGGGAAAGAAATTACCTCAATTATCTCAGTTATCTCGCCGCTGAAACAGGAAACAAATTGAGAGGACAAAAGAAGAATAAGATCCGGTTAATAAACCCTAACTGCCCACTATCCTCGAAGAAATCACACATTCATTGCCTAGGGACTCTACTACTCACACGTCTCATCAAGTCATAAAGTAACCGTCAGAATCAAAGTATTGATAAGAACTTACCCTTTTATCGTCTTTAAAGGATAAGTTTGGGGGCAATTGTTATGGGCGAAATCTCGGAGGACGACATCTTGAAGCTAGCCAGCATGTCAACATCTTGGCTCCTGCGATTAAGGTAAAATAGTTATTTTATTATTTGTACTAAATATCTTTTTTACAAGATAAACAACAGAAAAATAAAAACATGCTATGTGGACTCTTCTCAATGGAATAGGAGACTGGGTCAAAGTCAAAGATAAGAAACCAAGATTATAGGAAGTTAGTTGTGATAGGGAAAACATGTGTAATCTTTTTCTTATTTAAGAGCTATGAGGCTGGAACACTTGGACACACGACTCACATTCTCTCTGGTACTCCGTCATAGCTCACCACCAATTGTAACTCATTGATCGTTAATACAACCGTTCGAGAAGGCAGGTACTCATAAACACCTCCCGAGATTTTATGCCGGCGAGATAGTTGTCTCAAGGGCTTTTCCTCGTTACATCGACGTGTTGGTCTTGCTTTACCCTTGCACCGATTATACTCCATTGCACCTTCCTCATTCTCTTTTGATCTAAATTACAGTTTATTGTTTTTTTACCAAAATACTTTCCTTCTTCAGACCCATTAAATAGCATTTACTATTGTATACGCTTTGTATCTTTCTGTGTGTTCGGATAAACAATCGAAAAAAGAGAGAGGGATGGAGTTGATGTTGATCGGCGAAGAGGAAGATGAGACGAAGATGGGTGAAATCGCGATTGTCGCTAGTGACAAAAGTGACTTCAATTTGGTCAAACTTAAGAGTCACTAATGCTAGTAGCAATTTCTATCAAAATGTATTATTTTATTTTTGAAGGAAACAATATTTATTAATTGCATAATCAAACAATACTTTTTCAGAAAGTAATTAAATGAAAAAAAAAATGTGGGTTAAATCTCATTTACAGCATTTTATCGCTCACAATTGGCACAAGTGGATATTGCTTGAACTATGTAGCATCAATATCATTGTACTTAGGAAATTGACAATTTGTATAAAATTCCAGAGAGAGGATACAAACAAACTACTCCGTCCACAAAAAGACAAAGAAAACGCTCTAATCCTCGCTGTAAACAGTTTCCGCTCAAAAATCTAACTGTGGATTAACACAATATTTCTCTTTCTACATTGTTCAGATCAAGCCAGTAATGCAAGGGTCTCTGTATTCCCAGCTCTGGGGGACCCATAGATGGTTCGTTGAGAACTTTCCGTTCTGTCAATGGATATATTTTGTTTTGAAGAAATCAAATAACTTGATTCTGGTTACCTGGGCTTGCCAGCAGCGGTGGTAAATTGCTTCGTTAATTTATCACTCATTTCGAATGGAACAAAACTTCTCCCATAGAGCTTGTGATTTAGCAATTTCAGCCATTAGATTCTTGAACTTATGACTGCAATCTCCGCCACTGCAAGATAATCCCTTAATAACACAGTGAGTATTGAGATTTCCCTGAATGTGTCTTTTTGTGTGTGCAAGAGTGTGTAGTGAGTCTGTGTGCGCAATAGTGTGCGTGTTTCCAAAGTGTGCGTTTGTGCAAGAGTGAGTGTGTGTGTGTGTGTGTGTTGGTGTGTGTGTGTGTGTAAGAGAGAGAGAGAACAAAAAAAAACCTGATTCGATTTAAGGAGGCAATTGCTCGAAGGGCACTCCGGATCATATCTTCATTACGATCAACTTCTTGCTTGACAGCATCTTGTTTTGGCCTAAAGTTAACAGTTTTCTGAAGAGGGTCCACCAAAGAATCTAAAACTGGAAGACAAAATCATTTGAATGTGATGATAAAATTTGTGCATCATAAAAACAGGAGAATAATATGGAATAACAAAACTAACCAGCCAACACAGCAGAGGGGCACTTCTCCGCAAGTTTTGAGAGGATAAGATGGCAAGGCATTTTTACATCATAATGATCTGCGGAAAACCAGGAAAAATATATGAGCATCAACATACTCCCTCCCGTCCCAACATGCTTGTTGTTTAGACATTTGCACAAATATTAAGAAATGCAATTAATGCATATAAAATAAACTAAATTACCCTTGAGATTAATTCAAGTACCTAGATAATTAAATACTTTTACAATATCATAACCATAAATAAGGTATATTTGGTAAACAAGTAAAGATTCCTAGGTAATAGTAAAACAACAAGTATTTTGGGATGGAGGATAAGCAAGACAATCAGCAAGGAAGGCTACTGGAGCCAGTTCTGCTATAAGAACCTATCTAAATAAAAACACTGCTATCAAGTAATAACCTTCTAAATTTCATAATTTACGGAGAAAAAAAAAAGGCAAGCTAGTCAAAAGACTCACCATCAAGACCAGATCTAAGGTAAGGAACTATGAAAGATGAAGGGTTGACTTGATCAAGACAACTGTCCAGCAATGTATCTACACATTCAAAGGCTGCTTTCCTTAGCTCGAGCCCATCATCTACTGTATGCTTGAAAGGACCGAGATCAACTGTTCTAATCAACTCTTGCTGCACAACATATAAGATATTCAGTATAAAAGAAGCATAAAACTAGCAATGTGTTAAGGGAACATTAAATTATAGAATGAAGCACTTAGATATATCTACGCATATGCATGACTGCATTCTTAATCCTGGGGGAAGGGGGTAGGTTTGGTCCGGTTTTTGTCAAAATTTTATAAAATCAGGACCGTACCAATATTACGGTTCTATAAAAATTTGGAACCAGTAGTACCAGACCAATATATTCAAGAACCAATAACATTGATTCCGGTTCCATTGGTTTGGTCAGTCCGGTTTTGCGCTTTCATTAAGTAACCAGATAATTTTTTTCTAAAAAGTATTACAGCAATTAAACATGAAACTACGAAGAATCAAGCAATCACAAAAGGAAAAATATAAAGTAAAGGAAAAAAGAGTTGGCCGGGTGAAAAAACAGTTTTTCCTAATGATAAGAAAAAAAGGGTTTTTTACAACGCGACGGCTAAACGGTGTGGCTATTCCTTCGACAAAATTGACGGAGCATCAAAATAGAGCATCGCAATTGGAATCCCTTCGGTGAAAGCACAAGGAGATCGTCAATTCTTTCCTGGGCGATGCTTCTGTTCTTGAATTGCTTCCGACCATAATAGTAATGTATCTAATTGTTGTAATTGTGGTGATGAATACTAAAGGAAATGGCGCTGGTAGAGTGCAGCAAATGAAGGCATATGGGAATAAACATTAAGCATGAAATGTCCAATCGCACCTATTCAATGAATCACGGGTCGATCAAACTCTATACAATTGAATTTTTCATTACACAATCTAAAACCTAAAAATCATGCATGGCGGTTATTCAGTGCCATCGCATATGTAGATAAATGTCAGTAATAATATTTTTGAAGTGTAAAGGTAGTATTTTTTAAGTGCCGGTGTATGTCTTAAAAAGAGTGTCATTGTCAAAGAGTGTCAGTGGAATTGCTAAAAAGAGTGTCAGTAATACTGGTATTAGTGTGAAAAAGTGTCGATGTTAGTGTAAAATAGTGCCAGTGAATAGTGAATGTGTGAGTGTTAATTACACTTGCACCGGCACTTAACACATGCATGGACGGGCACTTTTTAACCTTATCACAGGCACTCTTAACATTATTGGTGGCACTTAAAATACACATGTACCGGCACTCAAACACACATGCACTAGCACTATTTTACACTATTTTACACTAACACTGTCACTTTTTTATGCTAACACCGGCACTCTTTTACACTTGCATTTACGCTGAAACACACTGACACTTTTTTAAACTAATGTTAAGCACTTTTCTATACTAACGCTGGCAATATTTTACACATGCACTGGCACTTAATAATCACACATGCATTGATATTCAAAGCACACATAACTGGCACTTCATTACACATTACTGTCACTTTAAATTAGAGATGTTGGCACTTTTAACATGAACTTTTGGCCTTCCGATCACCGGAATAAATTTCAGAAACTAGACCAGAAATATGTCAATTGCCGGTGATGATTGAGAAGCACTTAGAAGAGAGAAATGAGGGGAAATTGTTTGTTGATTCCTTTCTTATTGCCTCACAATTTTTCGTTTTCTTTTATTGCCTCACAATCAATCTGTTAATTTACAAAATAGCCAAAATCAGTTGCCTCACAATTTAGGTTCAGGTCGATTGCTTTTTATTCGGTTAATTGACAACAAGCTTCCTGTTCCGGCTACAGTCTTCCCCGCCATGGAGTACACTCTTTTAGGGAGAGACCGAACATAGCGTAGCGGAGGGTTTGAGCGCGTTGTGAAAGTCCGTTTTTTCTTAGCTTAAAAAAAAAAACTGATTTTTTGTGAGATTTTGGCAAGGAAAAATAGTTAATTAGCAGAGAAATTAACATTTTCTATTGAAAACATAACATGACTTGTGAAAAATATATCTTTTTATGGAAAGAGCCATGGATGAAAATTAAGTCTGGAAGAAAATAACGGGTTAGAGGATTAGGGTTATTTGGCTTAGTGGGTTACATTGTTAGAGACTTATAACTTCCTATGTAATACCTCGACTCTTGAAAATTTACAATTTAAATAGATAATTTTTATATGTTAATATATATATATATATATATATATATATATATATATATATATATATATATATATATATATATATATATATATATATATATATATATATATATATATATATCCTAAATCTTACAAAAAACGCGTTTTTTAAGCTAAAAAAAACGTGTTTTGTTTCCCCCCTATTGCCGGTGTTAGTGTAAAAAAATATCAGTATAAAGAGTGTCGGTGCCGGTGTAAAAAAGTGTAGCGTTAGTGTAACAAAATGGCAGTGTAAACATTCATTTAGAGCACGTGGGAGAAAGGAAACATTCATTTAGAGCATGTGAGAACAGATAATCAGATTGTTGATATTCTAACTAAGTCTCTTGACTACAAGAGATTTGCCTTCCTAAAATAAGAAATAGGTATACTTAAACTTCAATAAGTCCATACAGTTTTGTATTACTAATGGTCTTTTGCCTCTTTATGTTGTTAAGTTAGGATCTATAATTAACTGTAAAAATTCAGTCCCAGCGCTCCCCTTTAGGCACCCCAGAGCAATCTTCCTTTATAAGGTTTTCTCAAAACTAAGGATCTCAATTTTAGGAGCGCCCTTCCAAGAAACCAAAAGTCAGGCGCCCCTATTTTATCTCAAAGGTCAAACAACCCTTCACTCTCTTAAAGAACAAGCGCCCATCACCTCAGCCAAGCGCCCATCAAGCTCCCTCTAGCCATCTTTTTGGCACCGCGCCTCCTTCCATCAATCACATCAATCAGTGTGCGCCCCATCAGTACATGCGCTGCACCCTCTTCAATCAATCACTTTTGGCGCATCAATCTTGTCCCCTCAGCGCTCTACTCCCCCACGCGCCCCAAGGTAAGTCGGACCAGGTAAGTTTTCTAACTCCTAATTATTTGGAATTTGGTCCTTTCCTTTTTTAAAACAAATATTAATTACTCAAAGGTACTTGTCCAATTAAATTCACTCGTATTCCATTTTTCAAAAAAAAATGGGGATTTATGTTACCTTAAAACACTCCCCACTATCACCAATACAACCGTCATTGGTGATTGTGCAGAATTTGAAGGGACAGATTATTGCTTAAAGTTGGAATTTGTACCGTCATTGACCTTCCACATCCCATCCTATCCTTAACCACCACATCACTCACTTTCTACACCAACCACTCACCACTCATTTTCCTTGCACGTACTCCCATTTTTTTCAACTTCCCATAAACCCTTACATCTTCACAAACCTTTCATCTTCTCTTTATATAAACCAACCCACCTCCTTCTCACTTTCAAATTTCATCTCTCTCTCTCTTTCCACTTTCATTAAAATTTTCTCTCTTCAAACTCTATAATAATGGCTACCAATAAGTCAACTTACTCTTCGAAAGAGAAAATACTCATTGATGATATGGTAAGAAATTCTTATTTTCCTACATTTTTCCTCTAATTTTCGGATCTACCTGGGTTATTCACATGATGTTTGGATTTTTCATCTTTCTTGAGTTTTCTTGTTAAGATATGCTATGTTGTTGATATAAGTCTCAATATATATTCTATTTCGAGTTTATTGATCCGATATTGAGTTCTCAGCCTTCAAAAACCCTCTTTTTCATTTTTCGAAAATCTCACTTTATGATGCTCAAATCTTGATTTTTTTTTTATGAAATAACTTCTTGGGTTATGTATGGTTGTTAATTTGGTACTCATAGGCATGCTTTATTTTACGATCCATGCTTATTTTCAAAGTTCACATTTTTGAAAACTCGCTTTGAATATTTCGGCCTTAGCCTCATTTTTCTTGGATTTATGTGCCAAAATGTAATCATTTTGATGTTATATGCTCATATTCTTGTTAGATTTCCTCCTACGATCATTTTGATATACTTTTTGTGTGATTTGGTTGAGATTTGAAAAAACCGGGTTTGTGTTTTTCGTGTTCTTGAAGCACTATATGACATTCATCTTTTTCTTCATGAAAACTTTGCATTTTGGGTGTTTTGATTTTCAACCTATATTTCTACGCTTCAGCTTATAAATGTGTTTGATTTTCAAAATTGGTTGTTTTTTAACACCAGTCCCAGCGATCATTCAATTGAGGAGCGCCCACACCATAAGTTCCCTTCCGACACCCTACACCTTATGCGCCTCCCTCTCCTAGCGCCCTCATTGCTCTATTCATTTTCTCTTTTTTTTTTAAGTAAAGGACATTTCCAGCGCCATCTTATTATAGCGCCCCTTTTTACTTAGCCACTTAAAAAAAAAAGGACCTGGCGCCCCAACCTAGCGCCTCATGTTCCTGTGAGCCACCCTCTAGCGCCTACCCTCTCAGCACCCCTACCTCCATACTTGTAGTTTTTTTTTTGTGGACAATTAGATTAGAAGTTTTATTGTGTGCCCCATGTCAAGGCGCTAAGTACATGCACCCTTTGTACTCTATTTTTTCTCAAAATTCTTCCAAGTAATGGAAACTTGGCGCCTCTCTCCGAGCGCTCTCAATTTTCTTGCAGCGCCTACCCACTCCTAGCGCCCTCGTTACCCTTTTCTTTTTTTCTCTTTTCTCAATATTTTCGAAGGACCTATCCAGCGCCCTCTCTGTATGGCGCCCCCCCCCCCTTTTTCTTTAGTCACTTAGTTAAAAAAAAAAAAAAGACCAGCGCACAAACTTCGTAGCGCCTTACTGTTTTGCGCGCCTCCCTCCTATATTGCCTATGTAATGTTATGTTTGTGCTCTCCTGGCCCCTTCTTAAACATGTATGCAACGCCTTGTGCGTTCTATTTTTTCAAGAAAAACTTTCTAAGTGAAGAACTTATCACTAGCGCCCTCTAAGCCTAGCATTATCTCATGGCGCCCATATTTGTATTTTCTAAACTTTGATATTTGTGTTTCATGATGCCAAATACTTTAAGGCAGGGCTTGAAGTTGATATTGAGGATCTTCAAAAAGACCATGTTGGTGCCGATAGGGCTGTAAACGAGCCGAGCCGAGCCGAGCTTTGAAGTTTCGAGCTCGAATAAAAAATATCGAGCTCGAGCTTTTCTCGAGCTCGAGCCCAGAATGCATGTTCGAGCTCGGCTCGAATCAAGTTTCGAGCTTTTCGCGAGCTGGCTCGCGAGCTGCTCGAACTCGAGTTTTAACGAGCTCGAGCTTCGACTTATTTTTTGAAAAAAATCTGAAATCAAACGAGCTTTTAACGAGCCGAGCTCGAGCTTCGACTTATTTTTTGAAAAAAATCTGAAATCAAACGAGCTTTTAACGAGCCGAGCTCGAGCTTCGACTTATATATATATATATATACTAAAATTTATTCGAGCTTTTAACGAGCCGAGCCCGAGTCGAGCTCAAACGAATCGATCTCGAACAGAGCTCGTCGAACATACGAGTCGAACACAAGCCGGCTCAAAAAAAATGACGAGCTTGAAAATTGGTTCGAGCTCGAGCTCGAGTTCACCTCGAGCCCACTCGAACTCGAGCTTTTTTCGAGCCGAGCCCGAGCCGGCTCGGTTCGTGTAACAGCCCTAGGTGTTGAGCTTATCTCTTGCCCGAGAGATTTTGGACTTCTACCACTCTATCGTTGGCCAGAAATTCTTTGTTCCATCTCTGGTAGATGAATTCGTCTCCGGTGCTACTGTCATCGAGCTTGAGCTTTCCTCCAATGGAAACGGAAAGAAGATCAAGACAATTGAAGCCACCTTCGAAGATCTTCCTAAGATCAGGATTAGCAGTGATACCATTCGATCCGTCCTCAACTTTGATGCCAACAACAACTCTCTAGATCTGGATATCAGAGTTGCTGCCGAGTGCTAAAATATTCCTTCTATGACTGGATATTTCAAGAAGGCAGAGATTTGGAAGACCGGTAAACTCATGACATCTATTGCTGCTCTCATATCTTGGTCCATCTTATTCAAGCTTGGAAAAACCAACAGATTCATTGGCTCTCTCAGTGGATCTCTCTTGTGCTGTAAGGGAAAAGGTCAAGCTTGATTAGCCTGAGATTATATTCATTAGACTCATTGCTGAGGTTGTTGTTTACAAAGAGAAGAAGGTAGCTGGTACTGCTAAGTAAAAGCCTTTTTGTCGGTTGCTTACCAAACTTTTCCTTCCGTTTCCATCCCTTCGCTCATATATCAAGAGTATTGTCAACATTAAAGACCGATCTGTGAAAGACTTTGATTGTGTCCACCTTGAGGAAATCAGGAAAGAAATTACCAAGAAGGAAAGTGCTGCTGGAGCTCCTCCTAAGGCCCAGTCCAAAAAGGAAGGCAAAGCTCCTATTTCTGACGATGTTGAAGTGCCTGATCTAGGCACCCACGAGGATTCCAATTATAAGGGTTAGAACGAGGAAGCCCGCCTTGAGAAAAGGCGCGCTCCAAAAAAAGGAAAAGGTGTTGTTGCACCCAGAGCCCCAGGCAAAGGGATGTGTGAGTTTGTGGAGCTCAAAGGTAAGAAGAGAAAGGCTACAATTGTTCTTCCCAAGCCTCAAAGAAGGCTAAGTTTGCATCCAAAGAGCTCCAGAAAATTTCAGTTGTTGGTGCTCATGCCTTTGATACTATTTTCAGAGACCAGATAGAGGCTGAAGTCCGGCGCCTCCTCTGCTGCTAAGGCACCCTCCACCAGATCCACAAAGTCTTCTACGCCCCTTTCCACGGATGTTATTTCAGAAGAGGCTCAAGCGATAATGCTGAGTCTCGGGGGGGAAATTCGGGTTAGATCTTCGGCTACTCCAGAGCGCCTTGCCTTGAGAGATGAGCCAGTAGAGATTGAGGAGGAAGAGGATGAGCTAGCTCTGATATCTCGTGGTATTGTTTTATCGCGCCGTGATACAGATGTGAAGCGAGAGGTTACTCCATCTTTTTCTAGGACTCCTCTCTTCCATTCACTCCCCTCCTGTCAGCAGCTAACGGTTTGGATCAGCCAGCGCCTTCTATCGAGGAAGCTCGCCGGAAGCATAAGGAGATCGGAGATCGGAGACCGTCAATTTCTTCCCGGGTGATGCTTTTGTTCTTGAATGGCTTCCGATCGTAATACTAATGTATCTAATTGTGGTGATGAATACAAAGGAAATGGCAGTGGTAGAGTGCAGCAAACGAAGGTGGTGGTAGAGTGCAGCAAATGAAGGCACATGGGAAAAAACATTAAGCATGAAATTTCCAATTACACCTATTCAATGAATCACGAGTCGATCAAATTCTATACAATTGAATTTTTCATTACACAATCCAAAACCTGAAAATCATGCATGGTGGTGCATGCATTATTGAGTGCTATCGCATATGTAGATAAATGTCGGTAATAATATTTTTGAAGTGAAATGGTAGTATTTTTTAAGTGCCAGTGTAGTGTACGTCTTAAAGAGTACCACTGTGCGCCTTTAAAGATTGTAAGTTGTAGTGTCAAAAGTGTCGGTGGAATTGCTAAAAAGAGTATCAGTGCCGGTATTAGTATGAAAAAGTGTCGGTGTTAGTGTACAAGAGTGTCAGTGCATGTGTGTTTGAGTGTAAATTACACTTGCACTCTTTTACACATGCACTGGCACTCAACACATGTATGCACGGGCACTTTTTAACCTTATTACTGACACTCTTTAACACTATTGGTGCCAATAAAAAATACACATGTACCGGCAATCAAACACACATACACGGGCACTTTCTTATACCAACACTATCACTTTTTTATACCATTATACCAACACTGTCACTCTTTTACACTTGCATTAACACTCAAACACACTTGACACTTTTTTAAATTAATGTTGGCACTTTTCTATACTAACGCTGGCAATTTATTACACATGCATTCATTGGCACTTGATAATCACACATGCATTGATATTCAAAGCACACAACTGACACGTCATTACACATTCATTCACTGGCACTTTAAATTAAAGATGTTGGCACTTTTAACATGAATTTTTGGTCTTCCGATCACCGGAATAAATTTCAGAAATTAGACCAGAAATATGTTGATTGCCGGTGATGATTGAGAAGCACTTAGAAGAGAGAAATGAGGGGAAATTGTTTGTTGATTCCTTTCTTATTGCCTCAAAATTTTTCGTTTTCTTTTATTGCCTCCCAATGAATCTGTTAATTTACAAAATAGCCAAAATCGGTTACCTCACAATTTAGGTTCAGGTCGATTGCTTTTGATTTCGTTAATTGACAACAAGCTTCCTGTTCCGGCGACAGTCTTCCCCGCCATGGAGCACACTCTTTTAGAGAGAGACCGAACATAGCGTAGCGGAGGGTTTGAGCGCGTTGTGAAAAATCCCTTTTTTCTTAGCTTAAAAAAAAACTGGTTTTTTTTTTTTTTTTGAAATTTTGGCAAGGAAAAATAGTTAATTAGCATTTTCTATTGAAAACATAACATGACTTGTGAAAATTACATCTTTTTGTGGAAAGAGGCATGGATGAAAATTAAGTCCGTAAGAATATAACGGGTTAGAGGGTTAGGGTTATTTGGCTTAGTGGGTTACATTCTTAGAGACTTATAACTTCCTATGTAGTACCTTGACTCTTGAAAATTTACATATATATATATATATATATATAGCCAAAATCTTTTAAAAAACACGTTTTTTTTAATCTAAAAAAAAACGTGTTTTGTTTTCCCGCTAGTGCCAGTGTTAGTGTAAAAAAATGTCAGTGTAGTGTAAAGAGTGTCAATGCATGTATTATTAAGTGTCAGTGTAAAAAAATGTCAGTTAGTGTAACAAAATGCCAATGTAAAGAGTGTCAGTGCATATATTAATAAGTGCCAGTGTAAAAAGTGTCAGTATTAGTGTAAAAAAGTGTTAATGTTAGTGTAAAAAATGGACAGTGTAAAGAATGTCAGTGCATGCATTATTAAATTCCAGTGTAAAAAAGTGTCACTGTTAGTGTAAAAAAATGCAGTGTGAAGAGTGTCAGTGCATGTATTATTAAGTATCAGTATAAAAGAGTGTCAGTGTAGGGTAAAAAAATGTCGGTGTTAGTGTAGGGTAAAAAAATATCAGTGTTCGTATAAAAAAGTGACAGTGAAAAATAGTGTCAGTGCATATATTATTAAGTGCAAGTGTAAAAATGGTTTTTCCTTGATCTTAGAAAAAAAACTAGTTTTTTTATAAGACATATATACATATAAAGAATTTTATATATGTGTATACAACCGGTCCGGTCCCGTTCGAACCGGAATTAAAATTCTTCAGAATCAGGACCAGACCAATCAACCGGTTCTAGAAAATTTTGGAATCAGAACCAAACCATATGTATTGGTTTGGTCCGATTTTGATTGATTTGGTCCGGTTCTTTTGAACCAGTCCGGTTCCAAGAAAATTTTGAACACCCCTACCTGGGGGTGCCATTTCAAACAGTATTGGGGTTCAAGTATAAAAGTTTTTCGAATATATATATATATGTGTGTTTGAACAAGTTCACATAACTTAATCTACAGGTGCAATTTTTTCTCACGGAATTTTTGCTTTGACTGCACATTGTCAAAGGGTTGTTCACCCACCCCAGAACATTTTATATCCGTGAAGCTTAAAACAATGAAACAACACAGTATGGACAACTTAAGTATCAATAACTGGCAAGTATAGGCTGCACAAAATTATGTCCAAGTTATTCCTGTAGAAAATTTCATACTAGGACAGAAGTTACCTTGATAATTGTCTGATCGTAAAGAAGTGGTAATAGCTCCGGAAGAAGACCCTTGATGAGGTTTGGTTTATTATGAGCAGCTATACTCAAGGCCAAGACAGCTGCCCGCCTAACGTGCTGCAAATAAATTTACACACAAACACACATAAGGAGGGGGAGAAGGAAGAACAATAAACCAGTGTCGGAAAATAAAACTAAAAGGAAAAGGAAGTTACACTAGTCTCACTAAATGACAAAGATATAGAGCAATATATAACTTCACAAAGCCTTCTGGTAATTTACAGCTATACAGAGTTGTCAAATAGTGAATCGAAGGACCCAAAAATCATATCGTGTATTGTATTGTAGGATACGGATAACTGTTAAAAAACTATACTATCTGAAATAAAACAGGTCTTCTATATGTGACTTGTTATATGTAATGGTAATAAAAAATATTCACATGAAACGACTAATTTCTCCCTCATCCCACCCTACACACACCCCACAATTTGACTTCACTAAATCACACATTATTTGCATCCTACTGACAAAAAAAAATTCACAATGTTTCCAAGCCAGGTATCAAAAAATAATCCAGCCCATGTGTCAAAGAAAAATTCGACGATTGCAAATCATTGTCAATTTGTCATATCGTATGATTCATAGGCGTAATGTGCGATGTCCAAACTGAACGATACAAATGATCCACAAGTTACACCTGATTCATCCTACAGATATGTATCGATGGAGGCATTAATCGAACCGTATCGTAATATATGTGTGTGTGTGTGTATCGTAATATATATGTGTGTTTATCGTAATATGTGTGTGTGTGTATCATAATGTGTGTGTGTGTGTTGCACATGGTACAATTTTGACAATTATACAGCTACACCATAACTGTCAAACCTACCCGGTCGTGATCCTTAATCAGCATCAGGAAGGAAGAGATCTCAGGATATAAAATCTCATCAATCTTCTCTGGCCGCTCAACTATAGAATACTTCACAGCAACCACAACTGTTGCTCTAGTGAACGCAGCACGATTAGTTGTTCGCTCCTACAGAATTAAAAAAAAAAAAAAAAGTAAAAAGTTAAGAGTTGATCCTCAAATTTCAACAAAAAGGAGCGTTTCTATTATATGAAGAACAAAAATAGAATCTATATGGCCAATGATATACCTTGAGTGCAGGAACAAGTTTTGCAGGCTTGATCAGTGCAATCTTTCCCAGACATTCAGCTACCACATTACGGACTCCCTCTTCCTCACTTTCACAGTGGTTAAATAATAAATTAAGGATCTTCTCAACACTAGAATCCTGAAAGTCTGCTTTATCTACGGATTGCCTCACTATAACCTGCAATAGAAAATGTGATATGCCATTATTTGATCAATTAATTGTAATTTATAATCTAATTAATTGATTTGGGATTCTGGCATTGATCTGACAGGATTCCAGATCAGTGAGCATACCTCCTTCAACGAATGGAGTAACAGATATTGTTTTTTCTGCTGATTATCAATCTGGTCCAAGATAAATGGTAAATATTTGGGTAGATTACCAACAGCAATATTCCCAAGCGCGTAAGAGGCAGCAGACTTTATCTCTTCAAAGGGAGACTGGAAGGATTCAATGATGATGTTCTCTATATGAGCATGCGAGCTCAAATCTTTCCTTCGGCCAATTTCTCCCAGACATAGTAAGGCAAGGTGTTGTTTGGCCTTACAAGAACATGGAAGGAGTTTCAATAAGAAGCTTTTAGAAAATAAATAACTTCAAAAAAGATACTAAATAATACTCCCTCTGCCCAAAATGCATGACCAAAAAATTTCTAATTTGCTCTTGATCAAGAGCAAATTTGGAAATTTTTGGTCATTCATTTTGGGACGGAGGTAGGACTGTAAAAAGCATTACCAACCCAATGAAAAGGTCCAATACAGTTTAAAGCATACACTAAAAGATCAGTAAAGCACCTTTCAACAGTTAGAAACCACAAGCATAACAAAGCATAGATGATTGTCTAGTAAACATTATTTCCACACTATAACTTACAGAAGTTTTAGCATCATTCTAAGTAGCAAGATCTAAAAAGCTGATACGTTTAGATGTGAGAAAATTACAGATTTGATTGGGGACACAAGGAAAGAATAAGCAAAAGGAAATGAAGCATGAATGGGAACCACGAGTAGAAGTAAACATAAATTCAGAGATCAACAAAACTCCCATCAAGTGACAACGATAGCAATAATACCACATAATCAAATTCATAGAGGGTGTCTTGAGTTATTTGTGACTAACTTCGGTAAATACATTTTCACTGTATAACTGATATAAAGTATGTAAGAAACCATGCAAAACTTCTAATCTTAACATAAATGTATACTAATCAAGCACAACTCGAACAAGGCCCTTGCCAGTATGATATAGTGGAGGGAAGTAATGAATGAAACAGTAGTTCTGAACCAGACATCCAGGTCAAACATAGCAATTTATTCTTACCTCAAGGCCCAATGCCCCTGGTGCCGGAAAAATGGAGAAGTCATCGGAGGTAACACAAGTGAACAAACAAGGGTTTATCGAACTCGATATTCAAAGGAATCCACCTAAGAATATGAGCCAAATCACCACCCAAAGGCACCCAACCTAAGGGATAAGATAACTAGAAGAAATCCATCTTCTAAAACAAAGTCAAAAGACTTAATCTTTTATATAAAACTCAACTCCTCTCTTACAAATGCACTTTAAGGGATTTTTATACTAATCTTGGAACATCCCTCCAAATTAAGATAACCTAAAAAATTATTAAGAGTAGATAAAAAGGTCTAGAAACATGAAAAGCCAAAAGTCTTGGCCAAATTCGGATGTACATCTCTTCATGCGCAGCCTTGGTAAACTGATCATAATTTATTCTAGAAAAATCCAAACGGCAATCCGAATAGTGTGTTGGAAACTAGACTCAAAGATCTTTCCGTTGATATATAATTCATCTGCTGAGTATATGTATATAATTACCAGAATGCCCTTGAAGTGAACCAAAAATCTGGTTCTTTATTATTTTGGACAGCCCCATCAAACTCGTATTTTCAATATTATTGAAAATACGAGTTTGATGGGGCTGTCCAAAATAATAAAGAACCAGATTTTTGGTTCACTTCAAGGGCATTCTGGTAATTATATACATATACTCAGCAGATGAATTATATATCAACGGAAAGATCTTTGAGTCTAGTTTCCAACACACTATTCGGATTGCCGTTTGGATTTTTCTAGAATAAATTATGATCAGTTTACCAAGGCTGCGCATGAAGAGATGTACATCCGAATTTGGCCAAGACTTTTGGCTTTTCATGTTTCTAGACCTTTTTATCTACTCTTAATAATTTTTTAGGTTATCTTAATTTGGAGGGATGTTCCAAGATTAGTATAAAAATCCCTTAAAGTGCATTTGTAAGAGAGGAGTTGAGTTTTATATAAAAGATTAAGTCTTTTGACTTTGTTTTAGAAGATGGATTTCTTCTAGTTATCTTATCCCTTAGGTTGGGTGCCTTTGGGTGGTGATTTGGCTCATATTCTTAGGTGGATTCCTTTGAATATCGAGTTCGATAAACCCTTGTTTGTTCACTTGTGTTACCTCCGATGACTTCTCTACTTTTCCGGCAACAAATTGGTATCAGAGCTTTGGGTGATGTGCTTCGGCAACATTACCTTGCTCGGGATGAGATGGTAGAAGATCTAAGGAGACAAGTGTTGCAACTCAAGCGTCGTCTTGCACGCTACGAGGCTTTGGAACATGATGAGTCGCGTCATGATTCAAAGTTGTTAATTTCAAAAGATCGTGAGAAGATTTCCCTTTTCAATCAAACTTTTGACAAGGTGTCGATTGAAGAGGATTCTCATCGATTTAATTATCGGTTGAACCTTATCTTCCAAAAAGTTTATGATGAAGAAATTTCAGAAAATCTCTCTTGGCCTTTTACATATTCAACAAGTGAAGAAGATGTTGTTGATTGGGATAAACCTCCAATCTACGATGAAGATCCAATCAATGACAAAGAACTTGAAGGGTCCCTCGTTATCAGAAACAATAACATGGAGGTAAATATTTTACCATTTTCAGATTTTCAATTTCATCAGTGATTAAGCTTAACGCAAGATTCATTTTCTTCATTACAAGACAATGGCATAACACAATATAAATTATGTATTGGGAAAATCCTTCGCCACTTCAAAATTCGAGGACGAATTTTCTCCAACCAAGGGAGAATGGTATCCACAAATAATTTTCTGTCTAAATCTGAAATTGATAAGGTCTTGAAGGAAGGTGTTGATGTCTATGCTCTTGTGGTTCTTGAAGGAAACGAAGTTTATGATGATGATATTTTGGAACAACTCGCATGGCCATTTTCATATTCTACAAGTGAAGAAAAAGTTGTGGATTGGAACAAACCTCCAATCTATGATGTAAATCCAATCTACGACGAAGAACTTGGAGAGCCCATCGGTGTTGTTGGAGGCAATAACATGGAAGTAAATATGTTAATATTTTCAAATTGTTTTGTTTATGATGGAACAGGATCAAAGCAAGATTCATTTTTCTTTTTACGGCACACTCATCAAAGAATTATGCAACATAAAAGGTGTGTTGAGAAAATTATTCGTCACTTCAAAATTCGAGGGCGAATTTTCTCCAACCAAGGGAGAATGACACAGGAGCACTCCATGGCGTCGAATTCATCGAAAGGCAGGGCCAGAGTCAAGAACACATATTCATTGAAGCTGATTTTAAAATTCTGCAGAATCAGATTTTCAGTGAGCTTTGAGGAATAAACTGTTTTGATCTAGAAGGTTCCAGATGGCGAATAAGTAGTCGTTGGAAAGATCTATGAGTCTAGTCTCATACAAAAAAATCGGTTCGTCGTTTCGAGATCTACAATGAAAGATAATACAATTTTGGTACAGAAGGTATTAGCTGTCTTCATACAGATTATTAGCAACTTTTGATTTTCCTAGTTCATGTATTGTTTCCATTCATGCATATTATTCCTAAGTAATGGAGGGATGTTCCATTTTAGCCTATTTAAACCCATCTAATGATGGAAATAAGGGAGATATTTGATTATGTTTTAGCCTTGGGCAATTTAATAAAAGAAGAGTTTCTTCTTTGGTTTACTCAATACCTTTGGTGGATTCCATAGCGTAGAGAGTGTTATCATTTTCAATTGTGTTTCACTTGTATTTTCCTCCGTGTTTCCCTCTTTCCGGTATCAGCCCCAATCGCATAACAAAATCTAATCATTTCTCTTGTTATTACCTTTCATCCCAGTGCCTGAAATTCACTTACTCCGTTCTGGAGGGACATCTTTCTTTCTTGAATAAATCACATAAAATGCCCACTATCAAGCTTCCATAATAAATAAAATGAACTTACAAGTTTACTTACATTTTGATGTATACACTGTGTATCCACAGTCGATATCTATGATTCGTAGCTAATTACTAACCTGATTAAAGTACATGGGAAAAAGATGAGAAACCTTACCGAATTAGTAGTGATATCGTCTTTCAAGATGTCTGTAAGCATCTTTACTGTAGAAGAACATTTCTGGTCCCCTGCAGCAAGGCAGAGAACAGCAACACATTGAGCTATAGAAAACAAGGCCTGTTTTGCAACACCACCGGACTGGGGAGATGGTTTCGCTGTTGAAATAAGAGACTCCAGCAGATTATCAAAGCTTGTGTTTGCCGAGTAAACCAGCGTAGCAAAAAAACTTTGCAATGCCTGAAATATCCAAAAAGAGCAAGTTGTGAAGCAGATAACTAATACTCCCTCCATGCCACAATGTTAGTCCCAATTTCTATTTTTGTTTGTCCCTACATGTCAGTCCCATATCCTAAATTGAAGGATTAAAACCAATGAATTTCCAAAACTACCATGTGATAATTTAGGAACAACTCACTAGTGGCATTTACGCGAGAGTAATAGGTGGAGCTCATTAATGATATTAGACACGAAAAATGTTAGTCAAATGGGACTATCATTATGGGAAAGGGGAGTAGCACTTTCGAACTTCCAATTCAAGGCTGAAATACTACCGTGAGGGCATGGCCCTGAAGTAACGCGCTTTTCACTAATGTCAGTGCTTGGGGAAGAACTTTATTTCTCACAGTCAAACCAACATTTGGATTCGACCGTCTGTCAGACATTAAGGTACAGCAGAGTTCCAGTGCAAGTGCCGTCATATGCAAGTCTGAATCACTGGCATGCCAAAACAGCATGTAAAAATAACAGCTCAGAATTCACATAGTGCATAGTATATGATCGGCTATGCCAGAGAGAGTAGATTAGAAGAATCCACCCACCAAAAAACAATGGAGAAACTTTAAAAAACAGTTAATAAGGAAAAACCTGATCAGAGTTGATAGTTCAACAATGATAACTTCATATGCAGCAGAACCAATTTTATCACCATATGCAACAATTAGTGTATTCAATGTCCCCAAGGTTGCCTGTCTCAATGCTCGGTTCGCCTTTTCTCCAAAAAAAAATCAATGGGCTTCAGTAATTTTTTTAATGAAGAATAATTTAGAACAATTCCCTAGAGAAAAAAGTACTTAAGAAGTTATAGTCATGCATACCTTGCGTAAGAAAGCTGTTAACTCCGAGATAACATGCTCCAATACACATGATAGATCCAAGTGAAGAGGAGATGCAGCTATGACAGCAAAAGCCTGGAAAGAGATATATGTGGTTATAAAGCCTCAGATTTAATGACTTAAGCATTCTCTGTCCCAAAAGGGCCAAAACTCATACAGAAAGTTCATTTCATTCTCAACAACTCGGATTGTTCCACTCGATCAGTAATTGTGGATTTAGAAAACATAAGTAACTCTTCATTGTGCAAGTATGTTATCTGTACCGGTGCCTTCATGGTTCTGAAGCCATATAATATTCTACCATGTAATCATTTCCAAATTTTAACAATATCACAAATTCAAACTTCAATCAAAATTTAAGTCTAATACAAATAATTTAACAGATATATATATATATATATATATATATATATATATATATATATATTAACCTATGGTTATATATATATATATATATATATATATATATATATATATATATATATATATATATATATATATATATATATATATATATATTAACCTATGGTTAATTTTCATGGATTTGAACAGATATATATATATATATATTAACCTATGGTTAATTTTCATGGATTTGAACAGATATATATATATATATATATTAACCATAGGTTAATGCCAATTAAAATAACAATATCAACAAGAATCTAACCATATGCCAACCTAATACAAAACAGTGTAAATGACAACCTAATGCAGAACAGATATACAATACCATTGGCAGTAAAAGGCACCTTCGTAGTGGCATGGTGTGTTGTTCAATACGAAGAAAGAATCTTATTTCGTTATTCATGTATCAAAACCGTACATGGTCAGATTTAAGAGAATATTTATTTTTCACACACAATATGCATACAACACGCCAAGATACACGCAAGAATATGAGAACTGAACAACTAAAACACTGTCAATCAACAAATGTCTTTGAAAGATAAGGAAAACTACAAATATGAAATTGTTTCATGCATTTAATTATTTTGTACAAAAAATGAAGATTAGAACATTCTCTGTAACAGACACCGAATAGCAAGTTATGTAGAGCAACACTTTGGCTATTTGATATAAAAGGTAAATGGCTCCTTAAGGGTGGCTCACTGTACCCCTGGGTCTTCATAAAGTGTGGTATCTCAAAGGAAAAACTCTGAACACACATTGCATGTTCACCACAAAAGGGGGGGGGGGGGGTAAATGCCCTTGCTGCTAAATTGTCCCTCGGTTCCTACCAAATAGTCCATCTTTGAAAAGTGTATTGATAAGAGATGCATTAGTATATTTAGAGCTGGTCATAGTTGCAACTATATTTGTGCCTACACAAGATGCTTAGAACACATGTGGAGGGTAAAATTGAAAGGATAAGGACATAAAGGCATAACTTTTGAAGTGGACTCTCTAATAAGGAAAGCATGCAAAAATAGAATAGTAGATTCATCACAAGGAGAGATACTAATTAGGCCAAAATATGATTAGCCCCCCAAAGTATACACACATTCCCACTTTGCACCCTCGCGCGAATTTTGTCCCAAGGTGGCACCTCAACTAACCATGAATCCCACTTTTGCCCCCCCCCCCCACAAACGACGTTAGAAATTTAACGGAATTCAATCACGGATGTCATGTGAGGGCTATTTTGGTCATTCTCATTTTAATTTTTTTTTATTATTTAATTTATCATTCTCCTTAAATAAATCAGTATTATTATTTCAAAATAAAATAGTATTTATTTATTAATTTTATAACAAAAAAAAAATTTTGTTTTAAAAGAATAATAAAAAATATCAAAAATAAAAATTTCATGTGTGAAAATTATTTTATTTTATATTAATAAAAAAATATCATAAGTAACTCAAAAAGGAAAAAGAAAGATAAAAAGAAAAAGAAAAAGAAAAACATAAAAAACACCATATGTCTAGATTCATCCCCCTACATTCATCTTCCCCAATCACCCCACCTTCAACCCTTCCACTCTCCCTCCTCCATACCTTCTACCGCCCCTACACTGTTGGGATTGGAGTCCTAAACTATGAGGAAAAAGGAATCTAAGTCGGAGGAGTTGCTGAGATCAAGAAGGAAAATCCGGAGGTGGGACTGTTGTGCTGGGCGACCGCCCATGGTGGTGGTGGGCGACCGCCCACATGTACAGAATATTATGGCTGGGGTGAAATTCTTCATGGGCGACCGCCCACGTGTCGGATCAGAATTTTCTGCAGCAGATTTGTTTCCTATTTTGATTAGAACTCTTCTTAATATTGATTTAGGGTTTCCTTGTATTATTATATAAGCATAGTGACGACCTAGAACAGATTAGTAGTTGTGTAGCAACATATTAGAAGGAGTCTAATAACATATTGGCTTAGCGGTGCCCGGACGTAGTTCATGTGTTGAATGAACCGGGTAAACAACTCTTGTGTTCTTGTGTGTGTGATTCTTTCTCTTTTGTGCTTGTGGGTGTGTTGATTTCTTGTCTAGATTGCAACGGGGTATCACCAAATTCACAACAACTGGTATCAGAGCCTGGTTCGGAGGATTCAAAGTTTCATTAGTTGATTTTTTGAATCGCGTTCTTGGGGATTTTGGTGACAGCGATCGGATGAAGAACTCAATCGAGAAATTCAACGGTGTGAATTTCACGTTTTGGAGGACAAGGATTGAAGACTACCTTTATTGTAAGGATCTTCGTGGACCCTTGAAGGAGAAGCCGAAGGCATGTCGCAAGGGGATTGGGAGACGTTGGATCGAAGGCGTTAGGAAGCGGTAAGGAGTGCCCTGGCAGACGACGTTGCACGGAACGCTATGGAGGCCAAAACAACGGTGGAGTTGCTACAAACTGGCTGTCGACATGTATGAGAAGCCGTCGAATATCAATAAGGTGCATTTGATAAAGAGGTTTGCGAATCTCGAAGACGTCGTGGAGGGGGAGACAGCTGCAAGTCATATTGGCAATTTCCAAGGTATGGTGGACCCGATTGAAAAGTGTTGATATTACTTTCTCAGACGAAGTGCTAGCTTGTTTTCTACTAAAATCATTGCACGATAGTTGGGAGGTTCTTTGTCCACAACGATTAGTACGTCAGCGGCATTGGTGTATACGGAGGTTAGAGATCTCATCCTTGAGAGGAGTTGCGAAGGAAAGAGAAAAGGGGAGAATCTTAGTAGATGGGGCTGACTTAGGGTGGAGAGAAATAGGGAGGACCGAAAAAGGGAAAAAGGTCAAGTGCTTTACAATTGTGGCGAATTAGGTCATATCGATTATGACTGTCCAGGGAAAAGATGGTGGTGCACACGTGGTGGATGACGGTGGAGATGTATTAATCCTAGGAGAGGAGCGATCGGGTGAAGATTGGGTGTTGGATTCTGGAGCTTCTTGTCATGCCTAATGGGGATGCGAGAATCAATGAAGCGGTACAAAACTGGAGACTTTGGGGTTGTCTATCTTGGTGACGGTCGGCCGTTGAAGGTCGAGGTAAGGGGGATGTGATGATGAAGGCGCCTAACGGGGCTGTTTCTACAACTACACGACGTGATGCATGTTCGGTTTGAGGAGAATGGTGATTTACGTGGGACAACTTGACGGTGAAGGGTATGGTGTTTCTTTCATTGGTGGGTCTTGGGAAGTCACAAAAGGGGCTAAGGTGTTAGCTCGTAGGGTTAAGGGAAGATGTTGTACTCTACCTACAATGTCGATGTTCGTTCCGGTGGGAGCAAGAGGCTAAAGAACCGGCTTGTTGGTGTAAAAGGGGGAGACATCAAGAAACGGTATGTTGGGGGACACGAAGTTGATCGACGTGGTGTGGAAGTCCAAGTGCCCTAACAGAGAGCGATTTCTGGACCAAAAACGAGACGATGCAAGAAACAAGGTGTGTCCAAGTTTCGAGGGAAGCATTGCGAGGAAGGTGGGTGCGGAGGGAGAAGGCGAAGTTAGACTTGCGGGAGAAATCAAGGTAGAAGGCGATTTGGGGAGGCAAGAATCATCTAACACGGAGAGGTTGAAACGTCGCTTGGTTTCAACTCGCCTTAGTACTTGAGGAGAGGTGCGGTAGTGTCAAGCCAATATGGATAGAGGGGGGAAATGTGTTCGAAGGTCTTTACTCCGTGGTGGGAGTTGTTGGGTGTTCTATGCTTGTTAGTTTAGTCTCCGGTGGGAGATTGTTGGGATTGGAGTCCTAAACTATGAGGAAAAAGGAGTCTAAGTCGGAGGAGTTGCTGAGATCAAGAAGGAAAATCCGGAGGTGGGGCTGATTGTCTTTGAGCGACCGCCCGTGGTGGTGGTGAGCGGCCGCCACGCGTATACGAATATTATGGGTAGGGTGAAATTCTTCGTGGGCGACCGCCCGTGGTGTGAGTGGCGGCCCAAGGGACGTGTCGGATCGAAATTTTCTGCACGGTTTGTTTCCTATTTTGATTAGAACTCCTCTTAATATTGATTTAGGGTTTCCTTGTATTACTATATAAGCATAGTGACGACCTAGAACAGATTAGTAGTTGTGTAGCAACATATTAGAAGGAGTCTAATAACATATTGGCTTGGCAATTGCCCCCGGACGTAGTTCATGTGTTGAATGAACCGGGTAAACAACTCTTGTGTTCTTGTGTGTGTGATTCTTTCTCTTTTGTGCTTGTGGGTGTGTTGATTTCTTGTCTAGATTGCAACGGGGTATCACCAAATTCACAACATACACAACTCAACCCACCACGGTCTAGCCCAAATTCTCACTCCGCCCTACCTTTGCCTCCCTATATCCTACCCCCTTTACCATCTACATACCCGCCCCTCCTCCACACCCCCCACTCTCACAGTTCGCCCTTCACCTCCCCCGCCGAAATCCGACCCTTCTTTCCCCTTTCAGCCCCACCATCAAGCTGCACTGCACCACCACTGTCACTCATTCATCTAACCCTCGCTATCACTTTCGCCCAGCCGCACAACCTTGATCGAAGAAACCCAGACCTTCATTTTTTTTTTCAAGTTTGATCTTCGAATTAGGGAAGAGATTATTTGTATTTGTTATTTATATCTATGTTTTGATTTTTTATTTGGTATTTGTGTGTGGGTTTGAATTCATGAACAAGATTTGATTTTGATTTGTCAAATGGGTTTTAAAGCTATTAGTGGTGGTTGTGAGTGGTGGTGATGGCGGTGGCAAGGTGGTGGTACTGGATAAATGGCATTAATGGTGGTTCTAACCGGTGGTTATGTGCCAAGTTTAAATGACATAAAAGCCCTTGTCTATTTCCATCAAAAGACCAAAATGGACCTCACATGACTGAATTCCGTTAAATTTCTAACGTCGTTTGGGGGAGGGGGTAAAAGTGGGATTCATGGTTAGTTGAGGTGCCCTTGGGACAAAATTCGCACAAGGGTGCAAAGTGGGAATGTGTGTATACTTTGGGAGGCTAATCATATTTTGCCCTACTAATTACTAAATTCAATGTTCCTGTCTCTTCAGTTTTTATTTTAACCAGCAAAAGGTAACATATAGTTTAAAGGTAATGTACCTCTCCAATTTGAAGGAGAGAAGTTAGGATATGAGCGCAGGAAGTGGGAGAGGAATCCAAAAGTAGGAGAGTCCAACGAGACAACCGCCCTCCTCTCGCTTAGTATATAGTATAGATAAGTACCCAAAGTTGATACCTAATTCCAAAAAAATTGTAACTAAAACTAACTAATTATAAACTAAAATATATTTTAAGGAATGCTCACGCATTATGTGTGCCATATTACTTGACGATACATAGATGGAAGAGTTCAAAATGGCATGTCTGCCTAGAACAGCAGTATTGCATAAGAATAAACTTGCTGCTTTAAAACTAACCTTAACTGCTGTAAGCCGGGTTATCTCATTCCCCATTCGATCCACAAGAACAGGAAGGCATGAAGGTAATTCTGCCCTGAGGTTATCACCAAATGTTGAGACAACAAGCCCCATGCAAGAAATAGCACACTCCTTAACTTCCTGTGTGAAGAGCAACGTTAGAATAAGTACAATAACACGTGGACTCTTTCAAAGGTATGAATGTACTAACCTGGTCCTGATCTTGATTCGTTAAGCGTGTCATGATAGCATTATAAATTGGATGGACATATGGTTTGAAATCAAAACCAATAACCTAAACACAAAAACATATTCTTAGATAATGATCCAGCAATATTTGTTACTGTGAAGAATGTAAAAGAAGTGTACAAAACCATGTCACATTTATACAAAATTTTCTTAGATTTTGACGAAGGTAAAAGCATATTTGAACCTCAATGTTTGGGCGGACCACGCGGACAAGCTCACCACATACTCTCAAAGCCTCAGCTGTAACTTTGTAGTAGCGTTCACTGACGACAGATAAAACAGGAGTAGAAATAGCCTGAAAGAAATTTATTAAAGAAGCAACATTAATATACATATGCATGTGAACATCCTTAAACCTAATTCTGTAGATTCTGCTTTCTTTCCCTTTGTACTCATTCCATTAACGATGTTGGATGAACATACAAAAAAATAAGCATTCTCTTCACAAATGCTTAATGGGTTTACAAATACACTAAGAAAATAATTTAGGTATCTATTTATTTATGAGCGGCAACATTGGCATTCCAAGTCCTGGGACTAGAATAGATCAAATTATGACCATATCATGTATTTATCTTGAAATTAATGAGTCAAGGTGCATGAACATGATTTGAAAACCTAAGCAAGATCTACTTTCACTTTCTCCATGCAATTCTTTCAACTCAGCCTTTAATCACAACTAATTGGAATCAAGCACATGAACCCTTTCTCACCACTTATTACGTCCAACGTGTGATTTTGGTAATAGCCATACATTTAAGTGCTCAAATATCCCCAAAACTGCAGATTTAACTCCACTGGTTCACCAAATTTACCATGCGATCAACCAAACCTGATGTAGGACACAATTTCATGGATTGTTAGGATCAACCATCGAAGCCAATGCAGCACAAGAGTGCAATCTAATAAGCCATTTTGGCTTCTGACAAGGGTTTTTGAGATTAGGATTAATATTACTCGTAAATAGTATTTAGGTTTTACTTTACAGGTGATTTTTCTCTCACAAGTAGTATGCTATCCTAGTCTTGGTAGTATTAGTATAAGGATATCATACTAAATAAGGAGAACAGTCATGGCTAATAAATATAGACGTAATGCCTTGAAGTTATAGAGTTGATTATTCGCATTAGGTTAAGCTTTGATTCACTTACGTTGAGTCTCTCTCTCCCTCTCTTTTGTCTTATTTTTTCTTCTATTTATAGTTGTTAACCTTTTTATTCTCTTCTTACCCAGCACAGCCTTCATTCAATTCCAAATCAAACAATATGGGCATCGCCTAAAAAATCATACCTAAATCACTAATCATGAACAAGTTCCTACACTTTGATGCAGCAAAATTATTACTGATGCATTATAACTAGAATACTCGGATAAAATGGAAAACAGCTTATTTAGCATTACCTTAATATATGGGTGGAAAACAGCAGGGGAATGAGAAGTTAAAACCAATCTTGTAAATACAAGAGCTTCAATCTTCAGATTCGAGGTGGAGGATTTATCCTGGTAAAGTTAACAGTCAAAAAATGAGAAACCCCACCATCACCATCATATTAAAATGGTGAAAGTGAAATTCAATGTACTCACACACAGCGCTTTCTCAACTCCTGGAATGAGGGATCCAATGTGGTCCGCAAGGCAGTCAGGCAAGACCACAACCAGTTCTTTCAGAACCGAGAATGCACCAATCTGCAAAAAGAGAAAGTTATCCTTTTACAAATGGAGGCGCTGCTAGCATGCAAAGATACTATCAATACTTCCAATAAGTTGATACCTTAGTCTTGATAGACTTTTCGCGCAGCTGCCTATTTATCGATCTGACAATCTTGGGAACTTCTTGCTTCAATGACCATCTAGGGCTGCAAGAAAGCAACAAACTTAGCATCACGAAATACCAACAAGTTAATATCAGTAGTAGTATTCTGTAATTAAGTATGATACAAAAAGTAGCACATATTATAATTATGTATTGTTGTAAAAAGAGTTAGTGAAACCATAATTCTAAAATATATTGTGAGGAGTTAGTGAAACCATAATTCTAAAATATATTGTGATCATAACCATTCAATCGTTCCTCTGGATTACAAAGACATATGTGGGCTTTTCAAGTTAACGTGTGTCCAACAGAAAAAAAAAAAACTCACAAGCCCCGTGACTGGTGTTAACAACTCTATCACCTTGTGTGATGAAAATTTAATATTCATGCCACGCAGTCAATGATAGAAAAATTTAATAATACCCACTCAAAAATAGAAAATGCCTTCTTTTTGAAAAGGGCCACTAGCAGTTTCCCAGAAAGAACAAAATTAATTGAAGAAGAATCAGTTAAATACATTAATTAGCTAGAATTGTTTGAATTTACAGAAGATATTCAGCAGAAACAAAAAAATATGTCATGATATATGTGTTCACCTCAACTCGTTCATGTCAGTCTGCCCTTTTGTAACATTTCCTGTTTGGCGTAGTAACTCAATAAATGTACTGAATACATCCATCTGGCATAGACAATCAGATTTGCTCATAACAAAAAATTAAAAAAACAAGGGCAATGACTCAAAAATAAATGTGGCAGTGCATTCATATCTAACCTTGACATTTTCTTCCCTTTCTTTAAACCTATCAATCAACTTCGGACAAGCCTGCATGAAAATGTATTTCTCGCTTAACACGCCAGGATACCCACATACAGCAAAAAGTACAAGAATCCTATCTAATTTGATGCGGCGTATACAAGCTAGAAATAATGTAGTCCACAAATGTTTGAGAACATATAAATGCATCTTTTAAGTGGTACAAATTATAAAACGTCTTTCAAACAATAGAAGAAAATATGTTTCTTCTGAGCAAATTTTAAGACACAGCTGCTAAAAGAAATCTTATAACTACCTCCTCATACAGCTTTGCGAGCATCTCAGGACGAGAAACTATTAATCCTGCTAGACATTTAGCAGCAGCTCGTCGAACTTTCCAGCTGATATCCTCATCGTCTGTATATTCATTCCCACTCTCACTACAGTTTCACCAATTAATCAAGTGTTAGAATAAATTCAATCATCCAAAATCTTAGATAATCCCACAAATAATAAGGAAATGAAGGGAGAACATACTCATCTTCCTCCTCCTCGTCATGGACTTCATCATCAGTGTCCTCCTCCATGCTATCAGTGAAATTGGGATCATAACTAAGATATTCCAGAGTGAGATGTAGAATTTCATTGCAGTAAGGGGATATATCCCTGGGGCATCTGAGTAGAAAACTCTCCAATGCCTGCATGCAGTGAGATCAGTAAGAAAATTAAATATGCTAACACCACAAAAGGTTGAAATATAAAGAAAGGAATACGCAAACAAACACAGAGACACAAAATCAATATAAGAATGAACATAAACAATAAGAACATCAAGACGGAAGTACTCTAATATATGCTTACCTGTAAGCTATACTCCCGAAGCTCCTCATCATTCTCTGATGCACTCATGCAGTATTTAATTAATATTGGAACTGTATCTCCAAGATGAGGGCCAAAGCGATATCCAACAGCTCGGCTAACACCCAAAATTTCATGATCAGTATGATAAGATCCTTGTCAAAAGAAAAATAATACATATATAGGTACATATGTCAACAAGCAAACCGGCATTCAAATTTTATTTATCTGTTTGTTTGAGTAGCATTTATTTTGCTTGCCTTTAAATTACACATACAATTGTCAAAAAGGTACGATATAAAACTCATTATATTATTCGATCTGATACCCACCCTCTTGTATACAATGATGGTCAGAAACTGTCTGTATCAACAGCATAGGTTGATGTATCGTGTAACGAATAAGTCATATATTACATATGTACTGTACCCTTCCTTCAAAGAACAGGTGTTTTAACAAACTAACCTCAAAGCCCCAATCATCTGAATGTTTGTACGGGTCATTTCAGGTTTTGTTCCCTTATTTTTCAAAAGGCGAACAACTTCAACTGTAGCTTTTGCCAACAAATCATCCGACAAACTTGAGGCAAGAGATGCTGGAAAGAAGGCAAATGTTATGTTCATTATTATTTTAGAAGTTACTCAAAGCTTCAATCACAGGTCTGGACAAGTTAATCTAAAAGGCTTAACAGTCATTTCAATATACTTAGTTCAGATAATCTTACCAATACATGAAACAGTCTTCTTTCTAACACTGGCTTGATTGGAACTTAATTGAGGCAGTAGGGCGCTTAAAAGCAGTTCATGGTCTGATGCCATTAGATTACCAAATTTATGCAGAATGTCACATAAGATATCAAGACATTCGCACTTTATGTCAGTGTTAGTTCCCTGGAAAGTGGAGAAAGAGAACAGATCTGTCAATCAAAAATGATCTGTAAGTCTGATGCAAAAATATTTTTTTTTAAAAATGTATTTGAAACCCACATATAAAAGGGTGCGCAAGCAACATGCTCATAAGTGAGTATATCATTCACAGAGTGTATTGGTAATTGAGATCATTTATTACAAACGGCAAGAATCATGCAATAAGATTCATATGAATGAACATCCGAAAACATATTATAGCTGACTCCACCTCCCATGTACAGAAAATCTTTCTCATTCAATGTCGTTTTGGAGTAATTGAGATAATCTTGTCACTCAAGTTAAAGGCTTGCACATGGTTACATTTGAAAATCAAACTTTGAAAGTTGCTCATGCATTCTACATCATCCAACACTTCTATAATTTCCTAGGATTGCAGTACTGTGGATAAAGGAAGAAGATTCACAATAACCTTGATCCAATGTCTAAAAACTGTACATTACCATTTATAAGATGTGAAGATAGTATTCAGTAACTCACAGGACTAGTGATTCCTTTAATTAATTTTGGAGAGACCGAAACAAGAATAGATTGCGCAACGGATGAAGTAGGGACTTCAGAAACAATTGTCTTCAGAGCTATGCTTGCAATGTCACGGTGTTGATCTTTTCCATTAAGCAATTTGTCACAAAGTTTACTAGTCATCTCCAAAACTTGAGTTTCATGGATTTTCTTCACAAGCGGAGCAAGACTGAAATAGTAATTGTAACCAAGATTAGAAACCATGAAAGAGCAATTCAACAGCAGCATCTTTATGTTCAACCAACTTCACTAATAACTATGTCTAAAATTGAGATCCACTGGATGTCATATTATCGGAAACAGTGGCATATTATCCGAAACAACTGAGATCTTTATGTTCAACCAACTACACTAATAACTATGTCTAAATTTGAATTTCTTTGAAATTGAGATCCACTGGATGTCATATTATCCGAAACAGTTACATATGATATTGACACTTTCTCCTCCCCCTTTCTCAACCAAAAATAAATTTACACATGCAATAAAAGAAAAGGGACGAAGAATGAGGTCCACTTGAAGCAGTTTCAGGTAGGTGGTCCTCTAGCTGAGACCCAAAATCAAGCATATGTGACACATCCGGCATTAAAATGCCGCATAAGCGATGAAATCATCTCACCATTTTACAGCCAACCCAGAAACGTCACCAGCTGCATCATCAAGCTGCTGAAGGACAACAACTGACAACCTCACCTCAAGATCATTATCAAGTTTGAAGCTCTCTTTGTTTAGTTCATTAAGAAGATCTGACGTTGCCATGTATCTGTAATCTTTATCCTTTCCAGTCATCTGTATATCAACTCAAACATGTCAGCAGCAGGCAAGCTTTGAACAATTAAATGGGGCATCGAACCCATTAAAGAGCAGAAGATGACGGAAAATTAATTTTACTCCAAAACCCAAACATGGAGAAATTATTGGAACTCTTACCTTTTCCAAGATACCAGTTATGGCCAAGTTTGCCATATTTGAGCAAATAAATCGAAACTTATTCAATCTTTGACGATCAACACTTAGGAATATCTGAGAAGGATAAAGGAAAAATATACAAGCAATTAGATTCGAATATGTGGGGGCAATCAATCACAAATGAATAATAACGTTAAAGAGATTTACATGGCAAGAAGATAAATAAAAAGTTATGTACGACTTATGAACATTTACAAATTACTTATATTTGCAAGGAGATTGAAGACGGATGTTGGCTGAATCGTATGTTAAGAGAAGAAGAAGAGAAGCACGTGCTTAATCTTATAGCTCAACTCAAAATAAATAGTGTGAAGCTTACATATAGGTTAAACTATTTCGTAATATTAATAGGGCTAGTACTACCTCCATCCCAAATGAATGTGCATTTTTGTTCTTCATCAGGAGCAAAAATGGACATTTGTTTTAGTATAGAGGGAGTGTAAGATTAACTAATATAGGATGGGAAACACTTTTACGACATGGAGTAGGATAACTCTAACCATAATCTTACTAAAACTAGGATAACTTTACTACTGATGATTCCTAATTAGTCCTAAAACATAAACTACATTAACTTTTCCCTAAATAAAAAACATGTTAAGCTATAATAACTCATGCTTAATTCCCTGGTAAAAAAAAAATCCGACAAACTAATGGGAAGTAACACCTCCTTGTTTAAATATTGGCTACACGCCATGATACCACGTCATCACAATGATGTGGTCCCACACAATTAAACGAAGTCTGGTCTTGTTTGATAAGTGAACTATTTGAACCCTTTTAACTATTTGACTTTTTAAAAATTTTAATAATAATTTTTTACCCTTTTATTTGGTTTGCAAAATGAACATCGTGGCATCACCATGATACCTAGTATTATATCGGATCACAAAATTCATCTCCACGGTTGAGGTATACATACAAAACTAATCTACCCACATACACAGACAGAGCATTTATGTGTGTGCTTGACCGAAAAATTAAAGAATCTAAATAAACAATGTACATAAACCCCAAGCAGCACTAACCCAAAAATGAAATAAAAATTTGTCATCAAACAATGTATCAACAGATGACCAATGAATAAACCCTGAACAATATTTCTGATACAAAAACTAACCACATTAAATTAACACCTGAAAGTTTCTGCACAATCATCAACATAAACCCTAGAACACAATAAAATCCTCCTCGTCTACAAAAAATTAATCGAGTATAACATAAAACTCATTCCAGATAAGAAAACCTTCAAACATAACCTTCTAAAATCAAACTCACCGAATAAAATCGCAAGCGAAAAGTAGAAAGAAAGAACACAAAAATTGAGCTCAATTTCAAAAGTGAAAACAATTTTTGCTGATTTGAATCATTAATTCGAATAAATTGATCGAGATACTGACCTTGTTCGTGCACAAATCCTGTTCAAAGTATGAATTTAAAGGCGAAGGTTGAGAAGTTCAACAAGAATTACTATCGCTATTTCGAGTGAGAAAATGAACTGTGAATTGTAATGGAAGCACGCTTGTCAGTATTTACACACAGTGATCTCTGTATATCGTATGGATTGGCCCGATTCAAACCGGGCTGGAGCCCATGTGGTGTTTACTTGACCCGTCACCGATACTCCTCCTAAGTTATAATTATAAGCATGTAGAAGTTTCACCATTTATTCAAACTAGTTCATAGCCCGTCGAAATTTGACGGGAATAATAAAACTAATCAATTAAGAAAAATTGACGCAAAGCATTTTCAGAGAGAGAGAGAGTCTTAAAACTATAGTACAGAATTAAAGTTGAGACCTCTTCAACAACCAACTGAAAACATCTATTAAAATAATGAAGTAATTTTATGAGGGTCTCATTCATTCAATTCTTTAAAATCAAACCATCTATTAAAGAAGTTTGGGAATGGAATGATAAATGTCATCTATATCTTAATACAACCAACTAATACAAAGTAAACAACTGATAATGCAATTAATACACATCTGCAATCATGGCCGCAGCATGACCAAGAGGCTCCTCTGCATCTCTTCTCAGCATGAACGCCTGTAAGTAAACCAACAAAAATCCATTAAAGCACCCCCAACAAAAGTAACTAAAATGCACTATAAATCTTTTATGAGTAACCAGCTCATGTAAAAGCTTGACCCATCAGAGAGAATATTGTGGTATCAGAACAACCTGACCATTCATTTTTTTTAAGAGAACCAGGACGACAACTGGGAAATTTTATTAATGATAAATAATAAAATTACATCGATGAGCTGGAATATAACCCAACTCTAAAACCACAAAACAACAAATCATAGCCCAAGAATAAAACCCAAACCAAAACATCAGCCCAACACCAGATCCAGCCCAGCAAAGGAGGGCGGCCAAACAAGAGCAATGGCGGCCGCACAAAACCGACCGAAGCAATAGGGCGTCCTCACAATGACTTGGGCGGCCGCACAAGTCTGGCCGAGACTTAAGGGCGACCGGATCCGATAACACAATAATTTTGATGACTTTTCAAAGTAACAATACTTATTTTTGAAGCATTCTTCAAAAATAAGTATTGAAGCATGCTTCATAGTACTAACTTTGGTTTTCCCTGTCATATCTGACGGGCTCAACATCATTCTGGGCACAAACACCTTCATTCTTTTATTCTTTCCTGAAAGCATTCTTGCTTCAACTATATGTTTTCCCAGATTTGTAACGATCATTCTCATTCCGTTGCATAATTCTGAAGCTTGATCAATGTTTCTGAGTAGCATCACTATATACCCAACCTTCAGACGTATGGAATGGTTTGGCAATCCGGAGCATTTAATCGTATTAAGAAATTCAACAGAAAATACATCCTCATGGCCAGCAATATCTTAGTCCTCCTTACTGATGCTATCAGAACTCATATACAACATTTCATCACCGGGCAACATCGACATCACATAATCATTGATAGTATCTACTATCTCATTAGTTGGTGCCAAAATTGCTCTATCCTGAAAAAATCCATCAATGCGCATATTGTGTAATATGTCAGGATACGTTTTTCAACGATGGTTGCAATAGGATCAGTTGTATCTCTTATCAAAATATCATCGGGTAACTTAATGTCAACTTCTCCATCATTTTCTTCACCGATATCCCCATCTCCTACCCGTAATATCCATTCAGCAAAATTTTTGATCTCTAGAACATCAGAAGAAGAAGAGGAACGTACCTACATTTAGGCAATGAATGAGATGAAACATTTAGTTTCTGCAATAGGGAAATGTAATATGTAAAGAGTTTTAAATTAGATCATTTACCTGCAATATCATGTTTTTTGTCAATTTTAGGACCTCACACGAATTCCAAAGTTTAGATGAACTGATGGCAGCATGTACAATATCATGTCGGCTTCCTTTAGGCACAACAGGCAATATTTGCCTGAAATCTCCTCCAAAAACAACAACTAATCTACCAAAGGACTTATCAGAGCAACGACCATCATGAGTACGCATAATGTCCCTCAAGCTCCTGGTCAGCGCCTCAGCGGTGCTTGTGGGCCATCGGAGCCTCATCCCAAATTATCGGCTTCGTTTTCTTTAGGAGACCACACAAATCAGAACCTGGCTTAATCTTGCTGCAAGTTGAGCTTTCATCGACTTGTATGGGTATGCCAAATCTGGAGTGAGCAGTCCTACCCCTCGGAAGTAGCAACGAAGCTATACCGCTAGAAGCCACCGGAAGAACTATATCCCTCCTACTTCGCAAGGCGGAGCACAATGTATTCCATATGAAAGTCTTCCCCATGCCACCATATCCATACAAAAAGAAAACTCCACCATCTCCTCTATCAATAGCCGTCATGATCTTTTCATAAACCTGTTGGGATTGGAGCCAAAACCAAGGAGAGGATCAAAACTATGGAGGAGCAGAAAATCGGAGCGGACTGTTGAGGTGGGCGACCGCCCATAGAGGAGGTGGGCGACCGCCCAAGTAAACAGATTGACGGGGACGGTTTGGCTGGGGATATTAATTCCTTATGGAATTAATTTCTGTAACTTATTAACATTCCTAAATTAAAGTGATACTCCTTCCGTCTCAAGGACTCCGGGTAAATTAGGTTTTGATTAGGAGTAGGTTTTGTATCTCTATAAATACATTGTGACTACCACCATAATATTTGTACCCAAGAGGAGAAAGTTAGGATATCAAAGGGAGCCACAAAATAGTGTCTAGGAAGGGAGGTCGGGGCCTAGGAGAGCCATGGGGGCAATCCTACAACCCGGCCATGACCGTGTTATTTGTGCGTTCTAGGGGAGGTGAGATAATATATATGAGAGATTGCTCATGGAGAGTTACTATGCTAGATCTGTGTGAGTGCATATGTAAAGTTGTAATCCTTCATATATTATTATAGTGATATCCTGGGTTAGTGCCTCCGGATGTAGCCACGGGTGGTGGTGAACCGGGTTAATAAATTATCGGTGTTCTTGTTCTTTCATATTATCATGTGTTGATTTATTTTTCTCCATGTTGATGACTGCTAGTATGGGCTAGTGGATGTGGTGATCCCCCCAATTTCACAACAACTGGTATCAAAGCTTTGGTTCGAGATCTAGGAGAGATCCAAGGTGAAGAAAAGAGACAACAGATTTTTCGTGCAGATTCTTCGTGTGGAAGACGTGCAGGGATCTGAGAGCTTCTAGGGTTTATGGTTGAAGCAAGACACGTGCCAAATAGGTCCACGATTGTGCGGAAGATCTGTAAGTCTGAAGAGTTCGTTTGTTTCTTATTGAGATCTGCAGAAATTCGAGGTGGAATTTTGGAGATGCAGAGATCAAGATAGATCTGGAGATGTTCAAGGGTTTATGGGGCAGTCAAGGTGGTTGGAGAAAAATATGAAAGAAAAGGAGTCAAAGTCGGAGGAGCTTCTGGAGTACTGGGCGACCGCCCATGGTGGTGGTGGGCGACCGCCCACATGGACAGAAGGTTGGGCTCGTGGGAAATTCTTCATGGACGACCGCACCACGTGTCGGGAGGAATTTTCTGCAGCAGATTTTGTTTCCTATTTTGATACAATCTCTTCTTGCAAAGGTGAGTGGTATAAGCCGGTTAGACCACGTGGGAAGAGGAGGACTTCTCGCAAACGACGGATGAGGGGTAAGGAGGATGTTGTACTCTACTGACAACATCAATTTCGTTCCGGGTGGGAGCAAGAGGCTTGGAGACCGGCGTGTTGGTGTAAAAAAGGGGAGAGACATCAATAAACGGTGTGTTAGGGTGGAGAGGTGACAATGTGTAGCTGGCCAGCAAGGAGACAGTCACAAGTACCTAACAGAGAGCGAGAAAAAAAAGACCACAAGAAGACAATGCAAGAAGCAAGGTGTGTCCGAGTTTCATGGGGAGCATTGCAAGGGGAGTGGATCTAGGAGGGAGAAGGCGAATTTAGTCTTGCAAATAAATCAAGGTAGAAGTTGATTTGGGGAGGCAAGAAGGATCTAACACGGAGAGGTTGAAGCGTCGCTTGGTTTCAACTCGCCTTATTACTTGGGCGTGGAGGCTCATGGTGGAGGAGTGTGGAGGCTCAATATGGTGGTGTAAAATATTTGGTGGATCATTCTCAGGTGGGAGTATGATGGAAGCATGTCACAATGGTGGTTTATATCTCCAGGTGGGAGATTGTTGGGATTGGAGCCAAAACCAAGGAGAGGATCAAAACCATGGAGGAGCAGAAAATCGAAGCGGACTGTTGAGGTGGGCGACCGCCCAAGTAAACAGATTGACGGGGACGGTTTGGCTGGGGATATTAATTCCTTATGGAATTAATTTCTGTAACTTATTAACATTCCTAAATTAAAGTGATACTCCTTCCGTCTCAAGGACTCCGGGTAAATTAGATTTTGATTAGGAGTAGGTTTTGTATCTCTATAAATACATTGTGACTACCACCATAATATTTGTACCCAAGAGGAGAAAGTTAGGATATCAAAGGGAGCCACAAAATAGTGTCTAGGAAGGGAGGTCGGGGGCCTAGAGAGCCGTAGGGCGATCCTACAACCCGGCCATGACCGTGTTATTTGTGCGTTCTAGGGGAGGTGAGATAATATATATGAGAGATTGCTCATGGAGAGTTACTATGCTAGATCTGTGTGAGTGCATATGTAAAGTTGTAATCCTTCATATATTATTATAGTGATATCCTGGCTTGGTACCTCCGGATGTAGCCACGGGTGGTGGTGAACCGGGTTAACAAATTATCGGTGTTCTTGTTCTTTCATATTATCATGTGTTGATTTATTTTTCTCCATGTTGATGACTGCTAGTATGGGCTAGTGGATGTGGTGATCCCCCCAATTTCACAACAAAACCATCCTTTGTTCTTCAGTCAAACATTTATGTAATCTAGAGTGCTCAACCTTCATCTCCTCAACATCATAAGACATTTCATCCAATATTAGCATATTCTCTGCATCAGAAATTACAGAATTGCTTGGTTGAGGCATATCTTTAAAATTTTGTAGACCGCTGCAATTCGCTGCCAATAACTTATCAATCTCAGTCAATGCACAATTTTTAACTTGCTCTTCACTGAGCGGGTTGATTATGACGAATCCACTGAAGCCTCTGTGTGTCCATCATTATATATGCATCAACCATAAACTGCTACAGTAGTCTTCCACTTCTCATAAGTTGGTGTCCTTCTGCATACCTCTCCTGTAGTCGGAATGATAAGAACTCTTTCAAAGAAAGATTGGGTCGCTTTGACATTGGAGGCATATTTCTAGGAATATCTGTATAGAACCCATCTTCCCCATAAACAAACAGCAGCGGAGTGCGAAGAGGAAGATAACATGGGTTGAACTCGTGTATTTGTTTAAAGTCACCACACCGCTTTTCAACTATAATGTCTCTCACATCAAAGTGTATCTTGAATATCACCCTCGATAAGAGCCGCCACTTCGTAAGTTGTTGGCAAATTATACGTTCTTCCATCCTTAGATCGCTTTCCTATCGGTCGAAGCTTTATCTCACTCGAACCTCTCAAAGAAATACGCTCTGCGTACATTACTGTAAATCTTCGCATACGGGTTGTTTTCATCAACCATTTTTCTTAAGTCCGCTACAATCGAGTAGTCAAATTCTGAATCCTCTGTTTACTGTAAAATATATCCGCAAGCAATATATAATTAGTCGATATAATAACACGAAATATATAGACATCCAATCACCATAATGACTGACCATTTAAAAACAAATTAGTCTCTATTTGTAAAGGAAAAAAATTATGAATTTTGGTGTAAATTTTTTTTAATTAATTTATTATAAAATAATTGAGGTCAAATAATTTGGGGGAAAAAATTCGTAAATTAAGGCATCCAATCAAAAGCACTTGGTGTTGATTTCAATGTCTAATAACTACATTTATACCATGAACGTAAATGACTAAAATACCCTTGATAGATTTCTAAATTTAACCATTTGATGTTGACGTTTTTTAGCGCCAAATTTCCATTTTGATCACTTTCTTGCTTTTAATATAGTATAGTTTACCTTTTACTTTTTAGATTCACACTTAGAACCCATATAGTTGTGTAACTTTAATTTTTATTGATTTTCTTGTTTTATCCTTTAAATTAAATATGGGTCACATGAATGACACATGTTCATCTAACTTTTCGAGACGGAGAGAGTATATTTAATAATTTTATAATAATAATTAAAACTAAATTTTAGATAACTTTAAATATACACAATGTGTTTGTAATTGCAGCTTATATATATGATTAATTATAAAAAATAATTTACTTCCTCCATATCAAAACTAAATGATTTTTTATCCAAAATGAAAGAACTTTCAAAAAGAATTCTAAAAAAAAAAAAAAACTTTTCTTAAATGATATTTTACCAAAGTACTTTTCATAATTCAATATATATTTGTAAAACTAAAAGTTTGAAAGTGAATAGCAAAACATATACTACATTTTTTCTATTAAAAAATAATATTTTTTAAATAACTCTTATAGCAAAAAAAATCACTTTTTTTTTTTTAAAAAAAAAAAAAGCTAAGGGGGTAAGAGAAAACTTTATTTTTCGCTCAAAATACAATCTTAGTATAAAGAAATAAAAAATAATACAAAAATAAATCTCAATTCAATCAATTATTTTATATAATTGAGTTTGTTTTAAGCTATATTTTTGAAGCGTAACTCTCTCATCTTGTACTTTTTTTTGAAGCGTAATTAAAATGATATTCGACAAAAAAATTAAAACGATCATAATTTTTGTTAGTCTTTTTAATGTCTAGCATAAAATAAATTAACACCATTATTGAGATCATTTTTTTAATTAATATTTACTATAGAAGATAAATAAAATCGGATCCGGTAACACAATAATTTTGATGACTTTTCAAAGTAACAATACTTATTAATCTGTGTTTTATACGGACGACACTAAACTACATTTAATTATTTATGCATTACGTAATATCTAAAAAACATAAATATTAATGTGCTTTTTTTAACAATAAATATTAATGTGCTATACAGAATATAGTCAAAATAAATGTTGTTCCCCCAATATTCATTATACAAATGATTAAAACAACTATTATTTACTCATATTTATCAACAATTGAACCCCAAAAACCCGACTTCCTAGGCCTACAAATATGCATTACTCCTATATTGTATCATTATGATCTAAAAAAATACCCCATCTTATGATTCCGACCAAAATGTTAGACAAATTTAATTATACATAATTTTAAAATTGTCACTTCTAATAATTTCATTTCAGTTGTGTTTAAAGAAGAGTTTATATAATAAAATAAAAAGAATGTTTCCTAGAAATGACCTCTTTGTATCTTAATTTTATTTCAGTTATGTTTAAAGAAGAGTTTATATAATATAATATGATAAAATAAAATAAATGTTTCCCAGAAATGCCCTCTTTGTATCCTAATACTTTAATTTCACAATGCTTTAGATTTTACAATTTTCATGGTTTAAAAAAAAAAGATTTTTTGTAGAAGATTTTTCAATTTTACGGAAACTTTCAATCCCCACACATCCACCCACACTATCCGACCATCACGACTACCATATTTAAATTAAAAAATACAACAGTAAAAATAACACGTATCTAGAATTCAATTTATTTTTCTTAAATTATATTTCATGTTTATCCGAAAAAATTATCGACGTCTTTGATATTCATCCACAACTATCCTCATAAGATTAGATTTTACCAAGAAAAACCCTACCCTCAAAAGAAAACAATTAAGGACAAATAAATATTTATTATAGCACAGAAAAAGTATGTCATTATATAAATCAATAATTTCTTAAATTTACAATAAGATCAATTAGTACAATATAAGTATATAATTTTTTTTTTGTTGTATTTTATCATTGATTTTCTCGTTGGAACTAAAAAGCCAATGCTTCACTTTCTTGAGCTATTACAAAATCCATGTAAGGAGATTATTTGAATATTAATTGTTATCTAAATTTAAGCATATACTTAATATTATTTAAAATTTGAATTCAATCTCATTTAGAAATTGATTGATTTAAAGAGCAATAGAGATCTAAACTATAATTTAACACAAATCTGAACCTCCTTCATTGCATAGTTTTTCATAGCTTAAGCAAATAAATCATTTAAGAAAATAATTTGAATATTAATTATTATCTAAATTTAAACAAAAATTTAAAATTATTTGAATTTTAAAGTCAATCTCTTGAAAAATTGATCGATTCATTGCCTGTAGAAATCTAATCTATAAATAAAATGCAAATCTTTAACCTCCTTCCTTGCATTTTTTTTCTCACAACATTTCGCCTTTTTATTCCAAAGAAATTTCAAGATATTTAGGTCATTTGACGTTCCCGTGAATAAGTTAACCGAAGATGTGCATAAGTATGTTGAGGCTATGATCAAATTACCTCAGTCATTGGTACTGCCAACATTTTGGTTTAAAATTTGGATAAAAATTTGTACTCCCTCTTTCTCAAAATGAATGTCCAAGTTTATTTAAATTTGCTCCTGGTTAAAAACAAATTTGAAAATTTTTGGACATTCATTTCGAGATGGAAGAAGTATTAAAGTATCTATAACTCAAATCGATATACATCATATATTGGTTTGTCATTTTAAATTTTACAAGTCTGCCCATTGCTTAGAAAATAAACTATGAAATCAACATTACAATATACAAAAAGAATCAACAAAAACATATGAAAACTCATCCGAGTAGTGGATGGTTATCTTAGAATTTCATAGAGTTCTCTTACTTGCTTCTCTTCCAATGTTGTTACTCATTTATGTGAACCTTGAAACAATTCGTACTCGTTGTGAATAATTTGGTAGCTGTAGACTACAACAAAGAGAAGATAATAATTACTTTCTTCGCTCAAAAACTGAATGATCAAAAAAATTCAAAATTGATCTTGATCAAGAATGAATGACGAAAATATTTCAAATTTGATCGTAATTAAGGGAAAATTAAATTATTTTTTGCCATTCGTTTTGGCATAGAGATAATAATATAATTAGCAAGCTATGAATTTCTGAAGCATTTTGCAAGGCAAATAAAAGAATATGGATACTTACATAGAACAATACATTACAAACGGGATTTCCCCGATGTGTTGACTAACGTCAATGAAGATCTTGCTTAGAAAGAATATTGATAATAATGATGTGCAAACAAAAGAAGCAAAAGAGAGTAAGTAAATGACAATGGTCGAAGAATAAGAATTTCACCTAAAAATGTCAAACCTGTATGCATGTTCAACATGATACATCACTCCCAAGCCTAAATGACATTTAAAAATTTTTTCCTGTGAGTAACAATTATATTAAGGAAAGCATTAAAGGAAAATATTTGCAAATAAGAAAAGACTATGTGCACAGTAATCATTGTCCAAAATTGAATAAAATGGCATTTGGGAAAAATATTATAAATAAGGGAATGATTTTGTGCTCTAATAATTAACCCTTTTTTAATATTCGAATTAGATTTTTGAAATTCAAATCAAATTCTATGAACTTCTTTAGTGATTTAAAAATTTGAAATTCAAAGAGAATTCCATGGATTAGTTGACTCGGCCTATTAAATACCACTATTTCATATTAGTGATTTAAAAATTTGAAATTCAAGATTTTGTTTACATGATTTATATAGGAAATAATTGACCAATGAGATAATTACATCCAATCACCACAAGGACCATGCACCATATTTTTTTTTAAATTTTCGGTGATAGCAGGAAATAATGGCTGACCATTTAAAAACAAATTTTCGAAATTTTTTAATTGGAAAATTTGTCAATTTTCTCTTCATTAATTGAAAAATCGTTTGAATTTTAGAATTGGTTTGTTGAGATAGGTTGAGATTTGGAAAATCGTTTGAATTTTAGAATTGGTTTATTGATGTATATGTATCTTTTTGATAAATATTTGCTTAATTTTAGAATTGATTTGTTGAGATTTGGAATTTTGAAGGAAGTTTATTAATTAAATATGAATAAGAGATAATCAGGAACATTTTCAGGAAGTAACTGATTCTATAATTTTGGATTAGTTTAAATCATTCCTAAAATAAACTCATTTTATAACTAAAAATTCAATTTTTGAAATTCAAATTTACTTTTTTAAAATTTATTGAATTATCCGAAATAGTAGGAATTAGGCTTTTTTTTTTTTTTTTTAATGGAGGAAATAATGGATTACCAATTGAGAAATGCCACGTGGCTTTCCACGTCATAATGCCACGTGGCGCAGTGTGAAGGCTTGAAATTCTTCTGCTTTCATATATTATATAGATGAATCCTATTTAAAGCTTTATCTTTCCTCCTGAAGAGGTAATAATTGTGAGTTCACTTGTTAATTACACTCACTTTTTTTCTCTTACGTACTTAAATTTGGGGATTCACTTGTTAATCTAACTCATTTTTTCTTCTCACGCATTTAAATTGTGGGACTCATGCTATTCAATTGATTTGGCCATAATAAAGCAAATCAAAACAGGAAAAAAAATGGATTCAAACAATACATAATGTAAGTGATAAGAAAGAATTGAAATTACGTACCATCTTTTGTTCCTAGTATTGTACAATATAGATTATATATTGAAATCATCTCCTAAACATATACTCGAACCAAAATAAAAAAAGACAATAACAGTACTCAAAATTGATAAGAAAACCTACGAAAAAGTATACTCCCTCCGTCCCGCTAGTAACCGCACTGTTACTGTTTGCGCGGGGATTAAGGAAAAAAATAATTATATAAATATTGTGAGTGTAAAAGTAAAATAGGAGAGAGAATGAGTGGAGGGAATAGTAAATTATAATGGTGTTGTGAGTATTAAAATAATGTAGGAGAGAGAATGAGTGGAAGGAATAGTAAAGATTCTTTGCCATATTAGGAAGTGTGCGATTTGTAATAGGACGCCCAAAATAGAAAGTGTGCGATTTGTAGCGGGACAGAGGGAGTATACTATACTAAAATCAATATAACAAATAAAATCAATATAACATAGCAAATTTGAAAAAAAAAATGGTAATTTATTTTGGGACAGATGGAGTAATATCAAAATCACATTGGGCAACACGAAAAAGATAACAAAAAATTTGAATCAAATGAATATTTTCTTAAACGCTTAATAAATATCTTATCAATAGGGAGACGAAACTTGCCATTAAATTGCTTCCTTCGGCTTGTAATTTGTCAGCCCATAACCTTCGGCCATAGCCCATGACGTCTCCTCCGATATTCTCTCATTGAATATTGGACTTGGCACCAAGGTTAGGATTCAAAGGTAACTAAAAAATGTGTGGATTAGTGTGAGTTTGGGAGTGCTTTTTTGTGGCTTATAATCACTTTTGAAGCTCAAAATCAATTTTAATAGCGTTTGAATAACAATAGTAATTATGATTTTAAGCTGTTAAAACGCAAAAAACTGTGTTTTCGTAGAAGCAACTATGACCCAGCTTTTCCTAAAAGTGATTCTTAAAAGTTGTTATTTGTATTGTTTTTACAATAATAACCTCTATCCTATTTGTGAATTTATTATATCGAGATATATATCATAAAAGTCATTTTTTATATTTATCCTTCATAATCAGTTTTGAACATATACTATCCAAACATACTTATAAATTTTAGTTTTTATTATAAATAATCGATTTTTCGAAAAATACTTTTGAAAAATCACTTTCAGGGAATCATAAGCAATGTCAAACTCACCCTTAGAACCATCTCTGTTCAGTTCAAAGTTCCATACTCTTCCCATGGCATTAGTGATCACACCAACAACATCTTGACCCTAATAGGAAAACACAAAGCAACAATATTAGCATTATTTCAAGGACAACTACTATGTTACTCACAGTCAAAGAAAAGACATCATGCTTTTGATACCTTTAAGAATTACATCTTCATGCTCAAATTCTCCAATTTTAGAATGCAAGTCATTATGCTCTTTGACTTATTTGCTGAAATAATTTCAGGCATTATACTATTTTACTGAATAGAAATTTAGAAAGATTTACATTGAGTTAATCAAACAACGAAACATCCCAATAAGTTTATACGAAAAAGAAAGGGTAAAAAATTCAAGGAATTGGGGTTAATAATTAAAAAAGTATAAAAACAGGCACATGCTTACGTGGGAAGCCAAAAGAGACTCCATGATTATCACCTGCAAGGTCGCGACAACCATTTTCTCAAAGATTCACATCGCAAATAATCATATGAATTTCACAAATACTAAATGGAATTTGTTTTGATACGCTCAAGATTTTTCCTATAATTATCTACTCAATTGGGTAACTATTGCCTAAACATGAAACAAAAGACATCAATACTTGCACTACCATTTTCATATATAGATAAAGCATCCTAAATGATTTTTTACCAATTTTTTTTTTTTTCACATTTCATTATATAGCAAGAATTATTTTTTTCACAAGGAAATTTTCGAATTCATGTTAGTCCACCCTAAATTATTTTGGGACTAAGGCTCTGTTGTTGTTGTTGTAATGTCCCTAAATTAAAAAAAAAACGTTCATTTTGGGACGGAGTACATCAGTAAGTAGGATATTTAAGGTGGAGGTACTGAAATTTTCGTATAATTACAATATGCTACTTTGCTGACTTACCTGTTCTTTAGCACACAACCTCCTTCCATGTTCTATTCAGTGACCCCGAGCCCATTTCCATGGCTAGGGTTAAGTTTGGCTATTTGAAGCAAGGATAGTTGAAATTGTCACGGCCAGAATCACAAGTGATATCCAAGGTGATAACAGCACCAACGATAGCATTTGGGATAGCATACACACACTTCAAAAATAAAACAATTTTGTAAAAGAGATTGCAGCGGAATAATAACACCAAAATTGTTTTTCTCAAGTTATATAAATAATATAACTTAAGGATGCCTCTTAGGCAAGACTTTATAATCACTATGAACAATGAATTTACAAAGCCGAAATGTTCCCTATGGCTATAACAATATGAGCTCTATGGAACAAGAGATAAAGAACGAAATCCAATCCTAGCCTACACACAACTTGATATCAATGTAATCAAGTGCGAAATTATAAGGAATGATGGATGAAAAGAACTAAACAAATAACTCTATCTCTAATGCTTCGAAGGTGTGTATGAAATGGCGTATCTTGGTGTGTCTTCAAATGCATCCTTCCAAGCATATTTATAGTCTTCAATTACTTGAAGGCTACTCAAATAAACAGCCTTGGGGCTGTCTTGCACGTTGAGGGAGAGTAGGGAGAGTGGTTGAGTTTGTTCCTCACTTCTAGGCTCACTTCCTCAATTGTAGCAACCGTGTTGATTAATCTCCAAGTTCACGCTTCAACGCCTTGTACTCCCAAGCATTCTCAGGACCCTTTATTAAATCAGCAACAACTCCTTGACCAAGTCTCCACACATTTTTCATTGTTGTTGCCAAAGTAATTCTTGTAAAGTTTTTATGCATAAAATAACATTTATGCATAAACTTTTTTCTTCCAAATTCCCCACGTTTCTAGCTCTTTCTTTGATCATATTGCAACCTGAAATATGGACATACACCATAGACTATACATATTATATTAGCACATTAGTCCATTAATTAATAAATAAAAATGTACAACTATGTAAATTCCAGCAAAGGAAATTATCTGCGATATCATCTGTAATCTTGGAAATCATCTATGATATCATCTGCAGTTTACACTAACAATCTCCCCCTTAGTTGGATATTTCTTCTCAAACCTAATGTGTTGCTCACCCGCAATATGTCAGTCCATAAATAGATACACAGAGCATAGAAACAAAGTATAACATCTCCACGAAAATTAACTCTCTCTTAATCAATGAGCTAATCTAAACAATGATTTATCAAAATAAACTAATTTATTTCAAACTAAAAAGTTTTCGAAATAAACTAAGTTAAAAACAGAAAACCATAAACCATTGTAGCAGAATAACATCCAAGCAAAAACTACCTAACAGATAAGTGTTTAAGAATAAACCACCTAAAGTGTTTTGCAATCAACATAAACAAAATAAAAAGTAATTTTTTTAGAAATCACATCACCAAATAAAAAGAAATTGTTTTAGGACACCACAAACCAACAAACCAAATCCACTAACAAGTTAGTGGCAACATCAACCTTCATTCAACAACCTTCAGGTTTTAGTTTTCTTCTTCTTTATCTTCCTCCTGATCTCCTTTCCTATCACCTCCACCATCACTTAGGTCAGCACTGGTGGTAGCACATGTAGTAACACCAGCTCCAGAAGTTGTAGCAGAAGCAGATCCTCCCCCTGTTTGGGAAGAAATTCATCAATGAAAGTATTAGTAGTCTGCTTAAGCTTAGCTCATCCCTCAACAAGTTCTCCCATTGCACTTGACTGTTTGTGCAAGAAGTTGAGCACTGTCGTCTTTGGAATTGATGAAGAAGTGTTGCCCAGAAGATTTATCATATTGGACAGAATACTTGCAGCATTAGTTCCTGCAAAAGTATTAGGGGCAACACCCGGGGAATTACTTGGGATATCACGTGAGATAGTACCAGAAAGAACAGAGGCAGTTTCATCAGATTTTTTTCAAGTAAGATCTTTTGTATACATGTTACCCTTTTTCAGTTGTTGATCAATGGTATAATACTCAGGTTCAGAGGTGAAAGCATCAGAGGCTTCAATAGGCAAGGATTGAAAAACTAAGACTTTGAAGATTAAAGAAGGATAGGGGAAAAAGCTAATGTTCATTTTTTTCTTTCTACCTCACGAGGCTAAGTGTTTGAACACTAATCTTTCAAAGTTAATTCTTAGGTTCTTACCCAATCTGTACAAAACATTAGCATGCTCCAATATAACAATAGGTTCATTCGTAGTAGGGAGCCAATTGAAGATGAAAAGCTTATGAAGCACAGAGTACAGAGAAGTAATCCTAGAAGCATGAAGTTTTTCCTTTAAAGGTCAGGACTGAAGTTTGTTGTGTGTGAGAAGCTTGACCATTTCATTCCTATTAACCCTAATGCTCTCGTCATCTAAATTTGAGAGGCCTAGAACCTTGTTAATAAGGGCTAGAGTAAATGAATGAACCTTACCCCTCACAAAAACTTTTCCAAATTTCTCAGATCCTTCATTATCCAAATGAGCATGAAGATTAGCAAAAAAGTTTCTCACAACACTTTCAACAAAAACTGAGGCATGGTTATTTGCCTTAATAAAATTCATATCCTTCAAAAACTGAACCATCCCTTCCTTTTCTAACTGACCCTCATCAATATGCTTTTCTTTTAACAATTTCTTACTTGAATTATTAAGCCAAAACTCCATGTTTTCTTTCTTATAAAATTCCACAGTAAGAAATGGTTTTGGAAAAGCTTTATCCTCTTCATTTCGACTAAACTCATCACCAGATAATTCATTATCACTAGGAGAAGATTGTTTAGGAACAGAGGAGGGGGCAGGTGTTACCTCATATGATAACCTCTTCCTGGTAGCACCTTTGGTAGCACTCACAGAAACTTTGGCCTTGCCTTTTCTCTTCTGAAAATCAGACAATGTTTCCTCCTCTTCAGCATCCACCCAGGCTTCAAACAAGTCCACAGAAGATTCCTTCTCCTTTGTTGCATCAAAATTCTCGTCACTCACATGAGGTAATGACGTTTTCAAGGAGCTTTCTGAAACTTCAACCGGATCAGAGGTAGTATTTGATGCAGCTTTAGACCTGATTGACCTGATTCGATTTGAGAACCTCCTCTTTGCAACTTGAGGAGACAATTTGGCTGAGGGAGCTTTTCTTTTCCTCTTCTCTTTTGGTTTGGCTGAAATGAGGGTGACTTTGGAAATGCCATGTTCGAATGAGGATATAGGGGCAGCAGCTGGAACTACAGTCATTATTGGAGGAGAGGAGCTTGGTGTAATCATGGGAGAAGTTTCCATGGCTACACGAGAAGCTACACTTGGGGCAATGCTTGGAGAGATGTCCATTTGATCGGTGTTTGAGGGTTCGGTGTTGGTATTGGATGGAGAGGACATGGACGTATTTTGGGAATTTTTGGAATGAACTTTGACCTAGAATTTTGGAGAGAAGACGACGTTGAAGAAGGGTTAAAAGGGAAGAGAGAGTAACGGTTAGAGAGAGAGATAAGAAGAGATAGAGTGAAAATAGGAGAGTGGTTTAAGATAGGGAACAAAAAATTAATTTGATTTGACAACTTAAGTCCTATCTTAACTAAACCCTATAAACCCTCTTAATATTAAACAACTTCTATTTAACCCTATCCACTCATTTTAATTAAATCCTAACCACTCATTTTAATTACCCCAACAACCCAAAAAAAACACATGGCTGTTTAAAAAATTAAAAAACTATTTTTTTTAAGTATAACGAAAATAAAAAAATGAGTAACAAAATATTTGTAACTAAGTCCAAAAATTATGAGCACGAAATCAAAATAAATATGAGTTAGTTTCTCAACAATGTTTACCAAAGATAAAGGAAACTTGTTGAAGACGTTTTCAAAATCGTAAGCTCTTTAACTAAAAAGACTTTCAGATTTTGAAAAATTAATCAACAAGATTTCGAAAATATCCAATAATAATAAAAAACTAATATAGCACACACTAATGTGTTAAGGCAATGAGGGTAACATCTAGGATAACACATGTGATATAAATCCCCTTGATAAATATTTTCATTTTCAAACATTTCAGGCATAACAAACTTAGCCATTTTCAGACACTTAAGGCATAATAAGCTTAGCCATTTTCAGACACTTAAGGCATAACAAGCTGAGCATTTTTCATGCACTTTAGGCATTATAGGCATATATATATATATATATATATATATATATATATATATATATATATATATATATATATATATATATATATATATATATTTTTTTTAAGTACATTGCTTGTTATGAAAGATCAATACACTTCTTTAAACAAGAAAGCATCGTAGAAAGCATCGTAGTAATGAGCTCTGTGCCTCGAGTTTTATTTTAAGTGTAAAGATAAAGTGATCTATGCCTTACAAGTAGGGTACACTATAGTAGCGAACTCCATGTCCCTAATACCAAGCATAAATCACCTCATACATTCTCATTGGCAAGAGTACATCGTTGCAGCGAACACCGTGCCCTGAGCTCGAGAGAATAGTATGGAATAATTGTCTTTGTCTTTTATTTATCATAAAAAATATTAGTGACATTGTCACTTTTAGCAAACGAAGGGGAATGATATCAAACATGTTAACCTAAGTAATAACCTATCATAACAAAAAGGTCAGCATGTGCCACGGTTAGAACAAAGCTAATCGGATTAAAAGAATATAAAAGCATTTTTTTTAATAAGGAGAAAAAATACACTAATATACAAGTGTTACCCTGAGGGATAACATCACCTGGGGTAGCACTGACAAACAAACTTAGATATTACAAAGACCAAGAGATCTTTCAAACTAGAAAATCTCTCGTGGTCTAAGGTCTTGGTAAAGATGTAAGCCAGTTGATACTTAGTATCAATATGATCAATGTTAATTAGGCATTTATCTACCATATCTCTAAGGAAATGATGACGTATATCTATGTGCTTAGTACGGGAATGCTGAATAGGGTTTTTTGAAATGTTGATAGCACTCAAGTTCTCACAGTACATAGTCAAAGAATTACTCTTTAGGCCATAGTCATCTAGCATATGTTTTAGCCAAATAAGCTGTGAGCAACAACTACCAGCTGCAACATACTCAGATTCAGCCGTGAAAAGAGAGACACAATTTTGTTTACGACTATACCATGAAACTAAATTGTTACCCAAGTAAAAGCACCCCCCACTAGTACTCTTCCTATCATCCATATTCCTCGCCCAATCCGAGTCGCTAAAGCCTACCAAATTGGTGTTAGTATCCTTACTAAACCAAATTCCTAATTCACGTGTTCTCGAAACATATTTAATTATTTTTTTGACAAAATTAAGGTGGGAGACTTTAGGATTGGATTGATAACGTGCACAGACGCACACGCTAAACATGATATCAGGACGACTAGAAGTGGAATAGAGAAGGCTACCTATCATAGAACGATATAAAGTAGGATCAACATCCTCACCTACTTGGTCTCTACCAAGTTTAAGAGAAGAGCACATAGGAATTTTTGAACTCTTTGCCCCCTCCAACCCAAACCGTTTCACTAGGCTTTTTGCATACTTGCTTTGTGAAATAAATATCCCTTCACTTTATTGTTTCACCTGCAAGCCTAGGAAGAATGTTAACTCACCAATCATGCTCATTTCAAATGTTGACGTCATAGCCTCTACAAAATCTTTTAAACAAGTTTGAGAAGTAGAGCCATAGACTATGTCATCAATATATATTTGAAAAATGACTGTTTCTTTTCTATGCCTTAGGATAAATAAAGTCCTATCTGCTTCACCTCTTGTAAAACCATATTCAAGTAAGAAAGAGGTTAGGCGACCATACCACGCACGGTGGAGCTTGTTTCAAGCAATATAAGGCTTTATCAAGTCTATATACGTGGTTTGGTAGATGAGGATCTTCAAATCCTTTTGGTTGTTCAACATAAATTTCTTCTTTTAAATAACCATTTAAAAAGACAGCTTTAACATCCATTTGAAACAAGGTAATTTTTAGATAACAAGCTATTACCAATAGGAGTCTTATGAATTTTATTCTAGCAATGGGAGCAAAGGTCTCATCAAAGTCAACACCTTCAATTTGGGTGTAACCTTGAGCTACGAGACGAGCTTTGTTCATAACAATATTTCCTTGCTCGTCTGATTTATTTTTGAAAATTCATTTTGTATCAATTACATTAGTGTTAATGGGACGTGGTACTAAACACCAAACTTCATTACGAGCAAATTGTTTAAGTTCCTCTTGCATGGCATGTATCCAAAAATTATCTTTTAAAGCTTCAGAAATATTTTTGGGTTCTAAAGAGGAAACAAAACAGGAATATTTCACCTTATGGTATGTGGTGGACATGCACACATACCTCACCATTTCACGGTTACTAAAGGGCTCATTGTTCCTTGTTCGTACCCCTTCATTTGCTTCTCCAATAATCTGAGAAGAAGGATGATCTCTTCTGATCCTAGCTGGTGGATCCCTTCTTAAATCTTCATGCACATGATCATCATCATCAGATTGTTCGTCATTTTCAGTAGTTGGACCAGTCTCAGGTGATATCGGAGATGCTATCCCTTCAGTAGCAACACACTGGTCAGCACCTGTGGTATCACTTGCTTTACTTTGTTCCTTCAGCTCTTCCAGCAATATCAAAGGAGATTCCTGCACTCCATCACATGTAACACTTGCTAAGTCATCAAAAACAACGTTAACTGATTCTTGAATGGTTTTTGACCTAAGGTTATAAACCCTATATGCTCGAATATCCTGAGCATACCCAAGAAATATAGCCTTATCACTTTTAGAGTCAAATTTAGCTAAGTAATCCCGATCATTTAGAACAAAATACACACACACCCAAACGTATGAAAATAATGAATTTTTGGTATCCTACCATTCAAAATTTCATAAGGTGTCATTGTAGTACCAGGTCTTAGAAAAACTCTATTGGTCGTGTGACAAGCCGTGTTTAAGGCCTCAGCCCAATATATTTTTGAAATTCTTTTTGAGAACAACATCACACGTGCCATTTCAAGTAAGGTCCTATTTTTCCTTTCAACCACCCCATTTTGTTGAGGAGTTTTAGGAGCAGAAAACTCGTGTTTAATTCCTTTAATTCACAAAAAGTAAAAAACAATGAGTTATCAAACTCCGTTCCATGATCAGACCTAATTCGTGTGATAAGAGCACAAAACATGTTTTTGATTTTAGCATGTAAGACTTTAAACTTTTCAAAAGTTTCTGATTTTTCTTTCAAAAAATACACCCAAGTAAATCTAGAAAAAATATCAACTATGACAAAAGTATATCTCTTACCTCCTAAACTGTCTACCTCAACTGGACCCATTAAATCCATATGCATAAGTTGGAAACAGTGAGTTGTCCCAGAATACTCCTCATTGTGTTGGGTAGCACTATGGGAAGCACGTGTTTGTTTACCTTTGAGACAATCTTCACATATGATTTTAGTACTTATGTCCAGACTAGGTATACCACTTATAGCTTTAGCCTTAATAAGTTTCACAATGTTTTGAAAATGGACATGACCCAACTTTTGATGCCACAAGGTAGCATCATCAACTCTCATAGAATGACACACTTGTTTATCCTCAATAAGATAACAGTTATTACTTGACCTAGTACCAGTCATAACACAGTTATTGGTATAATCAAAAACTTCACAAGTGTTTTTATTGAATTTCACTTCAAGATTGTCATCACAGAGTTGGCTAATACTAATTAAATTAGTTACAAGTCCATCAACATGCAAAACATTTTTCAAAGCAGGAAATCCAGGTATATTTAAAATGCCTTTTTCTACTATATTACTCTTGTCACCACCACAATATGTTACACTACCACCTTGAATAGGTTCATATTCTTTTAAAAACATTTTTGTTCCTGTCATGTGACGTGAACAACCACTATCAAAATACCATGAACCTTCAACATTAGTTTTTAAGGCAGTGTACACAACATCACACCTCAGATTAGACTTAGGTTTCCACACTTTCCTACTTTGATAATTTCTCTTCTGACTGCCAGTGATATCTGACGTGCTAGGCAACACTTCAGGTAGCACTGTCGAACTGGACTGTTTCTTTAAAAGAGTTTTACAATCATTTTTCAAATGTCCAGTAGAGTAACAGTAGTTACATATTTTAATTTTGTCAGAAGCCTTATCAGAAGATAAAAGTTCAACATTATCTCTTTCTTTAACAAAAACTATTTTATCATCCTTATTAGCCAAAGTAGATGTAATAGCATTTAAGGACTCTTGAAAACCCATACCTGCCTTGAGTAGTTTGCTCAACTCAAGAATTTTATCCATTTTGGAAGAACTCGTGTTGAGTTTTTTAAATGTGGCCTCGGCTAGAGTAAGCTTAGCCTTGACTTTGTCCAGCTCCACATCCTTCTTTGTGAGTTGAACATCCAATCTAGTCAAGCCATCAGTCAGATCTTGAACCTCTTTGGACAGAGATACCACCTTCTTGTTCTCTTTCTTCCATTCGTCAACCAATTCTTTACAAAGGTTCTTAAGACCGCAAATGAGTTCATCCTTGCTGAACTCCTTATTTTGTTCATCCTCTTGTGAACAACCTGCATCCATGTTAACTGAACCCACAAAACAAACACCATTTATCAAATTAAAATCTGTATACCTGCTGGATGATATCTCAGGTGCTATCCCACTTTGGATATCACATGAGGTATCACTGACAGAGTCCGAGTCACAATTTGTGACCACCGTTGCTGTTTGGTCTGAATCCTCAGATTGATTGGTCTCCTCATCTTCATTGTCACTGAGGGAAACCCATAGGTTCTTTCCCATCTTCCTTAGAGTGTTAGCACACTCGTTTGAGTAATGACCCCACCCAGAGCATGCGTGACATTGGATATATTCAAGGTACTTCGGATCAGATCTAGATTAATCTGATGATGCTCTCCTTATGGGACCACCTTTCTGAGTAGATGGAAATGTCCTCTTCGGTATTGAATTGTACACCTTGGTTTGTTGCTCTTTAGCCTTAACCTGCACATTTTCTTTGTTAAACTTTCGTAACATAAAATTATATTTCCTAGCAAGCAAGGCAACACTAGCATCTTCACCTAATTCCTCAAAAATTTCGTCATCCTCATCAGTTGATAAACTAGAGGATTTAACTTTTAAAGCAACACTCTTGCCTTTAGAAGCTTCACTTTGCTCAGCAAGGTTTGACTTGAATTTTTTTAAATGCTCATTAAGGAATTGATGTCCATAGTAGAAAGGTTGTGTGCCTCTTCTATAGATGAAACCTTCATATTAAAACGCTCAGGGAGAGTTCAAATAGCCTTTGAAACCAATTATTTTTTTGTAAAATGTTCACCTAAAAGTTGACACTTGAACATACCAAAAGTATTGAGCTGGGCCAAGCAAGTAAAGCCCAGTCCTCAAGCAATTATGGCCACCACATTCTCAGTAGGCTAGGCCCAATGATCACATGGCCCAAGGCCCATCTTATTGATCCATCGACTTAAGTTCATTGTCCGACCTACCAGGTCCCGACCTAATTTAGTCCGACCTCATGATCCAGGTTATACTTCGGGTACGATCCAACTCTACCCATCAGTCAGGTCGGCCCAATCCCAAGCGTCAACCTCGACCTGCCAAGCAAGCGTCGACCTAACAGTTACAGGCGCACGTGCTTCTACTCTTTCCATAACTGCTTCCCTACAAATCAGGGACCGTTCAGGGACACGTTCACATGATGCATAATTGTCCCACAAATTTCGGAGCTCATGTAGCCCTGCCAAATATACCACCTACATCAACTATAAATACATTACCACTCACTACAAAAAAAAGGGGTCTTTTACCACACTTTATTTGCTACGGTCCGTCGAACCGACACAAATAGGCTTTTATTTATTACGATTTTTAAGACCGTAATAAATAAAAAATTATCTACTACGATTTTATACAAATCGGGATAAATAAATATTTTTATGTCGGTCTTTTCTAAAACGTAACAAAAGCCTTTAACGATCAATTTTTTTTTTCCATTTACATTAGTTTTAATAAGACCGTAACAATTGTTTTTATATAAAAAAAAAAAGAAAAAGAAAATGTAGGTTACTGTATTTATGACCAAAATTCCCCCCACACTTCCCTTTCCCTCCACCGGCTCCACGATTTCCCCTGTGTTATACATCCTTTACCATTCCAATTTCCCCAAAATAAAATAAAATTCCCTCCACACTTCTTTCCCTCCACGATTTCCCTCTTAAAACCCTCAATTCCCTAAATCCCCAAATTCCGAAATTTCGCAAATCACGCACGGCGGCGGCTACACAACTGGTAAACGAAAATATCACTTCTCTTTCTCTGTAATGTAATCTCTCTTACGATTTCTCTCATTCCGGATCATCAATTCCATCTACAGATTGAAACCATTTTAGTCTGTGTTGCGAAAATTGAGGTTGAAATATTGGTTCTCTCGTTCCAGGTAAAGTAAATATTGGTTCTCTCGATTCCATCTATAATAATCACAATTTCACTTATGTGTCTGAAATATACTTTAACTCTGTGCGTTTGATGGGGGTTTCGTGATTTGAAGTGATAGATACATGAGTACTGGGGGTGGGAGTGGTGGTTTTGGTCATCTCTGCGTGAAAGGTTGATTGCAGATTAGGTGTTCGATGAATTGTCAAGCTGAGCTTTAACTGTTAAACTATGTTGCTTTTTTATGTCTGCCAATTTCTTCCTCTTTGTTATTAATCTAGCCTTGTATGCATGTAAATATATGTCCTAAATACTGATACTGATATGCTTATTGAATGGAGTAAATACTGATATGCTTATTGAATGGAGTAAATCCACATATTTGTGCAGATGTAGAAGTCCCAGTTGCTTGTGTGATACTGATGATATTGTTTTACCTCCAACACTATGGGACCTACCGGATAGGATTCCTGTTCGCACCAATTGTGATAACATGGCTCATATGCATCAATAGATTGAAAATTTATGTATCTTTGCATATATAGTTTTTATTTTTTAGTTAGTTAACTTGGTAATTTGATGTATCAATATATTGAAAATTGTAGGCTGGTAAAGAGAATTTATTTATCAATATCGTGCTCTTATTAATTTACTTCTCTTTGCCTATTTGCTTTATGTATTTTTTGTTGTTTGTTTCAAGTTAACTTGGTAGTTTGATGCAATATCACTTGTTACTTCATATAGTTAAAGATGGTACTTTACCAATTGTTTATCCTCAGTTTGTGAAGGAAAAACGATTGCAGCTAGTGGAGTCTGGAAGAAATTCTGAGGTGACTGCAGTTGTTGATTGTGCTTCCCAGGGGAACAAAGGGTTTAGGCTCTTTGGAGTGTTGTGAATATGGCCCTCCACACCCAAGCAAACCTACAAGAATAATAATCGCACACAAACCAAGCACAAGAAATCAAAGAAAACAGAAAAGAACACAAGAAATTGTTAACCCAGTTCACCAATTTGATTGGCTACGTCTGGGGGCACTACCAAGCCAGGATCTTGCACTATGTATGTAAAAATATGTGTTACAATGAGAAGGGGGGCGGAACTATATTTATTATATGCCCTAGAATAAACCAAAACCTAGATGGAAACAAAAAAGGCCCAAAAAACCCGTCTGTAATCCGAGCCCGGAATTCCTGTAGCGGCACCAGCGCGGCCGCGGTCCTTGCCAGCGCGGGCGCCCTCCCATGCCGAGGCTCCAGTACCTCGATTGACCAATCCAGCGCGGTCGCCCTACCCCTTAAGCGCGGCCGCGGTCGAAAGGATTCCTCCGAGCATCACCTGCGGTCCAAGTGCGCGGTCGCTCTCACCACCAGCGCGGCCGCCCTCAGCTCCAGCAACTCCAGACGTGATTTTTCCCCTTTTGCTCCGATGTCTAGACCGGTTGGTCCTCTATCCCAACAATCTCCCACCTAGAGATCAACCACACATATAATCCCCGTATCCGTCTTCAACTCATCCTTGGTGTCCTCCTAGTGCTCACCTCGATCATGGTAGTGCCATCCTCCTCTCTCATTCTTCAAGCCCAATTGAAGCTTTGCACAGCTTCATTTTCTCAAGGTTCACAACCTTCGTCAACATGTCATCCGGATTCTCCGATCCCAATATCTTCTCAAGCCACAAAGTCTTCTCCTCCAAGAGATGCCTGATGTAGTGAAACCTCAGTTCAATGTGCTTCGTCCTCGAATGAAATGCCGGATTCTTTGCCAAGTGAATTGCGCTCATCAGAGAATATTACCACTTCGCGTCTTCCCAAGTTCACCCAAGAAGTTCGCAGCCAAACCATCTCTTTACTTGCTTCATCCTTGCCACATATTACGCCTGCCGATCGGCTGAGCCACAATCTTTTGTAACTTAGAAGCCCAGGAGATTGCTGTACCACCCAATGTAAACACATAACCCGTAGTACTTCTCCTCTTATCAAGATCACTTGATGCCAAGTCCGCATCAACATAACCCGCTAACACCACTTCCTTGCTTGAAAAACAGAGCCTTACCGGCGGTACCCTTCAAGTAACGTAGGATCCACTTAACCGCTTCCCAATGTTGCTTTCTGGATTGCCCATGAACCGGTGACTACTCCCACCGCATGTGCAATGTCCGGCCTTGTACACACCATTGCATACATGAGACTCCCCACAGCTGAAGCATATGGAGTTCTCTCCATCTTGTCACGCTCTTCCTTGTTCCTAGGCGAGTCCCTCTCGGATAGCTTGAAATGCAAACCCAATGGCGTCCCTGTTGGCTTCGCCTCTTCCATACAAAACCTTGCCAAGACTTTCTCAACATATTCTGCTTGTGAAAGAACCAACTTGCCCGACTCCCTATTCCGGTCAATCCGCATGCCCAAGATTTTCCTTGCCTCTCCCAAATCCTTCATCTCGAACCGTTCTGACAACTGAGTCTTCAACCTGTTTACCTCTCTACTGCTAGAGCCCGCTATTAACATGTCGTCCACATATATAATGTACCCATTGTCCGTGTTCTTGAAGTAGCAACAATGATCCGCCTCGCATCTGATAAAATCAATGTCGTGCATGAATCCATCAAACTTCCTGTACCACTGCCTAGGAGCTTGTTTAAGGCCATACAAGCTCTTAGTCAATCTGCAAACTAGCTCCTCGCTACCCTTAGACAAGAAACCCTCTGGCTGTACCATGTAAATTTCCTCCTCCAAGTCTCCATGAAGAAAGGCTGTCTTCACATCCATCTGTTCAAGCAGCAAGTCATCCGCCACTACTATCCCCAGAACCATTCTGATAGTGGTCATCTTCACAACCGGAGTGAATACTTCGGTGTAGTCAATACCATACTTCTGCTGAAACCCTTTAACAACCAATCTTGCCTTGTAACGTTTGCTACCGTCTGCTTCCTCCTTGATCCTGTAAACCCACTTGTTATGCAGTGCCTTCTTCCCCTTAGGTAGTTTAGTCAACTCCCAAGTTTTGTTGGCCTTCAATGAGACCATCTCATCATCCATCGCAGCTTTCCACTTATTACAGAGCACACTACGAACTGCCTCCGCATAACATTCCGGTTCCCCATTATCTGTCAACAACAAATAATAATTCGAAGGAGTATACCTGTCAGGTGATCCACGCACTATTTGGATCTACGCAGCGGAATATCCGGTTGCAGGTACGTGGTTCATCTTCAGTGACCTCTTGACCATGGTCAACATGAACTGTCCTGCTCCCACCCGAGTCTGGAATATCCACCTCTACAACCTCTGGTTCCGAACTAGTACCATCAGATGTCCCCTTTCTATCCTTGTACAAGACCTGTTCATTGAATACCACATCTCGACTACGAATAACCTTATGGTTTTGATCATCCCAAAATTTATACCCGAAGTCATCCCCGCCATACCCAATAAATGTACACTTAACAGATTTAGCATCTAATTTAGTTCTCTCAGCAGAATCAACATGAACATAAGAAACGCAGCCAAATACGCGAAGAAAGGACAGATTTACCTGCTTGCCACTCCAAGCTTCCTCTGGAATTCCGTTCCCCAATGAAACCGATGGTCCTCGATTGATCAAGAAAGCTGCCGTGTCAACTGCATATGCCCAGAACGTCTTCGGAAGTCCACACTTCAATCTCATACTTCTAGCCCGCTCGTTCAATGTTCTGTTCATCCTCTCTGCTACCCCGTTGAGTTGTGGAGTCTTCTTTGGAGTCTTCTCCATACGAATACCATTCGCAGCACAATATTCCCTAAACTCCCCGAGCTCATACTCCCCACCATTGTCTGATCTCAAGCACTTAAGCTTAAGTCCCGTTTGATTCTCCACCAAAGCCCTCCACTTCTTGAACACCTCGAAAGCCTCATCTTTCCCCTTCTAGAAATAGACCCAGACCTTCCTTGTAGAATCATCAATAAAAGTCATATAATATGACGCACCACCCAGAGATGTAACTGGAGATGGCCCCCACAAATCCGTGTGAACCAATTCCAACTTTGCTTCCCTCAATCCCCTACATGTCCTTGAGAAATTATTTCTCCCTTGTTTGCCAAACATACAATCTTCACAGATTCCCACGTTGACTGTCTTCAAGCCCGGTAGTAGACCCTTTGAACAAAGCACCTTCATCCCTGTCTCACTCATGTGACCCAATCGACAGTGCCACAAATCAGTATCACCCTTGGCTGCTGCCACCGCAATACTATCCTTGGTGTTGTTTGCCAAATACAAAGTACCCTCCTTATTACCCCGAGCGATCTCACAATCCTCCTTGGTAATAACCCGGTTCTCGCCGAAAGTCACCTTGTAACCCTCTTCATCCAACCGCCCAGAGAGTAGGTTCTTTTTCAAACCCGGAATGTGTCGAACCCCGTTCAGATGTAGAACCTTCCCGTCCGATGCTCCTATTCTGACATCCCCCTTCCCCTTGATTTCCAAAGGCTCGCCATCAGCTAGATAGACCTTCCCGAAATCACCGGAAGTGTAATTATCCATCTCTTCCTTATGCCCGCAAGAGTGGAATGATGCCCCGAATCCAAGACCCATGATTCTAGTGCACTACTAACACTCGTAACCGATACATCATCACCTTCAACTGCCACATTCGCCTGATTGCCCTTACGATTTGGACAATCCCTCTTGAAGTGTCCCAATTCCTTACAATAATAGCACTGAACAGATCCCTTCGCAACCTTCGGTTTATCCTTGGTCTCATCAGCTTTTCCCTTTCCACTCACTTCGTTCTCCCTAGATTCGGTTCTCCCTTGTTTGCTAGTACCCGGCTTTCCCCTACTAGTAGTAGCTAAAGCCGCTCCCGAAGTACTTGATGTCCCCAACTTCTTCATGCGATTTTCCTCACCTAAAAGAAAGTCTTTAACATCATCATATTTCAATTTTTTCTTACCTGCTGAAGCGTTGATTGCAGTCACCGTTCCGCTCCAACTTGCCGGTAAAGAAGCTAGCAACAAGCATGCATGAACCTCATCATCGAACTTGATCTCCACCGCTGTCAATGAATCTATGACATCCATAAATTCATCGATGTGCTTAGCCAAGGATCCTCCCTCTTGCATCTTGAGACTACCCATCTTACGTATCAAATCAACCTTATTTGCAGCAGACGGAGTTTCAAATCTCTCAGTAAGATAATCCAATAGCTCCTTGGTGGTTGTCGCCTTCCTGGTAGTCTTCGCGATCCACTTTGACAAAGTAGATCTAACCACCCCTAGGGCTTTCCGATCCATGAGTTCCCATTCCTCCTGACTTACATCTTCCGGTTTGACACCCTTCAGAGGCTTGTAGAGATCCTTGTTGTACAAGAGATCCTCAATCTGCATCCTCCAATATCCGTAGTCAGACCCATCGAATTTCTCCACCGCCTGTTTGTTCTTGCCCATTCTTGATTGCTTGGAACAACTCCCTTGATCCTAAACCAAGTGCTCTGATACCAGTTGTTGTGAATATGGCCCTCCACACCCAAGCAAACCTACAAGAATAATAATCGCACACAAACCAAGCACAAGAAATCAAAGAAAACAGAAAAGAACACAAGAAATTGTTAACCCAGTTCACCAATTTGATTGGCTACGTCTGGGGGCACTACCAAGCCAGGATCTTGCACTATGTATGTAAAAATATGTGTTACAATGAGAAGGGGGGCGGAACTATATTTATTATATGCCCTAGAATAAACCAAAACCTAGATGGAAACAAAAAAGGCCCAAAAAACCCGTCTGTAATCCGAGCCCGGAATTCCTGTAGCGGCACCAGCGCGGCCGCGGTCCTTGCCAGCGCGGGCGCCCTCCCATGCCGAGGCTCCAGTACCTCGATTGACCAATCCAGCGCGGTCGCCCTACCCCTTAAGCGCGGCCGCGGTCGAAAGGATTCCTCCGAGCATCACCTGCGGTCCAAGTGCGCGGTCGCTCTCACCACCAGCGCGGCCGCCCTCAGCTCCAGCAACTCCAGACGTGATTTTTCCCCTTTTGCTCCGATGTCTAGACCGGTTGGTCCTCTATCCCAACATGGAGTGCAAATAGATTGAAATGGAAGGTAATTTTTTGCCCCACAATCTTATTTTATGCAACAAAAATAATTCTAAAGACCTTTTGATAGTATTTTTTTTTGGGTTGTGAGTACTGGTCTTTTCTGCTCATTTTGGCCATCGAATAGCCCTTTGATCTCTCTTGAGCCATTTTGTTGGGATGAGGCCTTTATATATTTGTTTATACAATCTCTTAAAATATTTTCTTCAGTATCCAGATATGTCAAACTTTGTCAGTTTTGTCAACTTGTGACAGTAAGCTTTAGATTCACAAGGTTAGCTCCAGTCAGCTAATAAGGTAAAGATAAGTGAGGTGTTATGGTAGTTAATGCTATAGAATTTGTGTTACGTGTTTGCAAACCAAATTCAATAAACTCCATTTGTACACTGGTGCAATAGTTACCTGTTTGGTTTGATGCCTTACTGTTATGATAGTATATATATAGTGCTAGATATGCTTCAGGTCCTCACTATGGATGTTCATTTATGGACTAATTTTTGAGTTAATCATAGTAGATATTAACATTCTAAATGTGCTACTTATTAGATAAGGAAGCAACTTCTTTCTTTCTGATTTCCTTTATCGTCAATCCATAAACAGGTTGCTCTTCTTTCACTTCTATCTTTCTATTCCTTCTTTTATTTCTTCTGCCTTTTTCATCAGCTTTCTTCAAAAACCTTCTCTATTGGTGGCAGTCTATGTGTGTGGCGTCCGTTCATGTTTGTAATGTTTTGCCTTGAGTTGAACTTAATTATACTACCTTCCCACTTTAGCTATGACTCAATTCAAGAACATTTTCCACATTCATTGTGCAATTTCTTTTATTTGGGTACGTCACCTTCTCCCTTCAATCCTATTCGCTCTTTCCTTCTACTGAGCTTCTTTCTTTGTTCGTCAATAACAATATTTCAGGTTCGGAAGCTATGTATGCTGATCTTGGACACTTTTCACAGTTGTCTATACAGGTACATAATTGGGAAATAAAAATGTTACATTGTTTTTTCTAGTTCTTTTAGCTAAATTGTCTTTATAATAATAGAGCCTCTGAAAAAATGCCCGACCATATATCTATGATAGGGTTTCCCAAATTCACCCTTGTCAACTTATAGCCCCATCTTAACTTTTACCTAAATTTTCACTCTTCACGTTCTCGACAGGGGCATTTTTGTCAATCTTTTACCGATAATATAGAGATCAAGGGTATACCATAGTGTATTTCATTTGGATGCTTTAGCACTTTGCTTAGACCATCGTTATCATTGTATCCTTTACTGGTTTAAAAGATGTGTTATAATCCAATATAGCTCTTCTCTTGATTTTTGGATGCTTTTATGTTGTAAAATGGTATCATGTCAGAGACTAACTTCAGCAGGAAGCGTCTTGGAATCCCATTAAATGATATAATAGAAAACTCAATTATTGTGGATCTAGTTTGACCGCTTTTGTTCTTCTCGCTTATCCTCTTTATTTTCTGCGGCATATAGAAAGAGCCAGAGGAATTTATCAGCTTTACATCAATTTCAGTTCAAGTGATTAAAGCTTTGAACTTTACTACTCCCTATGTCCCAAAATGAATGTCCAAATAAGTTTCAAATTTGCTCTTGGTCTTGAAACTTTTTTGGACATTCATTTTGGGACGGAGGAGTATTTTTACGAGGATTTTGCCATCCATGAGTAAGTTAGAATAAGTGGCTGGGTTCGATGCAATTGATGAGGCAGAAATGAAGAAAACAGTTAACCTCCATTAATTTTACTACTCATAATTTGAAACTTCTTAACAATGGTTGTGTTCTTTAGTAAGTTCCTTGAAATCCTAAAAATTTCTTTCTTAGTTTACTCACGTCAAGATTTCAAATAGTGCGATAAGGACATTGATTAATGAATACTGATGTTCAATGGTCATATATACTTACTTTCCTGGCTGTAAAACCACTTCCACTCCCATTGTCCAAGCTCAAATACATATATATACACGTATATGTATATACATGTATATATGTGTGTATATATAATATTTGTATACACACACACACACATTTACTGTTGGCACCTTGAATCAGGTTTCTAGACCATGCTAATAGAGGGCCACCTCATTGCAGATTGCTTTTTCATTTGTGGTTTACCCAGCCTTGATACTTGCATATATGGGACAAGCTGCTTATCTCTCCAAGCATCATATATATGAAACGGACTACCAAATTGGATTTTATGTATCAGTTCCAGGTGACTACATCTTTTCATTTTATTCTTATTTTCATAAAAAAAAAGTTTATTGCTTTTGAGTTTTGCTGATTTCTTCTTATGATACAGAAAAAATACGATGGCCTGTTCTGGGAATAGCAATACTTGCTGCAGTGGTGGGAAGCCAAGCCATCATCACCGGAACTTTCTCCATTATTAAACAGTGCTCCGCTTTGGGTTGCTTCCCGAGGGTCAAAATAATTCACACTTCATCTAAAATGCATGGCCAAATATATATCCCGGAGATTAATTGGACCTTAATGCTCCTCTGTTTGGCTGTTACTGTTGGTTTCAGGGACACAAAACATAAGGAATGTGACATTTATTTCGAACGGAGGTAGTAAATATTTTTTTTATTGCTTTTAATTTCCTTAGCATAATTTTACTTTTACATATGCATGCATATATATATATATATATATATATATACTGAATATTTGTGTTATATATTTTATTTATAGGAGTATTCGTGGTAGAATGATTCTACTTGTTGGCAAAGGATACATGTTCAACAGTTCCACCGCTAGTGACTTTAGAGTTTATCTTTTGACATGGCTCTATGGCTATAATGGCTTTTGGACAATGTTATATATTTAGCACATGTTTAGTATTATGAGATTATTTCTTTTGGATATTAAGCACTTTGGGATTATTGTGGTATTGTTGATTTTGAAATGGAAAAATTCTCTTTTTCATATACATATTTTCTAGAAATTGTGATTTAGTAAAAATATACCACCATTTTAGAAACTAATATATATATATAGACATATATTATGGTTTAAACCGTAACAAATATTAAAAAAAATATCAGTACTGTTTTATTATTATGGTAAACAAACTGACACATAAAAATATATATTACGGTTCAAATACGGTCACAAACTAATATGTCGTACACAATTATCTGAGGTGACGTGTAAATAACCGTAACAAATATATCAATTGTGACGGTTATAACCGTCGCAAAAAGCGTAACATAACTTTTAAGCATATGACAGTTTATTTTGCATTGTTTCTGAACCGTAACAAAGACCGTCACAAAAAACAATTATGACGGTTTATCACCCGACACAAAGTATTTGTGACCCACGCAATTAAGTCGGCCAATAAACCGTCACAAAACCGTCACAAATACCTTTTGTGTCGGTTTTTGAGTTTTTTGCTACGATCCGTCGACCGTCATAAAAGGGGTTATTTTTTGTAGTGACTACAACGGTTATGAGGTAAATGCAATTTTGTTATCTGAATATCATTTGTTCAATACATTTTTGCTCTCCAATTCATATACTTACTCTCACGCCCGAGGGTCTAAGCCGGAGACACATCCGGCTAGACGTGGGTTCTGGTTGTCAGGTCAAGGAGTCAGGTGATCAGTCCTACCACGTGGAGGAAGATTGATAAGCACATTTTCTGCGGCATCAGTTTGGTTTCATTGCCGGGAACTCGTGCATAACTTGACCTCGAAGTTCTTTTTCAATCCACAACCATGGTAACCCCGGACGGACATGTTACTAATGCTTCAGATGAATCCAATGAAGTAAATATCAACACCAACACCAACACCAATGCAAACACTGGGAATGCTAATTTGCGTCCTCCTCCTCCACCGCGTCATCACGCAAGGGCAACTCGATCTAATAGTGTTGCTGATGGCAGAGGATTGCCATATGGGAGGAGAGACAAGCGTCCTATGGAGGGGAAAGGAGCACCGCCTCCCCAAAGCGTCAAATAGGACAAGGGAATGCTGGAAACAGGGCAGGTCCCTCATCCAATCCCTTGAGCAAAAAGGAGATGCTGTTGGAACGAGCTCTGATTCTGGCAGAATTAATAGCCATGGAGGAGGCAGAGCAGGCCGACAGAAGGTCAGATAGAGTAGCTCCCTCTCAATTTTCTAACCGGCAACATGCTAGGAGTGCTAGACCAAATGAAACTGTGGGACAGAATGTTGATAACAGGATAGTGCAGCGTCCTCAGCCCCTTATTCATGTTCCAAGTAACGACCTGAGGGCCAGCCTCAACAGGAACAGGGAGCAGGAAGCCCAGTCAGATCTGAGAAAACAGCTATAGGCTAATCGAAACTTGCGTGGTTCGCCTGCAAGGACGCAAAGGTCGTAGTCCCATAGGGAAAGGAATGGGCGCAGGTCACCTATAAGAGAGGGTAGGCGCAGGCTGCCACCCAGAGATGATAGGCGCAGGTCGCCACCTAGAGATGACAGGCGCAGGTCGCCAATTCGGTCAGTAAGGTCGCCCTCCCACAGGGATAGGAGAAGCAAGTAGATAACTCCTCCTAGAAGTGAGGGTCAAAGGTCAAACGATGTTTCCCCTGCTAGAGACGACAGACCTGATGCTAGAGAGTGGCTGCTATGGAAGAAGAAGTTTGAGCAGTGGGAAGCTGAAAAGAAAAGTGATACTGGAAAGAACGAACGAGTGGAATTTGCTCTTCGTCCCTTATCCAAGGAATTGATCGATCGTCGACCTCCTCTTGGTTTTAGATTGCCTCTCTTGGAGAAGTATTCGGGTGCAACCAATGCTAAGAGCCATATACAGCACCTAGAAGCAACAATGTGCTTTGTCTCCAATGAAGACGACATGATGTGCAAAGCGCTCATTAGCACCCTCACAGGGGCAGCTCTGACGTGGTTCAATGGCTTCGCATTAGGATGCATCTCGACCTGGACTTACATGAGAACAAAATTTTTGGATCGCTTCTCGACTGCTGGAGCTCGGAAGATGACAGTCACCGATCTGAACAACCTGGTGCAAGGGAAAAATGAAAGCTCAATGAGCTACTACACCAAGTTTAAGGAGATGGTTGACAAGATCGAGGAGGACCTTACAGACAGAGAGGTGATCAACTGTTTCAGGAGTGGAGTTTCCTCGGAAGATATGGACTACAAGCTAACAGTTCGAACAGTTACAACTCGACAAGAGTTGTTCGAGAAGGCCTACAATGTGGCATTGGCCGAGGAGAGAAAAGAAAAGAAGAATGGGAAGGTCCCCAAAATCGAGATCGCTGATGATAAGAAGGACTCAGCCAAGAATGGGGGAAACAATAAAAATGGCAAGAACAGAACCAGGGCGACTGAGAAAGTGCCCGAGGCATTCACTCCCCTAACGGTGAATCGAACTGAAATCATGAACACGGTCGAGCTAGGCCCACCTGCCCCAATGAACCCAGCAAATAAGTTCAGAAGGGACAACACCAAGTATTGTGATTATCACAAGGATACGGTCCATACTACGGAGGATTGTATGAGCCTGAAGCGTATTATTCAGAGTATTCAGAGGATGGTTGATCAGGGGAGGCTCGATGCATACGTGAAAAGGCCTCTGGCAGGCGGTGGTGAACGACCTGCAGGTGGACATCCAGAGCCAAGGCAACCTAGATTGAATCTGGGCGTTATTACTGAACAAGCCAGCAACACAGCCATCAAGCATAAGATTTTTCAGCTCAATAAAGCCCCACATGTGCCGCCAAGGAGCCACGTCAGGGACGAGGTGATTAGTTTTTACCCGAACGAACTAGCAACTAATATGGCGGCTAGAGAGCAAGTTCTCATCATCCCAGGACTCATTGACGGATGTACGACGAGCAGACTCTTAGTCGACACGGGGGCCTGCAAAAGATATTATGTTCTATAAAACATTCCAGGAGATGGGTCTCTCGAATGAGCAGCTTGAAAGGTATGATGGCAGATTGGAAGGTTTCACCAACCACCGGGTCAATGCCAAAGGACAGATCGAGCTAGATGTCGACCTAGGCCAGCATCCCTACAGGGTCATTTCCAAGGTAAAATTTATTGTCATAGATGTGAATAGTGATTATGCTGCTATTCTTGGAATTCCTGGCCAGGTCGCACTTGGAATGGTGGCCTCAATCCCCCATCAACGAGTTAAATTCCCCACACCAGCTGGAGTCGGCTGTGTTCAAGGCACAGCTCGAGCATACCTTGATCACGTCCTTCGGGAAAGAAAGAAGAGGGATCTAGAGATTGAAACTGCAGAAGGATACCTAAAGTTGTCTCAGTCAGTCACCAAAACTACTCGGCTATCTACAATCACCTGCATAGAGGATACCTATCGCTCACATGACAAAGTCATGACTGAGTCGACACGTCCCTCCACAACGATCGATCCAGATACAATTATGGTCGACCAAGTCCTCATAGGCGACCTATGCCTCCAAGTCGACAGTAACTCGGGGGCCACCACCAGTGAGATCGCAGATGAGCTGGATGACATGATAGCTGAGGAAGCTCCACACCTGGGGGCCGAAGAAAGACAGAGGGTTAGAGAAATCATCATTGAGACCCTACAATTTAGAGACGGTCCAGAGCTGGAGGCTGTAGACGAGCTGGAATCAGTAATCACAAACCCTTCCTATCCTTAGCAAAAAATTCAGATTGGAAAGCAGCTATCAACTGAAGAAAGAGCAGATATCATCGAGCTATTAAAGGGAAGCAGTGATGTTTTTACATGGCGAGTAGAGGATATGAAGGGGATTAAGGAAGAGGTCGCTGTTTATAGACTGGAGGTCAACCCGACCATAAAGCCAAACCCCAGAAATTGAGAAGCTTCGCTCGTGACAAAGAGGAGGCCATAAAAACTGAGGTACAAAAACTTTTGAGTGCAGGTATCATAAAAGAGGCTACACATACAACCTGGTTAGCCAATGTGGTCATGGTGAAAAAGTCAAATGGCAAGTGGAGAATGTGCGTCAACTTCACCAACCTCAACCTTGCTTGCCCAAAAGACAGCTATCCTCTCCCTAGAATTGACAAGCTCGTCGATTCCATTGCTGGCCACTCCACCCTCAGCTTTCTAGATGCCTATTTAGGCTACCATCAAATCAAGATGCATGAGGAAGACATAGTGAAGACGGCTTTCCAAGCAGCTGGAGGCATCTATTGCTACACTATGATGCCATTTGGGTTAAAGAATGCAGGAGCGACCTATCAACGTATGGTCAACAAAGTCTTTGCTCCGCAGATTGGCCGAAATATGGAGGCCTACATCGATGATATGGTCATTAAAACAAAGACCGGACGTCACGTGGTCGACCTAAAGGAAACGTTCGCCAATCTACGAGCAAACGACATGAAACTTAACCCAAGCAAATGCGTGTTTGGAGTAGCAGCGCGCAAGTTTCTTGGCTTCATGGTGTCCCAGCGAGGTATCGAGGCCAATCCAGAGAAGATCAAGGCTCTAGTCGACATGAAGGATCCCACAAGTATAAAGTAGATGCAGTGACTTAATGGAAGGGTGGCAGCCCTAGATCGCTTCATAGCCAAGTCAGCAGAAAGGTCTCTCCCATTCTTCAAATCTTTAAGGGGGACAAAAAAAATTGAGTGGACAGCCGAATGTCATTCGTCGTTCCAGCAACTCAAGGAGTACCTCGCTACTCCTCCCCTATTGAGCAGCCCGACTACAGGAGAGACTTTGTTTATATACTTGTCTGTGGATGATCATTCAGTTGCAGTAATGTTAGTTCGAGAAGAGGAAGGGCTTCAAAATCCCGTGTGCTATGTTAGCAAGGCCCTGTCAGACGTTGAGGCCTTGAGGGAAGATATTACAATGCGTAGAAGGTCGCCTATGCCTTAGTCGTAGCTTCAAGGAAGCTATGAGCTTATTTCTTGGCTCATCCGATTGTGGTGCTCACGAATGCGCCCTTGAGAAAAATTCTACACAAGCCTTAGAGTTCAGGTCGTTTACTCAATTGGTCAATTGCTCTCACAGAATTCGACATCGAGTATCGACCTCGAAAGGCATTGAAGGCTCAAGCCTTGGCAGATTTCTTGGTCGAGCTGACGTTCACCAAGGAAGATAGCGAGGTGCGAGTTAAGAAGGAGAAAGCTAAGGGGAAGGAGCCAGAGTCTCAGCTCGTTACTTCTTTACCCGACGATTGTTGGAAGGTCTACTCGGATGGGTCAGCTACAAAGAGTGTCAGTGGAGCTGGGATTGTTCTGATCGAGCCAAAGTTGGGGACAGTATATGAGGAGTCTTTAAGGTTCAAGTTTGATGCCTCCAACAACCAAGCAGAGTACGAAGCTTTGGTTGCAGCCATCGAGTACGCCAAGTGCTTTGGAGCGACTAAAATCATGGCATATTGCGACTCCCAACTAATAGTCAACCAGGTCAGAGGGGAGTATGAAGTGCTGAACTCCACCTTAGTCAAATACTGGGACCTGGTGAAGGAATTGACAAAAGACTTAGAGTTTTGGGAAATCCAAAGGATTGGTCGAGAGGACAATGAGTTGGCCGACTTACTCTCGAAGCTAGCCACTTCAGACGAGCCACATGAAGAGCCCATCTCTTACCTTGAGAGCCCAACATATGAAAGAGTTCAAATTCAGTGTGTGGAAGACACTTCAAGGAACTTGGTTTATAACAAGTGTTGGATCGAGGAAATGAAGGCATACTTGGAGACTGGCGAGCTCCCAGAGGACGAGAAGAAAGCTCGAGCTATCAAAAAGAAAGCTCTGAGGTACGTTATCCAAGGAGGCATGCTATTCAGGAGATCATACACTAGACCACTGTTGAAGTATATACACCCTCAGGAAATCACTCAGTTAATGCATGAAGTGCAAAGTGGAATTTGTGGTGGACACCCGGGGGCCAGGACTCTAGCCGACAAATTGATCACTTTGGGGTACTACTGGCCACACATGAGAGCTGACACTCATGACTTTGTTCAGCAATATGACCAATGTCAAAGGTTTGCTAACCTACCTCGTCTGCCTATAACGGAGCAAACTCCAGTGATCGCTGCTTGGCCATTTGATATGTGGGGCGTCGACTTAATTGGACCCTTCCCTCCCGCCCGGGGAAATTGCAAGTATGTGATCGTTGCAATTGATTATTTCACCAAGTGGGTCAAGACAAAGCCACTAGCTCGCATCACAGAGGAAAACGCCATCAACTTCATACACGACTTCATCTGGTGTCGATTTGGGATCCCTCGAGCTATAGTATCAGATAATGGCTTACAGTTCTCCAGAGTTTTCGAAGAGGAAATGAATCGAGTAGGGATCAAACATTGGCAGTCATCTGTTGCATACCCTCAAGGAAATGGGCAAGCTGAGGCAGCAAACAAGCTCGTACTATCCTCACTTAAGACGGGCTTGGTAGGTCGACGCAGCAACTGGTTGGACGAACTTCCCCTTGCTCTTTGGGCAGTTCACACAACCACTCGGGGGCCTACGGGGGAAACCCCATTTGCTCTTACATATGGATCGGAGGCCATGGCACTTGCTGAGCTGCGATTTCCTACTGCTAGAGTAACCTTCTTCGATCAAGAACAGAACGACACTAGCAGATTGATCGACTTAGATTTAATCGACGAGAAGCGAGATACAGCTTACCTTCGAATGGTCAACTACAAGCAGCGAACCAAGAGTTACCACGACAAGAAGGTGAAGACAAGATCATTCCAAGTGGGTGACCACGTACTAAGGAAGATCGAGGCAACAGGAAGGAGAACCCAGCAAAATAACCTATCTCCTAACTGGGAAGGTCCTTATATCGTTACTAGAGTCATCAAGGAGGGGACATACATGATAGCTCACCCATGTGGTGAAGAGTTGAAACATCCATGGCATGCCACTCGCCTCATCAAGTACTACTTCTAGTTCAAGTCCCTAGTTCAGTTCAAAGTTAAGACAGTTTCCAAGTTTGAATTTGTCACAGTTTTAGCTTTCAATTTGATGTAAGCATGTTCATACTTCAATAAAAATCGCAGTTCTACTCGATCAAACATTATGTTACACTAATTTTAACAAGCTCGACTCTTAGTCAGCTTCGTTCAACGAGCTCGACTCTTTGTCAGCTTCTCTTAACGAGCTCGATTCTTAATCAGCTTCATTCTTTTAACAAGCTCGACTCTCAATCAGCTTCGTCTTAACAAGCTCGACTCTCAGTCAGCTTCATCTTAACAGGCTCGACTCTCAGTCAGCTTCGTTCTAACAAGCTCGATTCTTAATCAGCTTTGTACTATTAACAAGTCCGACCTTAGGTTGACTTCATTCTAGTAAGCTCGACCCTTAGTCAGCTTTGATCTCTTAAACAGGTTCGACTTTCAGTCAATCTCGTTTACAAAAGTCTTTACAAGTCTAAGGTCGACTAAGTTATCAAAAGACAGCTCGACCAAAGTCTTAAAGCGACTTAGTTGTCCTATCCAATTTAGCTCGACACACACGCTGGAATCATAAGCATACAACACACTATGATAGGAAGTCAGCTACGATTGGATATAATCAAGTCTCCTAAAGCGGGCCAAGACTTGTGCAAATAAAGGTTACAAAATATTTTGCCTCCCAAAAAACTGGGCCAAGGCATTTAAATAGTTACAAAACCAAAAAGTAGAATTGTTTTGGGAACTTGTTCCATTACACGTAAAGTTCTATTAAATCAGACAGCTGGGCCGGAGGTGTTTGTGTCATCAGCAGCTCGATCCTCGATGGTATTTTCTTGTCGTTGAGGGCTTAAGGGTTTACCCGACTCAGAAAAGACTCGATGCTCGGGCTCATCATCCTCCTCCATGCCCTCTGCTTCATCGATCTCCTGAAGGGCAACATCAAAGTTTCTCTCTGCAAGCGCGGGAGCTACACAAGGCTCACAAGCGTCCTTCTGATCCTGCTGGGCTATGAAAGCCAAGTCATTTTCGGATTAAGGGACGATCGAGTGGCCACCTCGAGCTGCCATGTCATATTGGGGCTCAGATGCCCAGCGATCTGATTGCTCGAGGGAGACTTCAGCAGTAAGATCTATTAAGGCTCGACGAGCCATATGACGCTTACCCAGGTCCAAGAAATCCCTGGCCTTATTAACAATGGCATTGTAGTACTCATCCCCATCTTTAAACTTCTCAACAGCTGTCTTAGCCGCGACTTGGAGCTCTTCTTGCCACTTAGTCCGTGCCGCACAGTGTTCCTAATTCAGCTCGATCAAGAAGGTGTCCTTATCCTTGAGAATTTTGGAGACTGTTGCTAGTTCCTTCTTAGTCTCCTCATGAGCAAGACGCTCAGCATCTCTCTCGGAGGTCATTTCCCCAGCCTTGGCGTTAGAAGCCTTCAGATCTTCCAAAGCTTTCTCCTTGTCAGCTAGAGCCTTCTTCTTCACCATTTCCTGAGCATCGAAAGAGTTGTCAAGATCATTGTACTTCTCTCGCAGCTCGGACAACTCTTGAGACTTCTTTGAGTATTGGCTCATGGCTTGTCTTTCCTCTCAATAGATGCTCTCCAGGAGCTCTTAGCTTGCTCCACCATGGTCAGGGACTGCATTGAAAAAATTCATTAAAGGATTAGCTCGACAAAGACTCAAAAACTGAATGGACGAGTGAAAAGAAAAGCGACTTAACAGAAAGAAAGAGTGAAAGCTTACCTCGCTCTGCACAAGGCCAGACCTAGCAGAGAACTCCTCAGGGGTCATCCCCTTATCAGCAAAATTGGCCAAAAGATCAACATCAATGGCCCTCCTCACCACCACTTGGCCAAGGCTCACTTCAGGGTAACGGCGAGTCATACTGTTGACCCCAACAAGGGGAGGCACATCACTCAATCTCTTTATTCAATCTTCCAGAGGTTCGTGGTCAGTTGGGGAGGAGATAGGAGGAGGAAGTTGGCTTGGAGAAATGGCTTTACCTTTCTCAGTTCTAGTTCTGGACCTCTTCCTCGAGTTCAAAGGCCGGTCATCTTCCTCATCAGCAGCATCGTCATCAATATCCACAACATTTAAGGGGCTAGCCCCAGCTGTCCCAGCACCGGAGGTTGCTGCATTAGCTTCAGAGATTGGGTCGGAGCTCAGACTTGGTCTAGTCGACTTGTTGGACTCATCACCCCCTTCAGTCACGTCCCTAGACTAGGTACCACTCTGCAAAGGATCTTCCAATTCAACCTCCTCCATAGGCACCAGGCCAATATTGTCCTTGGGCAGCAAAGCATTGCGTCTCCCAGCTTCCCTCTCCCTGTTGGCTCGAGCGTTGGAAGCACCATGGGTTTTCTTAGCCTTTTTCTTGTCAGATACACCGACTATGCGAACCATGTTTGCTTCTTGATCAGGGGTCAAAACTGCAGCAAAAATCAAGATGACCAAGGGTTAGATCGACAAGACAAGATTTCTATCTATGAGTTGCGAGCTAATTATTAGGCATGCAAGATTAATCAACCGACGAGCTGAAAGTTACACATATAAGTCATTGTTTCTAGACACAAGCCACGAGTTCTACATACGAGCAGAAGTTCTATGTACGAGCAAACTATGTACGAGCTATAGGTTCTACGTAAGAATTGACAATTGACGAGCTAAGAGTTGTGCATGCAATTCGAAAAAGTTCAAATGTGAGCTGTGAGTTATTCATGCGAGCTAGCAATTGACGAGTTAACAAATAAAAGCAGGCAAATTCTTACCACCAATGTGCTCCCCATTGTCTTTGCAATAGTTGGCCGTCCGTTGGCAAAACTGGCATTTATCCTCGAACCTACCCAAAGCATGGGTGACCCAGTCAGGATAGATGGTACCCCTACCAATGGGCACCAAAGGTTGAAATTCTCCCTCGCCAGCCATCATCCCGGCCTGGACATAGTTATACTTGGTGGTCCCCAGTCGCTCCCAACTTATGGGCCCCTTATCAGCTAGCCGACATAGACTCTTGTACAACTCGAAATACCAAGGTGGCTCCCAGTAGTTCTCCTCGTCTATGGGCTGTAGGGGAAATATAGGGTCTTGATCTTGATACTAGGGCCGGATATATGATTGAATCGTGTATAATCCACTTTCTGAATAAAGTATTTCGACCCTTAATGCCTGGGTTACACAAAATCTTTATTGGGATAAGACAATCACACAATTTGTTTTCTAGGCAAAGAGAACAAATCAAAACCTTGAGAATTGTTTGCTTTCGTTATATTGTTGTAATTCACTCTTGTGTTTTTCATGTGTGTACAACTGAGATCAATCCCTGTATATATACAGATGGAGAGGTATTAGTTAAAGGGTATAACAAAAAGACATGACTTTAGCCAAGTGATGTGTCTTTTCAGTTTGAACTGGCACCTGTTCAGGAACTGCTCGGCCGAGTCAAGGGACTCGCTCGGCCGAGCACACATGTCTAATGAAATTCTGCCAAGCTGCACGGCCGTGTCTTATGAACTGCACGGCCGTGTTGTTCTTACTGCTCGGCCGAGCGGCACAAGCCTCGGCCGAGCAAGACACTCCAGAAACTTTGGCCAATCTGCTAAGCTCTGCTCGGCCGAGTCAAGGACTCTGCTCGGCCGAGCACATCAGCAAAATGTGCTACCCTTTAACTTTTACTTCTTTATCGAGGTTGACTTCGTTTTAGCTCAAACGAGTGTGTACTCCACACTTTCCCTTACTCGTATCCGAATCTAATACGAATCACATTGATCTCTAGTAAATCACCATTACAATAAAATAAGTTGATGACACTAAAATCACCAACAAATCCCCTCCATTTTAGTGTAATCCTTTGATTTACTAAACTTTATAAATAACGAAACAAACGAATGCATAAATGAAAATGTCTTGCGATTGAATTTTCATCTTAGTATAATACACATTTCAAATACTCGAGAATCGGGGTGTCGTAACGATTGAACCCTTCAACTCATATGAATACCTGAAGATACTATACACATAAGTTCAGTACAATTCTCTTTGTTTAATCTTGAAACTTTACAAGCCATGTGTCCATATCCATTAGTGAACATATAGGAAGCCAAGTCCTAGCTTCTTGAAGCGGCAAAACTTCATGTCCACATAGGTAGTTCCTTTAAATCTTGCACCTGCATTTGCAATTTTTCAAAGGAACTATTAAGAAGATATTCTTCAACCTAACCTTTACTTGTGTCCGAACACATACCTTGGGAAAGATAATAACATGTGTTCCAATCTCCAACTGCGAGCTTTCCACATTGAATTCAAGCTTCTAACGTTGTATTAGAAGGGAATTGGGTATCTCACAATTAGAGGATTAAATGGACTTTAATCCCATTCCCATTGCGAGACTTATTTACCAAGTCTCTCGGCTAACCCCTTCGTCAAGTGGTCGCCCAAATTTTGTTACGACCGAACAAACTCAACCGATATCACACCATTCATGATTAACTCCCGAATCATACTATGTCGACACCCAAGTGTCTAGACTTGCCATTATAAACCGACTATAGGCCCTAGCCAAGGTGGCGAGACTATCACAATGGATAGACATTGGTGATATCGGTTTTGGCCATAATGGAATCTCATATATCAAGTTCCGAAGCCACTCCGCTTCTTTTCCATCGCCAGCCCAATGCTACAAACTCGTATTCCATTGTAGAATGTGTAATACATGTCTCGCTTTTGGAAGCCCAAGAAATGGCACCTCCTCCAAGCAAGAACACCCAACCACTAGTAGAAGATGAATCTTCTTGGTTGATCCAACTATCATCGGTATAACCTTCTAATATAGAAGGATGTCCACTATAACACAAACCATAGTCCATAGTACCTTTTAAGTACTTGAACACCCTTGTTATAGCATGCCAATGCCTGTCTACTAGGATTACTAGTGAACTGCTCAATCTTCCAACCGCATAAGCAATATCGTGTCGAGTGCCCGTCATAGCATACATCAAACCGCCAATGGCTTTTGAGTATTCGAGCCGTGACACAGTTTACCAAGATTTGATACAAGTTTCTCAAGTAGGATCCATGGGAGTACTAACTTTAGAACAATTATCACAATTAAACCTCTTGAGAATTTTCTCAATATAATGAGATTGTGATATTGCAATTCCCTTGTTCATCCGTTTAATCTTTATACCAAGAATTACATCGGCTTCTCCCATGTCCTTCATCGAAAACTTTGATGACAAAAACTTCTTAGTTTTATCAACTACATTTTGGTTAGTGCCAAAAATCAACATGTCATCTACATATAGACAGATGATTACACCTTTACCGGATTCATCAAATCTGCTATATACACATTTGTCGGACTGATTTAATACAAAACCATTCGACAAAACAACCTCATCAAATTTTTGATGCCACTGCTTAGGTGCTTGCTTTAGCCCATACAATGACTTAATTAACTTATATACCTTATGCTCATTACCTGGCATAACAAATCCTTCAGGTTGCTTCATATACACTTCTTCTTCCAAATCACCATTTAAGAATGCTGTTTTGACATCCATTTGATGGATCAATAGATTCTGAATAGCTGTCAAAGCTATCATAAATCTAATAGTAGTGATACGAGCAACCGGTGCATAGGTATCGAAGTAATCGATCCCTTCCTTTTGTCTAAAGCCTTGGATTACCAATCGAGCTTTAAACTTGTCGATAGTTCCATCGACTTTCATCTTCTTTTTGAAGATCCATTTGCACCCCAAAGGTTTACATCCTGGTGGTAAATCAGACAAGACCCATGTATTATTTTCCACAATAGAACCAATCTCATCATCGATGGCTTCTTTCCAAAAACCAGCGTCTCGAGATTTTATTGCTTCATCATAGGTTCTTGGATCCTCCTCTATACTATAACAGTAAGAGTATTGATATTCAATTTGATCTCTTGATCCCATAACTAAATATAGTTGAAAATCAGAACCATATGATTTAGCTTTCCTTACTCTTGTACTCTTACGAGGTTCGGGTGTCTCACTTGGTACATCAATTAAATGATCATTCATTTGAGATTCAGCCGACATTGGTATAATATCCTTGGGTCTAGGTATCGAAGAGAAACGATTCTCATCAAAGATTGCATCTCTTGATTCTATAATTGTGTTTATAGAAATGAATTCATTAGGTTCTATAACATAAAACCTATATGCCTTGGAATGCTCAGCATATCCAATAAAGATGCAATCAATACCTTTTTCTCCCAACTTTTTCCTTTTAGGGTCCGAAAGTCTAACCACGGCCCTACATCCCCAAACTCGCAAAAATGTCAAGTTTGGTCTTTTCTTATACCAAAGCTCATATGGGGTAATCTTGTTCCTTTTATTAGGAACTCTATTCAATAGATGACAAGCCGTTAACATGGCTTCACCCCAAAACCCGTCACTCAATCCCGAGTAAGACAACATGGCGTTAACCATTTCCTCAAGAGTTCTATTCTTCCTTTCAGCCACACCATTTTGTTATGGTACATAAGGAGCCGTAGTCTCATGAATTATTCCTACGGATTGGAAATATTTAGGATCATAATATTCACCACCTCTATCCGTACGTAAGGTTTTAATCAAGCCATTTAGTTGAAGTTCAACTTCGGTTTTATAAATTTTAAATTTATCTAGGGCTTCATCTTTTGCATGCAGCAAATAAATATAGCAAAACCTAGAAGCATCATCTATAAAAGTGACAATATACTTTTTATTGCCTAAAGATGGAGTTGCATGAAAATCACATAAATCACTATGAATCAATTCAAGTTTTACAGAATTTCTTGTAACACTTTTAAAAGGTTTTCTTGTGATTTTTGTTAACATGCAAGTATTACATTTTTCCGTATTATTATCAATAACAGGAATCAAACCATCTTTGGACATTTCAAGCATTCTTTTATAGTGCACATGTCCTAACCGAGCATGCCATAATGAGGAATTAACAACAACAGAGGAAGTCATATAAACAGAACTAGAGTTAACAGGAATTTTATTTAAATTCAACATGAACATTCCATTGTTATAATAACCAAATCCTACAAATACACCAGACTTCGATAAGATATACTTATCGGATTCATACACTTGTTTATATCCACATTTGTTCAAGACAGACTGTAAATTAAATTCTTACGAAGTTTAGGTACATATAAAACATTAAACAAAGAAATAGTTTTTCCCGAACTAAATTCCAACACCACACTTCCTCTTCCTTGAATAGGAGCGGAATGGTCATCACCCATGTAAAGGACAGATCCGTCTTCCATTGGTTCGTATGACTTAAACCAACAACGATCCTTACAAACATGAGTTGTGGCACCGGAATCAATCCACCACGCAATAGCATCATCCTTGGTTTTGAGAATGGTCCTTAGACCCCTTTCCCAAACCACTTGTGCTTGCGCCTTTCTTGTTGTTTCCAACACGACAATCCTTCTTAAAGTGACCAGTTTTGCCACACTTCCAACATGCCAATTTAGGCTTCTTGTTGGGACCAGAACCATTGTCATTGAAACTACGTTTCTTTCCTTTGTTTTTATTGTTTCCACCCTCATCAATCATATTGACCGAGGGTCCAGCAACTTCCTTTCCTTTGCCTTTGTCATCCTCTTGCGCCCTAAGAGATTCCTCTATGCGCAAGTGACTACCAAGTTGAACCAAAGACAGATCGTCTTTACCATGTTTCAAAGTGTGTTTGAAATCCTTCCAGGAGGGAGGCAACTTATCAATCACACTTGAAACCGATATTGACTCATCCATCTTCAACCCGTGTTGTGTATATTGTCCAAGGATTCTAAGGAGTTCATTGAACTGTTCCATGACAGGTCTAGAATCGACCATCTTGTAATTATTAAAATTACTCACAAGGAACTTCTTACTAGAAGCATCCTCTGCCATGTACTTGGATTCAAGAGAATCCCATAACTCTTTTGCAGATTCCTCATTTTGATAGATGTCAAAGAGAGAATCAGACATACCGTTTAATATGTGTCCTCTGCAGATGTAGTCGTCGTTTTCCCACTTTGATCTACGTCTGATTGCCTCCAAGTTGTCATCTTCAAGCAATTCCGGAATAGGGGTAGAAAGAACATACACCACCTTTAATGTTGTTAAAAGAAAGTGCATCTTCTTCTGCCAACGCCGGAAATCTTGTCCTTCAAATTTGTCTAGCTTTCCAAACTTGTTCGTCATCTCCTTCAAAGTACTTCCACCAGCCATGAGAATCACCAAATACTTTATTCGCTTGTAGGGGAAATATAGGGTCTTGATCTTGATACTAGGGCCGGATATATGATTGAATCGTGTATAATCCACTTTCCGAATAAAGTATTTCGACCCTTAATGCCTGGGTTACACAAAATCTTTATTGGGATAAGACAATCACACAATTTGTTTTCTAGGCAAAGAGAACAAATCAAAACCTTGAGAATTGTTTGCTTTCGTTATATTGTTGTAATTCACTCTTGTGTTTTTCATGTGTGTACAACTGAGATCAATCTCTGTATATATACAGATGGAGAGGTATTAGTTAAAGGGTATAACAAAAAGACATGACTTTAGCCAAGTGATGTGTCTTTTCAGTTTGAACTGGCACCTGTTCAGAGGCGCTCGGCCGAGTCGAGGACTCGCTCGGCCGAGCACACATGTCTAATGAAATTTCGCAAGGCGCACGGCCGTGTCTTATGAAGCTGCACGGCCAGTGTTGTTCTTCTTGCTCGGCGGCGAGGCACAAGCCTCGGCCGAGCAAGACACTCCGAAACTTTGGCCAATCTAAGCTCGCTCGGCCGTAGAGTCAAGGACTCTGCTCGGCCGAGCACATCAGCAAAATGTGCTACCCTTTAACTTTTACTTCTTTATCGAGGTTGACTTCGTTTTAGCTCAAACGAGTGTGTACTCCACACTTTCCCTTACTCGTATTCGAATCTAATACGAATCACATTGATCTCTAGTAAATCACCATTACAATAAAACAAGTTGATGACACTAAAATCACCAACATGGGCTCAGTTTGAGAGTTGGGCAAAGGGAATTCCCATCCTAATCTACTCTCCACTACCACATCATGGGAGTTCCAACAGCTCGCTTTGCTAGGGGGGTTCATTAACAGTTTATGAGAGTTAGGTTTAGAAGGAGTGCTAATCCCCAGATCAATCTTACCATACTTGATGCAAAAGAACTCTTTGAACACCCTCATACAAGGCTCATATCCAAGAAATCTGCAAACCATGGCAAAACACACTAAGACCCTACAGGTGTTGGCTCCCAATTGGAGAGGCAAGGCATCAGCACACTCAAGGAATTCATTGATAAAAGGGTTGAGTGGCAACCTCAAACCAGCTTCAAATTGCCCGTAAATGAAGGCTACCTTGGTGGCGTCCTTAGTATACGTCTTCCCAAATTAAGCCAGAAATTCTTTCTTACTATGGATGGTCACCCTATAATCCTCCCTACTAACGTCACAGAAGTCATAAATCATGGAGTATCGGGACTCCAAATTCTTCTTCCCTCTCATTGGCCTTTGAAGGACATAGCCCCTTTCATTCCTCCCTGGTACAGCCAAGTCAACAAATGCGTCTATAATTCGAGGACTTCTGGAAGTAGAAGTCGTAGCACCATCACGAGTTGCCATATCTGTACAAGAAGAAGGAGAAACAGGGGAGTCAGGCCTACGATCACAATCAGACGACCTACCTAGGGGCGACCTATACTCCCCTGGAAAACCTTTCCTATTCCTAAGGAAAGAGGGTTTACAAGCATCCCTAACATAGAATAGTGATATGTGGTCAAGCAATTTATGGAAGAGATGAAAAGAGACAACATTCGAGTCATCTATTATCAATTCACCTACATCTTCTCCTATGGGCAGTCCTATTTCACTAAAATTCAGTCCCCACCTGGTCAAGATAGAGGCACACTCATTCAAGAACATCTCTCTCCACTCTCCGTTTATATGCTTGTACACTCTATGGTTAACGGTGCAATACCCATACCAAGCCCCTGGTTCGCTACTAAATGTTCTAGCCATGGCAAAATCAAAAGATAGAGCAGCAATCGAAACCCTAAAGCAAGAAAGAGAGAAGAATACCTTAGTTGGTGTCGGAATAGGAAGCTGTTGCAGAGGACGAAGGTCAAATTTAAATCAGTTGCTTCTTTGCTACCTTCACCGGAGTCTATCAGAGTTCAGAGACGGTAAAAATTTGAAATGAAGAAGGATTCTGGTATTTATATTTTCCAAAATTGGAAAGGAAAAAGGAAAATTCGAAAATTAATTTCCTAATTAATTGGGAAAACAGTTCCCAAGACGGTTTATCAAACGTCAAATAGTAATCATTACAGAATAAGACGCTCCTTCAGATCTGACAGTTCGTCGCCAACGTCCAGGATGGTGCCACGTCACTTTGGTCGACTAAATTTCAGAACGAGCAGCGACCTGCGAGTCACAACAAACCTCATCAAAATTTCCTTAACTTTCTAGTCGACAAAGTCAACTCGAAAGTTTGGGGCCACTGAACATACCAAAAGTATCGAGCTGGGCCAAGCATGTAAAGCCCAATCCTCAAGCAATTATGGCCACCACATTCTTAGTGGGTTAAGCCCAATGATCACATGGCCCAAGGCCCATCTTATTGATCCGTCGACTTAAGTTCATTGTCCGACCTACCAGGTCCCGACCTAACTTAATCCGACCTCATGATCCAGGTTATACTTCGGGTACGATCCAACTCTACCCATCAGTCAGGTTGGCCCAATCCCAAGCGTCGACCTCGACCTACCAAGCAAGCGTCGACCTAACAGTTACATGCGCACGTGCTTCTACTCTTTCCATAACTGCTTCCCTACAAATCAGGGACCGTTCAGGGACACGTTCACATGATGCAAAACTGTCCCACAAATTTCGGAGCTCATGTAGGCCTGCCAAATATACCACCTACATCAACTATAAATACATTACCACTACAACGGTTATGAGGTAACTGCAATTTTGTTATCTGAATATCATTTGTTCAATACATTTTTGCTCTTCAATTCATATACTTACTCTCACGCTCGAGGGTCTAAGCCGGAGACACATCCGGCTAGTCGTGAGTTCTGGTTTTTAGGTCAAGGAGTCAGGTGATCAGTTCTGCCACGTGGAGGAAGATTGATAAGCACATTTCCTGCGGCATCAACACTCATTAGCAATGTCAAACAATTTTTCAAAATAAGAGGAAATGGTATCATTTTCACCCATTCTCAACCTTTCAAATTTACTAGTAAGACCTCTAAGTTTGTTTTCACGCACACTAGAATCACCTTCACAAAACCCTTGTAAAATATCCCAAGCTTCTTTAGCTGTGGAACTATTTTGAACAAGTTTAAAAATGTGCATGTCAACTCACTCAAAAATAGCATTAAGAGCTTTCTCATTATAGTTAGCTAGAGTGATCTCTTCATTAGTCCACTCGGTGTCAGGTTTAACCTGGATGTCACCGTCCTCATCTGGAGGTAAAAGTGGAAGAGAGTACCCATTAACTATAGATTGCCAAGCTCGAAGATCAATTGATTTGATATGCGAGCGAAGACGAATCTTTCAATATGCATAATTCGAACCACCTAAAACAAGAAGATGTTTTTGGTTTGGATTTGCAGGATCATAAGCCATGACACCTAGACCAAGCACTTAGTATCGTCAAGTGACCTGCTCTGATACCAATTAAAATTGTCACGGCCAGAATCACAAGTGATATCCAAGGTGATAACAGCACCAACGATAGCACTTGGGATAGCACACACACACACTTCGAAAATAAAACAATTTTGTAAAAGAGATTGCAGCGGAATAATAACACCAAAATTGTTTTTCTCAAGTTATATAAATAATATAACTTGAGGATGTTTCTTAGGCAAGACTTTATAATCACTATGAACAATGAATTTACAAAGCCGAAATTTTCCCTATAGCTATAACAATATGAGCTCTATGGAATAAGAGATAAAGAACGAAATCCAATCCTAGCCTACACACAACTTGATGCCAATGTAATCAAGTGCGAAATTACAAGGGAGGATGGATGAAAAGAACTAAACAAAGAACTCTATCTCTAATGCTTCGAAGGTGTGTATGAAATGGCGTATCTTGGTGTGTCTTTAAATGCATCCTTCCAAGCATATTTACAGTTTTCAATTACTTGAAGGCTACTCAAATAAACAGCCTTGGGGCTGTCTTGCACGTTGAGGGAGAGTAGGGAGAGTGGTTGAGTTTGTTCCTCACTTCTAGCGCTACTTCCTCAATTGTAGCAAGTTCATGCTTCAACGCCTTGTACTCCCAAGCATTCTCAGCCTTGTACCCTTTATTAAATCAGCAACAACTCCTTGACCAAGTCTCCACACATTTTTCATTGTTGTTGCCAAAGTAATTCTTGTAAAGTTTTTATGCATAAAATAACATTTATGCATAAACCTTTTTCTTCCAAATTCCCCACGTTTCTAGCTCTTTGTTTGATCATATTGAAACCTAAAATATGGACATACACCATAGACTATACAGATTATATTAGCACATTAGTCCATGAATTAATAAATAAGAAATGTACAACTATGTAAATTCCAGCACAGGAAATCATCTGCGATATCATCTGGAATCTGAGAAATCATCTATGATATCATCTGCAGTTTACACTAACAATAGTGTTGCTGCAAAATATATATTATAACATATTAATTTCTTTTAGTGGAACTTTTATGAAAAAATGCACAAAGAGAAATTTTGTACCTCTTTGCAGAGATTGTCCACCATTGTTTGCTACAGATAGTACACAATCACCATCAGCCTCCAGACATTACACTAACTAAACTGCTTCAATGAATCAATGGGAACCAAAACTGGTTAAAAGAATTGAACTGAAAATGTTTGGAATCGTGGTAAGCCGAAAAGAAAAAGGCTTGTCTTTGAATTGTTGAGGGAGGGAGGGAGGGCTCAAAGTCTTTTTTGCTCCTAGGTTCCCGTCGCTACTTCAATTGTGCAATGTTCACTTCAAACACATTGTACTAATGTTTTTGGTACCTAACTGATGTCACAATTTCAACAAATTAATAAACTTAGAGAGAGAGAGAGATGACTAACACTATGGGAGCAATTAGGCTTACAGATGAAGTCGTTGACATAGAAGGTATTTTGGGCGCAGAAAGTGTAATTAAGGTCAGGGTTCCATCTGTTAAATGAAAATTGTAGTAACATTCATTCATGAAGAACTAATTTATCCGGATGATAACACCAAAATTAGTAACAGATCCATAAATGATCATCCCAAATTAAAAAAAAAATTGAATCAAAACAGATAAAAACAACATATATACATACAGATAGAGTAAATAACAACCTTAATAAACTTCCTAGAGTGAAAGTGATGATTTCACATCATCTGAACACTTATTACTCCGTATATGTAATAGAGATTATATTTTAAAAATTAAAGAAAAAAACTTTGTTGACATAGAATTACCAGGATCGACAGTCAATAGAAAAGAAAAAAACTATTTGCTGATATAGAATTACCAAAATTGGTCATTGCTCCTAATTTCAAATGGGTACAGTAATCTTAGTAACATTTTCACTTTAATCCTTCATTGGGAATCAAAGGGGTCATCTGCGGGATGATGAAAAGAATTTGTTAGTGCGATTCAGAGAGAATACATAGCAACTAAGGAGTCATTTTCATCGTAGGGTTTTCTTTCATTTTGCGGTGGCCAAATGCTCGAACAGAATGTGTTACCGATTGGGGAGGAGAGCTAGTAACTGCGGTGATGAGTGGGAAGTTTTTTTTTCAACATTCAATCTCAGCCACTCTTTATCTTTTCTAAAATTAAATCTTAGCCGTTATTTGTGTGGAGGTTAAAACCCACAAGTATTGTAATATAGATTTTGTACTTTGTATATTTGGGTTTTGGGTTCTGTAAACCTTTTGTTTCGACACGTGTTTTGTGGTTTTGATTGTAAGGTAATGTTGTATTTTGTGGTTTTGTAAATCTTTTGTTTCAACACATGTTTTGTGTTTTTTCGGCATCAAATTGTACACTTGAATGAAGGTGGTCTCCTTCCCGTGTTATAGACACTAGATTATACTCCATGTATGACATAATAATAATCTCATTTAAATATTTAAATTATATATTTTCATTTGCATTACTAACATAAATAACATTTACTTATTACTCTATTTTCTTTGGTTCACTCTCATTCTCTACTCTCGGCATCTTCTTCTGAAAATGAAAAAAGGTAATCGACAACTTAGTAGTAACATGGTGAACAAATCGACGTCAACTTTTCAATAAGAGACACACGATATATTGGGTTGTGTTTGGACGGTGTCATCATTTCTACTTGCGACATTTATGTGATGTTTATCTATGTTCCTCTTAATGTGATGTGAGATGTACCCCTACAATGCCTTGCATTGTTAGCATTAAGATTTAATTAAACCTTGGTCACTATTTACAAAATTATTAAATCGGCATACTTAGACATTTTGAATTGTGCTTTACTGTTACCCTTCCACTCCTAGGTCTGTTATCCGTTGTAACATCATTAAAATATAAGATTCTAGATGTACAAGTTTTCGGAGTGACTTGTACCCTCGTCACCTTCTCCACCCTCATCTATATCATGTATAGTTCTATGTATAAAATCGTTGTGGAGTCTGTTAGAGACATTATTTTACATCGAAAATTGATAAATCTTGCATAAAATATATAAAGATATTGGGCCAATCTTTTTAGGACCAATTGATTTTAAGGTGGAAACTCAAACTTTAATATGGTATCAGATCAGACCAATCACACGTGTTAAGAAGAGCGACCCAAAAAATTTAGTCTGACTTTGCCAAGGCTTACGACATGGACTTATTAATAGGGTGACACGGAGCAACATCGTAAGCCCTTGGGCTTCCACGTGTAACAGACCTGTTTTGATACCATCTTAAAGTCTAAGATTTCACCTTAAAATCAATTGGTGCTAAGAAGTGTCACGGCCCTAAACCTATGCACTATTTTGGTCACACGTGGAGCACGTGGGGGTGGGGTGCATTTCATCTCATCTTAGGAATTATATGGTATTTGGTTTATTATGTGTTATTTGGATAAATTGCTAAACTATGTGAATTTAGATGTTATTAAAGTAATTTTAATTATATAATGTCTAAATGAAAAAAATGGTAAATTGTGTAGTAAAGTTATAATATTTGAAATTTTAAATGAAGTGTTATAAAAAGTATTGAGGAGCTAAGGTGTAAATATAAAGTGAAGGTGGTTGATTGTAGGAGTCTAGAACTTGGAGGAGCTAAAGTTTAACATTGTTAAATAAATATCCTTCTAAGCTTCGTCAAGAAGCATTTATTTCCTCAGTTCTTCTCTCTTTACCTCTATGTTCCAGAAAGTCCTTAACCCTAGGTTACTTTCCAAAATTCGTAATAAATCAACCATCAATCCGTTTTCCGTTTTGATTTCATATTATCGATCAGGGAGTCGAGTGGAACTTTTAGAGCCGATCAAAGCTTCTTTTTATTTTGACATATTTTGGTAAGTTATTATGATTTCTTTATATACGTGTTCATAATATATATAAAGATGATATTATGATGAGATAATGTGTTCTTGATAATTTTGGGCAAGTTATTTGGCCTTTAAAATGATGAACATATGAGTTGAAAATAGTTAGGATGAAGGAATTGTAAAATATGGTTTGGTTTAATTGGAAAGGTGGTGTAATGTTGTTATATGGCTTGGAGGGAGTATGTTTATTGTTTGGAACATTTTACTGAAGTTTTGGTTGATATATTTATATTAGTTGTTGTGATAGTTTGGATGAAATTGAAGTCTAAGTTCCCGGTGGAGCTGATGTTGAAAATCACCAGAGGTGTCTTCTTGTGTCACGCGACAGAGGTTGCCCTCGCCGTGCGACAGCTTAAGCCATGTCACGAGTCGTGCCTTATAGGGGACGACTGAATCTGAGTGGGGTGTAAATGGGCACGAGTCGTGCCCTGCCCTGCAGCCTCTGAACCATTTCTAAGCCTTGAAACCCTAGTCTACCTAGTATATAATTGAGCACTCTTTAACTATGATTCTAGTACAATAGTAGTACTATGCAATGGAGTCTTAAATGACCCAAAATGATAAATGAAAGGTCTTTAAATATTGTCCTGAAAATGGTTGGAGGGCATTGTAATTACGTTAACCAAAGGTATCAAAACTTGGTAAATTGATATGGAACCTTTATAGAAGGTGTTTAATATTATGACATGGATATGTAGGGCTTATTTGATATACCTTGTGCCCATATGTGATTTCATATTCATGGTTGGTTGTGCACATAGTGTCTAAATACGTGTTGCACTGTTTCATTGATTTGAACAGGAGTATTAATACCCTGTTGTTGGATTGTTGTTATTCAATCGTGTATAATTATATGTTGCACTATTGTGATTGGTTTAACATGAGTAATAGTACCATGTTATGTATTGATATCCCAAGGTGTGGATTTAATATCAAGTATCTATTATGTGCTTGAATGTGTTTATATCAGCTGATTGTCGGGGGTATAATGGAATATGATCACTTATGAGAAATTGTTCCATAAGGTGCTCAGATTATATTATACTTGCGACCGTTCACCCCACTGTGGCCACAGACTGGGGACAGTGTCTGTATTGTGCCCCCCAGGCCTTACAGATAACTGTGAGTCTTATATGGTTCTCTGAAAAATGGGTCTTAAAAGACGTGAATATGCCTAAGCAGTTCACACATAAGTGGGGTTTTACTCCCAATGTAGTACGACTTATTGGTCTGATGGGAAAGGTAAAATGAGGTAACGTAATGTATTTACCGCTTTACCAATGTGATTATGAGCAACTTGTTTATGTGTTGCATATTATATGGCATATTTTTGCATCCATAATAGCTTGCTGAGATTTATTCTCACCCCTTCTCCCTTTACTATTTTAGATCCCGCTGAGACAGGAGGACCGGACCGGTGAGGCCAGAAAGGAGTTTGGACATCTTTTGGGTTGTCAGGGTATGTGTTTGGTTTGGGGAGTTGGGAATAGGTTGTGGTTGTAATTCTTTTGGGGAAAGTTGTATATAAAACTTTTATAAACATGTTTTCAGGGTGTTGTGTTGTAAGTAAACCTGGGTTTGGTTTTGTTTCCAAGTTATAACTTGTCAAAGCAGGTTTATAAATCACCTCCAAGTAGAGAGGTTATTTTGAAGTTGATTTTAAAAAGGGTTATTATATTTTTCAAGTTAATATAAATAAAAGTTTTTATTTAAGAAGGTAGTTTGGGACCCTCCAGCTTGGGACACGAGTTTATAGGTCCCGGGTTTGGGGAGGCGCCCACAGTTGGTATCAGAGCTTTGGCTAGAAGTCAAGGGTAGAAGTCTAGTTTAAGGGGGAGTGTGTGATATCTGACGCTGAGTGTTTAATGCAGGGATTGGTGTAATGGCTGGAACTAGTGATGACCAGCAGAGGGATCAGGGAATATTGGTGATATGGGAGCTGGGGGAAACAAGAATGCTGAAATGATGGCTATGTTCAGGGTTTTCCTTCAGAATATGGCAACTCAGGGTCAGGCTCAACAGCAACCTGAAGGGAGACAAGCACACGGGTTAGAGAAGTTTATCAAAATGGCTTCACCAAGATACAACGGGGATCCAGATCCAGTGATAGCAGAAAGATGGTTGGAAGCTATGAATAAGATTTTTGTGGCAATGGAGAGTTCAGACGAGGAGAAAGTCAGATGTGCGGTGTTCAAACTGGAAGGTCCTACAGAACACTGGTGGCAAATACTTAAGGAGAGTTGGGAGCAGGACCACACGCCCCAAACTTGGGACAACTTCACCAGGAGATTCAAAGAGCATTTCATTCCAGTGATTACCAGAGATAAAAAAGAGGTAGAGTTTCTGAGGCTCGAGCAGGGGACAATGACAGTGGCCCAGTATTCGGCTAAATTTACAGAGCTGGCGAGGTATTGTCCACATCTAGTACCAGAGGAAGGAAGGAGAGTCTACAGGTTTGTGAAGGGACTGAGATAGGAGTTCAGAAAACAATTGCTGACACATGATTTTTCCAACTATCAGGCAGCAGTAAACATGGCATACAGAATTGAAAATGACATTGAAGAACATCGGGGTAAACCTGAAGGTAGTGAAATTAAACCCAAGTTTCCAGGCCAGAGTTCAGGACTGAACATGGGTCATCCTAAGCCTTCAACTCCAGGAGTGGCTAAGGGAGGAAATGTCATAGTTTCTACACGTCCTGTATCCAACAAGTTTAGTATTGTCTGTAATTGGTGTAAGAAGGTGGGACATTCGGAAGACAGCTGTTGGAGTAAACAAGGGAAATGTATGAGTTGTGGAGAGATGGGGCACTTCAGAAAGGATTGTCCTAAATTTAAACAGGGTCAAGCTGCGGGTGGTAGACAACAGGGTGACTAGCCAAGAGGGGGTGTAAAGAGAGATGTTGAGGGGAAGCTTAAGGAGAGAGTGCAAGGTAGAGTGTTTGCCTTGGGTCGAGGCGCGGTAGATCCCACTGCAGTTATTAGAGGTATATTCCATGTCTCAGGGGTCAGGGCTCGTATTCTTATCGACCCTGAATCGTCTTATTCTTATGTGGCATCTCATTTTGCATTCACATTACATAAGTTGCCTAAGTTGTTGCCTTATGTGCTAGAGGTCTCTACTCCTGTTGGAGAGTGCCTCGAATTCTCTTTGATTTATCATGATTGTGAGGTGATCATATGTGGGCATGTATTGCCAGTGGATTTGGTAGAGTTACCAATCCAAGATTTTGATGTCATTTTAGGCATGGACTGGTTGAGTTATTGTCATGCCTTGGTGGAATGTCATAAGAAGCGAGTCACCTTTTCTATGCCTGATGTGCCTGTGTTTATATTTGATGTTGATAAGTTTTATTTGGCATTCATGTTATATCTGCATTAAAGGCTAGAAAGTTGTTATCAAAAGGGTGTGAGGGATACTTGGCATATGTGTTAGACTCTAGTAAGAAGTCTCCTGAACTATCTTGTGTTCCAGATGTGAATGAGTTTAGTGATGTATTCTCAACTGAGTATTCTATGCCTCCGGATAGAGAGGTGGAATTCTGTATTGACTTATTGCCAGGTACTTCACCAATTTCTAAAGCACCTTACAGAATGGCTTCAGCTGAGTTAAAAGAATTGAAAATTCAGTTGCAGGAATTGTTAGACAGGGGTTTCATTTGTCCCAGTGTTTCACCCTGGGGAGCACCAGTTTTGTTTGTCAGAAAGAAGGATGGTACATTGAGGTTGTGTATTGATTATAGACTTCTGAATCAAGCTACTATCAAAAACAAATATCCTCTTTCTCACATTGATGATTTATTTGATCAACTTCAAGGTTCCGTTATCTATTCCTAGCTTGACTTGCGTAGCGGATACCATCAGTTGAAAATTAAGTCAAATGATATTTCTAAAATAGCTTTCAGAACAAGGTATGGACATTATGAATTTCTTGTTATGCCATTTGGGTTGACCAATGCACCAACAGTATTTATAGACATGATGAACAGATTTTTTAAACCCTATCTTGACAGTTTTGTTGTGGTTTTTATTGATGATATCCTGGTATACTCAAAATCTAGGGAAGAGCACGAGAAGCACTTAAGAATTGTTTTATCCGTGCTTCGTGAGAAACAATTTGCCAAGTTCAGCAAATGTGAGTTCTGGCTTGAACATATTTCTTTTCTGGGTCATGTGGTATCAAGTACGGGTATTGCCGTAGATCCTGCGAAAATTGAAGTCGTAGTCAACTGGAAATAACCTTCTACAGTGACAGAGGTTCGCAGTTTCCTTGGTTTAGCGGGGTATTATCGAAGATTTATAGAGGGATTTTCGAGGATTGCAACTCCGTTGACCAGATTGACTCGGAAGGATGTACTATTTGTTTGGGATGTGAAGTGTGAAGCTGGCTTTTCTGAATTGAAGAAGAGATTGACTTCAGCTCCTATCCTTACACTTCCAGATGGGTGTAAGAATTTTGCTATTTTTAGTGATGCCTCCAAAGAAGAATTGGGTTGTGTCCTTATGCAAAATGGGAAGGTAATTGCGTATGCTTTGAGGAAGTTATCACCAGCGGAGCAGAATTATCCTACCCACGATATGGAGTTAGCTGCTATTGTTTTTGCATTGCATAAGTGGAAGCACTATTTGTATGGAGCAAAATTTGAGATATTCACGGATCATAAGAGTCTGAAATACTTGTTTACCCAGAAAGAGTTGAACAACAGACAAAGGCGTTGGTTGGAGCTTCTCAAGGACTATGATTGTGTCATTTCCTATCATCCAGGAAAGGCTAACGTGGTGGCTGATGCTATTAGCCGTAAGGCTAATTTATCATCTTTGGTGTCTCGGGAATTGAGAGGTGATATGTTATTTGCGAATGTCAGAGCAGTTCCTACTCTATATGGGGATCTTTTGGAAGCTCAGCAGAATGATATTGAATTGAAGAAAATTGTGGAGAAATTACAAGATGGAAGGACCGGGGAGTTTGGGTTGAATAAAGATGGGATTTTGACATTTAAAGGGAGAATCTGTGTACCTTCTTCCCTAGAGATTAAAAGGCAAGTGTTAGAAGAAGGCCACAAGTTCAGGTTTTCTATTCATCCAGGAAGCACCAAGATGTTTCAGGACTTGAAGAGAGGGTATTGGTGGAATGACATGAAAAAGGAGATTGCAGAGTTCGTATCAAAGTGCCTAACTTGCCAACAAATCAAAGCTGAAAATCAAAGGCCCGCGGGATTACTTCAACCACTGGATATTCCAGAGTGGAAATGGGAAGGCATTTCTATGGATTTTGTGACTGGATTGCCTCCTACTTCGAGGAAGATGGATGCTATATGGGTGATTGTGGATAGACTGACCAAATCAACTCATTTTCTACCAGTTTCAACCAAGTGTTCCTTGGAAAGGTTGGCTCAGTTGTACATACGCGAGATTGTGAGACTTTATGGAGTGCCTGTCAACATTGTTTCTGATAGGGATCCGAGATTCACCTCGCGGTTTTGGAGGGCTTTGCATGAAGTCTTGGGGTCTAAGTTGAGTTTTAGCACAACATTTCATTCTCAGACTGATGGGCAGACTGAGAGGACCATTCAGATTCTTGAGGACATGCTACGGGCTTGTGTGATGGATTTCCACTCATCTTGGGAAGACCATTTGCCTTTAGTGGAATTTGCCTATAACAATAGTTATCAGTCCAGTATTGAGATGGCACCATATGAGGCACTGTATGGGAGAAAATGTAGGTCTCCAATGTGTTGGGACGAGGTTGGTAAAGCTCGACTTTGGGGTCCAGACTTGGTTAGAGACTCAACTGAAAAAGATTAAAGTGGCCCATGACAGATTGAGAATAGCCCAGAGTCGCCAGAAGAGCAACGCCGACACAAGAAGAAGGGAGTTATCATTCCAGGTTGGTGATCTTGTATTTTTGAAGATTTCACCAAGAACAGGGATTAAAAGGTTTGGAAATAAAGGAAAGTTGGCATCGAGATTCATTGGTCCATTTGAGGTATTAGAGATGGTGGGAGAGTTAGCCTATCGCTTGGCTCTACCTCCATCTCTTTCTTTTCTCCATGATGTGTTTCATGTCTCTATGTTGAGGAAGTACTGTTATGATTCCTCTCATGTACTGAGTTCTCCTCTCGAGGATGTCCAGGCGGATATGACCTATGTGGAGGAACCATTGCGGATTCTGGAGTGGCAGGTCCGAGAATTGCGTACCAAGAGTATTCCCGTGGTGAAAATTATGTGGAAGAATCACACCATTGAGGAAGCTACTTGGGAATTGAAATCTGAGATGAGAAAGAAGTATCCTGGGTTATTTGATCATTCAGGTAAGTGAAGTTCAAATTCGGGACAAAATTTATTTAAGGGGGAGTGAGTGTCACGACCCTAAACCTAGGCACTATTTTGGTCACACGTGGAGCACTTGGGGGTGGGGTGCATTGCATCTCATCTTAGGCATTATATGGTATTTAGTTTATTATGTGTTATTTGGATAAATTGCTAAACTATGTGAATTTAGATGTTATTAAAGTAATTTTAATTATATAATGTCTAAATGAAAAAAATGGGAAATTGTGTAGTAAAGTTATAATATTTGAAATTTTAAATGAAGTGTTATAAAAATTATTGAGAAGCTTAGGTGTAAATATATAGTGAAGGTGGTTGATTGTAGGAGTCTAGAACTTGGAGGAGCTAAAGTGTAACATTGTTAAATAAATATCCTTCTAAGCTTCTTCCAGAAGCATTTATTTCCTCAGTTCTTCTCTCTTTACCTCTACATTCCAGAAAGTCCTTAACCCTAGGTTACCTTCCAAAATTCGTAATAAATCAACCATCAATCCGTTTCCGTTCTGATTTCATATTATCGATCAGGGAGTCAAGTGGAACTTTTAGAGCCGATCAAAGCTTCTTTTTATTTTGACATATTTTGGTAAGTTATTATGATTTCTTTCTATACTTGTTCATAATATATATAAAGATGATATTATAACGAGATAATGTGTTCTTAATAATTTTGGGCAAGTTATTTGGCCTTTAAAATGATGAACAAATGAATTGAAAATAGTTAGGATGAAGGAATTGTAAAATATGGTTTGATTTAATTGGAAAGGTGGTGTAATGTTGTTATATGGCTTGGAGGGAGTATGTTTATTGTTTGGAACATTTTACTGAAGTTTTGGTTGATATATTTATATTAGTTGTTGTGATAGTTTGGATGGAACTGAAGTCTAAGTTCCCGGAGGAGCTGATGTTGAAAATGACCAGAGGTGTCTTCTTGTGTCACGCGACAGAGGTTGCCCTCGCCGTGCGACAGCTTAAGCCATGTCACGAGTCATGCCTTATAGGGGACGACTGAATCTGAGTGGGGTGTAAATGGGCACGAGTCGTGCCCTAGGGCACGAGTCGTGCCCTGCCCTGCAGCCTCTGAACCATTTTCTAAGCCTTGAAACCCTAGCCTACCTAGTATATAATTGAGCACTCTTTAACTATGATTCTAGTACAATATTAGTACTATGCAATGGAGTCTTAAATGACCCAAAATGATAAATGAAAGGTCATTAAATATTGTCCTGAAAATGGTTGGAGGGCATTGTAATTACGTTAACCAAAGTTATCAAAACTTGGTAAATTGATATGGAACCTTTATAGAAGGTGTTTAATATTACGACATGGATATGTAGGGCTTATTTGATATACCTTGTGCCCATATGTGATTTCATATTCATGGTTGGTTGTGCACATAGTTTCTAAATACTTGTTGCACTGTTTCATTTATTTGAACATGAGTATTAATACCCTGTTGTTGGATTATTGTTATTCAATAGTATATAATTATATGTTGCACTATTGTGATTGGTTTAACATGAGTAATAGTACCATGTTATGTATTGATATCCCAAGGTGTGGATTTAATATCAAGTATCTATTATGTGCTTGAATGTGTTTATATCAACTGATTGCCGGGGGTATAATGGAATATGATCACTTATGAGAAATTGTTCCATAAGGTGCTCAAATTATATTATACTTGTGACCGTTCACCCCACTGTGGCCACGGGCAGGGGGATGTGCATGTCGTGCCCCCAGGCCTTACAGATAGCTGTGAGTCTTATATGGTTCTCTGAAAAATGGGTCTTATATGACGTGAATATGCCTAAGCAGTTCACACATAAGTGGGGTTTTACTCCCAATGTAGTACGACTTATTGATCAGATGGAAAAGGTAAAATGAGGTAACGTAATGTGTTTACCGCTTTACCAATGTGATTATGAGCAACCTGTTTATGTGTTGCATATTATATGGCATATTGTTGCATCCATAATAGCTTGCTGAGATTTATTCTCACCCCTTCTCCCTTTATTGTTTTAGATCCCGCTGAGACAGGAGGACCGGACCGGTGAGGCCGGAAAGGAGTTTGGACATCTTTTGGGTTGTCAGGATATGTGTTTGGTTTGGGAGTTGGGAATAGGGTTGATGTTATTCTTTTTGGGGAAAGTTGTATATAAAACTTTTATAAACATGTTTTCAGGGTGTTGTAAGTAAACCTGGGTTTGATTTTGTTTCCAAGTTGGCTTGTGTAAGCCTTTACAGTTGTATTGTTTGTATTTAAACATGTTATAACTTGTCAAAGCAGGCTTATAAATCACCTTCAAGTAGAGAGGTTATTTTGAAGTTGATTTTAAAAAGGGTTGTTATATTTTTCAAGTTAATATAAAGAAAAGTTTTTATTTAAGAAGGTAGTTTGGGACCCTCCAGCTTGGGACACGAGTTTATAGATCCCGGGTTTGGGGAAGCGCCCACAAGAAGAGTGGTCCAAAATCTTTATAAGTATTTATTTTAGATGGAAAAAATAATATTTCCTTTTAGTTTTCTTTATTAAGTCATAATTTTTATATTTTGTAATTTAAAGCGAGACGGAGAATGAATTAGTATTGTGGTTAGCGTGCGTGTCACATGTCACAAAAGAAAAGAAAGTTAGAACTCGATACTTCAAGTAGCGAGTAGCTAGTTCAAATTTAGTTTTTTTTTTAATATCAAAATTTAAACTAGCTAAATGGTGTAGCGAGTTTAAACGAAAAAAATTATAAACTCGCTACACCGTGTAGCGTGTTTCAAAAAAAAGATATTTTGGTCAATAGTTTGAAAGGGTTGTTATTTTGGGATATATTTTTTTAAAAGAGAATATTTTGAGGAAAAAATCCTACTCTTCCAGAAAGTGCAATTTGGACCTTGCAAATTTGTAATTGTGTTTTACTTCTTTATCTTTAATTATACTAATTTCATTATAAATATTGTTATAATGAATTATTTGACAGGATTTTATTGGTAAATCAATAATGAAATTAGGACAATTTTATATAGGGGAGGGATCATGACATAAAATATTGTTGTTTTTTTAGAAGAAAACAATAATTATTTATTTGCATGGACAAATTAGCAAAAGTTGGCTATCCAGTAATGTTGGTAGCTCAACCCAAATGTGTGAACTAATATAAATTCTTGAAATGATCAAAATTACTGATCGAATCTTTGGATTTGGCTCAAATAAGCTTGAAATAGAGGAGCAAAACAATAAAACTAAGTTGAGATTTTACCGGCGAATACCCTCCCGCGTGAGAGTAAGGGGGCGTTTGGTTCGCCTGAATTGGCCATTCCGGGACAGAATGGAATGGTCAATTCCGTTGACTTCATTCCTTTGCCCCGTTTGGTTCGCAGGAATGAAAAATTTTCCATTCCCTACGGAATGAATTTTTATTCCTTGGAATGGATTTTCATTCCTTCCATATATGGAAGGAATGATGAATTCCTTAGGAAATGGAAAAAAATTTTTTTTGACCAAAATACCTCCAAACCCAAACCACCCCTACCCCCTACCCGCCCTACCCCACCCCACCCCCACCCCCACAATTTTTTTTTGCCTACCCCCCATCCACTCGCCCTACTCCCCTCACCCCCACCCCCCCCCCCCGAAATTTTTTTTTCTGCCTACCCCTCCCATCCAGCCCTACCCCCCACCCCACCCCCACAATTTTTTTTTTCTGCCTACCCCCTATCCACTCGCCTCCCTACCCCCCACCCCACCCCCCAAAAAAAATTTTCTCCCTACCCCCCACCCCACCCCCACAATTTTTTTTTCTCGCCACCCCCCCCCCATCCAGCCTCGCTCCCCGCCCTACCCCCACCCCACCCCCACGAATTTTTTTTTCTCCCTACCCCCCATCCAACCTACCCCCCACCCCCCACCCCACCCCACCCCCATGAATTTTTTTCTCCCTACCCCCCCATCCAGCCCCGCCCTACCCCCCACCCCATCCAAACCCTCGCCCTACTCCCCTCACCCCTACCCCACCCCCACGAATTTTTTTTTCTCGCCTACCCTCCCATCCACCCCCTATCCCCCACCCCACCCCACCCCACCCCACCCCCACGAATTTTTTTCTCGCCTACCCCCCATCCAGCTCCCTACCCCCACCCCCCACCCCACCCCACCCCCACAATTTTTTTTTTCTCGCCACCCCCTATCCACTCCCCGCCCCCGCCTCTATCCTCACCCCACCCCCACGAATTTTTTTTTTTTTCTCCCTACCCCCCACCCCACCCCCACAATTTTTTTTCTGCCTACCCCCCCATCCAACCCTATATTACGATACATCAAACACAACAATATTAAAAACTGAATTTACTACCACTAAACACTACCACTAACACTTGCACCATCATCTCCAACGTTATCATTCAATTTATTTTTTGGATCATATTCATTCAAAATACACTCCAAATACATTTCCAATGTCTTGTGGTGAATCCTAGCAGCTTCATCAATATTGTGAACGTTGCCAAACTCATGAGCATGATTGGATATCCCCACGTAATTCTTATCCCTACAATTGTGTCTCTTATATGGCTTCAATGAACAATGAAATGAGGGAGTTCCATTTCCAGAAGAAGGCTGCAAAACAACAAGATGACCATAGAGGAATTTTTGGTAGCATACCCTGTATATTTTCCAACTTTTGTCATCATTTGAATCACCCAAAGTTGGCTCACTAGAATTTCCCTTGCCTTTGTTCATCATGTAAATAATAATAATAATAAAAAGACAATATAAATTATTAAAGGTAGAATTTTTCTTGAACTTGATATATATAAACCAACAAAATTGGACAGATTTTATAGGCTGAGTACTTCAAACCGATAAAAAAAATTGGTCAATGAAAATTTATTGTCCATTTTTTAATCTCACCAACATAAATTGATATCAATAACTATTACAAAGACTTTTTCGGATTTTTCAAAAAAGCATTCAAAATTACCATTAAAGACAAACTTATCACTATTTCACCGTTCAAATTCCAACCCAATTCAATGCACTTACCTAATGGCTTGGAAATCACTTATGTACACTACAAACTTATCAACTGTACACATTTATTACTCTTGAAGGAGGTATATTCCACGGAATATACTTCCTCAATAAATATAATATCACTATAAATAAGGAATAAGATAACTTATTACACATAAAAACAATCCAACTCAATCTCCTAGAATATTCAGTATATTATCACTATAAATTAGGAATATCAACTCCTTCAACTCTTTTACGCTTTGATAGAACTGAAAATAAATATAAAAATGCCCCCTGTAATGTTTTTTATATTTATTTTCAGTTCTATCAAAGCGTAAAAGAGTTGTGGATGATGATGATTTTGATACCACTAGTAAGAGACCTACAGGGGGTGATAAATTTGAGCATTCGTGTACTCCTAAAAGACTTGTTGAGCTCTGTTTAACTCCAGATCAGCAGAGAGATGTTAGGGCTATTGGTTTTGGATCTTTGTTGAGTCTTGAGGTTAAGGTATTGCCGCTTAGGCTTGTTCAGTTTCTTGTTGAGAGATTCGAACCAATAACAAGGATACAACAAATTGATTCATAAGAGAAATATGTGATTATAACATCGGATGTTTTTGATATATTTTGTCTACCTAGGAATGTTGCAAAGACTAAGGTAAATCGATCATCAAGCGTAAATATGGAATTAAGAAATCGATATTTTGAAGAATTTGGGCATACTAAAGATGGTCTTCCTGCCTATAAACTTTTGGAACGCATTTCTGAGTTACATCAAGGTGGGGATGAATTTAAACGCTTGTTTGTGCTATTTGTTGTTGAAATTTTTCTTGCCCCAGTAGTTACGAAAACAATTGACGTGTCACTGTTAAGCCTTGTAGAAGACGTTCACAGATTAGCAAGTTTGATTGGTGTCAATATGTTTTGGATAAATTCTTCAAAATATCGATTTCTCAAATTCTTCAAAAATATCGATTTCTCAATTCCATATTTACGCTTGATGATCAATTTACCTTAGCCTTTGCAACATTCCTAGGTAGACAAAATATATCAAAAACATCTGATGTTATAATCACATATTTCTCTGATGAATCAATTTGTTGTATCCTTGTTATTGGTTCAAATCTCTCAACAAGAAACTGAACAAGCCTAAGCGGCAATACATTAACCTCAAGACTCAACAAAGATCCAAAACCAATAGCCATAACATCTCTCTGCTGATCTGGAGTTAAACAGTGCCCAACAAGTCTTTTAGGAGTACACGAATGCTCAAATTTATCACCTCCTGTAGGTCTCTTACTAGTGGTATCAAAATCATCATCATCCACAACTCTTTTACGCTTTGATATAACTGAAAATAAATATAAAAAAACATTACAGGGGGTATTTTTATATTAATTTTCAGTTCTATCAAAGAGTAAAAGAGTTGAATGAGTTGATATTCCTAATTTATAGTGATATTATACTGAATATTCTAGGAGATTGAGTTGGATTGTTTTTGTGTGTAGTAAGTTATCTCATTCCTTATTTATAGTGATATTATATTTATTGAGGAAGTATATTCCGTGAAATATACCTCCTTCAAGAGTAATAAATGTGTACAGATGATAAGTTTGTAGTGTACATAAGTGGTTTCCAAGCCATTAGGTAAGTGCATTGAATTGGGTTGGAATTTGAACGGTGAAATAGTGATAAGTTTGTCTTTAATGGTAAGTTTGAATGTTTTTTTGAAAAACCCAAAAAAGTCTTTGTAATAGTTATTGATATCAATTTATGTTGGTGAGATTAAAAAATGGACAATAAATTTTCATTGACCAATTTTTTTGACTGGTTTGAAGTACTCAGCCTATATAAATCTGTCCAATTTTGTTGGTTTATACTCCCTCCGTCCCACCTTAGTGTAGACTTCTTGCCTTTTTCGTCCGTCCCACCTTAGTTTAGACTGCCAAAATTAGAAAGTTTTTTATTAATTTTTATTTGCCCTACCCCACCCACTCATTCTCTCTCTTCATTTTCCACCATACAATTTATTCAACCAACTTACTATTAACTCCACTCATTCTCTCTCTTCATTTCCTACCACACATTTTCATTATCTTAATAGTATTCCTTAGTTATTGTGCCCAAACATTTAGTCTACACTAAGGTGGGACGGAGGGAGTATATATCAAGTTCAAAAAAAATTCTATCTTTAATAATTTATATTGTCTTTTTATTATTATTATTATTTACATGATAAACAAAGGCAAGGGAAATTCTAGTGAGCCAACTTTGAGTAATTCAAATGATGACAAAAGTTGGAAAATATACATGGTGTGCTACCAAAAATTCCTCTATGGTCATCTTGTTATTTTGTAACCTTCTTCTGAAAATAGAACTCACTCGTTTCGTTGTCCATTTGAGCCATGTAAGGGACGCAATTGTAGGGATAAGGATTACGTGGGGATAGTCAATCATGCTCATGAGTTTGGCAACGTTCACAATATTGATGAAGCTGCTAGGATTCACCACAAGGCATTGGAAATGTATTTGGAGTGTATTTTGAATGAATATGATCCAAAAAACAAATTGAATGACAACGTTGGCGATGATGGTGCAAGTGGTAGTGGTAGTGTTTAGTGGTAGTAAATTCTGTTTTTTAATATTGTCATGTTTGATGTATTGTAATATAGGTGATGTAATGAATAATCTGAATGTACTTCAAATAAGTAATACCGGCACTCCAATCAACACGATATCATTTGTGAACATCATAAACCACGCTAAACGATCTTGAATTGACCTCGTCAATTCATCCATGATTATAACAAAGAGCAAAGAACTAAATACAAACTCTGATGCACACCAATCGTGATAAAGAAGTCTTATATCTTACCAACAATAATCCGCACACTTGTTCTAACTTTGTCATATATATTTTCTTGATAATGTCAATAGTTTCTTTGAATCCTTGCTAGGGTTCTCCAAAGTACCTCTGTTGGTACTTTATCATATGTCTTTTCCAAGTCAATGAGTACCATATGTAAATCATTCTTTCTATCCTGGTAGTTCTCCATTATTTGTCTTAAAAGATAGATTGCATCCATATTCGATCTTCTAAATATAAGTCCAATTTGGTTCTTCAATTTTTCACACTTTTCTTAGCTTTTGTTCAATTACTCGTTATCAAAGTTTTGCAGTATGATTAATTAGTTTGATCCTCCGATAGTTGGCACAATTTTGAACATCACATTTGTTTTAATATAAATGCCTCAAAGTAATTTTCCTAAACTCTAAAGGCATCTTGTAGCTTTTCCATATCATATTGAATAGTGTTGTAAACCATTCGATTCATTCCGTTCAAAACACCTCCAAACCTCAATCATAGATAATGAGTCATCCAAATACAAAATGTTTAGATCACTTATATTATGATAAAATATGACACACAAAATGATATTTCATTGTCTTGAAAAAGCAATGTTCTAAAAATCGAGCTTTTGCCTAGACACTAGGGGGCCGTTTGGTTAGGAGGCTTAAGACGGGATAACATTCATCAGGATTAATAAGGTTTATTAAGAGGGTGTTTGATTGTAAATTAGGCATCCGAATAATTAAACCGATTTATTGGGATTAGATCTTAATCCCCTCACTAATTATATTGATCTCAGGGAAGTATTATTAATCCCTTCCATAATAATTTCCTCATTAATAATACTGCTAATCCTTATTCGGCAACCAAACGAGCCCTAGGTGGTCTCCTTCCACCCTGATTTCCTTCAAATCAGTGATATTAGGCGTTAGGAAGGTAGACGGTTTTAGGCAGTCTAGGCGGCGTCTAAGCGGTCATGGTGGCTAGGCGGGTTTGGCATTTTAGGCGGTGTAGGCGGCACCTAGGTGAGTTTAGATGGGATAGGAGGGCTAGTCGGTGTAGGTGGAACACATTTTATAATAATATAAGGAGAAGATGGTGCAATTATCCATGGGAAGAAGGTGCACAACATAATACATCCATTGTTCTTAGACCGGGTACAATGGGGAGTTGAAAAGTGGGTTGAAATGAGTTTCAATCAATTGGGCCGTTGCAATGGGGAGATGAAACGGGGTTGGTCGGAAAGGCTAGATGAAATGTTTCATCTAGCTGAAACTTTTTTTTTATATCCAACACGTGTCAGCGTTTAATTGGTGCGTTGAATTTTTGAAAAAAAAAATTATCCCAAATCTTTGAGATGAATTATCACCTAGTAAATTATTTTTTCACCAAAATTCATCATTTTTCCCTACAAATTGATATAAGTTTCATTTGATTTGGACACAAAAAAAAAAAAAAAAACACTTAATTTTCAATTTGAGCTGAATTATCACCTAGTAAATTAATTATTTTTTAATTTTTTTTCACCAAAATTCATCATTTTTTTCCCTACAAATTGATATAAGTTTCATTTGATTTGGACAAAAAAAAAACTCATTTCTCAATTACCCTTCTTCATTTTAGCATTTATTTTTAAAAAAATTATTATTTTTTTACCTATAAATTGATGCAATATTTTTTAATTAAGTGTGAAATATTTTTTTAATTATAAATAATAATAATAATTATTATTATTTTACTAATCATAAAAATAGAGAATATAAATAAAATAAAATAAAAGTAGTGGGGTATAGAATGATGAGTTGGAGGGAGTTGAAATTTAATTTAAGTTAGCCATTGTAGGGGTTAGATGAAATGGGTAGATGAAATATTAGGTGAACGAAAAAAAGTGTAAAAAATGTTAGATGAAATGGGGAGGGGGTATTAAACCATTGTATGTAGTCTTAGACCGGGTACAATGGGGAGTTGAAAAGTGGGTTGAAATGGGTTTCAATCAATTGGGTCGTTGCAATGGGGAGATGAAACGGGGTTGGTCGGAAAGGCTAGATGAAATGTTTCATATAGCTGAAACTTTTTCTTTTTTTTTAAATTTTTTTTATATTCAACACGTGTCAGCGTTTAATTGGTGCGTTGAATTTTTGAAAAAAAAAATTTATCCCAAATCTTTGAGCTGAATTATCACCTAGTAAATTAATTTTTTTAATTTTTTTTTTCACCAAAATTCATCATTTTTTTCCCTACAAATTGATATAAGTTTCATTTGATTTGGAAAAAAAAAAAATACTTAGTTTTCAATTTGAGCTGAATTATCACCTAGTAAATTAATTTTTTTTTAATTTTTTTTCCCCAAAATTCATCATTTTTTCCCTACAAATTGATATAAGTTTCATTTGATTTGGACACAAAAAAAAAACACTTAGTTTTCAATTTGTGCTGAATTATCACCTAGTAAATTAATTTTTTAAAATTTTTTTCCCCAAAATTCATCATTTTTTCCCTACAAATTGATATAAGTTTCATTTTATTTGGACACAAAAAAAAATACTCATTTTTAATAATTTTATTATCTTTCATTACTTGTGTCGCGAGCTAAGTTTATTGTAATTTTTCTTATTTTTAATAATAATATTTTTTAACCAAATTTCATCATTTTTTCTCTATAAATTGATATATGTTTCATTTGATTTGGACAAAAAAAAAACTCATTTCTCAATTACCCTTCTTCATTTTAGCATTTATTTTTAAAAAAATCATTATTTTTTTTACCTATAAATTGATGCAATATTTTTTTAATTAAGTGTGAAATATTTTTTTAATTATAAATAATAATAATAATTATTATTATTTTACTAATCATAAAAATAGAGAATATAAATAAAATAAAATAAAATAAAAGTAGTGGGGTATAGAATGATGAGTTGGAGGGAGTTGAAATTTAATTTAAGTTAGCCATTGTAGGGGGTAGATGGAATGGATAGATGAAATATTAGGTGAATGAGAAAAAGTGTTAGATGAAATGGGGAGGGGGTATTAAACCATTGTACGTAGTCTTAATGATGTTTGATGCACGATGACTTGTATTGTGTTTGTTGCTGCTTGTTACATTAGTCCCAAAATAAATGTTTAAAATTTTTTAAATTTGATTTTGATCAATAGCAAACTTAAAGAAAAAAAATAGAACACAATTTGAGACGGAGGAAGTACATTTTTTCATTGTTTTTGGGTATTTCACTGTTTGGGTTATGTGACATATGGTCACTTCATGTCTAAATTCTTATCTCCGCCCAGGCGTTCTTGGTAATAGACTCGACTCCGTCGCCTATCGATTTTTAGAACCTTACGAAAAAGGTAGTTTCTATAATTAACTCAATTACATTTTACCATTTTTATATGATTTTATTTATTCTTACAAATTTTTAAGAATTATTAATTGATTAACCATTAAAATATTATATTTAAATTAAGATTTTTTATGCATATAATTAATTTTGTATAAAAACTTGATAAAAATTGACCATAAAATTGACACCAAATATTTTAAAACTTCATTTTATATGAAACATGTCAACGTGACCTCATAGAGTTAATAAAGAGCCAAAGGGCAGTGCCGAGTGGTAAAAGGAGGGAGACATAAGATTCTGGAGGCATGCAGCGTGGGTTTGATTCCTGGTGGAAGCAATTTGCTTTCTTCTGGGGTTGGACCTTGTATGTGATATTAGTTGACATGTTCTCAAACCCTGTGTTGACTTAGTCCGGCGAAGCTGAAAACCTGAGTATCAAAAAAAAAAAGAGCCAAAGGTACGAAGGTTACTTATTGATACATTAATGCTTTTCCGTTTCCTTTTCCTCTTCTATTCACTTTACCCTCACATTCTTTTTGAGAATAAAGTGTAATGCCAAACATTAGGGCTCCCTTTTTTTTGTTTGGGGAAAATGTTTTTCGTAAAATATTTTTCTCATTTTTTGTTGTTTGATAAGCATCGGAAAATGGAGAAAATATTTTTTTCACTTTTCTAAGTAAAATGACTTATAATTTTTTCTAATTAAAACATTTTACGAAAAATGTTAACACCCTCACACACACACACACCTAACTTTCCATACACCTCTCACGTTACCCACCCCACATCAATCACCCCTACCCCATCCCCTCATAAAAAAATATTTATATTAAAATTATTTTTTACAATTCTCCCCCTTTGGGTAAAAAAATTAATTTTTAACAACCCTCCCCACCCACCCACCCACCATTCTCCCACAGTCAAACTTTTTTTACTCATAATTAAATTAAATTAAATTATTTTTTAACAACTCCCCTACCCTCCCCCACTCCTCTACTCTCAGCTACCCCTACCTCCCACACTCTCGGCTACCCACCCTACCCCACACCTACCCCACCCCACCCTATCATCACCCTGGCCTACCATCATCTTACCCTTTACATTTCTCCCACCACCCTACCCTACTCCACACCCACCTACCTCACCCCTACTATTCCCCACCTCCTACCCTACCATCCAACCTCCATACCCTACCCCTATCTCTTTTAACTTGGCTCATGTGTTTTTATCGAAAAATATTTTCATTAATATAAAAATAATAAAACATTTTCATTAATATAAAAGTAATAAAACATTTCCATTTAAGAAGTACTACTTTCGTCCCGATTTAAGGTTCTTACTTTTTTTTTAGTCTATCACAAATTAAGATTTTTAGTTGTTTTGTTATTTAAAATGGACAATGAGACCCACTTGTCATTCTCACAATAAAACTCCCTACCCACTTTCTCTCTCATACATTACTTTTCATATTTACAACATTTATCTTTTCTTGATTCACGTGCAAAGTCAAACTTAAAACATTAAATCGGGACCGAGGGAGTATGTAGTTTGTAGTGGAACACATTATGAGGAAAATGTGTAATTCGTTTTGGAACAACGAAAGTATTAAAATAGCGATCAATATATCAAATACATTAAATTACATTTTGAATATTTTAAGTGCTTGAGCAATTAAATGTATTTGCAATGACAACTTCATAATTATAAACAAGAATAATTTAGATAAAATGTGTCAAATTGTATTATAAACTATAAAACTGTAAATATTTTGGAGCAAAATATCTACTACTAAACTACAAATATTTTGGAAAGGAGATACTACTTCCGTCCCATGATAAATGTCTCAAAATGAGTTTGACGCGGGAATTAAGGAAAGTGATGTAAGAAAGAGAAAAAGTTTAAATGTTGTGAGTATGAAAAATTAAATAGGAGAGAGAATGAGTGTGAGGAATAGTTAGACCATGGGCAATAAGGGGTTGAATGGGGGGTTGAATGGGGATTAAACTAGTTGAGAGTAGGGATGGCCAAATCGGATCGGAATCGGATCGGAACCGTAAAATCGGATCAGAACCGGATCGGAAAAGCCCGGAACCGGAGCGAACCGGGGAGAAAATCGGAACCGGACGGACCGGAACCGGGGTTAGTGCGGGCCGGTTAAGGGTTACAAAAATGCCAAACCGGACCGTAACCGGAACCGTGAACCGGACAAAATTTCCACATTTTCCAAAGAACCGGACCAGAACCAGACCGGAAAAGCCCGAAACCGGAGCGAATCAGGGAGAAAACCGGAACCGGACGAATCGGAACCGGGGTTAGTGCGGGCCGGTTAAGGGTTACCATTTGGCCGAACCGGAACCAGCGGTTCAAGGCCCGAAATCGGAACCGGACCGGATTTGGTCATCCCTAGTTGAGAGGGGGCAATAAGGGGTTGAATGGGGGGTAGTTGAAGGGGTGTAGTTGAATGTTTCCAATCGGGCTGAAGAAAAAAAAGTGGGGCCCGCTATGCCACGCGTCAGCGTCCAATTGGACCGAAAAAAGCGCGTGGCCTATACGCCCAAGCTCGGCGCGTTTTGCTTCTTTTTTTTTATCTGCATTGACACATGGCGCGTTTTGATTGGTTCCCCATATTTTTTCTTTTTATCTTCAACCCCAATTTTTGAGCTCAATTATTTAACAGCTTTTTTTTTTTTTGCGAAAATTCTGGAATTTTTTTCTCTATAAAATGATATAACTTTCTTTTTATTTGTACACAAAAAAAAAAACCCTCTCTTTTCTCTAAAAAAATCTTAATTATTCTTCTTTAACCCCTAATTTTTTAAAACATTCATCATCTTTTTAGTGAAATGGATCCCAATAATCCTTATTTCAACACTCAGAATTCAAGTAATTTTCCACCAAATTACTCCAATCCTAATGATTTTCAATCGCCAAATCAATTTTATTATCAACCAAATGCCATGCCTTCAGCTGTACCCACCTGGAATCCATATTATGGTATGCAATTTCAACGACCTCCACAACCACCACTACCCTCTCAAGAATCAGAATATCCCGAATATTCAACACAAATGGTTCTGGGTAGCAATAGCGGTGCTGATGAAGCTACTCCAACTCCAGATGCAGGAGGTTCAACCACTAGTTGGAGAAAAATTGTCAAATGGAGCACGAAGGACAATATAGTGCTATTCAGTGGGTGGATTAAGTTTGGAACCGACAGTGTTGTCGGAAAAAATCAGAAGAGTGAAGCGTTTTGGGGTAAGATTGTTGAATATTGTAACGAACATTGTGAATTTAACCCTCCCCGTGACGTAGTTTCATGCAAAAATCGTTTCAATTATATAAACGTCAAATTGGGCAAATGGGTAGATGCATACGATAACGCAAAGCGTATGCAACAAAGCGGGTGGTCGGAGAATGATGTTTTGAAAAAAGCTCACGAATTATATAAAAGTGCTAACAATAGCACTTTTTATTTGATGGACGAGTGGATAGCTACCCGAGATCAACCACGCTACGCAAGTCGGGTTGGAGGAAATACTGGATCAGATAGCAGTGAATCTAAAAGAGCACGAGAAGGTGATGTAGGTGATTCAATCTCGGTTGGATCCATTCCTCGTCCTATGGGAAGGGAGGCAGCTAAGAAAAAGGCGGGAAAGAAAAAAGTGGGGTTGTCACGGGTAAAGGAACAAAAGTGGTCAGAATTAAAACAATTCAAAGAGAAAGAATTGGAACGAATAGACAACTTAGTCTCAGAACAAGAGAAGGCAAACAATATTGCCATTAACAAGACTCGGGCTAAAAATAGGAAAATGTGGATGCAGTTGAGTCAAATGGAGTCTCGCGATCATCATCAACAACAACTTTTTGAAATGTTGACTGAAGAGCTGTTTGGCAATTAATGTGTGTATTTTAGCTTTATGTCAATTTTCTGTACTGATGTACTACTTTCAAGATTCTCAGTATGTAACTTTACCTTTTAATTAAATCTATGTAATTCTATTGAATTGAAATATTCTCGTATTTATTTAATTGCTTCGAAAAAAATTTAATTAAGTGTGAATTAAAAAAAAATTAAAAAAAATCTCAAATTTATAAATAAAAATATTAATAATTTATTTTTTAATAATAAATTATTATTATTTTTATTATTTTTTTAATTATAAAATTAAATATTGTAAATAAAATAAAAAGTGGTGGGGTATAGAATGATGAGTTGGGAGGAGTTGAATTTTAAACTAAACTAGCTTATTGTGGAGGTGTAGTTGAGAAAGTAGTTGAATGATTAAGTAGATGGAGAGAGAAGATGAGGCGTCGTGATATTAGGGTAGTTGAATGTTTTTTGGTAGTTGGCTTATTGGACATGGTCTTAGGAGAAAGAATGTTGTGAGTGTAAAAGTAAAGCAGGAGAGAGAATGGGTTGGTGGAATAGTAAAAAAAAACTTTCTTTTTTTGGATTGGGTCATTTTAAATGGAACGCCTAAAAAGGAAAGTTGAGACATTTGAACGGGACGAAGGGAGTAGTAATTAGTTTATTTTGAACTTAGTGCGCATTTGAAATCCAAAAGGGTTAAGAATGTAACATGAACAAGACATGAAGACAAAACTCTCCCTCTCACCTTCCAAATCTCTTTATTTCTCTCTCTTCCCTCTGAACCTCCGTTCAACTCACTCTCCCATCCCACCTTTTCTGACCCAAATGCACACTCCGTCGTCAATCCCAATGCTCCCCACACTTCCATAAAATTCCACCCCACCCCCTCCAATTCTCCCCTCCCCCACAATGAAGTTCAATAAGCCAAATTCTCCCTCCCAAACCCTAACTTCGGCGCCGGACGCCCGCCTTCTTGTCCGTGAAACCCTCCGTATCAGCGCCGACCTCGCTTCTTCTGCACCGCCGTCGTCATCGTTGGTTACGCCGGAGAGTGTCGATTTGAGGAATCAGCAGGCGAGGTTTGGACTAATTGAGGAGCAATTTGTTGATTCTAGTTTGAGATTGATTTGTTTTGAGGAGATCGATGGACGACGGTTTAAGTATTTTGCTGATGGAGGTGGTTCTGAGAAGTTTAAGAAAGGGACGATTCGGTCTGTCAGCTTGCAGACTCAACAATCTCCTGCTGATGTATGTTATTTCTCTGCTTTTTGATTGCTCTGTGTGTGTGGACTGTTTTATGATAGTTGTGTTGTTAAATGCTTCTTTTTGTATGAACTACTTGATATCTATTGATTTTGCATGCTTATGTTGTAGGTGAATTGTTATAAGTATTTGTTTTCTATTTGCATTCTATTTTTTTTTTTCAATTTTCTTTTTGCTATGAAAAATTTGGGCCAGTAAAGGTGAGAAAAGTTACTGCCGATTTTTCTACTGTTCATCTCTATATTTGTTTTCCCTTGAGTTTTTGTATGTTAAATTATTTTGTTCGTCTACAATTTGAAGGTGTCAACTATGGCATGCTGTTCTTGAAATTGTGTGTTTAGCCGCTGTAAAGCACGGATTTGGAGACAAATATTTTTCATTGTGGTAAAATTATTTGAGTATCGGTCTAGCCTACAGTGGAACTCTTTTAGTGTTAAAAGTCAAAAGTGGCACTTGTTCAGGAGGGGAAGTGATTCTTGTGTTCATATTATATTAACATAGAAATAATGAAAAAAGAAAAGTTATCATTGTTTTTACTCAAGTTTAGATGAGACTAGCATGGAGTGATTGAGGAGTGTTGAGACTAGGGTGCAGTAATCTTGCAGATGGTATAAATACATGGGGGAATGAGATAGCAGAGTCAGCTGAGAAACAGCCGTGCCTAGAAATAAAATAGAAAAACAAACCCATATTAATATTATTATGAAGATGATTCTCATACCCAACTTGAAGTATCTGGAACAAGTCAGAGTTGAAAAACTGTTATAATAAAAAAAGGTGATAATCAAATGCCAAGTTAGAATGTGAGACCTTTTTGGCTTTTGAACATCACCAAGGTCAGTTTTCCGTACTCTTTGTCGTAGTTCATCTCTTGGTGTTGGATGACGACAAAGTGTGTATGAATGTGAATCTAAGATTGACGCTACAGTTTGTTATTTTCTGGCTTGAACCCATTATTGCCAGAGGTATTGAATAAAAGATGACTTCCATCAATTAGTTTCTGAGGCATATTGCTCTGTGGTTTATGCTACATATATTCTGCAGGATTTATTGTCATTCGTACGATCCTATGTGGTCCCAGAAGGTTTCCCTGACAGTGTTACCCCTTCATATGTCCCATACATGACATGGAGAGCATTGAAGGTATACTATCTGAATTAAAATCCAATCTGGTTTGATTCATAAATCCTACCTGTTTTCACCTTTACCAGCATGCTCATCTGATGATCTGGTCTCGTCATCTTAGCATTTTTTCGGTGGAGCGATGGGTGTTTTTACTACACAATCACTTCTTCATTCAGTTGGAGTCTCCAAAAGCCGATCTGCCCCAGGGGCTGTGGCTATTAACTGGATTCTCAAGGTATACACCCTTTAGGTTCTATGCTGATCTGGTTATTCCATTCTTTTGATAATCCCACTCTGTAAAACTCTGAACATTGAAACATTTGTTTTAGGTTTATATTTAACTTTGTCTTTATTGGTAGATTCAATCACTAAATAAAACCATAGCTGGTAGATATATTATTTTAGATGCTATCAACACAAAATGGAAAACTGTAATATCGCAAAAAGAATGTGCTTTGTATAATTTAAAGCTGATACGTTTTTGTTCCCTTACAAGATTAACATTAGAAAGTTCTAAAATTGGATTTTGTGGTGCCTCGTCTGCTGAATTACAGTGGCTGACCTTGACCCTTCTGTTGCTTATCTGTTTCTATCCAGATGCCTAATGTGTTTGTGCATGCTTTTGCAGGATGGTGCCGGGCGTATTGGCAAAATGCTCTTTGCTCGTCAAGGAAAGAAATTTGATTATGATCTAAAGCAGGTAAATTTCTTTCTGGTTCTGTGTTTTTTATTTTCAGAATCAATCTTGGCTTGGTACATTTGCAATTCATCACTATTTCTTCTCTAATAAAAGTTATTATTCAGCTTCGGTTCTCGGGTGATCTTCTAATGGAGTTGGGAGCTGCTGTAGAATTGGCAACTGCAGCTGTACCGCACCTTTTTCTTCCTTTAGCTTGTGCTGCCAATGTGGCCAAGGTTTAACTTCTACCATCTTCTTCACATGGTTTTGAGGAGGATGTAAGCTTGATTGTTGCACCATCATCTTGTTTTGAATGCAGAATGTTGCTGCTGTCACATCAACATCGACTCGTACTCCAATATACAAAGCCTTTGCGAAAGGAGAAAACATTGGGGATGTTACTGCTAAAGGAGAATGCGTTGGCAACATTGCAGATCTGGTATGCCCGTCCAACTAAAGGATGCAATATAAAAGCATAATAGCAATACATGCCCGTATTTGTGTTTACCATGTGCAGATTTACTATGGTCCTCATTGTGTCGATATATTTGAAATTTATAAGCATAAGTTCACATGAAATCTTAAATGAGTATCACATATGGGAAAGCTATTAAAGTGGGAATGGTTGGGAAAGTAAATGGTAATACATCATGGAGGACCATCTTGTATCGCATAAACTGAGACTTACATTTTCTTAGGCTCCCATTGCTAAAAAGCGGCCATTAAGGTGGTTGATTAATCGTACCTTCTCGCAAAAACTGTAGTTGAAAGACATATTTCTGAAGATCCCCTCCATTCTTCTCCAACATTGCGCTCCCAAGGATGGTTATGCTGGTACCATCTCACAAAAACTCTAGAGAAAGGCCTATTCCTAAAATTTCCCTACTCTCGTACTACTTCCAGCTCCCAAGGATGGTTATGCCACACCACTCTTGGATGTGGGAATTCTTTTATTCCTAATTTCCTTATTTTAGGTTAGAAGCAGAGATTAGATCAGAAAACATATGCAACCAACGCGCTTAGAGATGCAAATAGCTAATTAAAAGACACCAAATTGGGGGGAAATGAGGGAGATGTGGGTGTGGGAATCAACGTGCTTGACAGAAAGGAACCCAAATAACAAATTAGAAGACACCAAGTTCGGGGGAAATGAGGGAAGTTGTGGGCGTGGGAATCAACTTGCTTGCACAGAATGCATTATCAGACATCATTATCATAGACATCATACCTAGGCATAACTGAGAGATGGACTACTCTGATTATAGTAGACAACCCCCCACCCCGATTCAAAATGACTAGTCACAAGCTCTTCACAAGAAAAAAAAAAGAAAAAAAAAGAGGATAGAGAAGGATATGAGTTTTATAAACCCACAAAACAACTTGTTATGTAGCAACTCTAAAGGAAGATTGCGCACTGTGTTCTCGGATGAGTATTGGCTCCCTAGACGGTGACCTGTGGGAAGAAGATTCCATCATGAGACAGAACTGAGATGGCAACTTGACAAGAAGGTTTGAGTAGAATCTAGAATGAAGAATGCAAAGTACTAACTTTTTATCTATGGATTTTGCGAGATCTATATGCTCGAGTTTTCTGGTTCTTAAATTTCATAAATTTAACTAGTTGTTAGGTTCCTTAATTTATGTCTCTTATAATATTTTTAGGAAATTTTTGGAGATATAATGGAGAGCACGAGTCTGTATCCTTCTACAGTGATATGGTAGCTTGTATGTTTTATGCTTACAATGAATATTTGGAAGGAAGGTATCATCTAAAGAGCTATGAAAAGTAAGATACCCATAGTAGTATACTTGATGGGAAAAGACAATTTTCCTGGACAACATAGTGGTGGTATCTCTCAAGTGGCTCGATATTGATATATTCTGCTGGGTTTTGGCTGCTCTCTCTTGCGCTTGTGTGGAAACTGGAAAGCAACAAGTGGTTTTCCACTTGAGCAATATCACTATGTTTCATAGTCTTCTTTTTCTTGCATCTACCCGAATATTAAGCTTGGTACCAATTGACCTTAATGTGGGTGTTCTATCAAGTGAAGCACACACCACTTGAACAAATCCATTCCAATCACCTTGTTTACGTTTGTAATATCTCCTGCTACTAGCTAGGATGCATAATTTTTAAGCTGAGACCTGCATGTCTTGATATGTGCCTTGTATTCTGGTATTATTTATTCAAATAGCTCAGAGAATACATAGTGCATTTGAGCTGAGTTCAATGAGTTTTTATTTTGAAGTTGGGGACAGGATTGAGTATCTTCATGGCTAAAAGAGATCCCTCATTGGTCACCACATTTGCAGTTCTCTCCTGTGGGTATCTTGTCAGCTCCTACCATGAGGTATGCCGGTATCAATTCAAGTAAACCCTTTTCTTTATTGTACTCCAACTGTCCAAAAAGATTGTGTAATATTAACTATTTTGGTCAACTTAATAAACCTTGACCTAACATTTTAAATAATATACCAGTTCTTGTGAATTTATCAAAGATTTTATTGCGAGTTTACTTAATATTCTTACAATGATTGAAACTTTAGAATCTATAACATAATAAATGTACGTAAAATAGTAGTTTTATCTTCTCTTACGATGGACTTTCACTTAAGGAAACACAATAGTCTTTTTGGGAAGGAGACGGTACAATCTTTTGTCCAATATTGTTTGTTTCAGTTGGTCTTCGTGAAGTGCTCAATTTGTCATTTGACAGGTAAAATCTGTTGTATTGCATACTCTAAATCGGGCAAGGTTCACGGTGGCAGTAGATTCGTTCCTTAAGACAGGTATAATTTGACAAAAATGGCTTTTCAACATAATTAACTGTCATGCTGTGATGTCTTGATGTAGGAAGGATATTTGACGAAGTCAAATATAGTAATTATTTTTGTATTTTAATTAGTATTTTAAGATTTAATTTGTTTTAGGTTATATTTTATTTCTTATTTTCGTCATTATTTTTAATAGGTTGATTAGAGATGGTTTTAGAGTAGATTTTGAGTTGATTTACTAGTTTTTGAGTCCTATTAAGTTACCATATAGGTTAGGAGTAATTCTAGAAGGTTTAGGAGTGTTTTTCAAGTTTTATGGGCACTATAAAATAGGCCTAAAGTTGTAATCCGAAAATTAGACTAATTTTGATTAATAAAATTGAGTTGGTCTTATGAAAAACGCGTTTTTCCTGTCACTTAGGAAAAACGTGTTTTGGGTTTCCCGTTTATGCCAGTGCCTGTTTAACAAAGTGCCAGTGTGATAAAGTGCCAGTGCATGTGTAACAAAATGCCAGTGAAAAAAGTGCCAGTACCAATTTAACAAAGTGCCAGTGTAAACTGGCACTGACACTTTGTTAAACTGACACTGGCACTTTTACACGGGCACTTTTATATACATGAACTGGCACTCTTCACACTGGCACTCTGTTCCACTAACACTGGCACTTTGTTACACTAATATTTTTGCTGGCTCTCAAAAACACAAGCACTGGCATTCAAAAAAACATGGACTGGCATTCAAAATCACGTACACTGGCACTCAAACACACTGGTAATCATTTTTTATGGATCTCAAAAACACAAGCACTGGCACTTCAAAATACATGAACTGGCACTCAAAAAAACATACACTGACATTGGCTCTCAAAAACACAAGCACTGGCACATCAAATCCCCACCAACCCCTTCGTCCTTCTTCTTCCACGACGACGCACCATTGACTCTTCTCCGGCAACTTCTGGATGTGGGTGTTTTGGAAGTAAGGAATTCGTCGAGATTGAATGAAATTGAAGACAACCCTTGTAAATTGCTGTCGGATTGAGCACGTTGGATAGGTTTTGGACTGAATCCGTGATACCCAGATGAGGAATTTGAAACGAGGAATGAAGGATTCGTTGTTGTATTCATGGATCGAAGCTCTAACTTGCACAACAACGCATAGAAGAACCGATATCCCTACAATGAAGGTGTAGCAGTTCATCGAGGCCAGATCACAAATGTCCCCCTCTGTATACCATCTCTCTCTACTTACCTTGTTTCTCTCTCTAGAATTGTGAAGTGAGAAGGGAGCAAACAGCTTGACAATGGTGACGATTGGGGATGTTCTGTATACCATCGACGCCATTGTTGTTGAATTTGGGGATGAACGGGATTGAGCGCTCGCGAGGCGGAAGAGTCGACGTGTTCTAAAAACACGTTTTTTGTTAAGCTTAAAAAAAAACGCGTTTTTTACAAGTTTTTGGCAATAAAATTAGATTAATTTTGATTAATAAAATTAATTAGACTATTAAGTTACCATATAGGTTAGGAGTAATTCTAGAAGGTTTAGGAGTGTTTTTCAAGTTTTCCCTTAAGCTTTTTAGCTTGCAAAAGATCTTCTTTGCAATTGTGGGTTTCCCTTAAGCTTTTTAGCTTGCAGAAGATCTTCTTTGGAAGTTCTTATTATCTCTTAGAAGTTTCTTATTAAGTCAATTCATTGGCTTGCAGAATAATCTTCTTCGGTTGATTATTGTAGGTTAAATTCTCTTGCGAGGGTTTGATCATATCCCTTTTGTTCGTTAATCGATTTTACTTCTTTTGCGAGAATTTAATCGATTATATTTCATTCTTTTAATTTCGCTGCGTTTACTTTACATCATTTGGTATCAGAAATCAGACGATCTTAGGGTTCTCTGACGAGGTGATTGACTAACAATGGGGGAAACGACGGAGATATCATTCTTACTACAATCCTTGAAACTTTGGAACGGCAGCATAGAGAGTTGATTGAAGAGTTGAGAAGATTGCAAGTCGGTCGAGGTGGTGTCAACCCACGAAATCAGGCTGGTCCTCACGGGAAAAATCTCCACCGTGGTGATCCGATAGGCGGGGATGCTTCGAATAATGATGAAGGTGAGGCCAGGGCAGTGCCTCCTCAAGATCAACGATCCATGGAGAAGATGACCAACAATGGTGGAAAAGACCATTATGCTATTCTTGAAGACATCAATGTTCGTCTAACACATGCTCGACAACAAGAAGAATATTTCTTTGCAATTGAGGCAAAATTTGCAGAGAAGGGCTACAATCATGATCAACAGCTGCAGATATCCAATGATGAGGAAAATCGGATTGCTAGGGATAAATATTGGGTGAAATCTGATTTGTATTATTCTAAAGCATGTTTTTATTCTAGGCGAATTCGACGATTGGAGGCTAAATTATCCGCTGAGATTAGGCGTGTGGATGAAGCCAAATCAACTCCAAACCCAAAAACTTTGAACGAAGATTTCAAGGGAGAGGAAGTTATTTGTGAGTTCAAAGAAGATTTAAGCATTGTTCAGGTTTGTGGTGATATTATTACTTTAAATATTATAATACTTGATAATGTCCTTGTTGAATTCAAGGAGACAGAATTTCCTACTCAAGAAGAAACTTTTAGTGAGGAAGTTATTTTTGAAGATTTATTGATCATTGTTGATCAAGGGGAGGAAGGGGCGGAAGATCAATACAAGGAGGATGGAATGGATGGAATAATTTTATAGCTGGAAGAGATCATCTTACGTCAAGGTGTTTTATTCGAAATATATTTTTAAGTGAGACGGCACTTTCCAAACATCGGATGAGAACTCGGGGTCGAGTTTTTTTGAAGAGTGGGTGAATGATGTAGGAAGGATATTTGACGAAGTCAAATATAGTAATTATTTTTGTATTTTAATTAGTATTTTAGGATTTAATTTGTTTTAGGTTATATTTTATTTCTTATTTTCGTCATTATTTTTAATAGGTTGATTAGAGATGGTTTTAGAGTAGATTTTGAGTTGATTTACTAGTTTTTGAGTCCTATTAAGTTACCATATAGGTTAGGAGTAATTCTAGAAGGTTTAGGAGTGTTTTTCAAGTTTTATGGGCACTATAAAATAGGCCTAAAGTTGTAATCCGAAAATTAAACTAATTTTGATTAATAAAATTAATTGCTTTGCAATTGTGGGTTTTTCCTTAAGCTTTTTAGCTTGCAGAAGATCTTCTTTGGAAGTTCTTATTATCTAAGGAATCGTGATTCCTTGCAGAAGGTTTTGATTTTGATCAAGCCTTGGTTACTATTCTGCTGCTTTTTACATCATGTCTTTTCTTTAGAATGTGCGTGTTACCATGTTGAGTCTTTTAGTGTAGCATCTGACTTTGGGAGTTCTGTGGAGGGATGAAACCAGTGCTTTTCTAGTGGCCCCAACTAGATATGTTAGATTAGCTTTGTTGGTTACATTAAGTGACAGTTGTTCTGCACTTCTACTCTTTTTGCTTCTTGAAAGGAGGAAAAAGGGAGGGGGGAGTGAAAAACTTTAAAGGTCAGCGCTCTGTTCAGGGTTTAATTTGAATATGCAGACTGCATATAGTATTTTATCTCTGGGACTCCCATTTGCAAGTTGCTGCCAAAAACTTTGGATGGCCGAAGTCATTTTTGTTTTCTTTGACTCCCTTTATTTCTATTCTTGCTTTTTACGAAAGTTTTGTCATGTTATACATCCAAAGGGGGATGTTTGCTTAATCCTGGTCATTCATTTTGTATGGCAAATCAAATGGAGAGATTGACATGACGAAAACAGAAGCACATGCTGACTGGATGTGTTATGTATTGATATTTCAGGGCGAGTTCCAACATTGCATGAAGGAAATGTGATGGAAAAAATATTTAACTTCCCATGGTCCAAAGACAAGCCAATAGTTCTCGGTACTTATATCATGTCTTTTCTGAAGTTTATATACTCGAATCTGATAGTATTTGCACGTCAGTTGGGTATCTAGTCCTTATGCAAGTTCGTTGTTACTTGTGCTGTGTCAGGGTCAAGATTCAAGGATGCATTTCAAGATGCAAACTCTTATTTTGCAGTGGAGCCTGTCTTTGAGGTGCACATCTCCCTTATAGCCTAAGACCCGCTTTTGTTATGAAGTCGCTCCCTTTACTATACTGCAGTTATTTGCTTATTTTTCAATTTTAACTTGTGTTAAATGGTTTTAATCATAGCACGAGAGATATGTGGTTACATATAATCCTATAAAGGGTAATATATATGCACTGCTCAAGGACCAAGCAAAGTCAGATGACATTCTAAAGGCGGCTTTCCATGTGAGCAGTCTGACTATTTTTCGTAGTACTTGCTCCTCCGTCCCAAAATGGATGTCCAAAATAGTTCAAATTTGCTCTTGATCAAGAGCAAATTTGAATTTTTTTTGGAGATTCATTTTGGGACGGAGGTAATAATATCTTCCCAGAATGTTAACATAGGTCTGGCTAATTGCTCAATTTAACATGCAATGCAGGCTCATGTTCTTTTGCACATCATTCGATCATCAAAGGCAAAACAATCCATCTCTAAGCATCCTGAAGATGATCTTTCAGTTCTCTTGCCGACTGCTGCTGATCTTGAAGCTCATGTTGCGGAATCATATAAGGTGGTGTCTGCATTATATGGTCCTTTTAAGAACCAAGCTAAAGAACAGGTATGTAATTAATTGCTAATGTCAGCATTGCCACGTGGCAGCTCCACATAAAAAAAATCCCGCCTAAAACCCTTGACTTTTGTCTTCTGGAAACAAATATATTGCTGAAATAATTATCTTTTTATGATGAATTAACTATAACCTAAGAATTAATCGCATAAATGAAATTATCGATACCTATAAATTTTACTTTACACAATCAAAATGGAGAGATCATTAACAAATAATAAATTATGAAAAATATTTAATTATTAAAATTAAATATTTAATTATTAAAATTAAATAATTAATAATGAAATTTTAAAAACCGTGCATCGGATGGGTGTAGCTAGTTATGAATAAAGGGAAAACAGAGCTTTTTTGGTATGCTAGGCATGGGGTCCATGTTGTACATGAACACTGTATCTGCAAGTTGAATAATTTATTTGTTCGGTATCTATGACATGTCCCTTTCGGGCCAACGACTAAGCTGTAAGATTGGTTTTCTTAGTTTTTGCCTTTTGGTAATCAGAATTCTTTTAGATGATTGGTCAAAGATATTCAAATGTCACGTAGCATTAGGTCATGGATAATGGGAATTAGAATGTGTCAATGGGCTCCTAGTTCCCAGATGTTGTGATGGCTTTATGATACTCCTTCCGTCCCAATTTAAAGTTCAAAACCTTCCTATAAGGGTGCCCCATTTTAAAGTTCAAAATCCCAAAATGGAAAAATTATAATACTTCTTAATTCAATGGGCCTCACGGTCATACTCACAACAACTATTCTCTACCCCACTTTCTCTTTCCTACTCACTTTTCTATACTCACAACACCCTACCTCATTTTCTATATTTTACAATAAAAACATCCCCACAATATTTGAACCCAATTTTTTTTTTGAACTTCAAATTGGTACGGAGGGAATACCTTTGATACCCTAATGAAATTCTCTGAAGCGCAAGGGGGAAAACCTAATGGTTTGAATTTGATGCAGGGGTGGGTGATGGCAGAATCACATCTTAATCCTGGTCGAGCTCGGCTATGCGAACTGGTTAAATAAATGATAATGACGATACAACAATTCCTTTTACTTGTCCAAATGATGCAGAAAAGTGGTCTGGATATCTGAATTTTGTTGTGTACAAAAGTGTATGTTGTCGAGAAGTTTGGGTTGTATCTTTGAAATCATGGGAACCATGGTTTTGTGTATATCAGGTCAAGAAGATGAGGTGAGGTTTGCACTGATCCAAGAGCTGTAATAATAGCTCATCAAAAGAACAAGCAATTTTGACTAGATCCTTTTTTTTTGTTTTTAATTCTTCACTTTGTAATATAACTTCTCAAAATTTGCGAGGCGGAGGCATGCTTTGTGATATGTATATGTCAAATAAAACATTAATAAAATGTTTCGTTCTCTCGTGTACTCCCTCCGTCCCACCTTAGTGTAGACTTCTTTCCTTTTTCGTCCGTCCAACCTTAGTGTAGACTACCAAAATTAGAAAGTTTTTTATTATTTTTTATTTTCCCTACCCCATCCACTCATTCTCTCTCTTCATTTTTCACCATACAATTTATTCAACCAACCTACTATTCACTCCACTCATTCTCTCTCTTCATTTTCTACCACACATTTTCATTATCTTAATAATATTCCTTAGTTATTGTGCCCACCACCTTAGTCTACACTAAGGTGGGACGGAGGGAGTATTTATTTTCTTGCAAGAAGCTTTTTTTGCCAGCAAATCTGCTACTCCATTGATTTCTTTCCCGGTGTGCAAGAGTTGCCCAAACTTGGCTAAGCTGCCTAAGCAAATTCCAACAATCAGTAACGAGGGGGAGAATGTGGGCGGGGGAGGAGCATGCTTCCTGGATATGATGTTGAACATAAGTTTCGAGTCGATTTCTAGATGCAGAGATAAGATGTGATGTTGAAGAGCCAATTGCAATTCAGTTCTAATGGCCCATGCTTCTGCTACAATAATTGCAGTGCAGCCGATCGACTTCATAAGATAATGTGTTTCCTTACAAGAGCAGAGGCTGTAGGGAGAGCCGCCTCCAACCCTGCAAGCCCAAATGAAGTATTGATGACGAAATCGACATGGAAGCCGAGAAGAAAGATATCATCATAGAAGTGTATTTCTTTAAGATTGTTTTTGGAATCGAAAAAGCTGCCATAGTATAAACAGGGAGGGCTCGGACGACTGTCTTTGATAAGAGTAATCCGGCCTTTGACAATTGCCAAGAGACTATTCGCTAAGGTTCAAACCAGTGACCTTATGTGTTGGAATATTTGATATTTGTGGTATGGAAGTCCATAGATCTATGACATAGTTGTGTTGTTGTTTTGGACTGAATTTGGCAAAGGAAAAAACGCGTTTGAGTTTCTGGCAAGGAGGGCGACCGCGCTCATGCCAAGGGCGGCCGCGCTTGGTTGTCTTAAGCTCAGCAAAACTTTCTGGTGACTAGCGCGGTCGCGCAAGCCTCGAGGGCGGCCGCGCTAATGACGAATCTGGTGTTTTCCTGGGCCGAATTGTATCAGGTTTTTGGTCTTTTTAAGGCTTAAAACCCTAATATACCATACATATAAATACTCCTTTTCTTCCAGCCGAGTTTTCCATGAGAGATTGAAGAGAAACAACTTTCTTTTGCTTTCTTTCACTATTTGATTACTCCCCGTTCATAGAGATTTGTTCGTGAGATTCAAGGCGACTGAGATAGGACCGCCGGTGATTACCTACCTGTGTGCTGCTTTGTGGTACGTAATCCGTGATCGTTTTATCCTCGGAGAAATTTGCCTGTACCTGAGTTGCACCAATTGGGGGCAATATTTTCTCTTAGGACAGTCTTCCTAAGGCGACTCGATCAAATCACGATAAGTTTTCTAATCGTTTGTTTACTTGTTTCTGTTGTGTTTTCCTGATCCTGTTCCGTTGCTTTCGGTTTTGCTATTGGCTTAATTGGTACGTTCTTGGCTTGATCAATAAATCCCCTACTGTTGATTAAATTGTTTGTTTAATCTGTGGTGCTTATAATTTAATTTCCAACAGTCTAAGAGAAAATAGTTTTATTTGATCATGTCTGGTGGTTCCTCTAGCTCTCCCTTTAAGTCCCTAGTTGACACCTCCGATCTTTCGGAGAAGTTCGGTAGCAAGAACTTCAAGCGTTGGTCTGAACGCATGAAGATCTGGCTGTCAATTAAGGGCATGTCTGGTATGCTGACATCCAAATGTCCCGCTCTGAATGGTGATGATCCAGTTAGTGTGGCTGCTGTTAAACTGTGGAAGGAGCAGGATGATGTTGTTCGAGGATGCATTCTGTCAGCTTTGTCGAATGCACTCTTTGATGTTTATTGCTCTGCTCCTCTCACTGCTGCGTCACTGTGGGATTCGCTTTCCAAGAAGTACAACACCGATGACTCCGGTGTGGAAAAGTACCAAGTGGGAAAGTTCCTGAATTATCACATGAGTGAGGGAAAGTCGGTTACCGATCAAGTGCACGAACTCCAAATCATTTTGCAATCACTCAAGGATGCTGACATGGGACTTCCTGACAAGTTCGCTGTCATGGCTATTATTGAGAAGTTTCCTCGATCTTGGGGGGAATTCGGTATGACCCTCAAGCATCGTACTGGAAGCTTGACACTCAATGAGTTGATGAATGCAATTGCGATTCAGGAGGTGCATAATGGTAACCAACCTAGCGTACCTGTGGAGGCTGCTGCTAATATGGTAACCGGTAAAAGCAAGTTTAAAGGAAAGGGTGTGAAAACTCACTCTAAGGATAAAGAAAACCATGATAAACTTAAAGTTAAGAAAAATAACTTTAGAAAGCCAAAAGCAAAACAGAACTGCTGGAATTGTGGAGAAGGTGGACACTTTTCTAGGGACTGCCCGTCCAAGAAAGGAAAAGGACCACAAGCCTCTGCTGATGACCATCCTGCTGTCAACATGGTGTTGGGTCCGAAGGATTATGATGATCCTGACTCGACGCACCCGGAGTTGACGATCTCGACTGCAATATTACAAAGTAAGTAACTTCTTATCCCGAAATCTTTACCGTCTATGAACCCAACGAGTGGCTAGTTGACACCGGGGCAAATGTGCACGTGTGTGCCGATAAATTGCTATTTGTGTCTTACCGGCTGAGCGTGGTAGATCGCTGACGATGGGGAACTCTAGTGCTGCAAAGGTGCTTGGGACTGGACGCGTGGACCTGAGGTTTCCTAATGGGCGCATTCTTACCTTGCATCAAGTGTATCACGTTCCTTATATTCGTCGCAACATTATTAGTGGTTCTAGTCTAGTTAGGGAAGGATTTGAGATTTCATTTAAATGTAATAAGGTCATAATTTTGGATTCTGGTAGTTTTGTGGGGAAAGGTTATTCCTCGGATGGTTTATTTAAAATTAGAGTTGAAACTGATATTTGTTCGCACAATAATTTTAGTTCTATTGATTATCCTGTTTCTTATTCCATTGAATCTTCAAATGTTTGGCATGGTCGTTTAGGACATATTAACTATGATTCTGTGAAAAGAATGATGAATTTAGATATTATTCCTAAACATGCTATTGATAAGAATTCTAAGTGTCATGTATGTGTTGAAGCTAAATCTACAAAAGGTCCGTTGAAGTCGGTTGTGAGAAATTCTGAAATTCTAGATTTAGTTCATACTGATATTTGTGAATTTAATGGCGTGTTGACCAATGACAAAAAGAAATACTTTCTCACCTTTATTGATGATGCTAGTAAATACTGTTATGTCTATTTGCTTAATTCTAAGGATGAAGCATTAGATAAATTCATTATATTTAAGAATGAAGCGTAAAACACAAACCAAAGAAGAAACTTAAACGGTTAAGGTCGATAGAGGAGGTGAATATGAGTCTAACCCCTTCATGTATTATTGCCAAGAAAACGGAATTGTACATGAAGAGACTCCTCCCTACACCCCTCAATCAAATGGTGTTGCGAACGTAAGAATAGAACCCTTAATGATATGATTAACAGCTTACTCATAAGTTCTGGATCGCCCAAATATATGTGGGGAGAGGCTTTGAATACGGCTTGCCATATTCTGAATAGAGTCCCTCCTAAACATAGAAAGGAAAGTCCGTTTGAACTTTGGAGAGGTCGACAGGCTAGCTTGAAACACTTAAAAGTGTGGGGGTGCCTTGCAAAGGTACTTGTACCCGCACATAAAAGGAAAAAGCTTGGATCTAAAACTGTTGATGCTATCTTTATAGGTTATTCTGAAACAAGTTATGCATTGAGATTTCTTATTATAAAATCTGAAATTTCTGGCATAGATGTGAACTCTATAGTTGAGTTACGTGATGCAACATTTTTTGAGGATGTGTTTCCTATGAAGGACGGACTTCCTAAGAAATCTAACCCAACCACTAATTCCATTCCTGCTCAAGTAGAGGAGATGACAAATGTGGGGGTTGATTCCAGTGCAACTCATTCTGACGATGAGATTGAACCAAGAAGGAGTAAAAGGGCAAGGACCACCAAGGACTTTGGAAATGATTTTATCACTTACAATGTCGAGGGTGATCCTCTAACCTTCAAAGCTGCCATGGCTACTTCTGATGCCAAGCAGTGGAAGGATGCTGTTAAGAGTGAGATGGATTCTATTGTCTCTAATGGGACATGGGAATTGGTCGATCTCCTCCAGTTGTAGCACGATAGGATGTAAGTGGGTCTTGAAAAGGAAAGCTGAAACCGGATGGAACCGTTGACAAGTTTAAGGCTAGGTTAGTGGCTAAGGGATTCAAGCAAATCGAAAGAATAGACTATTTCGATACCTATTCGCCGGTTGCTAGAATGACTACAATCCGAATGCTTATCGCATTCGCCTCGTATATGATCTTCCTATCCATCGATGGATGTTAAGACCGCTTTCTTGCATGGCGATCTAGAGGAAGAAATTTATATGGATCAACCTGAAGGTTTTGAGGCCCCTGGCAATGAGAGAAAGGTTTGTAAACTTGTTAAGTCCTTGTATGGACTTAAACAAGCCCCTAAGCAATGACATGAGAAATTTGATAAAATTATCTCATCGTTTGGCTTTGTTACTAATGAGTTTGATAAGTGTGTTTATAGCAAGTGTATTGGTGATAGTAGTATTGTCTTATGTCTGTATGTCGATGATATTCTGTTGTTTGGAACGGATATGAGGATAATTAATACTACTAAGGAATTTTTGAAAAGTAAGTTTGAGATGAAAGATATGGGAGTAGCAAGTGTGATTCTTGGGCTTAAGTTGACTCGTTCAACTAGTGGCATAACCATATCGCAATCTCATTATACTGAAAGTGTAATTGAGAAATTTGGTTATAAGAATTGCAAAGTGGCTAAGACTCCATATGACCCTTCATCTGCTCTTACTAAGAATGAAAGTGGAGTACCGATGGCTCAGTTGAGATATTCTCAAATTATTGGAAGTTTGATGTATCTTGCCAATTGTACTAGACCGGATATATCCTACTCGGTTACTAGGTTGGCTAGATATACTCAATGTCCAAGTAAAGCACATTGGGAAGCTCTTGATAGAGTTCTCAAGTACTTGAAGGGAACGATTTCCCTTGGGCTGCATTACGGGAGATATCCTTCTCGTTCTTGAAGGATATAGTGATGCAGGCTGGATTGCCTATAACTCCGGAGTTATGGCCGTATGCGGTATGTTTTCACCTTAGGCGGAGCTGCAGTCGCTTGGAGGTCGACCAAACAAACTCTATTGTCTAGGTCTACATTTGAGGCCGAATTAGTTGCCCTTGACACTACTAGATTGGAAGCTGAATGGCTTCGAGGACTTATGTCTGAGTTGCCCATGGTCAGTAAGCCCATGCCTGTTATCTCTGTGCATTGTGACAACACTGCCACAATTGAGAAACTGAAAAGTGTCAAGTACAACTGTAAAACTAGGAGACACATCCAAATTAGATTAAAATCTATAAGGGATCTAGTGTCTCGCAAGGTGATAGCTGTTGATTATGTTGGTACCAAGGATAACACACCGATCCTTTAACCAAAGGGCCGGAATTTGCTCTAGTTCAAAAATCTAGGTTGGGGATGGGACCGAACCCCGTCTCGATTCAAACGCAGCTGGCAACCCAATCTACCTGAGTGGAGATCCCACAAAGGAGATTCAATGTGGTAATAACAAGCTGTGGGGTTAGTCGGAGCACCTAATAATAGATTGATATGTTACATGTCTCCCTGAATAGCCTAGAGGTGCTCGTTGCTGCTAATATAGTAAAAGTTTGGAACTTTGAATGGGATCAAGTCTTTTAGACAAGATGCTAGCAGTACATCTTCTGAGATGCCCAGCTAAGTGAGTGTTGTTGTTGGCCGCAACTAGAGGAATTTGGGTTATTCCTTGAAAGCACTTATGATAGAGGATCGGGACGTATGGCTTATAAGCGTCAAGTGTTCGATAGAGGGCCTATCATAGCTTTTGTCGTGTTTGTTACCAGCAAAGGCCTCTACATCCAAAGGCATCAGATTCAAGACACCCGTTCATCTGGTCCTGTGGGGGTTTGCGTTGGATAACATAGGTAGTGGTTCAAGCCGGAAGGTACCATTATTGAAAGCATGGCAATGGACAATCTGTACACGTCATATTTCTATGAACTTGTGGGGGATTGTTGGAATATTTGATATTTGTGGTATGGAAGTCCATAGATCTATGACATAGTTGTGTTGTTGTTTTGGACTGAATTTGGCAAAGGAAAAAACGCGTTTGAGTTTCTGGCAAGGAGGGCGACCGCGCTCATGCCAAGGGCGGCCGCGCTTGGTTGTCTTAAACTCAGCAAAACTTTCTGGTGACTAGCGCGGTCGCGCAAGCCTCGAGGGCGGCCACGCTAGTGACGAATCTGGTGTTTTCCTGGGCCGAATTGTATCAGGTTTTTGGTCTTTTTAAGGCTTAAAACCCTAATATACCATACATATAAATACTCCTTTTCTCCCAGTCGAGTTTTCCATGAGAGATTGAAGAGAAACAACTTTCTTTTGCTATTCGATTACTCCCCGTTCATAGAGATTTGTTCGTGAGATTCAAGGCGACTGAGATAGGATCGCCGGTGATTACCTACCTGTGTGCTGCTTTGTGGTACGTAATCCGTGATCGTTTTATTCTCGGAGAAATTTGCCTGTACCTGAGTTGCACCAATTGGGGGCAATATTTTCTCTTAGGACAGTCTTCCTAAGGCGACTCGATCAAATCACGATAAGTTTTCTAATCGTTTGTTTACTTGTTTCTGTTGTGTTTTCCTGATCCTGTTCCGTTGCTTTCGGTTTTGCTATTGGCTTAATTGGTACGTTCTTGGCTTGATCAATAAATCCCCTACTATTGATTAAATTGTTTGTTTAATCTGTGGTGCTTATAATTTAATTTCCAACATTATGGTCACCAAATGAGTAACTTAACCGTTGTGCCAAGGATCACCTTCTTCAGGTTATAGCCAATCTCTTTTGGTTTATCGTGCAAACAAACAAATAGGCTCTTAGTTATTCTACCAGTGACAAGATATTTATCTAAAGCAGCATGAATACTATTCCATGCAAAGAGGTTGCTCGGGATTTATTAACAGAAGTGTTTGGGGGAGGGAGAATATGACTGGTGACTTTTCTAGATTAAGCACTTGGTCAGATGAACGACAAAAGCTAGAGATGGTTTCCATAAATTTTGTCAAAGGTGAAGTATATTGGAATAATGGAGGGTTTGGATGAAGTCAATTCAAGGAGAAATAGGGTTGATATGAAATGACTCAATTTTATTATGATTCAAGAGGTACATATATATAGGATTACAAGAGAATGTCCTCGAATAATCTAGGGTTATGGGGTTGTAATGAGAGGTAATCTTCTACTGCGATACAACTTTCTAAATTATATAAGATTTGAATCTCTAATTGATGTACACAATATCTCAAAGTTTGGTAAGTAGATATATACAAATATATTATTGATAATATAATATTCCTAATATGCCCCCGCAAGATGTACGATCCTTGAATAAGTACAACAATCGGGTTTGATGGAGCGGGTGGAGATGGATGTGTTCCCGTACGTGTGTGGTTTCTGATGTGGTTGCTGGTGCGATCGCATCAGAGGTTGTATAGCAAGTTGGTGGGTGTGAGGGCTGGTGTGATGACACCGGGAGTTGCAACATCAGGTTGATTGTTGAGAAGAGCTGAGACGAATGTTGTTGAGATGGGAGGCAAGGTTGTGGTAGGAGGAGTTGGTGTGAGGTTGTGTTTGTGGTTGATAAAGAGTGGTGGTGCACCTCGGGTTTAGGCTAAAGGAGGCCGAGGGTGGTGGTGATACGGTGGGGCAGCTGCAATTAGGGTGTCATTAGATATGATGGGTTTCGTCAATTGGGGTGTGCCAAGGGTGGTAGCCATAAGAGGCTAAGGGTGGTGGTGCTTTGGGTAGAGAAAATAAAGTAACACAAGGAAATAGAAGATGGGACGTTGGTTGAGAAGGTGGAAGACAAGGTTGGGCGGCAGTTAGGATTTTGCCAAAAAAAAAATCTTTCAAATGAAGCAAAATAAGAAAAGAATGAGGGGTTTGGGTTTGGGTTTATGGCGGTAGTAGGGTTTTGCTAAGAAAATAGGACTTTTTTTATATGATGGAGTTAGGCCGGGGCGGCGTAGGGTTTTGCCATTGGTGTATTTGTGAGAAGGAGAGGCAAAAGACTTTATGGTGTTTTAGGAGAGTGGGGTTTTTGATAGTGAGTGGCTATGGAGGAGAGGCGGATGTAGGTGGTTTTTAAGGTGGGTTTGGTGGAGAAGGTTTTTTTTTTTTGCTTGAAGGTTGTGCCGAGGATGAATGGTTTGAGAAAGAGGGTAGTGTTGGAAGTGAAGAGGGTTTCGACAAGAGGGTTTGCTGAGGGTGGTGTATGGATGATGGAGATGGTAGAGTGACGAAGACTTGTGTGGTGGAGTTAGGGTGGGTCGACCACGGGTTTTACCGAAGGTTTGCTGTTTTGTTGGAAACGAAAATAAAGAAAAGAAAAATAGGGTTTAGGGTGGTGGTGGGTTAGGAAGGTAGTGGTTTTGATGGTGGATGGCGGAAGCGTGCGGTGATGATTAGGTGGGGCGGCTTAGTGTTTGCCGCAGGTTTTGGCGAATAAGGCCATTATTACTTTGATATCATATTGGAATAATGGAGGGTTTAGACGAAGTCAATTAATACATGAAGAAGTAGGGTTGATATGATTATGAAATGACTCAATTTTATTATGATATAAGAGGTACATATATATATATAGATTACAAGAGAATGTTCTAGAATAATCTAGAATTATAATGAGAGGTAATCTCCTACTGTTATACAACTTTCTAAATTATACAAGATTTGAATATCTAATTGATATACACAATATTTCTAAGTTTGTTAAGTAAATATATACAAATATATTATTGATAATATAATATCCTAATAAAGTATCGTTCCAAATGAATTAAGGTATTCTTCAATTTCTTTTTTTACACATCTGCAAAAAAAGTTGTGAAAAGTTGTGGGGTATAAAATGATGAGTTTGAGGGAGTTGAAATTTAATTCAATTCAACCATTGTAGGGGGGTTAAATAAAATAAATAGTTGAAATATGAGGTGGATGAGATAAAGTGAGGTGAATGAGATAAAATGATTAAATAAAATGAGAAGTTAAATGAAATCATTGTGGATAGTCTTGGTTAGTTGGAACTAATAATCAGTTATATGACTCACTCGATCAATAATTATTGCTATTCAGACTTTTACCCAACCAACTTTATGCTACTTAATTTCATTAGTCTACTTTAGAGTTTAGGGAATTAGGGTGCATTGTCACTAACAATGGATAACTTTCTACTAATGAACTTCAATTTCTTGACCAATATTTTTCTATGAATGGACTTCTAACTTTTGACCATTATGTATATCATTTACACTTTCTAAATATATGTGAGCTGGTTACAAAATAAAATAGGGAGAATGATTCGAAAGTTCTAATTAAAAAGTACTCCCTCCGTCTCAGCTGTCTCAACTTTCCTTTTTAGATGTCTCATTTAAAATGTCTCAATCTAAAAAAAAAAAGTTTTTTATTATTTTTTTATTTGTGAGACCCACTTGTCATACTGCAATAAATATCCACTACCTATTCTCTACCCCACTTTCTCTTTCCTACATCACTTTTCATACTCACAATATTTATTTCATTATACATTTTTTACATTATATACTCTCTCCTTCCCAATAAAAGCTTCACTAATTACCCAAAAGGACGTCCCGTTAAAAGCTTCACCTTTCCTTTTTTGGCAAAAAATCTTTATTATTTCCTCCACTCATTCTCTCTCCTAATTCACTATTACACTCACTAACACTTTTCAAATTTACTATTCCCTCCACTAATTCTCTCTCCTATTTTCAAATTACACTCACAATATTTTTTTTCCCACCCATTTCTTTAATATTTGTGCCCACCCAAAAGGGTGAAGCACTTATTGGGACGGAGGGAGTATATTCATTCCTTAATTCCCGTGCATGATTAATTTTGGGACACTTCGGCGGAGACGGAGGGAGTATCATAATATCTAGAAGTTTTTCTAACATCATGTTGTATTATTTCTATAATTGAATGAATACAACACTGCATTTCTACAATATTGCTCCCACCATCAGATTCTCTTTGCTCCCATATCTTTCTTCTTCTTTGTCTCCAATTATCTTATTTTTTTCAACAAACAATTGATCTCTAACAATTGTTTGTAATCTCAATTTTGAGATTACAAACAATAGTTTGATGATCTCTATCGTATTTATTTCGTAAATTTGTAGTTTTTCTTATAAATAAAGATGAAGAAGACAATAATGATGGGATCGTGCTACGTATTCAAAGTGACATTTTGCTTCATTTTTTCTGCAATCATGGTAATTATCTTTATGTCATTTATCATATGATATGTGATTTATTAATGAGTTTTGATGCCGCAGAAAATGTGCTTATCAATCTTCCTCCACGTGGCAGGACTGATCACCTAGCTCCTTGACCTGAAATCAGAACCCACGACTAGCCGGATGTGTCTCCGGCTTAGATCCTCGGGTGTGAGAGTAAGTATTTGATGATTGGAGAGCTAAAATGTATTGAATAATGGAATTCTGATAACAAAATAGCAGTTACCTTATAACCGTGGTAGTGATGAAGTATTTATAGTTGATGAGAGCAGTTATTTTTGGTGGGCTACATGAGCTCCGAAATTCTAGGGACAGTTACATGTAATGTGAACGTGTCCTAGAACGGTCACTGATTTGTAGGAAAGCAGTTATGGCAAGAGTTATTGCTTGTACGCCTGTAACCGTTAGGTCGACGCTTGCTTCAGTAGGCCGAGGTCGACACTTGTGTTTGGGTCGACCTGACTGTCGGGTAGAGTTGGATCGTACCCGAAATATGACTGGATCATAAGGTCGGACTAAGTTAGGTCGGGACCTAATAGGTCGGACAATAAACTTAGTCGACTGATGCGTGAGATGGGCCTTGAGCCATGTAATGATTGGGCCTGGCCCATAGAGAATATGGCGGCAATAATTGCTTGTGGATTGGGCTTTACTCGCTTGGCCCAGCTAGGTACTTTTGGTATGTTCAGTGGCCCCCAACCTTCGAGTTGACTTTGTCGACTAGAAAGTTAAGGAATTTTTTTTTTGATGAGGATTGTGGTGACTCGCAGGTCGCTACTCGCTCTGAGGTTGTAGTCGATCATGATGACGTTGCACAATCTTGGAACGTCGAATATTTGAACGGTCAGATCTGGAAGAGCGCCATTTTCTGCAATGATTACTGTTTTGACGTTTGAGAGTCCGTCTGTAATCCCCCTTCTCTCGAGCTAATTAAGGTATTCCTCTTTTCCTTCAATATTAGGGTTTTAATTTCCATAATTTTTTCCAATTCCGCCATGGCTAGGACCTTTAGCACTGAACCCGGAGCTTGGTATGGATACTGTAATGTCAACCGTAGGATTTATAAACATTTGAACGGAGAGTGGAGAGAGATGACTATGGAGGAATGCACTTCAATTTTGACCCGTTGGGGCTTGCATTTTACTGAATTGGCCTTGCCTGTGGGAGAGAGCTTAGGTATCATAGGAACGAATGACCCAAGAATTGAGTCCTTTCACCTCTTTCATGAGCTTCTCGACCATCTATCTGTGTTTTATGTCCAGGATTCCAACAAGCCCTCCTTTCTTAGGAACAGGATTAGCTTTCCGGGGGAATCTAGGTCGCCCCTTAGTGTGTCCACTAGGTCCCATGAAACCGTGTGTAGAACTGATTCCCTTGTTTCCCCTTCTTCTTGTACAGATATGGAGATTCAAGGTGAAGCTAATGCCTCGACCTCATCGAGCCCACGCATAGTCGATGCTTTCGAGACTTCGGTGGTGCCGGGCAGGAATGAAAGGGGATATGTGCCCCAAGGGCCACTTAAAGGAAAGCAAAATTTTCCTTCTCGTCTGTCTATGATCCACGAGTTCTGTGAGGTGGACCGGGAGGAGTTTGATGTTACTCTCTACAGCAAGAGGGATTTCTTTGACCAGTTTGGGAGGACCTACAAGACTGATGCCACTAGAGTTGCCTTTTATTATGGTCAGTTTGTGGCTGGCCTGAGATTGCCTTTGGACCCCTTCATCAACGAATTCTTAGAGTGTGCCAATGATCTACCCCTCCAGTTGGGTGCTAATACATGTAGAGTTTTAGTCTGCTTTGCAATGGTGTGCCGCTTCTTAGGTTACGAGCCTTGCATGAGGGTGTTTAGAGAATTTTTTGCTGTGAAATTTGATAAGGACCAAGGCATAAGTACTCCTTCAAAACCACATTCCCCCAAATTGTTTATTAACTTGCCTAGTAAAGCCAGTGGTTGGAACTCTCATATAGCAGTAGTGGAGAGTAGACAGGGATGGGAGTTCCCTTTACCCAACGAGGACACCAGAGTACTGAAGGACGAAGAGCAATGGGAACCTTACTCGCCCCTTCCTTCCCCCTATGTGAGAGTTTTTATGAGTGTGCTCCATCTTGCTTGGCATTTGCACCTGACCCTTTACTCGTGACTTGTTTATTCCATTGTAGAGCTCGTAGCACGTACATGGGTAGCTTTTTGTATATAATCTTTTAGCTCGTAGTTATCTTGCTCGTATGTAGAACTAGTAGCTCGTACATAGAACTTATCTTTATATGTCGAGCTAACACTTTTTCCTTTTTTCTTCGTGCAGTTTTAACTCCTGCCCAGGAAGCTAACATAGGGAGAGCAATTGATGTGAGGAAGAGTAAGAGAAGCCACGGAGCTGCCAATGCCAGAGAGAACCGAGAGATTGAAGGAGCTAAGAGGAATGAGCTTCTGAAGCTGGTTGACCAGGACACCTCCAAATTCATTCCTGCAGAGGAGAACATGGAAGAGTTGGAGGAAGACCATGCTGATGGAGCTGGTGTTCAAGGATCTGAGGAAGTTGGTACTGCTGGAGTTGAGGGGACTGAGCTGAATGTGGAGCCAGTCGAGGAGGTTTTCAGAGCCAGGACCCGTGGCCAAGCTAAAGCAAAAACCAAAGCTGTCTCCAAGAAAAAGTCTCATGTCATTGCTTTGGATGAGGAGGATGGTGAAGATGATGATGCTCCTCTGAGCAAGAAGATCAAGATTGGCCCGTCCAAGGTGAGCTCGACGTCCGATCAAGTCGATGCTAATGAGCCAGTGGAGACCGAGATAAGGGGCCCCCAGCCTTCTCCCATCCAGGTTTCTTATGCCGAGTTGATCCAGACTCGTGTTGACGAGTTGGGCGATGTGGTTCCTTTGACCAGGATCAACTGCTTGGCCAGGGAGTACCCTGAGTTGGAGTATGGACAGGCAGTGGTCAGGAGGGGGGCTGACCAAGATTTGATTATGGAATTTACCAAAAAACCTTTAACTCCAGAAGCCTGCAGAGCTAGGATCGGGCTAGCTTCCTCCGAGGTAATCCTTGCAATTTCTTGTATTGCTACTTTTATTTTGCTCGTTTATTCCAAGTCTCCATTTTGTTTCTGTCAGATCTAACACCTTCCTCTCACTCGTCCTTTCAGTCTCTTGCCATGATTGACTTGGCTACTACTTATTGGAAGGCTGCTGAGGAGCAGGAGAAGCTAGCCAAGTCCATGCTGGCTAAAAAGAATGAAGAGTTGAAGAAGTTGGATGAGGAGCGAGCCAAACTGAAGGAAGAGCTTGAGAAATTGAAGGAGGAGCACTCAGATCTCGATAACTCCTATGACGCTCTGAAGCTATTGAAAGATAATGAAATCAAGTTGAAGGAGGAGGCCTGGAAGAGTTTAGGAGAGGCTAACAGTGAGCTCGCCACTCTCAAGGAGGAGAAGAAGAAGATAGCAGCAGACCTCGACTTGGCCAAGCAACAGTTGGAGGAGGTACCAGTCACCTTGGCAAAGAAACAAGAGGAACTGGATGCTGCTCGACATCAATGGGAGTTGGATCTGACTAATGCTGTGAAAATTGCCAAGGAGGACGCTATAAAAACTTACAAGGAAAGTGACGAGCTCCATACTTATGTCACCAAGCAAGTCAGCTCGTTCTGGGATGTTGGTCGAGCTTACTTGGCTCGTCGTATTGTAGTGGATCCTGCTTTTGATATCTCCATTGAACAACTTGCCTAATGGGCTGCAGAGGATCCTTATAATACGGCAGCTCGTCCGGGCCATCGCTTGGTGCCCTACAACGACAATGACTTGGAAAACATAGCCAATGATGACGCGGCCGCTGAGGCAGAAACTTGGAACCCTCCTCCTGTCGATCCAGTTAACTACAGTACCATCCTAGCCGAGCTCGAGGAACCTGATTCACCGGCCTTTGACGGTGATACTCCAAGGCATGGGTTTTCTGAATCGGGTAAACCCATTGGCCCCCAGCAGCAGGAGGGAACTGTAGATGATCAAGCGGCTACCAGCGGTCAGGTCGAAAGTGATCCCAGAGCTTGAACTTCATATTTAATGGTTGTGTAATGAACAAGCTCCAAACACTTTTTATTTTTTTGCTTTCTTGAATGCTTGAATGCCTTGGACATGCTTTTGGGAGGCATAATATTTTGTCACATTTTGTTTTCCTTTTAAGTCTTGGCCCGTTTTGGGAGACTTAATTATATCATAGCTGACTTTCCATCATGGTATGTTGTATGCTGTTGGTCTCAGCATGTGTGTGTCGAGCTAGATTGGATAGGATAACAAAGTCGCTTTAAGACTTTGGTCGAACTGATTTTAGCTCTTAGTCGACCTTAGACTTGCAAAGGTTTTTGTAAACGAGATTGACTCAAAGTCGAACCTGTTTTTAAAAGATCAAAGCTGACTAAGGGTCGAGCTTATAAGAACAAAGTCGACCTAAGGTCAGACTTGTTAGGGGGTGCATAACTGATTAAGAATCGAGTTTGTTAAAACGAAGCTGACTACGAGTCGAGCTTGTTGAACGAAGTCGACTATGAGTCGGACTTGTTAAAGAAACAAAGCTGATTAAGAATCAAGCTTGTAAAAACGAAGCTGACTAAGAGTCGAGCTTGTTGAACGAAGTCGACTATGAGTCGGACTTGTTAAAGGTACAACGCTGATTAAGAATCGAGCTTTGTTAAAACGAAGCTGACTAAGAGTCGAGCTTGTTGAAGTTAGTGTACATTGTTTGGTAGAGTATAACTGTGCTTTTTATTGAAGTAGAAACACCCTTACATCGAGTAGAAAACTAGAACTATGACAAATTGGGAACTGCTTTAACTTTGAACTGAGCTAAGGATTTGAACTAGAAGTAATATTTGCTGAGGTGAGTAGCATGCCATGGATGCTTCAGTTCTTCACCGTCTGGATGAGCTATCATGTAAGTCCCCTCTTTGACGACTCGAGTAACGATGTAGGGACCTTCCCAGTTGGGAGATAGTTTATTCTGTTGGGTTCTCCTTCCAGTTGCTTCAATCTTTCTCAACACATGATCCCCTACTTGGAATGATCTAGTCTTTACCTTCTTGTCGTGGTAACTTTTAGTCCGCTGCTTGTAATTTACCATTCGAAGGTAGGCAGTATCTCGCTTCTCGTCGATCAAATCCAGGTCGATCAATCTGTTGATATCATTTTGCTCTTGATTAAAGAAAGTTAATCTAGCAGTAGGAAATCTCAACTCAGCTGGTGCCATGGCCTCTGACCCGTATGCTAGAGCGAATGGGGTTTCCCCCGTAGGCCCCCGAGTGGTTGTGCGAACTGCCCAAAGAGCAAGGGGAAGTTCGTCCAACCAGTTGTTACATCGACCTACTAGGCCCGTCTTGAGTGAGGATAGTACTAGCTTGTTTGATGCTTCAGCTTGCCCATTTCCTTGAGGATAGGCAACAGAAGATTGCCAATGCTTGATCCCTACTCGATTCATTTCTGCTTCAAAGGCTCTTGAGAACTGTAGGCCGTTGTCTGATACTATAGCTCTAGGAAATCCAAATCGACACCAGATGAAGTCGTGGATGAAATTTATGGTATCTTCCTCTATGATGCGAGCTAGTGGCTTTGCTTCAACCCACTTGGTAAAATAGTCAATTGCGACGATCACATACTTGCAATTTCCCCGGGCGGGAGGGAAGGGTCCAATTAAGTCGACGCCCCACATATCGAACGGCCAAGCTGCAATTACTGTGGTTTGCTCAGTTGTAGGCAGGTGAGGTAGGATGGCGAACCTTTGACATTGGTCACATTGCTGAACGAAGTCATAAGTGTCAGCTCTCATGTGTGGCCAATAATAACCCAAAGTGATCAATTTGTCGGCTAGAGTCCTGGCCCCCGGGTGTCCACCGCAGATTCCACTGTGCACCTCATGCATTAACTGAGTGATCTCTTGAGGGTGGATGCACTTCAATAATGGCCTAGTATATGATCTTCTGAATAGCATGCCTCCTTGGATGACATATCTCAGAGCTTTCTTTTTGACAGCTCGAGCCTTCTTCTCGTCCTCTGGGAGCTCGCCACTTTCCAGGTACGCCTTCATTTCTTTAATCCAACACTTCTCATAAACCCAATTCCTCGAGGGATCTTCTATGCATTGAATTTTGACCCTTTCATAAGCTTGGATCTCAAGGTAAGAGATGGGTTCTTCATGCGGTTCGTCTGATGTAGCTAGCTTTGAGAGCAAGTCGGCCAATTTATTGTCTTCTCGATTGACCCTTTGGATTTCCCAAAACTCTAGGTCTTTTGTCAGCTCCTTCACCAGGTCGTGATACTTGGCTAAAGTGGAGTTCAGTACTTCATACTCGCCTCTGACCTGGTTGACTATTAGTTGGGAATCACAGTATGCCATGATTTTAGTCGCTCCAAAGCACTTGGCATACTCTATGGCTGCTACTAGAGCTTCATACTCCGCCTGATTGTTGGATGCATCGAACTTGAACCTTAGTGACTCCTCATACACTGTCCCAGACTCAGGCTCGATCAGAACAATCCCAGCTCCGCTGACACTTTTGGTTGCTGACCCATCCGAGTAGACTTTCCAACAATCGTCGGGTAGGCTAGTGACGACTTGGGACTCTGGCTCTTTCCCTTTGATTTTCTCTTTCTGAGCTCGCTGCTCGCTGTCTTCCTTGGTGAACGTAAGCTCGACCAAGAAATCTACTAGAGCTTGAGCCTTCAACGCTTTTTGAGGTCGATACTCGATGTCAAATTCCGTAAGGGCAATTGACCAATTGAGCAAGCGACCTGAACTCTCTGGCTTGTGCAATATTTTTCTCAAGGGTGCATTCGTGAGCACCACGATGGGATGAGCCAGGAAATAAGCTCGCAGCTTCCTTGAGGCTACGACTAAGGCGTAGGCTACCTTCTCAGCATTGTAGTATCTGCCCTCCACTTCTGATAGGGCCTTGCTAACATAGTAAACTGGCTTTTGAAGCCCTTCTTCCTCTCGAACCAAAACTGCTGCCACTGCCTTGTCTCCCACAGACAGGTACACGAACAAAGTTTCTCCAGTGGTCGGGCTACTCATAAGAGGTAGAGTAGCGAGATAATCTTTGAGTTGTTGGAACGACGAATGACATTCGGCCGTCCACTCAAAATTTTTCGTCCCTCTCAAAGCCTTGAAAAACGGGAGAGACCTTTCAGCCGACTTGGCTATAAAACGACCTAGGGCTGCCACCCTGCCGTTAAGTCGCTGCATCTCCTTTACACTTGTAGGCTCCTTCATGTCGACTAGAGCTTTGATCTTCTCCGGGTTAGCTTCTATACCTCGTTGGGACACCATAAATCCAAGGAACTTGCCAGCTGCTACTCCAAAGACACACTTGCTAGGGTTGAGCTTCATGTCGTTTGCTCTCAAGTTGGCGAATGTTTCCTTTAGGTCGACCACGTGACGTCCGGTCTTTGTTTTGATGACCATATCGTCGATGTAGTGTGAGGACCCCGACCCGGAACCTACACGTGTCCCGAGCTGGAGCGTCCTCAAACTAACCCAAATTTCCTTAACTTTTAAAACCTTTAATTATCATTCAAAAATAAATACAATTGTTGTGATCATTTCAAAATAAATCTACACCTCTTCACAAAGGAGGAATAGTTGACTAACTTAGAAAGTAAGAAACTGTTTTAATTACAAAAGGCCTCGGTTATAACATAAAATGAAGATTTATAAATACAATTCCATAAATGAATTATACCAAAGCACACTTCCTATACCAACCTAATCATACCCAGACAATTCCCACAATATAACTTCCAAACTCCTCACCGCCCTTACTTGGCTGGTCCACCTGTCTCAGAATCTAAAAACAGTAAAGGGAGAGGGGTGAGAATAAATCTCAGCAAGCTATTATGAATGCAAAGAATATGCCATATAAGATGCAACACATAACAAGTTGCATATAACACGTTGGAAAAGTCTGTAAACACCTTACATTACCTTGGTTTACCTTTTCCCGTCCGAACAAGAGTCGTACAACATTGGGTATAATAATACTCCAATCTTACAGTGGTAGCTTAAGCAATACTCACGTCTTATAAGACCCGTTTTCAGAAAACCAAATAAGACAAAGAGCAACTCAGTAAGGCTTTTGGCTCAATACAGATGCTATACCCATCCCGTGGCCACGGAGGAGGATGGCCACGATATAACATAATCCGATCACATTAGGTCACACTTCCATAATTGATCGTATTATGTTATACCCCAAATGTCACCGACTCACACATTATCAAGCACATAATAGATACTTGAATAAATCCACAAAGGGGATAAACAACATAGCAACATGGTAAAATATACTCATGCTCAATCAACATCATAGTGCAACATTTCTTTAACACACTTTGCATAATTAAGCAATATAGCCACATGGTAAAATATACTCATGTTCAACAATAATCAGAGTGCAGCATTTATGTAATACACTAAGCATAATCCAATCCATTAATAGGTACTCAAGTAAGATAATGAGATATCATCAACCTATCTTACTTAGTCATTATACGACAATATATGATCTCTATAAGGATCCAAGTTAACTCTACCAAGTTGGAGTCACCTTTAATAAACTGTCAAATGATTCCTAAGTCGAAGATAGAGTGCCTCCATATTTTCATTTAAACCCCATTTAAGGTGCCATTAAGTGATACAATTGCTCTAAGTATAACTTAGGTTAAAAGGATTAATTCATATCCGAAAAGGTTAGGTTCCAAACTTTATATCGGTTAAGGATCATGCTAGGAGGTTACTAGTGAAAATTCAAATAAACAGAAACTAGGTCAATTCGCCAACATGGGCGACCGCCCATAACCTCTTGGGCGACCGCCCAAGAGGGATTTCTAGGCATCCTAACTTCGTCAAGATGGGCGGCCGCTCATCACCACTTGGGCGACCGCCCAAGACCCCGCCCAAAGAAGCTCTATTTCCAAACCTTTGTTTACTTAGGTTCTTCTTTCCCTTTTTACACCTTCCTACTTTCATAATCACCCAAAAGAATTTCCTAATTTTACAAACTCATTCTAAATCCTTTAAACCAAAATAACATAATTCTAGATTATTTTCCACAAGATTTCCAACCCATTTTATCAACTCATTTCAAGTAAATCCTTTAAAATTAACTCAACCCATTTCTTTCATTCTAAATCAATTTCTAAGAACAAAAGCCTCATTTTATTTCATTTAAACTCAAAGTGATCTAAACCTAGATTTATTACCACTTGATTTTCCACCCAATTTACTACCAATTTCAAGATTTAACATTCTAAATCTAACTCCACCCATTTCTTTCAATCAATCAAGTTCTAAGGATCATAACATCCTTCTAGGTCATTTATCACATCCTCAAGTCCAAAAAGAGTTCTAAGGCAATAAACAACCATTATCATCACAAGAACAACATTAGCTAGTTCATGAGCATTCATAGAAGGAAAGGTCATAATAACTTACTTTAAAATAGGAGATGGATTTAGGACTTTCTTAGCTTGATTGATTCTTCTAGATGATCCCACTTCAAAAGTACCCTTGAACTTGAAAATGGTGGAGGAATGGCTTAGATACAAGACTTGGGGTGGGAGCTTCCATGGAGGTTTTCTTGCTAGGGAAAGTATGAGAAAATGAAAGAGTAAGGAGGAAGGAGGGAGGTGGAGTATATAATTGGTAAAAGGGGAAGGGGGGGGCGGATTTAAGGAGGGATATGGGGAAGGGTATGGGGAAGTAAGAGAAAAGTATGGTCCCCCCATACCCAATTTAGGCTTTCACATTTATTTCTTTCCCCTACACAAAATAAAGCCTAACTACTCACATTTTATTTATTGTCAATTATTATACTTTCCCCATGGACTTTATTTAATTTTCTCAATTATCTCATCCTAATAAAAGAAATCAAAGATATAAAAACGAACACATAATATTAACAATAATATTAAAAGCACACAATATTATACTAAAAGTGTGCCTAGGGTTAGGGTCGTTACATGTAGGCTTCCATGTTTCGGCCAATTTGTGAGGCAAAGACCTTGTTTACCATGCGTTGATAAGTTGCCCCTGCATTCTTCAGTCCAAATGGCATCATGTTGTAGCAGTAGATGCCTCCAGCCGCTTGAAATGCTGTCTTCACTATGTCATCCTCATGCATCTTGATCTGGTGGTAACCTGAGTAAGCATCTAGGAAGCTGAGGGTAGAGTGGCCAGCAATGGAGTCAACAAGTTTGTCAATTCTAGGAAGAGGATAGCTGTCCTTCGGGCAAGCAAGGTTTAGAGTGGTGAAGTTGACACACATTCTCCATTTGCCATTTGACTTCTTCACCATGACCACATTGGCCAACCAGGTTGTATGAGTGGCCTCTTTAATTATACCTGCACTTAAAAGTTTTTGTACCTCAGCTTTTATGGCCTCTTCCTTATCACGAGCAAAGCTCCTCAATTTCTTGGGTCTGGGCTTTATAGTCGGGTTGACCTCAAGCCTATGAACGGCGACCTCTTCCTTGATTCCCCTCATGTCCTCTACTCGCCATGCAAAGACATCATTAATTTCTTTCAGCAGCTCAATGATCTCTGCTCGCTCCTCGTCCGATAGCTGTTTTCCAATCTGAATCTTTTGCTCAGGGTAGGAAAGGTTGGTGATTACTGATTCTAGCTCATCAACAGCCTCTAGCTCTGGACCATCTCTGAACTGTAGGGTCTCAATGATGATCTCCCTAACCCTTTGTCTCTCTTCGGCCCCCAAGTGTGGAGCTTCCTCAGCTATCATGTCATCTAGCTTATCAGTGATCTCATTGGTGGTGGCCCCCGAGTTATTGTCGACCTGGAGGCATAGGTTGCCTATGATGACTTGGTCGACCATAACTACATCTTGATCGACCGCTGTGGCTTCGGAGTGACGTGTCGACTCAAGCATGACCTCGTCGTTTGAGCGATAGGTCGACTCCTCCACATTGGTGATCGTTGACAGTCGAGTAGTTTTGGTGACTGACTGGGACAGCTTTAAGTATCCTTCCGCCGTTTCAATCTCCAGTTCTCTCTTCTTTCTTTCTCGTAGGACATGATCTAGATATGCTCGAGCTGTGCCTTGTACACAACCGACTCCAGCAGGGGTAGGAAATTTGACTCGCTGATGGGGGATCGACGCCACCATTCCAAGTGCGACCTGACTAGGAATACCAAGGATAGCAGCATAGTCACTGTTCACATCTATCACAATAAATTTTACCTTAGAGACGACCCTGTAAGGGTGCTGGCCTAGGTCGACGTCTAGCTCGATCTGTCCCTTAGCGTCGACTCGATGATTGGTGAAGCCCTCCAAACTGCCATCATATCTTTCAAGCTGTTCGTTCGAAAGACCCATCTCCTGGAATGTTTTGTAGAACAAAATGTCTTTGCAGGCCCCCGTGTCGACTAAGAGTCTGCTCGTCGTACATCCGTCGATAAGACCTGGGATGACGAGAACTTGTTCTCTAGCCGCCATATTAGTTGCCAACTCGTGGGGGTAGAAGCTGATCACCTCATCTCTCACATCTCTCCTTGGAGGCACATGTGGGGCTTTGTTAAGTTGAAAGATTTTATGTTTGATGGCTGTGTTGCTGGCTTGTTCTGTGATGACCCCCAAGTTCAGTCTGGGTTGCCTTGGTCCCTGTTGTCCACCTGCTGGTTGTTTGACTCCACCGGTTTGAGGCCTTTTCACATATGCGTCAAGTCTTCCCTGGTCGACCATTCTCTGGATGATACGCTTCAAGCCTAAGCAATCCTCTGTGAGATGACCCATATCTTTATGATAATCACAGTATTTGCTATTGTCCCTTCTGAACTTGTTGCCTGGGTTCATTGGGGCAGGTGGGGCCAACTCGACCGCATTCATTATTTCTGTTCGACTCACCGTCAGGGGAGTAAAAACTTCGGGCACTTTCTCTGTTGCTCTGGTCCTATTCTTACCATTCTTGTTGTTTCCCCCATTTTTGGTTGAGTCCTTCTTATCATCAGCGACCTCGACCTTGGGGCCTTTCCCATTCTTCTTTTCCTTCCTCTCCTCGGCTAGTGCCACATTATAAACCTTCTCGAACAACTCCTGTCGAGTAGTGACTGTACGAACCGTCAGCTCGTAATCCATGTCTGCCGAGGAAATGCCATTTCGGAAGCAACTGATCACCTCCCTGTCAGTGAGATCCTCCTCAATCTTGTCAACCATTTCCTTAAACTTAGTGTAGTAGCTCATGGAGCTTTCATTTTTTCCTTGCACCAAGTTGTTTAGATCGGTGACAGTCACCTTTCGAGCTCCAGCAGTTGAGAAGCGATCTAGGAATTTTGTCCTCAAACACATCCAGGTGGAGATGCTACCAGCTGCCAAACCATTGAACCATGTTAGGGCTGCCCCCGTGAGCGTGCTTATGAGGGCTTTGCACATGTTGTCGTTCTCATTGGAAACAAAGCACATTGTGGCCTCTAGGTGTGCCACGTGGCTTTTTGCATTGGTTGCCCCTGAGTACTTCTCTAGGAGGGGCAATCTGAAACCAGCAGGAGGTCGACTATCGATCAAATCCTTGGATAAGGGTCGAAGAGCAAAGTCAATTCGTTCGACCTTTCCAGTATCATTCTTCTTCTCAGCCTCCCATAGCAGCCACTCCCTAGCATCGAGTCTGTCTTCTCCAGCAGGGGGAACAACATTTGACCTTTGACCCTCACTTCTGGGGGGAGTTACTTGCCTGCTTCTCCTATCCTTGTGGGAAGGTGACCTTACTGACCTGACTGGCGACCTGCACCCCTCATCTCTTGTTAGCGACCTGCGCCTTTCGTTTCTAGGTGGCGACCTGTGCCTATCATCTCTGGGTGGCGACCTGCGCCTTCCCTCTCTTACAGGCGACCTGCACCCATTCCTCCCCCTGTGGGATTGAGACCTCTCTGTCCTGGCTGGTGATCTACGCCTACTTCGATTTGCCTCTAGCTGCGTCCTCAGGTCCGACTGTGCCTCCTGCTCCCTGTTCCTAGTGAGACTGGCCCTTAGGTCGTCACTGGGAACGTGAATAGGTGATTGAGGCCGCACCACCATCCTTTGATCAACATTCTGACCCACAGTTTCGTTTGGTCTAGTACTCCTAGCACGCTCCCTATTTGAAACTTGGGATGGAGCCACCCTCTCAGACCTTCTGTCCGCCTGCTCAGCCTCCTCCATTGCTAACAGCTCGGCCAATATCTGAGCTCGTTCCATAAGCATTTCTTTCCTGCTTAGTGGGTTGGATGAGGGACCTGCCCTATTTCCAGCATTCATCTGTCCAGTTGGCCGTTTGGGAGGAGGTGGAACTCCTTGCCCCTCCATGGGTCGCTTCTCCCTCCTTGCGTCTGGCAATCCTCTGCCATCAGCTACACTGTTGGAGCGCGTTGCCCTGGCATGATGACGAAGAGGAGGAGGAGGAGGAGGCAAATCAGCATTTGCATTGGTATTAGCATTGGTGTTGGTGTTGACATTCACTTCATTGAATTCGTCAGAAGCCTCTGTAACATGCCCGTCTGGGGTTACCATGATTGTGGATTGAAGAAAACTTCGAGGTCAAGCTATGCACTCGTTTCCCGGCAATGGAACCAAACTGATGCCGCAGGAAATGTGCTTATCAATTTTCCTCCACGTGGCATAACTGATCACCTAGCTCCTTGACCTGAAATCAGAACCCACGACTAGCCGGATGCGTCTCCGGCTTAGACTCTCGGGTGTGAGAGTAAGTATTTGATGATTGGAGAGCTAAAATGTATTGAATAATGGAATTCTGATAACAAAATAGCAGTTACCTTATAACCGTGGTAGTGATGAAGTATTTATAGTTGATGAGAGCGGTTATTTTTGGTGGGCTACATGAGCTCCGAGATTTTAGGGACAGTTACATGTAATGTGAACGTGTCCTAGAACGGTCCCTGATTTGTAGGGAAGTAGTTATGGCAAGAGTTATTGCTTGTACGCCTGTAACCGTTAGGTCGACGCTTGCTTCAGTAGGTCGAGGTCGATACTTGTGTTAGGGTCGACCTGACTGTCGGGTAGAGTTAGATCGTACCCGAAATATGACTGGATCATAAGGTTGGACTAAGTTAGGTCGGGACCTAATAGGTCGAACAATGAACTTAGTCGACTGATGCGTGAGATGGGCTTTGAGCCATGTAATGATTGGGCCTGGCCCATAGAGAATATGGCGGCAATAATTGCTTGTAGATTGGGCTTTACTCGCTTGACCCAGCTAGGTACTTTTGGTATGGTATGTTCAAGTTTTATATTAATTTCTCTTTCTGATAAGAGCCTTTTACTTTCTCCCACCGAGAGTCTTTTGATTTCTGTTCCTATTGAGAGCCATATTATGTTAAGAATGATAGATTTTGGAAAGTTCGATTGGCAGTTTCTTTTCGAGCCTAATGCCTCGGTCAATAATTTTCAAAGCAAAACTTTTTTCTTTTTTGAAGTGGTTTTTTTGAATGAGCCTCTAGATATTGTGAGAGCCTTCTCATCAACTCTTACTTATGCAGTTAATGTAAGTTACCATTTATTTCAAAAATGCTAAAACACGCCTATTTCGAACATAAATGAGTGAGAGCGTAGCACAAATCTAGAGCCAAATTTATCTCTCTCGTATCATAGCTACAACAACCGGTAATTTTGAACGCGTTATTGCTGTATCGAACACTTTGATTATTGCTATATCAAACACTTTGATGTAACGCTCTTTCGCGACATCAAAATCAAACAACCACATCAAGCATTTTGCTGCAGTACTCCATCGATATCAAAATCAAACAACGCATATAAATGTTTCAGTATACAATGTGAAATATCTTGAACGATTATAAAAACTTTTTTTTTTTTTTTACTAAAATATGATAGTAAAAACTAAAGAATAAGTATGTCATAAAAAGCTCAAGTAAACAAAGTAAAAACTCTTTTTTTTATTTTATGTTTGTAGTACACGTTTGACATTTTACATAGCGGTTAGAAATCCCAGAATTAGACGTAGTACATCGTTCCCTTTTATTTAAACACATACCCAACAAACTCTGCAAAATTTCGTAAAAACAATATTAGAATCTTCATTACATTTCAGCCCTGGTAGCCTTAATATCACCGTCGCCGGCACCACCCTTCTCCTCCACAATATCAATAACCTTCGCCGCCTTCTTCTTCTCCTCCGCCAACTTCGCCACGGTAACCCTCAACACTCCCTCCTCCAACTTAGCCGTAATCTTATCCAAGTCAGCATTTCCCGGCAACCTGAACTGCCTCCAAAATTTCCCACTAGTCCTCTCCGCCCTATGCCACTTATCCCCTTCCACTTCATCCTCCACCTTCCTCTCTCCGGACACCCTCAACACCCTATTCTCTTCCACCTCAATCTTTATATCCTCCCTCTTCATTCCCGGGACGTCGAGGGAGATTATGTGTGCCGTCGGTGTTTCTTTCCAGTCGGCGCGTGCTAAAGCGAGTGGGGATTGGAGATCCAGTTTTGGGAGGTTGAGTGGGTTTTGTTCCAGGATTTTGAATGGGTCGAGTTCTGGGTGGATGTCCCAGAGAGGACGGGTGTAGGGGATCAGGGCTTCGGTTTTGGTGGGTATGAATGGGGACATAATTGAAACTAGGAGGAGGGTAATTGTAAGTTTAGAGAAAGCCATTGTTGTTGTGATTGAGAAATTGAGCTAGTAATTGATTGAGAGTTTGATTGTTTTGGATTGGTTATTTGCATTTCCATGGAAGTTTATATAGGTTGTAGAGAGAGAGAGAGAGAGGAAAATGGAAGATGATTCTAGTAAGAGAGAGAGAGAGAGAGAGAGAGAGAGGGATCTGTGAGTTTCTAGAGAGTAGTAGTGGTTAGCAAGGGACTTGTCTGGAAGGTACTTGAAAATACTTGGAGAGTGTTTCTAGATTCGGAAATTTCGGGTCTGACTAGTTTAGGATGGAGTAAAAGGGGCGAGTTGTAAGTAGCCCAACTAAAATGTCTAAATATTTTTAAGGAAAAAGTGTATTAAAAATACCTTAATACTTCCTCCTTCTCAATCTAAATATCTCAAATGATCAAAATTGATAAGTTTGACTTAAATATTAATACAAATTTAATCATTCTATTTAAATTTTAAAAATTATTATTGATAAATAAATTATTTATTTATCAATAATAATTTTTAAAATTTAAATAGAATAATTAGATTTGCATTAATGTTTAAGTTAAACTTATTAATTTTAACTATTTGAGGCATTTAGATTGGAACGAAAGGTAGTAATACTTTTTTAGGGTTTTACCATAATACTTTTCTCGTTGCAAAAAATACATTGAACTCTTTTTCTATTATATCTGAGATAATTATTGAGATAATTATCGCTAACATTATTAGTTTTTTTTTTTTTGTTAAATGATCATTTGCATCGTGTATGTAATCAAATTTTAAAGAATATTTTAGGGGGTTTGGTTTAAAAAGTAGAAAACAAACTATAAAATAATTTTTCTGATGACGCCAAGATTTTTGGGGTCTGAATGGTTGTAATATATCTCGCAGGATATATTTGGTGCGTACCTAGAACACAACACAAGGAAGCACCGTTAAGGTTAAAGTTGAATGTTACTCCAACTCAGGCTATCGGATGTAAGAATAAGATATCTTAGAGAGTATAAGAACCTGAGAATAAGACTTTGAATCGTCTTTAGAGTGTTTGTGTGTTTAGGGTTTGAGTAATATGACTTACAATATCAATTTGACACTTACCTTGTCCAAGGGGACAAAGGTCTTTTATTTATAGGTGATGGAGAGGTGCTTGTGGAGGTAAGCCATGAGGTCAGCCCTAAAGGGCATCTTAGTCTTTAACCAGGTACACGTGTCCGCATAGGATTGGCTCTGTCAGTAAAGTTAGATTCACTTGCAAAGGGGATGTCGTTGATGTGGACAGGAGCCGTGTATCTGGCGCGACGCATTAAATGAGATAGTAGGTGTCTGAGCCATGCATTCAATGCGATGAAAATAAGCCGGCTACTTGCCTGTCAGAGCCAGTAAGTAACTTGCTCAGTAAGCTTTGGTATTAACCGGGAGTCTGGTGAGACAACCGGGAGTCTGGGGTGAGACCGCAGTCAACATCTTGGGCGCGGTCAATGATATTTGACGCGGGCACGGATGGGACGATCATAACTCCCGCGGTCACCTGGCTGACGGTCTGGATCCCTTCGGTCTTGACTGGGATGGGATGAGAGGAACGCGGTCTTGACCTTGGGGGATCTTTCTGTCCGCGGTCTTGAGTCTGGCGGTCTAGGCTCCGCCATATCATACTGGGCCTTTGAACCAGATCGAACTGGGGCCCGGTCTAGCTGATCCGGGCTCATCATTTTCATTTGACAAAATTGTAGAGTTTAGATTAAGAAGAAACAAAAATAAAACCCTAAAACTTATATCGTTGACCTCTACTCTCAATCGTCTCTATTCTCATATGCCTTCCCTCTCCCATCCCTCATCAATGTCCTCCCCTTTTCCCCACATGGAGTCGTCCCTCCCACCAGGGGCTGAGTCATGAATTGGCCGAGGGGGGGGGCAAGATTACACGGGGTTTCGGGGGCAGCGCCCCCGAAAAAAAATTTTCGGGTCGGACAAGTAAAAAATGGGTCGGATCCATGAAATACAATGTATTTTAGTTAAAAAAATGATAAAAGTAAATAATTCAAAAAACGATTGAAATAATGTTGAAGTATTTAACGCAAACAATTTATTAAAATATATTACTCGTACAAAAAAAAAATTCAAATTTGCTAATTAAACTTGGGATAATAGGAAGAAAGACCAAAAACAAAAAAATGGGAAAAGCCTAATGAATTAATTAAGATTGAAAAAATGTGAGGAAATTAGGAGAAAGAGAAAAACAAAACTGTTAAGAGAAAGAATAGCAAAGATGGAAGACAAAATTAATTGAAAATGTAGGTAGCAGGGTTTGAATATGGATTTGAAAGAAAACACCAAAGGCTTTAACTTCACCCCTTCTACCGCTGAACCACACTACTCACTAGTGTTAATCTTGAAGTTAATTATATATATACATATATAACAAAAATATGGTGGGGGCAAAAAAAAAAATTTCCACTGCATTTCCGCCGCTGGGGGCCGAGTGCCCCCACCTGCCCCCCCCCCTGGATCCGCCCCTGCCTCCCACCCATCATCGATCAAACTACCATAAACGTCGGTCACCATTTTCATCTCCTGCCAAGCTTGTGAGCACCCCAACCCGGGACCTAACACGTGTCCCGAGCTAAGGGAGCTCAAACTAAGAAAATCCATCTTGATTTTTAAAACATTTATTTGCCTTTAAAAGAATACCACTTTTCAAACTTCCAAATAAAAATCAATTGATAATATCCTTACTTAAAGGAAATCCAACTACAACTTTAATGAACCGAAATCTGATTAATTACACCAAACCCTGAATAACATTGTTTAGGTAAAAGTGTTGTTCATACAAATTATAAAAGTGGAATACTTAATAAATACTCCTAATAGCCAACTTCTAACTTAACCTGACAAGCCCCAAAAGTACAAGTCCACAATGATATCCCCGGCCTCACTGGTTCGGGTCACCTGTCTCGGAATCTAAAACAGTAAAGGGAGAGGGGTGAGAATAAATCTCAATGAGCTATTATGATATGCAACAAGATGCCAAACAAAGTGCAACACATAGCATGGTAGCACATAACACATTATGAAAGCGGTAAACACCTTACGTTACCTCATTTTACCTTTTCCCGTCTGAACAATAAGTCGTACAACGTGGGAGTAAAACTCACTCTTTGGTGAATTGCCTCCAAAGACATTCACCTCTTATAGGACTCATACCCCAGACCATCCATATAAGAAAGGATACCTATATTAGAATATCCCAAAAATAATATCGTCCCTCCTTACAACGGTTGCAACAGATCTGTAAAGCTTTGTGGGTCAATACAGCCGTTAGCACACCCCCACCCCGTGGCCACAGAGTGGGGAAGGGTCACCGGTATGATGTACCTTCAATCACTTATAGAACAAATCCATAATTGATTGGCATCCATCATACCCACCCGAACATAAATACGCTCAAGCACATGATAGTTACTTGAGATAAATCCACAAAACGGGATAACAACATAATAACATGGTAATGTATACTCATGCCAATCAATACCATAATGCAACATTTAAGTAATACACTATGCATAGTATCATCAATAAATATGAATGATAACAAATAAATCCACAATCGGGATAACCATACAACCACATAATAAACATATCCACATATTGGGATAACAATATAATCAACATGCCACATAATCCACAATCGGGATATCACACCACCATATAACACATAACCCACACAATGGGATACCATATAACACTTGCCAAATAGTCCATACTTAGGATATTTAGGGAACCATATAATCAATAATTCCACAACTTAGAATAACAATGCTACAATGTGATACATACCCATTACCAATTAACCCAATAGTGAAACTTATAGCTTCTACACTATCGCAAACCACTCACCAATGATAGGGAGTAAGTAAGGCCACTATGTATCATAAACCATTCCTACATATTCATTATACAACCTCGAATAACCTCAATAAAAGTTCAAGATCTATTCCCCAAGTTGAAACTATTTTGGTGAAGTTACAAATCAAACCTATCAACCATTTTCGGGACAATAATTAAACTACCTCCACAATTCCATTTTGATCCCTTAAGATGTCATTGTATAGCCAAAGTATTCTACTTTAATCTAGGTTAAAGAGATTTCATTTTGGTTCCAGTTTGATTTGATTTAAACCGCTTAGAAATTGATGCATAGTAACCGGGCCGAGGGCACGACTCGTGCCCCAGGGCACGACTCGTGCCCATTTAACCTTCCTCGCATTCCGGCCCCCAACCAGCACGACTTCCCTTAAATCTTGGTCACGACTCGTCCCCCATCCAAGGCACGACTCGTGCCCCGAGCCCAATTCAAAAAGAATAAAATCCTTCAACAACCCAAACCAAAATTGTTCCAAACTAGTTTTCCTTTGTTTGTGAACCTAGAAGGACTTCCTAAACTTCATACACATTATATTAATTCATTTAAACCCCAAGATAACCTAAACCCAAATCATTTACCACTTGATTTCCAACCCATTTCATAATCAATTCAAGTCAACTTCCATAACCACTACATTCCTTTAAATCATTCACCCATTTCTTTACTTCAAGAAGACTTCCAAAACATATAACAACAATTACAACATCAAGAACAACAATAGATAGTTCATGAGCACATAAATGAAAAGAGGTCATAACAACTCACCTAGGATTTTCGATGGGAGGTTAATCTTTCTAGCTTGAAGAATTCCCCAAGATGATCCAACTTCAATGGTGCTTCTAGACTTGATTTTGGTGGAGGATTGCCTTGGACTCAAGCTTGGGAGAAGGGAGCTTCCATGGTTTTAGAATGAAGAGGGAGTATGAAGAAAATGAAGAAGGAGGAAGAAGGAAAGTGAGGGAGATAATAGAGGGGAGGGGCCGGGTATGAGGGAGTAAGAGGAGGGGTTAGGGAAGGCCACTTGTCAACTAGGGAGAGAGCAAGACTCCTTTTGGCCCCCCATTAAAACTAGCAAAGGCTTCCTTCCCAAATTAAAATAAATCCTTATCCCATTAATTCATTCTACTCATTTAACCTCCCTATACTATTTATCATATTTCCATTATTATTATTTTCCCCAAGTTTCTTAATTAATGTCCCATAAATTCATAGAAGATTCTAAATTTACTTCTCACCGAATTATCTTAAATTAAGAATTTAAAGACATAATTGAACACATAAAATAAATATAAATATTAAAAGCATTTAATTTAATATTAAAAATTGATGCCTAGGGTTGGGGTCGTTACACTCACTCCCCCTTAAAGAAAATTCGTCCCGAATTTGAAAAAGACTTATCCTAAGGATCAAATAGCGAATGTTACCTTTCACACATTCTAACTTTAACATTTCCAATTAGATTTCTCAACGGCATAATTCTACTATACACTTTCTTAACCCGAATACTCTAGGACTTCACTTCCCAATTTTGTCTCTTCAATACCATGATTCTTTCCAAGATTCCAAATTTCAATAGTAATATGATATTACAACGCAATATCCCAAGAATACCATACAATTCTCACTAACCCGAATTTTCACGACCTCAAAGAAAGTATAGATAAATAAAAGTACTACAACTTATGTCACCCAATTCCTTACGATATTGTATTTAAAACTTCCAACGCTCAATAAGCTGCCCCAAGTCGGTCTATACGTCAACTCACCAACATTTCCTAAAACTTCAAATGGATTAACAACTTTGGCGCTAATCTACCTTAGGCCTAGCTTCCTAATTTCATCCCAACAAATTGGAGATCGATAATATCTCCCCGAACCATGCCTCATACGATTCCATCTCAATGCTAGAATGTAAACTCGCTAAGGTTACTTAAACTTCTCAAGTTGAAAGGAAAATCCGTCACACGACACAACCTATTCTTCCAGAATTTGGATAGTCTTCAAACTTCTTCCTTTCGGCTAACTAAATCCTTCAACTCTTAGGATCGGTAACCGACCCCAAAAAGGGTGCTTCAAAAGATAAGATTCCATTTAAATCACACAACCAATTGTAACCATTCTCGATAAATGATAAGAAAATTCCGCTCTATATAAATTAATTTCCTCGAACATACGCTATCACCTTCCCATTTTGCACAACACTACACCTTGATCTTCCGGTAATACATACTTAAAACTTCACAAGATCCTCACATCCACTAGGTAAGGTAAGGATCGGGTCCAAAGCCAACCTATTTTCCATCATTAACAATATGATTCATCCTTATTACATCCTACATTATTTATACGTCCTTTAGAGTCAACTAAAGCAACGACTCTACAATTCTTAAGAATTCCTTAAATTCCTTCGGTAACACTTGTCAACTTAAAGATCACTGACTCAATCCTCACAAGATCCTATGGTAACATCCGAGTTTAAGACTATAGAACCCAAAATTTGAAATTCTCTCGAGCCAACTCATACTAACCAAACTTTGTACGTAGGAACTCCTCACAAGGAATCACTAACCCAACTCTCAAATGATCTTCCCGAAACTTAAATTAACAAGGAGATCATCAATTCTAATTACCCTAAAGCCATCAAAATAAGGATTACAACTCTGCTTATCCTACTCGTAACCAACACATGAAATATACTGACGGGAGCACATTTACCATTTACTCGCAACTATCACATAAAATTTTTGAAAAGACTCCTTATGCAAGTCTAACATATACCAATTACCTTCCACATCTTATTGCAAAAGCTTCACCTTAAATACCCATATATAACAAGAATTTCACATTAAGGTTTACCTATATCAAATACCAATATAAGCAATTTAGGCATGGAAAAAGGAGACTCACTTATTATGATAGTCTACCAATACACAACAACTACTTAACCCTCCAGGTCAAGTATAACTCAAAATCATAAATTAATAATCGTACCAAACTAAGCGGCAATACATGCTCGGCCATAACCACATCACCATCGTGGTAAACCAAAGAAGGTTCGAGGTATTCTCTCATAAGAGCGTAATCCTCTAATAATAAAACAAATTCTCAACAATGTATGTCATATATAAGCAAAATGTGATGCTAAACATAAATGATATGCAACGGGATCTATAAAATATGACCCCTAACTTTTGAGACAGGGGAATATACCTCTAGCGACCTCTGAGGGATCTATCTCTCCTGAACCCGAAACACCTACTCGACCATAGACCTTCTCTCTCGGCTCCCCTTCGCTATCTCTTTTGGTACCACCTCTTTGTCGTCCACCTTGCTGACTGCTGCCTGAAGCTCGCTCCTGTCGAAACCTTGGGCAATTCCTCCTAAAATGCCCCATCTCTCCACACTTAATACACTTACCTTGCTTACTCCAACAATGATCTTCGGTATGCCCAATCCTCTTGCAAAATTTACAATTCATCCCATACTGTTTGGGTTTTGGCCTAGACGAAGAAGCTACCATGAGTTCCTCTCTCATACTCCCTGAAGTTAAAGCACTTGGCTGTCCTCTAGTGACTTTGGATTCTTGTCCTAGATACTTTGGCTTGTTTCTAATCCCACTTCCGGACCTTCCACTATTTTCCTCAATGTCCTTCTCGACCTTATATGCTCTATCTAAGGCTGTCTGATAATTGATGAAACTATCAATCCATAATTCCTTCCTAAACTCACTCCTCAAACCTGTTACAAACTTCTGAACCCTTTTCACTTCATGCAATACTAATTGAGGGCAACACTTAGCTAATTCCTCAAACCGGACCGAATACTGATTTACCGTCATGTTCCCTTGTTTTAGTCTTAAGAATTCAATCTCCTTCTTATCCCTTGTAACCATCGAAACGAAATAATCCTCGAACTGTTTGGTGAAATTATCCCAAGTCTGGGGCGTATGGTCCCGCTCCCAACTTCCCTTCACGATCTGCCACCACTGATCAGCTGGACCTTCCAGCTTGAAAACGGCATACCTAACTTTCTCTTCGTTGCGACTTTCTATAACCTTGAAAATCTTATTCATTTCTGCTAACCAATTTTCTGCCTTTAACGGATTCGGATATCCATTAAAACTCGATGGGTTCATCTTCACAAACCTTTCCCATCCATCACTTTGACATTCCTCAGGCTGAATCGGAACTGATCCTCTAGTCTCCATATCCTGTACAAACTTCCTGAATAATCTCATCATCTCTTCATCCTGAATTCCACCTATACCCAAATCTTCTTTAATTTCTAGAACTTTCCTTCTGATCATCCTTGCTTTCGGCCATTAGAACGAACTCCTGCATAAAACACTCGGCGTCAATTTCCACACATTCCCCCTTAGTTTAGACATCTACCCTTGACCTCTAAACTAAGCTCTGATACCAACTGTGAGCACCCCAACCCGGGACCTAACACGTGTCCCGAGCTAAGGGAGCTCAAACTAAGAAAATCCATCTTGATTTTTAAAACATTTATTTGCCTTTAAAAGAATACCACTTTTCAAACTTCCAAATAAAAATCAATTGATAATATCCTTACTTAAAGGAAATCCAACTACAACTTTAATGAACCGAAATCTGATTAATTACACCAAACCCTGAATAACATTGTTTAGGTAAAAGTGTTGTCCATACAAATTATAAAAGTGGAATACTTAATAAATACTCCTAATAGCCAACTTCTAACTTAACCTGACAAGCCCCAAAAGTACAAGTCCACAATGATATCCCCGCCTCACCGGTTCGGGTCACTGTCTCTAATCTAAAACAAGAAAGGGAGAGGGGTGAGAATAAATCTCAATGAGCTATTATGATATGCAACAAGATGCCAAACAAAGTGCAACACATAGCATGGTAGCACATAACACATTATGAAAGCGGTAAACACCTTACGTTACCTCATTTTACCTTTTCCCGTGCGAACAATAAGTCGTACAACGTGGGAGTAAAACTCCACTCTTTGGTGAATTGCCTCCAGCACATTCACCTCTTATAGGACTCATACCCCAGACCATCCATATAAGAAAGGATACCTATATTAGAATATCCCAAAAATAATATCGTCCCTCTCCTTACAACGGTTGCAACAGATCTCAGTAAGCTTTGTGGGTCAATACGGCCAGTTAGCACACCCCCACCCCCGCCACAGAGTGGGGAAGGGTCACCGTATGATGTACCTTCAATCACTTATAGAACAAATCCATAATTGATTGGCATCCATCATACCCACCCGAACATAAATACGCTCGAAGCACATGATAGTTACTTGAGATAAATCCACAAAACGGGATAACAACATAATAACATGGTAATGTATACTCATGCCAATCAATACCATAATGCAACATTTAAGTAATACACTATGCATAGTATCATCAATAAATATGAATGATAACAAATAAATCCACAATCGGGATAACCATACAACCACATAATAAACATATCCACATATTGGGATAACAATATAATCAACATGCCACATAATCCACAATCGGGATATCACACCACCATATAACACATAACCCACACAATGGGATACCATATAACACTTGCCAAATAGTCCATACTTAGGATATTTAGGGAACCATATAATCAATAATTCCACAACTTAGAATAACAATGCTACAATGTGATACATACCCATTACCAATTAACCCAATAGTGAAACTTATAGCTTCTACACTACTGCAAACCACTCACCAATGATAGGGAGTAAGTAAGGCCACTATGTATCATAAACCATTCCTACATATTCATTATACAACCTCGAATAACCTCAATAAAAGTTCAAGATCTATTCCCCAAGTTGAAACTATTTTGGTGAAGTTACAAATCAAACCTATCAACCATTTTCGGGACAATAATTAAACTACCTCCACAATTCCATTTTGATCCCTTAAGATGTCATTGTATAGCCAAAGTATTCTACTTTAATCTAGGTTAAAGAGATTTCATTTTGGTTCCAGTTTGATTTGATTTAAACAGCTTAGAAATTGATGCATAGTAACCAGGCCAGGGCACGACTCGTGCCCCAGGGCACGACTCGTGCCCATTTAACCTTCCTCAGATTCCAGCGTCCCCCAACCAGCACGACTTCCCTTAAATCTTGGTCACGACTCGTCCCCATCCAAGGCACGACTCGTGCCCTGAGCCCAGAATTCAAAACAGAATAAAATCCTTCAACAACCCAAACCAAAATTGTTCCAAACTAGTTTTCCTTTGTTTGTGAACCTAGAAGGACTTCCTAAACTTCATACACATTATATTAATTCATTTAAACCCCAAGATAACCTAAACCCAAATCATTTACCACTTGATTTCCAACCCATTTCATAATCAATTCAAGTCAACTTCCATAACCACTACATTCCTTTAAATCATTCACCCATTTCTTTACTTCAAGAAGACTTCCAAAACATATAACAACAATTACAACATCAAGAACAACAATAGATAGTTCATGAGCACATAAATGAAAAGAGGTCATAACAACTCACCTAGGATTTTCGATGGGAGGTTAATCTTTCTAGCTTGAAGAATTCCCCAAGATGATCCAACTTCAATGGTGCTTCTAGACTTGATTTTGGTGGAGGATTGCCTTGGACTCAAGCTTGGGAGAAGGGAGCTTCCATGGTTTTAGAATGAAGAGGGAGTATGAAGAAAATGAAGAAGGAGGAAGAAGGAAAGTGAGGGAGATAATAGAGGGGGAGGGGCCGGGTATGAGGGAGTAAGAGGAGGGGTTAGGGAAGGCCACTTGTCAACTAGGGAGAGAGCAAGACTCCTTTTGGCCCCCCATTAAAACTAGCAAAGGCTTCCTTCCCAAATTAAAATAAATCCTTATCCCATTAATTCATTCTACTCATTTAACCTCCCTATACTATTTATCATATTTCCATTATTATTATTTTCCCCAAGTTTCTTAATTAATGTCCCATAAATTCATAGAAGATTCTAAATTTACTTCTCACCCGAATTATCTTAAATTAAGAATTTAAAGACATAATTGAACACATAAAATAAATATAAATATTAAAAGCATTTAATTTAATATTAAAAATTGATGCCTAGGGTTGGGGTCGTTACAAAGCTCCCTCTCTACATGGGCCTATTCCAAACGTCGACATCAACTCCGACTCCAAATTCTTTCATTTCAGATCTAGCCTTCTACATCAGCCTCACGTCTCTGGTCCCCTCTCTGAAAATATCGAAACAACTGACACAATATCGGGCCGAGTACAATCCACTTCTTCTTTTCCTTAGTCGTGCGCCCCAAATAACCCATCCTAGACATCCTTTAGATTTGTCAATTCATGGCAGTCACCGCTCCAGATTTTTAGAATTTTGTAATTTGGCTTTCTATTTGGTTGTTTGATTTTTCTCCAAATTTGAGTTCATTACAATTTAATTTAATTCAATTGATATAAAAAAAACGAATATAAGGTTGTTGAACGGTATAAACCGAGATACGAATATAGGTTTGTCCGAGCTGGGCCCAAATGAATTGGGCCATAAACATAATCCAACATCCAAGTATTAGGGCCGAGGGACACCTTCCTCGTATGTTGAGGAGCATACACCTAGGCCTTATGTCATCATGCTTGGATCGTCATATCCCGAGATGTCATAAGTGACGAGGAGGGAAAAGTTCTTACCTCGGTATATCCTCAAGTGACGAGGAAACAAAATCATTTACCCCGGCATATCTACGTGTCGGCTAATCACCAAATGACGAGGAAGCAAAATCATTCACCTCGGCCTATTAGCCAAGGCCGAGGTAAAACATTTACGTTCCTCGGCGTTCCGGCTAGCAGATTACACAGTCCTTACTCAATAAGGATTGTACATTCATGATCCAATCAGGATTATAATAACCAACACCAATTCAAGTCAAACACTGACTCCTTAACAGATATAATTCTCTTAGAATTATATCTTATCTCTTTGCAAGTTCACTTCAACATGAATTCTACCAATCCATCCCTATAAATACAAGCCATATGGCTCATTATTTGGTATGTTACTTTTTACATTAGGGAAACTCTGTCAATTTGTTTTCTCACATACAAACCGTGAACTTACTCTCACGTCGGAGGGCCTTTAGCTGAATCCGCCCCGGCTTAGTTTACGTGTTTTCTCTTATTTTCAGGCCTTGCAATCACCAGAGCATTCATCGCTTGGATTTATTTTATAATAAATTATATTTTTTTTTCACCAAAAATTATAAAAAAAAAATCCTCCAAAAATAGAGACTACTTTCATTCGTGGCATAAATGTAGATATTAGACATTGAAATTAACATCAAGTGATTTTGATTGAATGCCTTAATTTACGAATTTTTTCCCCCCAAATTCTTTGACCTCAATTATTTTATAATAAATTAATTAAACAAAATTATGCCAAAATTCATAATTTTTATTCCTCTACAAATAGAGACTAATTTCATTTGATTCGGACACAGAATTGACGAGGAAGCAAAATCATTCACCTCGGCCTATTAGCCAAGGCCGAGGTAAAACATTTACGTTCCTCGGCGTTCCGGCTAGCAGATTACACAGTCCTTATTCAATAAGGATTGTACATTCATGATCCAATCAGGATTATAATAACCAACACCAATTCAAGTCAAACACTGACTCCTTAACAGATATAATTCTCTTAGAATTATATCTTATCTTTTTGCAAGTTCACTTCAACATGAATTCTACCAATCCATCCCTATAAATACAAGCCCTATGGCTCATTATTTGGTACGTTACTTTTTACATTAGGGAAACTCTGTCAATTTTTTTTCTCACATACAAACCGTGAACTTACTCTCACGCCGGAGGGCCTTTAGCCGGATCCGCCCCGGCTTAGTTTACGTGTTTTCTCTTATTTTCAGGCCTTGCAATCACCGGAGCATTCATTGCTTGGATTTGGGCTGATTTGACGATTTTGGCATCATCAATTGGTTCCATTGCCGGGAAATCGATTCAAACACCCTTTGTTTGGCCTGAAAAACGCTCGCTAAAAGCCAAATTTCTTGCCGGAATTTTTCTACTGATTGAACGAAATTTCTGGATTGTTTGGGTTCTGTTCTAATTACCGCCGGATTCTGCAAAAATTCGGCCGGAATCTGCCTGTTCGCGTCTGAAGCGAATTTTCTGGCCTGAAATTTTTGTGTTGGAGAAAACGCAATTGGCTGTTTGTTTGTGGTCAAAATTTCCCCTAATTTTGGCCAGAAATTTGGATCTATTGGAAAGTGTGATTTTTGGAAAATTTGCACTTGGTAATTTGCTGTTGACTTACAATGGACGGACAGTTTACGAGTGTTACGGCTGAGGACCCTACCCAAGTGAATGGGGGGAACACTGGAGCCGAGGAGCTGCCTCCTCCTCCTCCTCTACCTTAGCCAGATGCCCCTCCTCCCCTCGCCATGACCCTTCGTTCCAAGGGTCAGGTGAACGCCGAGGGAGAAGGCGCTGAGCTTCCTCGCCCCACTCGTGCTTGCGGAAAGCAAGTGGGAAGGAAGAAAACAAAGAATGCCGACGCCAGTCAAGCAGGAGGAAGTCAACCCATTGACCGACGCTCTTTGTTACATAAGCAAATGGAGACATTGCAAAGGATGTATGAAACACAGGCTGCTCTTTTGCAATTGGACCCAGAACATTCCATGGCTGAATTCATTAGGCCATCTGTGGGCAACCCTCTCGCAAGGGAACAAGGTGAGCAACGAGCTCCTCTCCTCAAGACCGCTGAACTACCAAAGCAAGTACCCCGGGAACCTACCCGTCCTCGGCATGACAGTAAGAAGAGAGATCAGGTAGTTGACCTGAGAAGCCAATTGACTCCCAGGGAAGAGGAGGTGAACTCAAGGGACCTAAGGACAAGGCTCAGTCTGAACAGGCGAATGTCACCACCTCGTTTAGTCATAGCACCCCGGCGTCCTGATTCTCCACGTCCTCGTCGATCCCGCCATGATTCTCCTCTTCCTAGGCATCGACGGGATTCTCCCCGTCCCCGTGTTCGTGAATTTGCTAGGCCAAGGACCCCGGAGCCATATAGGATGATACTTGGTGGCCAAGACCTGGAACTGAAGCATGATAAGCCCCCCTCCAAACAGGACAACCACCGACATGACGCGGAGCACAGTAGGGTGAATGATCACACCAAGGATAAATCCGTCAGAAGCTCCCAACGAAGCACCCGCTCAAGCAGCGATAAGGGAGTGGAAACCAAGCAATGGGAGCTGTTGAAGCAAAGACTGGATGACATGGAGATGGGAAAGAAGTTCAATGACAATGATTATGACTGGGCAACTCATCCATTCTCCTTGAGAATAACTGCGGCTCCACCTAATCCTCACCTCAAGCTCCCTAATTTTGAGAAGTACAATGGCACTACTGATGCAAAAGACCACGTGCAAGGTTTTGAACAAACTATGAATCTCCTCACCACTGCTGATGATTTGCTCTGTAAAGCTTTCGCGAGCACCTTCTCCGGAACAGCTTTGACCTGGTTCCGTGAGCTTAAGAGAGGTAGCATCGATTGCTGGAGAGGCATGAGGAGAATGTTCTTGGACCACTTTGCCACTGCTGGTAAGAGGAAGATGAGGCTGGCCGACTTGGCCAACATCGAGCAGGGAAAGGGAGAGACCACCCTCGGCTATTATAATCGGTTAGAAAAATGGCAGACCAGGTTGAAGAGAGCCTCACGGATAGGGAGGTCATTGTTTGTTTCAACTCTGGCTTAAAATCTGGTCCCCTCGTTTATGAACTCTCAGCCTGGGAACCTCAGACAAAGTCCGAACTATACAAGGTGGCTTATGCCATTTCCATGGCTGAAGATAAAACAAAGAAAAGGGGAGGCGACAAGACGAAACAGGGCGACGAGGCACTCGCGAATGATAATGGGAACAGCGAAGGTTCCAAAGGGAAAAATAGAACAAAGAGCACCGAGAAGCTTGAATTCACCCCTCTTACAAAACCCATCTACGAAATCATGCGGCTAGTAGACCTTCCTCCACCCCGTCCGGCCATTGTGACAAGCCAAAATTCCCTCGTAACATGAGCAAATCTTGTGATTTTCACAAAGACCACGGGCACACCCGCGATGGGCCGTTGGGCCCTCAAGAAAATAATCCAAAAATGGGTCGACGAGGGAAAGTTAGATCGTTATGTCATGAAAAAAGACAACAAGCGGAAGCGAAAGGAAGAGGAAAGTGAAGATGACGACAAAAGCGAGGATGAAGACCGCAGGCCTCCTAGGGCCAAGTTACATGTGATACGGGAAGAGGTAACTTCTACCGGAAAACTAAGGGACCGGATCCACGAGTGAGCAAAGTATACCATGTTCTGCTTGGATCCATAAAGCGAGAAGAGGTCATTAGTTTCTCTCCTAATGAGTTGGCTGGAAGCCAAGCAGCTCGTGAACAACCCTTGGTGATAAAGGGCCGAATTGACAATGTTGAATCCGAAAGACTCCTTGTTGACACGGGGGCCTCCCGTGACATACTATATTATTCAGCCTTCCAACAGATGGGCTTGAAAGACACCATGTTGGAACCTTATCATGGAAGGCTAGAAGGATTCACCAATCACAAGGTTGGGGCCAAGGGAACTGTGGAGCTGGAACTTGAAGTCGGTGATCATCCCTTCCTAGCCAAAGCCACAGTCAATTTCGTAGTCATAGATTTGACTTGTGATTACCATGCGATCATAGGCATTCCAAGTCAAGCTAAACTTGGGATGGTGGCCTCACTTCCCCACCAACGAGTTAAATTCCCCACTCGTGCAGGGATTGGATGTGTGAGGGCAACCCCCAAAGACTTCTTGGAACATGTCGTGAAGAGCAGAAAGAAATCCAAAAGTGTGGAGATAGATACCCCCGAGGAAAACATCAAGATCTCAAAGTCTCAGAAAACCACCGAAACTAGCTCCAGAATGAGCTATATTCGTGAGGTGCTTGAAGATGAGGACGAACCTATGGTCCTAGAAATTGCAGATGACCAAGGCATAGTCCTACCTGTACCCGAGGAAGAGCCTATGGTCCAAGAAATTGCAGATGACCTAGGCATAGTTCCTCCCGTATCCGAGGAAGACCCTGTTCTCCTCAACGGCCAGAACTCGGGGGCCAACCACGACCTAGGGAAGGTCAATCTCCCCGATGTTGATAAACTTATGGAGGAAGAAGGCCTCAACGTGAACGACAACGAAGGGAGAAGAATTAGAGAGATCATTATTGAGTCTCTAGAATTCCGTGACGGTCTGAAATGAAGCACAGTAGATGAAGCTGGAAGCGGTAGCCATCAATCCTGACTATCCTGAACAAAAAATCAAGCTCGGGGGCCAATTATCTCGGAGAAGAGAAAGAAAAAATCATCTCCCTCTTGAAAAAGCAGTCTTGACGTCTTTGCTTGGAGAGTCGAAGACATGAGGGGATCAATGAAGAAGTAGCCCTCCACCGCTGGAAGTTGATCCTTTAGCGAAGACTATCTCCCGATCAAGGAGAAATTTTGCAAGGGACAAGGAGGAAGCTATAAAAGAAGAAGTGCGAAATTACTTAGCGCCGGAATAATTCGCGAAGTCGAAGTACCCCGTTTGGTTGGCCAATGTAGTTATGGTGAAGAAGCTAAATGGGAAATGGCGTATGTGCATGGAGCTTTGCTTGATCTAAACAAGGCTGCCCCAAGGACGGCTATCCTCTCCCTAGAATTGACAAGTTGGTTGATTCCATTGCTTTGGACACCAAACTCTCGGTTTCCTAGATGCCTATTCGGGTTATCATCGAGATAAAAATGGCGGAAGAGAACATTGAGAAGACGGCCTTCCAAACACACAGGGAAATTGCGTTACATCATGATGCCTTTTGGGCTCAAGAACGCAGTGCTACATACCAACGGATGGTGAATCGAGTTTTTGCAAGCCAAATAGGTCGCAACATGGAAGCTTATATTGATGACATGGTCATAAAGACCAAGGAAGGCGATCACGTTCACGACTGGAAGAGACAATTCACAACCTCCGAGCTAACAACATGAAGCCGAACCCGAGCAAGTGCGTATTCGGAGTAATCTGGAAAATTCCTAGGCTTCATGGTATCACAAAGGGAATAGAGGCCAACCACAGAAAAAATTAAGGCGCTCATGGACATGAAGGAACCTACCACGATCAAGGAGGTTCAAAGACTAAATGGAAGAATAGCGGCCCTTGGAAGATTTATCGCCAAATCTGCCGAAAAGTCACTGCCCTTCTTCAAGGTATTGAAGGGTACTAAAAGCTTCTCCTGGACTCCTGAATGCTCTGAAGCATTCCTTCGGTTGAAGAAGTACTTGGGCTCCCCTCCCTTGCTCAGCAGTTCGACTACCGGTGAGATGCTATATGTCTTCCTAGCTGCCACTGATTATGCTGTCGCAGCTGTCTTAGTTCGGAATGACGAAGGAGTTCGAAGCACATCTACTATGTCTCTAAGGCACTGTCCGACGTGGAAAGCAGATACTTCAATGTGGAGAAGATAGCGTACGCACTAGTCATCGCCTCAAGAAAATTACGTGCCTATTTTTCTGCACATCCTATCACCGTATACACAAATGAACCATTGAAGAAGATACTACATAAGTTGGACGGCTCCGGACGTCTCCTTAATTGGTCCATCGCTCTCACTGAGTTTGATATCACTTACCAACCAAGGAAGACCCTCCGGGCACAGCCATTGGTTGACTTCATGGTCGAGACTGCCTTTATGGGTGAGCATCTCCCCACCTCTCGGAAGCAAAACGCACCAGAGGATAAAGACTCTCCCATTGAACTCCCACCTAACTGTTGGATACTGTACACGGACGGATCGGCCACAAAAGAAAGAAGCGGAGCGGGAATTGTATTAGCAAGCCCAGAAGGAGAGTATACTACGCAAGACGCCATCCGTTTCAAGTTCCACTGCCTCCAATAATCAAAGTGAATATGAAGCTCTAATATTTGGCATTGAGTTAGCCTCCTTCTATGGAGCAACTAAGGTGGCGGCTTTGCGACTCCCAACTCGTTGTCAAACAAGTAAAGGGAGAGTACAATGCCCAAGACCCCACCCGTGCCAAGTATAGAGACCTGGTCCTAGATATGACGAAGAAGATGGAATTTTTCGAGCTCAAACAAATTGGCATGAAAGATAACCAAGTCGCGGACGTTCTCTCCAAAGCTGGCAACCATGGATGTGTCTAAGACCAGTCCATATGTAGTTTATGCCGAGGAACTGCGTACGAAAGACTACAAGTCATGCTCTTAGATGGAGAGGAGAGATCTTTGGATCGATGACTACATTGAATACATTGAGAAGGAGAAACTCCCGAAGATGAAGCTCAAGCTAAGCTCATCAAAAAGAGGTCTCCAAGGTTCGTGGTAATGAGTGGAGTCCTCTACCGAAGATCTTTCACGAAGCCCCTGCTAAGGTGTGTCTATCCCAAGGAAATTGAGAACCTCTTGGCAGAAGTACATGAAGGCGTTTGCGGCGGACACCGGGGGCAGAACCTTAGGCGACAAGATCATATCGCTAGGTTACTGCGCGAACCTAAGGGAAGACGCGCACGCCTATGTTAGAAAATGTGACAAGTGCCAAAGATTCTCTGACATTCCTAGACTACCGGCAGTTGAGCAAACACTTGTAATACCTACGTGGCCATTTGATATGTGGGGTATCGATATCATCGAACCCTTCCCTCCCTCCGTGGTAATTGCAAGTACGTGATAGTAGGTTGATTACTTCTCCAAGTGGATAGAAGCCAAGGCATTAGCCAAGATAACGGAAGAGAACGTGATTAACTTTGTCCATGACAACATGCGGGTGCGGATTCGGCCTTCCACATACAATTGTCTCGATCATGGTACCAATTCTCAACAGCATTCACTACAGAGTTGGGAAGGGTAAAAGTCCGCCATGCAAAATCTTCAGTTAGCAGACCACAAGGCAACGGCCAAGCAGAAGCAGCAAACAAACTGGTCCTAACCGCACTTACCAAGAACCTTGAGGGACGCGAGGGTAGATGGTTGGACGAACTTCCCCTAGCCTTATGGGCTGTTCGCACAACCACCCGGGGGCCAACCGGGGAAACCCCATTCGCACTAACCTTCGGTTCTGAGGCTATGGCACCAGCAGAGATGGCCATCCCTACTGTGAGAAACTCCCATTATGATGAGCAAGTCAACAAGGTCAATAGACTCCTAGACCTGGACCTGATAGATGAGAAACGACTAGTTGCACAGATGAGGATGGTAAATTACAAGCAAAGGACCAAGGCGTATCACGACAAGAGGGTCATCAGAAGAGTATTCCAAGTAGGCGATTGGGTACTTAGAAAGATTGAGGCTACTGGTCGGAAGGCAGAACAAAGCAAGCTCTCCCCAAATTGGGAAGGTCCCTATATCATCACTCAAGTCATTCGAGAAGGGACTTACAGATTGAAGACCAAGGAGGGGAAGGATCTCAAGCATCCGTGGCACTCCGACAACCTTAGAAAATATTATCACTAGTCTAGTTTATTTTACAGTAGATTAGTTTCTTATTTTCTGCTTTTTATTTTTGTTAGTTGATAGGATTGCAGTTCGATGTAATCGCATTTCAGTTTTACGAAAGCAGTTTCTTTCAACAGGCAAAGCAACTATCAATTCTTCACACAGACACCAGAAGATGAGGACTTTATCCCCGACTCTTCGAAACATACATCCTGTCAAGGGTCCGCCTTGATTCAGGATTACCAACAGCCAAGACCAAGGGTCCTCCTTGGCCTAATGGCTTACCGCACATCCTGTCGAGGGTCCGCCTTGATTCGGGATTACAAACGGCCAAGACCAAGGGTCCTCCTTGGCCTAATGGCTTACCACACATCCTGTCAAGGGTCCGCCTTGATTCAGGACTACCAACAGCCGAGACCAAGGGTCCTCCTTGGCCTAATGGCTTACCACACATCCTGTCAAGGGTCCGCCTTGATTCAGGATTACCAACAGCCAAGACCAAGGGACCTCCTTGGCCTAATGGCTTACCACACATCCTGTCAAGGGTCCGCCTTGATTCAGGATTACCAACAGCTAAGACCGAGGGTCCTCCTTCGGCTAATGGCTTACCACACATCCCTATCGGGTCCGCCTTGATTCGGGATTACCAGGCTAAGACCGAGGGTCCTCCTCGGCCTAATGGCTTACCATACATCCTAACAAGGTCCTTGATTCAGGATTACAACACATTCGAAGCCAAGGAAACCTTCCTCGGCCTAAATAACTTAGAGTACAGTTAAAGCTGAGGAGTCTTTCCTCGGCATAACCACTTGCTCAACAATTAGGGAACGAGGAACCCTCCTCGGATCCCACATTCATAAACCTGTTGCTTATGCCTAGCATACGGAAATACAAACAAGTCAGTGAAATAACAAGAATATTGACAAAAGGATTTTTCATTGATATTCAAAGAAAATTACAAGTCCTACCTTCTATTACAAAAAAGCAAAGAAAGAAGAGAAATCCTATCTAAGTTTGCTTGCCGTCATCAAAAGGCTTTTCAAGCCAATCCTCAGTAATAGAGCCGGGGGGAGGAAGATTAGTTTGGTCAGCATTGGCTTCAGTCCTCTCAGCCTCCTCTCCCTCGACCTCGGCCTCAGGCTCCCCAGCATCCTGGATGGCCTCCACCAAGGCCTTGATATTACAGGGGACGACGTAAGCCAGAGCCTCCACACTTCCCGAAAAGCTTGGGCATCCTTCTCTGCTATTATCTCCAAGTTGTTTTCAGAGAAAGGAACCAAGTGGTGGAGGGCCCTAACCTCTTCGGCGTACTGATCCCGGCAAATCAGCTGAGCAACCTTGTTTATGTCCAAGCCGGTGGAGGGGTCAGCCAAGATACTTCGGGCCAAGTGAAGATAACCATCTTCAAACATCGTGGCCGTTTGCTCGTCCACGGCATCCTGAAAGGCCGAGCTGGCCATCATCGAATCCTTGAAGGCCGAGCTCTCCTTGAACCGAGCAATGGCCTCTTCCTCCCTAGCCGGAAGGGTAGCTTCTAACCCTCTGCACCGGGCTTCAGCTTCCTCGGCCCTAGTTTGGACCTCAGCTTTTTCCTTCCTTGCCGTAGCAAGCTCTTCTTCTTTCCGCCAGAGATGCTCCTCGGCTTTGGCCTTTTCTTCCTCGGCCTTCTTCACCTCGGCCTCTACCTTGGCCTTGGCAGCATCGAGCTCAGCATCCTTGGACTTCAAAAGTTTGACCAAGGAGGCCTTATCAGCCGCACTCTTTGCCTGGGCATTCTTGGCCTCATTCAGGCGCCTGGCTTTGGTCTTGGCCAAGACGTTCTCGTACGCCGTGACGGAAGCCAACTGAAAGAGAAATCAATGTTAGAAATTCAAGCAAATCTTAAACTTAATATAACCGAGAAAGAAGAGACATTCACCTCGGCGATTAGGAGCCCTTTACGGCAAAGCAAAACATCTTCACTTGGAGCCTCTTTGACGAGGGCCTCATAAGTCTCCTCATCCATAGCCCTCTGTACGGGAGCTCGGCCTAGCCTCACCAAGGGTCCCTCCCTAATCTGCAAAGGAAGGCCCCTAAGACGGGGAACGTTGATGGCCATGCTCTTAGCGAGCTCATCGGCCTCTTCATCAGTTTTGATGGCCTGAATGGATAAGGGGGGAGGAGCCTCAACATTGGGGGCCCCACCAACAGTTGCCCTCTTAGCTGCGGGCTCCTCGGCGCTAGCTGCCTGGGATCTCTTGGAGCCTGAACGTCGGCTCACGAGCCCCCTCTCCTCGGCTACCTCTTCCTCGGCATCAACATGGAGGCTATGCCCCTCTACAGTTGATAGGTTGGGTTGTTCCTCAGACGCCGCTTCCTCGGCATTTACCACCCCATGCAGTTTGAGGGGAAGGGGTTGGTCACCCTGCACGTTAAGTATCAAGTTACGGGCATTGGCTTCCTCCCGTCTCTCCGTCAAGCCAGACTTCTTGCACAACCTCCTCTTTTGCTTCACCAGCTCCATGGGGCTCAACCTCCTCGTAGACATTTCGGCCTCTTCCTCGGGGGTTAGATCTGCAAAGAAAAAGACGAGGAGGTCACATACGAGCAGAAGAAGGAAAATCCAAAAAATAACTAAGTACCAAGAGTTAAATATTTACATCCAACTATGTTTATCTCCTCCAAACATTGGTCCGGGGGATGGGATTTGCACGTGGTACAATCCTCATGAAATACAAGGCCGGGGTGAATGGTCGAGTCGTTAAAGCGCCTCCCCCTCTTTACGGTGACGAGGGGAGATACCCCGTCCTTCTTCCCAGGCATTAGACCCGCCTGAATATAATAGTGATCTGAAGATTCTATCACCGACCAATCTAAAAACCCCACCTCGGCAAATGTCTCCAAACGCGTGATTAAAGCCTGGGTCCATTCATATTGTTGGACAGGAAAGGACGAAGTTGGGTCCTTACAAGGAGATTGGAACTCCCATCCTTGGCGGCTCTCAACCCTTATGACATGGTTATCCCAGCCTACAACTTTGCTAGACATGGGGAGAAGCAGCTTCGGTTTATTGGATGCACTCCTAATGACGAGGAGCCAACTTTCCTTGACAAATTGGACATTATAAAAATGCCGAAAGGCTCCCATGGTCGGCTCATACCCTAAACTACGGCAGAGAACAATAAAGCTGACCAAAAACCGGGCACCATTAGCTCCTAGCATGGCCAGCACTGCCCTTACATCGTCCAAAAATTCACAAATGAAAGGGTCCAAGGGAAGACGAAGACCCTGTTGGAATTGTTTGAAGTAAAAATGGACGTAATCTTGATTATAGTAAAAGCTCTCCTCCTCCTTATTCGTCTTGAGCTCAAGCTTGCCCATATAAGTTAACTTGTACTCAGCTTTATCTACCCCGTATTTGGAGTATAGCTTTTCCAGCATGGGATCCCCGGCCCTTGGGGCCCTCTCTTGTCGCTTTCCTAATCCTAGGCCTCCTCTTCCTCGGCCTCCCCTTCTTCGAACCAGGCGGGCATCAGCCTGGGCACCTTCCACAAAGGCATCAACTATGTTGGTGGACGAGGAGGGCTCTCCTTCTCTTCCCGTCATATCTGCATAAGGACGAGGAGACAAAGTTAGTTACCTCGTCGATGGATGATCTTAGGACGGGGAAGGGAGATTCCCCTCCTCGTCATTTCATAAGGCCGAGGAGGGAGCCTTACCACTCAGACGCTCACGCATTTCACGATCTGAGGCCGGATAAAACAGCTCGATGTGCTCCACAATCTCGGCCCTATTCTCAAGCAACACAATATTATGAGTTGACGAATCAATTCGATCTATTCTTGTGCTATCAGGGTATTGGATGAACATCCGAGTACGGCCATAACCCCTCAACATCTTTCCTATGTCATCCAAAGTGAGCATCAACCAAGGTCCCCTCTCTCTCCGATAAACCCTCAAGTTGCCGGTGTGATATCCATAACGGAATCGGGGGGAATGATCCCAAGAACGAACCATTTCTAAGGGGAATCAAAGATTAAAGGGGGAGTTTATTCAAATATTCAAAGAAGTGCAACAAAATGCAAAGAAAATCAAAGATTTGAAGTTTTGAGAGTTTAAGACATAAATTCATGAAGAAAAGCTTCAATCTTCAACAATGGCGGTCCATTTTCTTGGCAACAGCAAAATCTCTCCTAAAAACCCTAGACAATTCGAAATCAGAAGAGAAAGGCACAATAATGGAGAAATTTCATACCTGAGTTTGCAAGAATGAATGGAATCACAGCAGAAAGCAACTTCGCCTGAAGGATTGTGTTCGCCGGAAACTGGAAGTGAAGAATGATGGGATTCGCCGGTGTAGACAATCGCCTTTGCTCTCAAATAGTGGGTGAACGTAAAAGTTTAGAATGGAAGGATTTTGGCTTTTATACTCCACCAATCCGGGTTGACCCATGGGTAAAGTGAAAATACGGGTAAGGCGCCCCAAGAATTAAATGCGGATGACAGTTCTCGAGGCGTGACAAGACTGGGGGGCCCCAGGTAATCATCAGAATAGCAACCGTCAGTTACATGAAGCGACACCGAGGACACGTGTCAAACCTGTTCATATCCCATAAAGCCGAGGACGAGGTGACTTTCTACTCGTCCTAAGCCGAGCTAGAAAGTCGGGGGCCACTGAACGGTATAAACCGAGATACGAATATGGGTTTGCCCGAGCTGGGCCCAAATGAATTGGGCCATAAACATAATCCAACATCCAAGTATTAGGGCCGAGGGACACCTTCCTCGTATGTTGAGGAGCATACACCTAGGCCTTATGTCATCATGCTTGGATCGTCATATCCCGAGATGTCATAAGTGACGAGGAGGGAAAAGTTCTTACCTCGGTATATCCTCAAGTGACGAGGAAACAAAATCATTTACCCCAACATATCTACGTGTCGGCCAATCACCAAATGACGAGGAAGCAAAATCATTCACCTCGGCCTATTAGCCAAGGCCGAGGTAAAACATTTACGTTCCTCGGCGTTCCGGCTAGCAGATTACACAGTCCTTACTCAATAAGGATTGTACATTCATGATCCAATCAGGATTATAATAACCAACACCAATTCAAGTCAAACACTGACTCCTTAACAGATATAATTCTCTTAGAATTATATCTTATCTCTTTGCAAGTTCACTTCAACATGGATTCTACCAATCCATCCCTATTAATACAAGCCCTATGGCTCATTATTTGGTACGTTACTTTTTACATTAGGGAAACTCTGTCAATTTGTTTTCTCACATACAAACCGTGAACTTACTCTCACGCCGGAGGGCCTTTAGCCGGATCCGCCCCGGCTTAGTTTACGTGTTTTCTCTTATTTTCAGGCCTTGCAATCACCGGAACATTTCTCGCTTGGATTTGGGCTGATTTGACGATTTTGGCATCATCAGTTGTGATAAATGTTTAAATAAACATTATTGCTTATATGTTTATTATATAATTTCAAAATATCATTTTAATTAAATAAAGTAAAACTATTTTTACATTTTTTATTATTAGGCTTTTTTTAATCTTTTATAATTTAAATTCTACATCAATAGTCAAAGTGAAACAAAACTGAAATTTAGTGACTAACTTGACAAAAGATTAATAGGCTAGGGACATATTTGAACAAGTTCAATCTTTGAATGTTGATCTACCTAAAATACTCTTTGTAATTTGGTCGCATACACATGACTATTTAACGGGAAAAAAATTGACAGTATTAGTGATAGTGATCTCAGATGCAATAAAAAAATGGTTCAATATGTTTTTTCAACGAAAAAGAGTATAGTGATAAAATTCATAAAAGGGGTATAGTTCAATAATTTCGGGAGCAATTTTTCCTATCTTTAATGAACTTTCAAATGTAAACAGTTAAAATTGAAATGAACAATTAGGATTGAGTGAACGTTGGACTAATGTTTAAAGTGTCATGAGATTAATTGATAACCATAAATCAGCAATTAATTAGTGAATACATAACTGAAAAAATGTGTTTATACAATAATCAAATTTAGGAAAATTATAAAATGGTATCCAAACTATTGAATTTGTATAAAATTGATACCTAAAGTCATTTTTTTGTAAAAATATATATACCTAATTTTCTTGTGCATACAAGTTACTTCAAGCTAACAATATTCATATTTTTGACATTAAATTGGCATGTGCAATACATGCATGTAATCTAATATTTAAAAGGATAAAATAGGAACAACACAAAAAGACATGCTCCTTTCTCTTCAAAATACATGTTATTTTAGGACTAAAATTTTTATCCAAAATACATGTCATTTTATGGCAAAAACTCAACTTTACCCCTCATTAAAACTTGTTCCATGTCAATAAGTATACTTTTTGAGTGAATCTAATGTAAGAAAAATGCACAATTAATGAGGATATATTTGATATTTTCTTCATAAAATTATAATAATAGTTATCTTTCTTAATATTTGTGAAAACGACATGTATTTTAAATCGAAAAAGAAGTACATGACATAACAAATCTACGTTTTGTCCCCCCACCACACCAACACACCCTCCCTTAAAAAAAAAAAAAAAGAGAGAGAGAGAGATTGAAGGCACACTTCATCCTGAATAATCCTCCATCAAGACAAGAGAAGGCTGAATACTCCAAATGAATCAACCTCCTTTCAACTAACTAGAAGATCAAAACTCACTCAGAAAATCGATAAAGAGTCCAAATTAGCAGAACCCTAAGAAATACTCCCTCCGTCCCAATAGTAGCTTTCCATTTTGCCATTTTGGGTGTCCCGTTAATAGCTTTCACTTTCCTTTTTTGACAAAGGAATCTTTACTATTCCCTCCACTCATTCTCTCTCCTACATTATTTTAATACTCACAACACCATTATAATTTACTATTCCCTCCACTCATTCTCTCTCCTATTTTCAAATTACACTCACAACATTTTTACTTCCCCCTCATTTTATTAATTTGCGTGCAACCCAAATTTTGGGCAGCTACTATTGGGACGGAGGGAGTAAGAGTTGTTTTTATTGTTCCAAAATCATTAACTTGGAAGTATCTCCGGTGGAGACGAACACATGCCAACATAACTTTAAAAAATGGATCTCGTTAGCATGAGGTGCCTTGGATGCGCACAAAAATTAGGTGAGATACCTGATTTTGTAACATAAATGAGTTTAGTCATACAAACGCTCTCAAATGTGATTTTAAACTTCAATCAAAAGTAATTATAAGCCTCCAAAAATGCACTGCCGAACCCACGCTAATCCTCGTAAAAAAAAAAAAACATTTTCTTTTTTAAAACCTAGGAACGGAAAGGGAAAAAAAATCAATAAATCGACTCCTTGAAAACAAAAAAGGATAAGAGACACAAAAACCAAGAGTACTTTTGGATTAGGCAGTGGAAAAAGAAAATATCTGAATCAACAATGTTTTCACACAACAAAAACCCTAAAAATCCATTGTGCAACAAGATTCTTAAAGCAGCAAAATACTGAAGACAACAACTTCTGTTGGTCAGCAAGAATTAGCTAGCTTATTTCACGACACTTAAGTCGCAAAAGCAAATAAAATTGGATACTGAGGGGACGGACAATAACAAACGCGACATCTATCTCAGTTATTGACGAGTTTCTTGAATTCGGCAACGGAATTCAATGCACGTTCAAAGTCCCTGTCTTCTAAGGCGGTTGTGAAGCGACAGTAGCCAGGAATTCCAGTCCATGAAGCACCATTGATGCATAGTCCTGTAGCCCTGAGCATTGCTTCTCTGATATTAGTGTCATCGAGCTTGGCTTCCCAAGTTGTGCCGCCGTCTTTGTTAATTTTAATATTCTTGCCAATGTAAGCAGTTGGCTTTGCTACCATGGAAACACCTGAACGAGCTTCCACCACTTCCCACCCACATTTCTCAAGTGTCTATATGCACATGAAAAAAACACAGACCGGGCATTAGATAAGCTAACATATGATGTACTCCCTCCGTCCATAAATGAATGTCCAAATTTCATTTAAAGGGACACTCTAAAAATGTGTGTTTTAATGCAAAGATGTATAAATATTCATGTTTTCCACTTTCTAAACAATTAGTTTTACGATAATAAAATGAATAGCGAAAAATTTTTGGTAAAAAAGCATTTAGGAACACAAACTTTTTTACAAAAATTTCTTGAATTTGGACTTTCATTTAGGGGCATAGGAGTAATTAGAAGCTCTATGAAACTACATACCAACTAGAAGAGATAGCCAAAGAAGGTTACATCTACGGTTAAAATAGGAAGGGGTTAGTTGCATAAATAAAATGACTATGATACCCTTAAATAATTAAAAGTCCAAATTTTTTAATTTATCACTTTAAAGATTTAGGGTTAAATAGTCATTTTGTTTAAATAAAGTTGACAAAAGGGGAAAGTGTGATGAAACCGGGGCAGTGATACTAGCCCAAACCTCAGGGAGGGACAGTGGAATTAACTTAAATAGGAAGATACCATTCTAATGGAAATGTAAGAGCAAGGAATGAGCATGATAGATGTAAAATTGTTTCAGGAGACACATGACATACCTCTTTCATCCGCTTTGATCTGCTTCCCAAAAGTTTCCCTGGTTCAGCAATGGCAGCCAGTAGGTCTGCTGCTTTTTGTTCTTTAAGATCCAGCAACTTCTTGATGGTGTATTTAATCGTGCTGTGAGGTTTGCTTAATGATGGAAAGCTATGAACCGTTTCGATCAAATACGGCTGGTTCAGCACCAAATACCCAAATGAAAGTCCTCCAGTAAGCATCTTAGAAAACAATCCTCCTAGAAGAGACACACAAAAAGATGGGTTGCAAGAAGAAGTCAGTTTTGCTATGCTTTTTTCTAAATCCCACTTGGCATCATTGCTGGAGTTGAACTCGACCCCCGAAAATGAAGTATCGATAATAACCCTAGCCCCAAATTTAGCGCAGACGGATAATATATTTTCGATTTCTTCACTGCTATAAATCAAGCCAGTAGGGTTGACCGTTGGACCAGAAATATAGACCCAAGGCTTGCTCACTTTACCAATTACTTCAGTTAGTAACTTCTCTGTCAACTTAAAACCTCCTTCAGAGTTGGTTGGAATATTCACGATATTTGCATTCAAAAATTTGGCAGCGGACACATAATTACCATTTGAACCAGTCGGGAAACACAAACTTCCACCTTCTTCTATGCAACAAAGGATCAATTTGTTGAAAAGGGCTAGAGGGTAGTCTGCATATAAGAATTCTGCCTTATTATCTGTTGAGAAACCATAATTGGTCTTAATAAATTGCCTAATACTGGGTGTCACATCAATTTCAGACTCCGTCACATTCTGTCTTGCAAAACTTTCAAAGATAGCAGCCCTGACCGGAGTTGGTATTGGCAAAAAGATTTGATCTACGTCCATGTGAGTTGGGGAAGAGTTATCTGAATCACTAATTGACAACTCCGCATTGCTTAAGACCGAGATTGCTGAACTAGAAAATCCGATCATCTCACCAGCTTTTGCATTCTCAGCTTCTCTCTGGAAGAGAATGAAGAATCAGCTTATAAAACACATTATCTACAGAATACGGAGTAGCATATAAGGTCTGCAAGTACAATGCATATATTGTGGAAGAATGCTAACAGCTCTTTATATTTCGTGAACAACAATATCTTGGTGTTATCTAATGCTTAAACTAAAAACGTTGTCTACATTTAACTTCGAAGGGCAGTGCAAAATATTTGATAATCACTAGCCAGATATATTTGTATTTAAGTAATATTGCTACCAAGATCAAGAAGGGTATATAACTATATATTATCTTTTTGCAATAAAAAGTCTTGAATAGAAATGAGAATGAACCAAGAATAATCAATCTCTTCAGTCATCTTTTTCAGTTGTCTTTGAAGCATTCTCATTTCTTGTTTCTGAATTCTGATATAACATAGGCCAATGTGTCTAAACGTCAGACACCAAGTCCTTATTTTCAGAATTGTCACAAGTGATCAAACAGAAGATTTATATCAAAAAAGCGACAATAATTTGCAAAAACAGGTTCTGAAAAAGATAGGTCTGAGAAAAGTTTTCTAAAGGGTCAGTGTCAGACAAGGTAATGCCAAAGGTTTTAAGGCTCCCTACATTGTGTTGGCAGCTACCAAGTCAATGACTTAAATTTTTGCATGCATAGAGCATTATCTAACATAACAGTTAGCTTAAGATGCACTAACCTCTGCACCCTGATGTCGGTCTGCAAGCTGAAAGGATAGAAGCTCATGGAAAAGACAACCATAATAATATTGACTGATCAATGCAGTATTTCCTTGCAACAGTTCCACTGTCTTGGACAATGCTTTATTGATGGTTTGCTCTTCCGATATCACAAAAGCAACTTCCAGATCAGAATAAACCTGGAAAACAAAGTTATTCCACAAATATGAGAGAAGTTAATAACAATAAATCATAGGTTCCAAATTGACTAAATTTGAACCTAAATGTCAATTCAAGAAATGCTTAAATTGGTAAAAAGCAGCATAATGAATGTATGTTTCGTCTCTATTACATATCATCTACAGATCTATGAATAGAGAAATTCACCTGATTTTTCAACAGGCCACATATAATGGCGGCATGAGGAGGCAGCTTCCTTCCAGCTAAATATTTGAGGACCCCATTTGAACTGGGGAGGCTGGATAGCTCGAATTGGTCTGAGATGTCTAAGAAAAGACGAGATCCAATTTCTTTTGTAGTACCTAAAAGGTGCTCAAATGCTGAACTAGTAACTGCCTCAAATTGAGCCATCCCAGTAACTACCACTTGTGGTTTCAACTTTTTGATCAGCTCTATCATTAAATCTGACTGGCATGGTGCTTCAATAACAGCGATTCCCCCTTTTGAAGGCTCCTTACCCTGTGTTTGCTGCAATGTAAGCCAAATAGCTGATGAGATACTGAAAGAAACAATGGGAAATTCTTTCCATAAAAGTTGAACTTCTCCATCAGGTTTTCTACAAAATCTGAGGAACTCCCATCTTTTGATATGCAGTAGAGTAAAAGCAAAATGAGGTAGAAGCATAAATCATTTCCATTAGGCATTTTCTGTTACGAAAACAGAAAATCCAAATAAGAAAAAGATGAAGTAGAGAAGATAAAATTAAAACAAATACCTGAAAATATTGTCTTAAGATTGTTGTATGGTATATGTTTAGATATCTTCAATACGAAAATCAGATGAAAGAGATTAAAGCGAGGTATGCCGAAGCAAATCTCCTTAAGACAATATTTCGCCTCCGTAATTGTGCAAACGGATTGATGGCGAATGTCTCCCAAGATACAACGCTTTTTACCAAGAGTTAGTGTGCACTTTAACTAACCTTGACGGGCGAACCAAAATAAGACTTGCTCTTCTTAGTCTTCAAACTTTAAAGAAGGAATGATGAACGAATACTTTGAACTTCAAGAACACTTTGAATGAGGGAGAGAGAGACTTGGATTCTTGAACAAAGATTTGATAATAACTTGGTTGGATTACTTGATGACTGAATGAAGGAATAGGGGTCTCTTTATATAGGGTAAAATCAAGCCAGAACAGTTGTGATTTTTTCACAAAAGTCACACCCTTTCAAGCTGGCACCTATTCAGACTTTAATCTGAACGGACAGCATCTGCTCGGCCGAGCACCATTGGTGCCTCGCCCGAGCACAGGCAAGTTGCTCGGCCGAGCACTTTGGCGACTCGCCCGAGCAGAGGCCAACAGAGGATGATAGTTTCTGGTCTGTCATGCTCGGCCGAGGCTTATGCCTTGCTCGGCCGAGCAGTTCAAAGAATTTGAACAGTCGTGTCTTTTCGATTTTAGAACTTTGACTTTTCAATTCACACCCTAATATTTTCCCAATATTCCAACAGTATTTAGTACGGACTGGCCTAAGTATACAACGTACCTCAACTGCCAATGATGTTAACCATTGCTTGGGAAGGTGTTTCGAAAGATGTTCATCAACAATGGCAAGATGTGGTGTGAATAAGCGAAGAGCATTCTCGATTGCCGCAGCCCTTGAAGGAAATACAACAACATTCTGCACAAGAATAAAAATATGCAAGTCAGAAATGCAATTATATGACAGTGAGTTTCTATAGTAGGAAATCTTTTGTAAGAAGCCCATTTTGATTATTAGACACGGGAAAATAAACAAGTAACGGAGACTTGTCAAATGTGAGGAAACCCGCAGATGGAATTCGCATAGACGCGGTGTGAATAAGCGAAGAGCATTCTCGATTACCATTTTTTATCAACTGAGTGCAAAAAGAAAGGCAAGTAGTAATATGCACAGCAGTTAATTTGTAGATGAATCATAAGAGAAGTCTTCTTACATCGGCACTAAGTGGAACATGGTAGTATGTTTTCATGAAGCCTGCGATGAGATTGCGGAAATGTTTGCTTCCAGATGGTGGCTCATACTGGAAATATGAATTCTCCTTCAATACATTGGCAAGGTAAGCCAGGAATGGAATTTTCTCATCAGCAACGGAATCGTCACTAAACGAAAGATCCAAGGAATTGTTGATATCATGGAAGCCGTTACCGAGAAACTCAAAGATTTTTTTAACCTGCCCATGTAGCTCAACCAGTATCAAATACATATTCAGCATACGATACACAATGTAAATCAATGGTACTTGTAAATGTGAACCTGATTTGGTTGACGAAGTTGACAGCTGTACACTGATAAAGCATGAGAAATACGACCTCCAGCCTTCCCATAGGCCCATGCTGTCCTAGCACAAATTGGCTGGTCTCCAACAAGCCCCATGAAAAATTCAAAACGGTGTGGACTGTTCTTCTCGATTTCGACTAAAGCTGAAATATCTGTGTCAGCAGCCTGCAACAAAAAACATTCAGAAACATGTGTTCCTTGTTGTGAAATAATTTAAATTTTGAAAATGAAGTATGCTTGCCTGAAGAATTTTAGTCTGCCAAAGCTTGTTAACAAGGAGGCCACGACGTTCAAATACGCGTTTACAAACACCTTGGCCCGGACGGCCTCCCATATTGAAAATCATAATTCCCATGGGCTTAATGACAGAAATTCCTTCTTCAACGGCCCTGGCAATTAAGCCTAAACCAAACTGATCCTCAACAAAGCCCTGAGCAGAATATTCTATAAAGTTAACTACTAAATTTATCAGTCAAATTATAGAGGCAAGAGTATGTGAACCAAGTTCAGTAGCACTGTTGCTACAAGCAGTGGTGAGGCTACCCTTGTGCCAAGAGGTCATCCGCCCTTTAATTTTGGAATGTGTCAATTTTAGTACTATCATTTTAGAAAATGAATTTTTACTACTAAAAAGTAAAAATTATGAATTTATACATTTTGACTCCCTTAATTTTGAGAAAATTTTACACTAAATTAACATTTTGACCCCCCCCCCTGTATACTAAATTCAAATACCTCAATCATAATAGTTATCCTATAAAAAACCTTGACCCCCTTCCAAAAAAATTCCTGGTTTCGCCACCGGCTACAAGTACATTATTAAGTGAAGATGCAGCAAACAAATCTCTCACTAAATACATATCTAACATATACAGCAATCAACATGAAGCGCGAGTCAGTTATGGCATCAAGTTCATGTGCAACAGTAAGAAGCGCAAAAAATGCTCATGCATTTTGTGTCTTCTGCTGCAAATACTAGAGGAATAACTGAAAACTGAAGATTGAGACAAGGATCTATTCTGGCGCGGGGTAACTATTTCAGGAATTAGGTATGAGCCGAACATCAGAAAACATATCTGTTTACATTTCTAAAGCCCGAGGAAAAGAATGCTAAGTATACCATTTTCACTCGCTAAGCCTATCATAAGTGGATTCATTTCAGGAACTGTAGATTTATCTGCAGTTAAATGAATTATCTTATATGTCTACCAAAATAAAACAGAATGGCTTGAAATAGTTAAGCCATGCTTTTTTTCAAATTGCCAAAACTACCTTATATTTTAAATAAAATCTACTCGAAAACTACTCACTAACTCACAATGAAATAATCAACTACATTCAACTTTATACTTTCTAAAAATCTATTCAATTTATAATAAACTAGAAAATATAATCACAATTAAAAGAAAAGATGCACACACAATTGGGTGTGTGTTTGCTACTAGTAATAAGGTTGAACTAGGAATAATTATCACAAAACAAATATTTTATCTCCCAAAGTTAAAGATTAACTGGTGTAAAGGGCATGACATGTGTGGCAAAGGGTGTGATTGCAATCAGAGTGTATGTTTTTATTTCACGTAATAAAGATTTCTGCTTCTGCATCATTTCCTATTAATTAACTTTCTCTTCCTTTAGCTCACTAATGAATATGCTCTTTCATAAATAATTATGTTGATTCACTACTCACACCCTCTCCTCCTCTTATCGCCTTTCACCTCTTGGGAGTAACAATTCAAGACATGCAAGCTTGATTTAAAAACCCAGGCACAAAACATATAGCACTATAAGTACGTCTGATCCAATTCAGATGCTGGGGAAAAGTCCTCTTAGCATCAGCGCATAAACTATTCAAAATCATTTGCATTATAGTCCATAATATACCTAATGGAAAAGCCAGAGTTTATCATTTGATGCCAGAAAAACCAACAATATTTTTTTGTTTGGTCTGATCACCCACGAGAATATAAGAAAGATAACGCCATACAGGTGAAGAAATGCACACTAGAGTAAGCTGCTATGTTATCTTCAAATTGCTAGCAAGCTACCAAAGGCAGATATCCTTACCACATAGCTACCAAAGGCAGATATCCTTGCCACATAAATATTAAAGATATCTTATTCTAACCTGAAGTGCACAATAGTTACTCAATGAATGCAGAAATTCTTCGCTTGCATTTTCTGTAATCAATTTGGACATTGCATCTGGATTTGGATTTAGAATCTGCAAAAAGAAAAGGTGGGGGAGAACTTAGAAGTAATATGAACATTCAATTCAATCATTCATAATGTGACCAAGATAAAAATAAACATTTAAGTATAAGCCATGAGCCATGAGCTCAAAAGTCAACAGCGAAAATGGTTTTTTCAAAGTTAAGTTACCAAAAATTATCACATGATCGAAAGTAATACCTGTGGTATACATCCAACAATTCGTTCAAGCTCAATGTGATTATCTCTGCAGTAAGCTAGTAGGTCAGATTCATAAAACTCTACCCTGTCAAGCAAAGTTTTCTTCTCGCCGTCATAGATGGGCTGGCCATGCTCATCCAAAGCATTTAAATACAGGTTTATCCAAGAAATCTTTATTGCTCTTGGATTTATATCTAGCCCATAAACCTGCAAGTAGTTGATGATAAGAAATCCATTTGTCAGTATCAAAATGAATATGTTTGACTGAGATTTATAGATTACGGCAACAAGAAATAAACTGGTTTTATTTCTATTATCTTCACTTCACTAGAATATGAAGTATCAGAAAAATAGCTCCGACTCCGACCCCAACTCCATGATAGAGTAGCAACAAACCTTCAAAGGCGACCACTTTTCAGCAATAGCTATCGATATCCATCCATTCCCACAACCAAGCTCACAAACTGTCTTGTCCTTGAAAATGGAATCAGGATGTCTATTCAGTCCCTCATAAAAAGTAAAGGACCAATCCTCTGGCATAAAGATGCTAGGGATCACCATCATCGTCAATTTCTTCCTCTTCTGATAACCTACAATGACAGAGAAGAACTCAAGTGGTTAAGAAAACATTTTGAACTCCTAAGATCGTACTGCAGAAAAGCATATAACGTGAACCAAAGTTAATGTGAAAACCAAAACAGAGCATGAAAAAAGAAAAAAAAAAGTTGGTCTTGCTCATATCCTGATATTAATGTTGAGAAAAATAAGTGAGACGAGTTCATAAGATGAGTAATAAATCAGGATATGGAAATGCATTATCTCTATCATCTCCTGCTATAAGCCGTCCAACCAGCACTCAGTTCTTTTAACTATGACATCAACTTGGAAGAAGACAAATATCCAGTAGGAGGTGTCCAACACTCCAACCTCATTGACGTACAACCGGATATCAAGGATTGAAAATGTCCAACCCCAGGTCACGATGATGAATTTCTGGAAACAGACCCAAATTTCAGAACTGTAAAGGCCAAAATTGTCTAAAACCTCTGCTATGTTACTATAGCTGGTAATGTTGCAAAATAATATTTTTGGCTAGAAAGCATAATAGGTGCTCACTTATTCTGTCATTATTTCATAACAGTTTTGCTTTTCTAAAAAGAATTAAAAAGGTGTAAATTAATTAATAGGCAAAAATAAAAATAAAAATAAAAAACAGAAGAAATAAAATAACCACTTCCCAGAGACACTGTGATTTGGGGGTTCAGTAGTTATACTTACACCTCACTGATGTAAGAAAATATCCCCATTTCATTTACGACCAAAAATCTAATGAGTAGCTCACTTAGATAATTATCAAATAATTTATGTCATTAGATGCCACTACACCGATTTTCCAAATAAACAGAGCCTGTTATAAGATATAAAAGATTTTAGAAATTGATAGAAATTAGATAAATCGCAAAAAAGAAAAAAAGGTTTTACAAATTGATAGAAATTAGATAAATCACAAAAAAGTGATGTACATCGATAGTGTCCAATCAGGAACATATCCACGGAAATTCCAAAAAGAAAAAAAAAAATTGAAAACGACAAATACGCAATCCAAACAGTTCGCGCATTACCATAATAAAATTCCCCCGTCCTGATACATATGAAAAACAACACAGTTTCCAAATAACAATTCATAGATTCAAATAAACAAACACACATATGAAATTAAAAATGAAATCGAGAAAATTAGAGACGGAGGAGAGAGGACGAACCTTCGTACTGTTCAAGGTAGATATCTTGAATTCGGAAATGGTAGGTGTCGAGGCATTGATCGTTGATTCCTTCATCGTCAAGCCTTTTCTGGAGATGCGTGAAGAAGATCCGAGCTTCAGCTCTCGTTGACGGATTCTCGAGGCGTTCCAACAGTGATCTGAGTGCACCGTACGCAGCGTCGCCGGACTGTTTACACTGCTTCAGGAATTCATCAATCGATCCGTAAAATCCATTCACCGCCATTGACGTCCGATCAATCACCTATTTTTCCGGCCGGTCTCTACCGGTGTGTGTGTGTGTGTGTGTGTGTGAGTCTCGGTGTGTGTGAGAGCTCTGCTGCAAGAAGTGGACGTTGGAGGTGTTTTTTATAGAGAAAGGTTGGGTTATTATTTTTTAGGACCTACTCCCTCCGTCCCGGTTCACTTGGCACCAACTTTTTGGGTGTAGAAATTAAGAAAAAGTGATGTAAGAAAGAGAAAAAATTAAATATTGTGAGTATGAAGAATTAAATAGGAGAGAGAATGAGTGGGAGGAATAGTTAGGAGAGAGAATGTTGTGAGTGTAAAAGTGAAGTAGGAGAGAGAATGAGTGGAGGGAATAGTGAATATTCTTTTCCATTTTGGGCAGTGCCAAGTGAAGTGGGACGACCCAAAATGGAAATTAGTGCCAAGTGAAGTGGGACGGAGGGAGTATTTTTTAGGACCTCCTACAATTATCTCTATTTCGTTTTTTTTTTTCTATTAAAAATTATCTCTATTTTATTTTATACTCACTCCGTCCCAAAATATTTGTCTCATTTGACTTTTTTTATTTTTGTTGAACTTTGACCACAAATTTATGAGAGATTAATCATGTTCATAAAATTTTAAAAGTTGTTGTTGATAATATTATTAATGGTGAATCAATAGAAATTTTTAAAATTTCATGAACATAATTAAATTGTCATATATTTGTGGTCAAAGTTCAACTAAAAAGTCAAATGAGACAAATATTTTGGGAGAGTAAGTTTTGGGAGAAATCAGTTTCTCCATAAATTATAAAATGTTCAATTTTTTTCAACTTGCAAATATTTGACGAATATAAGATCAGTTTAAAAAAACAGGACTTTTTATAACTTAGGGAGAAACTAGTTTCCCCCAAAATATTGTGATTTTGGGACGGAGGGAGTAGTATACTCCATATATAATTGATCCGGTACAGGTTCATGTACTTTCTCCTTCTCATCCGAAAAGCCACAAATTTTCATTTTGGTTGTTCCATTTGAAAAGGCACACTCCCAAAAAATAAAATTTTTTAATATTTTTTTATTCGTGGAGCCAATTTATCATACTCACAATAATTATCCACTAACTATTCCCTACCACATTTTCTTTCTCAAACATCACTTTTTATACTCACAATATTTATTTCACTATACACTCTCCTTAATTTTCATACAATACCAACTTTGTGCCTTTTTTAATGAAACATTTGAAGTATATTTTTTCAAAATCACCCACCAGACTAAATAATCGATTTTATAGGAATTTAAAATCGAAACCATATCGATACTATTGGTTTACTTTGACTTCAATTGGTCGGTGAGGTTTTAGTTTTTGTCGCACAACCATTAATTATACCATCATTAATAATGTCTTATTTATCAGTAACTAGTAAAAGCTCGTGTACGAAGACACGTGTTTTTTTTTATGTTACGAAAAAACTAGTTTTCAGAACAGATCATCACTCTTATTAGTTAGATTTAGTGTTTTAAAACTAGTTTTTTTTTTTATGTTACGAAAAAACTAGTTTTTTTTGTAAGATTTTGACATTGGCATATTCCAAAATAGTAATCTCAATTTAATTTTACCTGATAATTTATACCATCATTAATAGTATTTTATGATTTATTAGTAATTTTTTTTTTTTTTTTGTATTAAAGTTAAATCAAATTGACTATCGACAGTAAAATGAAACTATTTTTTTCTTCAAAAGATGCAGTATTATATTTGAATTGATTAATTATGAGTATTAAAATGCGGATGTCGTTTGAGCCAAACCTCGAGATTTAGTTTTGATAAAAATATCGTGTTCAATTAATGTTCATTTATTTATTAATCATTTTCCTTATTCATTGTCAATGGTCAATGAATTCTTTTTTTTTCTGTATTATTTCAAGGGATTGCACGTGTTTATTTTGGGGCCTAAAATTCCTTCTTATGTATCTCCATTATCAACAAAAAAAAAAAAAATCATTTTCTTAATTGGTCTGAAAAAATGTTTTCATTTTTATGCTCTGCTTTCGAGTTTAAAAATGAAGAGAAAGAGAAAGAAAGGAAAAGAAAGAAAATTTTTTAAAAAAATTCTTCGCTAGCTTGCTTCCGAATTTTTTTAAGAAGGAAGTGGAAAGAAAGGGAAGAAAATTTTTTAGGATTTTCCTCCAAAAAATTTCCTCCCAAAATCAAGAATAATTGAAAAAAAAGAAATTGAAAGCTTAATAATTTTTTTTATTATCTCACTTTTATCCTCACATATTTTTTTTTAATCACTGAATATAACAATTCTCATAGTGTAAATGTTGTGATAGCAACAGGGGACGGATTAATTCCTAGGCTGGGAAAGCTGATGATGATGGGCATTGGTCGTTCCAGAATATGCCCTGTCATGTCACGATTGATAAAATTATTTCATTTCTATATTATTTCCTTTACCTGTTGGTATCCTTATACTGTTTGTCTTTGAGTTTGAGGCAAGTGGACATTTTCGCACTTCGGCCATTTTTCAAAGTCAACTTGGAAAATTAGTTTCCTTTAGGAGTTTACGCCACTAAAGGAACTACTACGAGAATCTATAGTATAAATAAGAATTGTCCACCTCATTTCATGAGCAGTATAATTAACAGTTTTATAAATTAATTTTTCCATTTTACTCTTACTAAGTTGTTTCTTTTTCATTTTGCCCTTAAAAAAAATTAAATTAAAAAAAAAACAAAAAAACACGTGTCCTTTGACACGGACTTTTACTAGTTGTTATATAAGCTCATAATTGAACTCATCCTTTTTTTTTTTTCAAAAATGTCCTTCAATGAAATAGCTATGTCAACCCGAACATTTATACCCTTATTTTCTTCCTCTATTTCATTCAATTTCTCCAAAACAAATGAGGGTATAAAAGTCATTTTCTTTTTATTTTCTCTCATTTTATTCCAAACTCGGAAGCATGAGGAATGAGGAGAGAAATTTTTTTTTTCTTTCACTTCCTTCCCAACTCGGAAGCAGATCGAAAGGAATTTAAATTCACTTTCCTCCCTTTCTTTTCTCTCCTTTTCCCTTCCCTCACTTTCTTTTCTCTTCATTAAAAACTCGAAAGCGGATCCACGAAAAAAAAGGACAAATTACAATTTAGAATCTGGACTTATAGGGGGTATTATACGAAGGGTTTGACAAAAAAAATTGGCTAATTCAGGGCCTCAAGTTTTAAATTTTCGCTTGTTAAGGACTTTTTGACGAAATTCGTTAGAAAATTCAATTAGGTGTCATGAGCCGTGCACCTGCTTAACAAATTGGTTCAAATTGAAGTTAAATTTCCATTAAGGGGGTTAAATGAAAATATCTAAATTAAAAGAATTGATTTTTTTTATAAATACTAAATAATCAAACTTAAAAACAAAATAAAAAATAAATAATAAAAAACAAAAATATATTTTATCCAACAATAAATATTTTTTTTAACATTTTAACCCAAAAAAATTAAAAATTATATTAGTAATATAAAATAATTAATAATAAAATAAGACATTAATTTTTTTTCCAATATATAATTTTATAACTTGACTATTTAATTGAATAAATTTTATTTATTTATTATTTATTTAGTAATCTCTTCCCCACCTACATTTCTTAAAAAACAAAAAACAATTAGAGAAACTATGAACAATCCAAATTTCAATCCTAAAAATCTGAAAGAGTAATACAAATGAACTTCTACTTCTACAACACATCGATATATGTCCAGATTCATTCCTGAACCCAACCCCACATTTCCCCTACCTCTTCATCCTCCACCGCCGTGCATCACCATCACTCACCCACTAGCCTCTAGCCCCTCCTGCTTCTCTCCCCTCACCCCTTTCCCCAATCTGCCAGCATCTCACCTTCACCCATCAACACCCGCCAACATCACCAACAAAACCACTGTCCATCACCCGCTACCACCGAAATCACCACCGTGAATTTGAACAAAAGAAAACTAGAAATTCAAACTAAATTAACAAATCAAAGTCACTTCCTTAAAATTGTAACTCAGATCTTGCGAGAGAATCGAGAGAGAGAGAGAGAAAGAGACAAAATGGAGGGCATGGGAGAGAAGAGAGTTATTTCTCTTTTAATACTTTTTATTTAGAAATTTTCTTTAACCCCCTTAAATGGAAAATCAAATTCAATTTGAACAAATGTATTAACCACGTTCACGACACATGTCACTTAGTTGGCATTTGATTTTTTTAATTGTTAAGTGTTGAAATCTGATTTCACGTCTGAATTTGGCTGAATTGATAAGAGCTAGCGTCTAAATACTAATTTCTGAATTACTCAAACTGTTTGAATATTTATCTGAATTCACATCTGAAATTAATGTTATGACATTTAATGAAGTAGAGAGATGAGATGAACGGTTATTGATCTAGTGTTTGAGTTGGGTATTTTTGAAATTACGAGTTTATGTAAGAGATATATATGGAAAAAATCAATTAAGAGCCAAATAAGTGATAGTTTTACATTTGAAAATTAAGTGAAAAATAAGAGGCATTCAGATCTAAATGGAGAGAAAAAAAAACAGTCTGAATTGCATTATGTCTAATGCACCCAACCATTCTGTTGGGTATGCATATTTTAACCCTCCTATTTTGTATTAGATTTGATTGATATTATAACCTCCTATTTATTTTAAGGACTTTAGGACCCTATGTAATGAAGCTTAGACTTCAATTTTTTAGCTAAGTTCATTTTATAGAATAGGTTAAAATTAGGCTTGAAGACTGGCACAAGAATCATTGGACCTAAGGATTGCAGTTCAAAGGTTTCAAAACCACCTCATAAGAACCGCTTGTAGCTTAACTGCCTTGTGATCCTCCTTTTTGGAACCGCTTGAACACCTATGTGCAAACCGCACATAAGGAATTCCTCTTCTGGTGGAACCGCTTTCATATCAAACCGCTTGACCCCAGAACCGCCCCCAATGATTGGCTACTTGAAGTGAACCTCATTAACCGTTGGAATCCACGTCAGCAATACCAAATGTCAACCACCATATCTTGTCACGTGACTACTTTTCAAACAAGCTCTGCAAGGATCTTAAAAAGGTGACAGATGTCCTAACCACCTTGATTCTTCTTTGAAGCCCGATCGCCTTTTTCTCGCAACAAATGTGCTCCAAAGGACAAAAGTGGTTCCTGTGGACCAATGGGAAAGCATCAAGTACAGTCCTTACAACAGCTGTGTCTAACGGCTATATTCCTGATGCTTGGGTATAAATACACCCAACCTTCATCATTTGAAGCTTGCTTGATACTCGAGAAATTCTTTGTGTTCATCGGAAGTTGAAGCTACGCTTGAAATTCTAAGTCCTTTGAATCTTCATCTTCATACTTCAAGAAATATTCCCCAGCCCAGAAATCAAGCATTAACACATTCAAGAATCATTGAGCTCTACATCTCTCAGATTTAAAGAGCCTTGATCTTGAACACACACACACCTCTCTTGTTTAAACACATAGTTTATTCATTTGAGAAACACTGGTTATAGTCTAGGATTTGTTCTTCATAGAAAAGATTTTATAGTACTTTGTAATCTCAAATACTCAATATAAAATCTCTCTTAGAAATCCAAGACTAACCATCTTGGTAGTGGACGTAGATCGTTTATCGATTGAACCACTCCAAATATTGTGTTCTTACTTTCTGCATTTATTATTCTTTGTGCTTACTGATTATCTTTCCTTTTCTCTGTTTGATCTTTATATAGTTATCCTTTATTGTGAAATTGTGTTTGGAGTTAACATTGTCAAACTACACTTTCAATTTTACAACTGCTCAGAAAATTGCACTAAAACCGCCTTGCAAAACCGCTTCCTCAAAACCGCATTTATTTCAATTATATTCCGCTGTGCATTTTACAACTCTACTTGCAGTTTCTTATACACTGCAAGAGGTTTTGTAAGTATAGAGATTTAGTTTTAAATTGAGGGCGAAAAATTTGTAACAGCTATTCACCCCCCCCCCTCTAACTGTATTTTCACCCTTGTTGCCACCTTTGGGACCAACAAGTGGTATCGTAGCAAACACTTTTAAAAACCACTTTGTTTTCAAGCTTAACAACTTGTGTGGCGATTCGTTATGGCAACCTCAAAAACAATGACAACCGTTAACTATTCACACATTCCAATTTTGGACGAAGACCACTTTGACATCCTGGAAGTGCCGAATGCTTATTCATTTGGAAACTATAGATGAGATCTTCAGTGGAATGCGTAGTCAATGGGCCATGGATTCCAATGAAGGCCAACACCGATGCAACCACCAATGCCGAAACTCCAGAAGTCAAAAAGCCAAAAGAAGAGTGGTCGGATGAAGAGAAGAGATTAGTTGCCTTGGACAGCAAGGCTAGGCACATCATTTCTGGAACCCTCCCCGTTTCAACATACCAGAAAGTAATGTACCTCAAAACCGCAAAGCAGATGTGGGATGACATAGAGAGCTACCTCGAAGGTGACGAAGAGTGCAAGGAAAACAAATTATACACTGTTGAAAGATCCTACAACAACTTCAACAGAAAATCCAACGAAACCTTGCGTCAAACCTACGATCGCTATATTGAGGTAGTTAATGCTTGTAGATCTCTTGGTAAAACTTTAACCGATAAGGAAATCAATATGACTTTCCTATCTGCTTTAGGTTCTAGATGGGTAAATAAGGCTACCTCTCTAGAAGACTCCAAAGTATTGGGTACTTGGTCGTTAAGTAACTTGTATGCCAATCTTAGAGTCTATGAACTTAAATTAAATCATATTGAAGAGATAGAAGGGAAAATCAAATCGCTTTCCATGTCCGTAGTAGAACATGAGGAGAAACCATCTACATCCAATCAAACCACTGATCCTTCCATATCAATCTCATCACTCATCGAGATGGATGATGATGATTTTGCCATGTTTGTGAAAAGATTTCAAAAATTTAGAAAATCCTCAAAACCTTTCACAAAATCATTTTCAAAAGGCAAACCTCCTGCAACATTTTCGAGTGCAGATACAAAGAAAAAGAGTGACCTAGTTTGCTTCTGTAGGAAACCTGGCCACTTGCATCTGAGTGTCCACGGCCTAAATATGAATACATGAAAAAGAAAACTTTTCCTTTGAAATTTTCTCATTGCAAGGGAATGGTTCTTTGAGGAGGAAGAGAATTCCAAGGAATTAGCAACTTGGATTGAAAGCAGTTCGATGATGGAAGTGATGATGAAACCGAAGAGGTTAATCTGCCTTAGTTGCAGACGCTTTCGATGAATCAGATTCTGAATCATTTGAGTTGCAAGATATGGAAGAAAAAGAGGTTTTTGCAAAACTTCCAAATTATAAATTGGATGATGATATCAAACTTACTCCTAGCGTTAAGATAGGAAATTGCTCGTATTCACGTCCCATTTTCTCATCTAAAAATGCTCCACCTTCAAAAGCAATTCCAAAGAAAATTTTGAAAAAGGTGGTGGAAGAGGTTTCTCCCATGGAACATGAAAAGATGTTCAAGGAAGCTGAAATGGTGATCCATCAATTCTCTAATCTTAAGAAAGCCTTAAGCTTAGCTCATGATGAACTTAATCTGTACAAGACGGAGAAAACTGTGATGAGGTCTGAAATTTCAATCTTAAGGACCAAATCAGAAGTATGACTCCTCTTGCTGATCAGAACCGCATCCTTGAAACTAAGGTTGCTGCACTTCAACTCCGGAATGATGACTTGGTTACCCAAATCAACGATCTCCAAAAGATTATTGATTTGTGGCTCAAGTCTCAATCCACCAAGGATCAAATCATGGAATCCCAAGTTCCCCCTGGAATTAAGGAGGGTCTAGGTTTTGGATCTGAGGAAGAGGAGAAGTGTGCATCCTCGAGTGAAAAGGATAAGGAAATTTTGGAACTAACTAAAGAAATTCCTAAGGGGAATCATGCTAAAGGCAAGGGTAAAGGACGACAAATTAATTATGTCTACCCAAAGGGAAAGCAATATGGAAAGAACTCTCAGATAAAGCCAAAGGATTCTGAGAGTGTAGCTTCAGAGGAAATGGCTTATGGAATTGGTCGTATCCCTGCTCCAACCGCTTCTGGTGGAAAAGGAGGTTTTGGCAATTCCAGGTCTGACCGCGCCTCTTCTTCGACCGCTCCTCCTGCCTTCAAAAGCAGGAATAGCGTTCCTAAAAAATACGTGGTCAAACTAAAGCCAGTTCCCTTTGTCACAGCTACAACTGATCCTCCCAAACCGCATGCAACTCCTAAGAAGAGTAAGGAGTTAGTAAAACCTCATGATGCTTATAGCTTTTATAAATGTTCTGTGTGTGATGGTTTAGGTCACAAGGCTGCAGAATGCCTTTTGTGGTTCACATCCAATGCCAGGAAGAGTAAACCTCCTTCTATCAAACAGGTGTGGGTCGTAAAGGGTTGCTAACTTCAGGACCCAAGGAATAAAGGGGACCTCGTTCTTAATGTTTACATTTCAGTCCTCTCGCTTCATGGCCGGTCACTCAAGGATAATGAATGGTATCTTGACGGTGGTACAGCCAAGACATATGACTGGAGATAGATCATTACTTGAAGATGTCATTGAAGCAAATGGTCCATCTATAACCTTTGGCGACAACAACAAAGGCAAGACCATTGGATATGGTATTATAAGGAGAGGAAACCTAACCATTGAGAAGGTTTCTCTTGTTGAAGGACTCAAGCACAACCTCCTTTCAATTTCTCAATTTTGCGACAAAGGAATGCTTTGCAACTTCACGTCATCAAATTGCTTTATCAAAGATAGCATTTCCGGCGTCACCCTACTCACAGGGATTCGTAAGAGTAATATTTACATTATTGATCTAAATTCTGCATGTAGTATTACTAATCTCTGTTTTGTAGCTAAAAATGTGAGCGAAAATAGTTGGCTATGGCACAAGAGGTTGAGCCACTTGAACTTCAAGTATCATGCAAAGATTGGTAAGGAAAACCTCGTTCGTGATTTACCTAAAGTGGCTGACCACCATCCAGAGAAATGCAGTGCATGCCAGCTTGGTAAGCAGTCCGCGTCGTCTTTCACCAGCAAGACCGCTCCATCAACTTCAAGATGCTTACAACTGCTTCACATTGATTTGTTTGGACCCGTAACCACCGCCAAAGATTGGAGGAAATAGATATACCTTAGTGGTGGTGGATGATTACTCAAGATATACGTGGGTTGAGATGATGATTTCCAAAGATGATTGCTACGAGATTCTCACCGCACTTTTTAGACGGCTCCAAACTCAAAAAGAAGACGAGATCGTTAGTGTTCGATCAGATAATGGAACAGAATTCAAGAACAACGGTGTTGGTCAATATTGTGATGACCATGGAATTGATCACAATTTTTCAACCGCTGGTGTTCCACAACAAAATGGGGTTGTGGAAAGGAAGAATAGGACGTTGATTGAGGCTGGAAAGACAATGATATCTGAAGCGAAGCTGCCTCAGTATTTCTAGGCTGAAGCAATCAATACCGCATGCTTCACTCAAAACCGCTCCCTCATCAACAAAACCTATAATAAGACTCCCTATGAGCTTTGGCGAGGAAGAACCCCCAACATTGCATTCTTCAAGATCTTTGGCTGCAAATATTTTTTCCTCTACAACGGAAGAGAAAATAGAGGTAAATTCGGAGCCAAGGCCGACGAAGGTATTTTTGTTGGGTATGCTAAACATTTTAAAGCTTTTCGTGTTTTCAATAAAACTAGTTTAAAAATAGTTGAGTCTGTCCATGTTACTTTTGATGAGTATTCTCTTTTTGAGCCACATTTGGCTCCATGTGTTGCTGATGATTTTGTTGAGCATAATAAAACAGGTGAACCATCTCAAACCGTACCTGAACCTCAACCGCAAAATCCAGCACCCTCAACTGAAATTCCCTCAAACCGCACTTTTGAAACCGCACTTGAAGTTCCTACTCCAGATGCAACTTCAAGGGAAGAAGAAGTTGAGAATTCCCCTATCCAGCTTATAGAACCTCTTCGTCAACTTACATTCCATGACTTCGCTGAAGGATCTAACGATGTTCCAATTGAAGATCTTCAGCAAACCTCAGTTCAACCAGACTTACCCCCGGAGGTTCGTAAAGTCAGCAGTCACCCCCTAATAAATGTGATTGGTGATCTGTTTTTCGGAGTTCAAACAAGGAGATCTAATTATGATGAACATACTTCTCTTTTATCTCAAGTTGAACCCAAGAAGATTGATGAAGCACTCCAAGATTCCAGTTGGGTCGTTGCTATGCAAGAAGAACTCAACCAGTTTGAAAGATGCAAGGTCTGGACTTTAGTGCCTAGGCCTCAGGATCAAGGAGTGATAGGAACTAAGTGGGTATTTAGGAATAAGATGGATGAGAATGGAAGCATCACTAGGAATAAAGCAAGGTTGGTTGCACAAGGATATAGGCAAGAAGAAGGAATCGATTATGATGAAACCTTTGCTCCAGTTGCAAGATTGGAAGCTATCAGAATCTTCTTAGCCTACGCCTCTTTCAAGCATTTCAAGTTATATCAAATGGACGTAAAGAGTGCATTCCTCAACGGCGAACTGCAAGAGACCGTGTATGTTGCCCAACCGCCTGGATTTGAAGACTCCAAATTTCCCAATCATGTCTACAAACTCCAAAAAACTTTGTATGGACTTAAGCAAGCTCCAAGGGCATGGTATGAGACTCTTTCTAAATTTTTACTAGAAAAAGGATTTAAACGCGGTAAAATTGATACAACTCTTTTTATTGCCAAATATAATGAGCATACTTTACTTGTTCAAATATATGTCGATGATATTATTTTTGGTTCTACTAATGAGTTACTTTGCAAGCGTTTCGAAAAGCTAATGAAAAGCAAGTTTGAGATGAGCATGATGGGAGAATTAACTTTCTTCCTCGGGCTTCAAATCAAGCAATGCGAAGAAGGTATTTTCCTCAGCCAAGCCAAATATACCAAGGAGTTGATAAAGAAGTTTGGATTAGAAAATGCTAAAGCATATGATACTCCTATGGCCACCGACAATAAGCTAGATAAAGATCTCAAAGGTAAGAAAGTTGATCAATCTTTATATCGAGGTATGATCGGATCATTACTTTACTTAACTGCTAGTAGGACCGATATCATGTTTAGTGTCTGTGTATGTGCTCGCTACCAAGCAGATTCTAGAGAAGCACATCTTATTGCAGTCAAGCGTATAATCCGCTATTTATCTGGAACCACTAACCTTGGACTTTGGTATTCCAAAAATTCGAACTTCGATCTTGTAGGTTATTCAGATGCAGATTATGCAGCTTGTACTATTGACAGGAAAAGCACTAGTGGTACTTGTCATTTCCTCGGGAATAAACTAGTTGCTTGGGCCAGCAAGAAGCAAGCTTCAGTTTCAGTGTCAACCACAGAGGTGAGTATATTGTCTTTGGTAGTTGTTCTTTGTCAAATCCTTTGGATGAAGCAAGAATTGGTGGACTATGGAATTGAAGAAGGAAATTGCCCGATCATGTGCGACAACACTTCAACAATTTCTGTCTCCAACAACCCTGTCATGCATTCCAAGACCAAGCATATAGATATCAAGTATCATTTCCTCAAAGACCATGTGGAGAAGAGGAATATCCATTTAGAGTATGTGGGGACAGACAACCAGATTGCTGATATCCTCACAAAGGCTCTTGACTCCAAGAGATTTTTTTTTCTCAAAGGAGAAATGGGATCCTACTACTTTCCTACCAGGGTGGGAAGTAAATGAGGAAGAGCTCAAGACTGATGCTCTAGGAAGGGAGTTGCTGAGGAAGCTCAGAGTTTCTGGTGTCCTACCTCTGTTTACCAAGAAGCAGGATTTCATTATTCCTTCTTTTGTGGATCAATTCTATGCAACCGCAAAGAGAGGAGTCAGAATGTTTGAAGGAGGACTGAATATTCCCTGCCTGTCAGCAGTGATTGAAGGACAGAAGCTAGCTTTTGACTACATTGATATTAGAAGACTTTTCAGATTCAATGTTGGTGGAGCTCCTATAGAGGTTGATCAAGACATTCAGGACAATGCAGCCTTAGCAACCGCCAAAGTTAATACCTTGTCTAAAAAATACAAGAAGATTCGCAGAAAGGATTTTGGTGAGATGATGAGCCATATTGGTCATCTGGTTGGGAGAACCATCTGTGGGAAGACAGGAAATCATAATAACTTTACATCCCAACAATGGATGTATAGTTCTGCAATTTTCATGGAGATCAAGCTACATTGGCCAAGAATCCTGTACTTGCAAATTAGAGATAGTATGGACACTTATCAATCCAAGGTCAAGGGAGAAGATCAAAGGTGGAGACCTTTCAGCAGGATTCTGACCGCACTTCTGATGGATTTCCAACACTTAGATGATTTGGTGACCAAAAATCCAGAACTGATGGTGGATTGTTCTAATGATTCCCTTGGATTGCTTGCATGCCATTCCTTCAGGTATGCTAATGGTGATGCATTATACAAATCTTTGTATGATGCAGATACCTATCCAAGGAAGGAGCCTTATGAATTGAGAGACCCTTCAACCGCTCCTCACACCAAAGCAACCAAGCGGTCCAGGAAGCCTCAAGCAAGAGCTGAACCGCTTCAGAAGAAAACCAAGACCGCTCCAGCAACCAAACCGCCTAAAGCTGATGATGGAGCTGGTCCCAGTAAGAAGAAGAAACTGACTAAGGAGCCTGAAACCTTTAACTTGGTGGATGAGGAAGAAGATGACGAAGAGGAAGAAGACCCAAGTATTCCCAACTTGGTGGCTAGAGCCAAGAAGGCTAGGGATGAGATGGCTGGATTAACTGTAGAAGAACAGATGAAGGTTCTTGAGGACAAGATTGCAAGTTTGGCCAAGGCTCAGGCTGAAAAATATAAAGCCAAGGGCAAATCCACATCTGAAACCGCTTCTCATAAGGAACCGCCTTCTGAGAACCAACCGCCCCCAAACACTCAATCCACCAACCAAATCCCCAGTCCAATCCCCTGCCAACTCTCATTCCAAATCCCCTTCCAAATCCAAATCCATAACCCCTTCCCCCATCAAAACCGCATCAACTCAGGGGGAGAAACTCAAGAGAATGAAGATGGCGGCTAGAAAGAAAACTCCTAAGAAAACCAAACCTGTCCAACCTTCACCCTCTCCCTCACCTTTTAGAAATTCCCCAATCCAATCCACTCAAAATTCCCCTTTCCCCTTTATCTTCACAATCTGCACAATCCTCACCCCAACATTCCCATTCCATAAATTCCCAACACTCCAACCAAACACCTACCAAATCCCAAGCTTATCAACAATGGCAGTCCAAACCTTCTGCTGGACATGCTACTTCTAAGTCTGTTAGAGATGATCCAATCCCTGTCAATTCCCCTAACCTAAATCACTCCAATTCAATTACACCCAACCGCTCCAGATCCAACTCACCTGCAAAATCCCTAACTCCCCAAGCTTCCCCCCAAACTCAAAAAACCCCTCCTCCTAAACCTCCTCAAACACAAACCGCTCCTAAAACCAACCAAACTCAACCGCCTCCCATATTTCCAATCGCCTCACCATCAACCACCCCTCCTTCTGAGTACTCCCAAATTCTCCAAACCCTCAATCTGATTCAGGGCCAACTAATTATTAACCAAGGCCATGTCATTTCCTTAACCACCTCCAATGAAACCCTCCTTGAATCCAAACGCTCTTTGCAAGCCAAAGTGGATTCTCACTCCCTTGAGTTGGCTAACCTTAAGGCCTCTTTGCTTGATTCCATTAAGGGGGAGAGATCTACAGCAATTCCATCCTCCTCCTCAACCGCTCCTCCTGATCAAATCGCTTCCATGATCAAAACCGCTTCTGAAGCCTTTCAGAAATCCCTTGAAGCTGGTTTGGTCAAAGCCTTAGAAGACAAGGCATCTGTTGAGGAGATGAAGAAATCTTTGGATGTTCTTGGAGAGAAACTCTGCACTTCCCTTGATAAAGATTTGGGTAATCTAAGCACCAAATTCCTTGACTTTCTTCAATCCAGACCGCAGTTATCTCAAATTGTTCAAACCGCCTTGGACTCACTGCGTGAAGATGTGCTTGCCCAAATTGATTGCTTCAAGGTTGATTCCAAAGTCAACTTGGATTGTGTTGGAGATGCCACCATGGCTAAGATGAAGGCTATTCAAGAAGAATTTACCGACCGTCTTGACAACATAAAGATTGGATTCAACACCAAGATTGAAGCTGAAATGCACAGTCTGAGATCCTCTCTGACTGTTACTGTTGATCTTGATCCTTTGAAAGAATCCCTCCAGACTCAGACCGCTTCTGTTCAAGAAGAAATCCACACCATTTTCAACTCCATCTATTCCTCCATCAATGTGAATCTAGATTTGATCAAGGAGAATCTGGAGCAAAACAACAAAGCGGTTGAGACCACCAATTCTACTTCTGCCAAATCAGTCAAAGCTCTGAAGAATCTGGAATCCTTGCTGACCAGAACCGCTGAAGAAGTCAGAAGGATGAGGAAAGCGTTTGCTCCAGACCAAAGCAGAGCTGGACCAAGTGGAGCTGAGCATGAAGTGAACAAACCGCCTCAGCAGTAAACCGCTTTTTCCTTGAAATTTTTGTGAACTCTTTTTGGTAAGTTTGGACCGCACTTTCATTGTATTTTCTTTTGTCCAACTTACTTTACTTTTGCTTTTTGTAACCTTGTAATTTTCTTTCATTCCTGTTTTGTAACCACTTGAGGAATTAATGGAAATTGCATCATGGTTCCAAAACTTTGTTCATATCAAACTACTTGTTTGTAGAACAATGAAACCGCTTATGGTCTTAAACCTCATTCAAATATTTTTCAACTTAAAAATCACTATTTTGAATTGATGTTTAAACATTCAGTTTAAACTGTACTTTGGACTTAAACTCATACTTTTTAAAGTGCACTGAATGCATTTCTATACTCTTCAAATTGTAAGTTTTTCAATCTTTCAATAGTATAGAAATCTATAGCTTAAGCTAGTGTGTGCATTGACTTGGGACATGACTTACCATGTTAATTCTTATGGACATGTTTTTACCAAGTACAATGATTGCTTTTGATGTAGTAGGTAATGGCATCAATCAAATAGGGGGAGATTGTTGGGTATGCATATTTTAACCCTCCTATTTTGTATTAGATTTGATTGATACCATAACCTCCTATTTATTTTAAGGACTTTAGGACCCTATGTAATGAAGCTTAGACTTCAATTTTTTAGCTAAGTCCATTTTATAGAATAGGTTAAAATTAGGCTTGAAGACTGGCACAAGAATCATTGGACCTAAGGATTGCAGTTCAAAGGTTTCAAAACCGCCTCATAAGAACCGCTTGGCAGAACCGCTTGTAGCTTAACTGCCTTGTGATCCCCTTTTTGGAACCGCTTGAACACCTATGTGCAAACCGCACATATGGAAATCCTTCTTCTGGTGGAACCGCTTTCATATCAAACCGCTTGACCCCAGAACCGCCCCCAATGATTGGCTAATTGAAGTGAACCTCATTAACCGTTGGAATCCACGTCAGCAATACCAAATGTCAACCACCATATCTTGTCACGTGACTACTTTTCAGACAAGATCTGCAAGGATCTTAAAAAGGTGACAGATGTCCTAACCACCTTGATTCGCCGAAGCACGATCGGCTTTTCCGCAACAATGACTCCAAAGGACAAAAGTGGTTGCTGTGGACCAATGGGAAAGAATCAAGTACAGTCCTTACAACAGCTGTGTCTAACGGCTATATTCCTGATGCTTGGGTATAAATACCCCCAACCTTCATCATTTGAAGCTTGCTTGATACTTGAGAAATTGGTGTGTTCATCAGAAGTTGAAGCTCTGCCCAGAAATTCTAAGTCCTTTGAATCTTCATCTTCATACTTCAAGAAATATTCCCCAGCCCAGAAATCAAGCCTTAACACATTCAAGAATTATTGAGCTCTACATCTCTCTGATTTAAAGAGCCTTGATCTTGAACACACACACACCTCTCTTGTTTAAACACATAGTTTATTCATTTGAGAAACACTGGTTATAGTCTAGGATTTGTTCTTCATATAAAATATTTTATAGTACTTTGTAATCTCAAATACTCAATATAAAATCTCTCTTAGAAATCCAAGACTAACCATCTTGGTAGTGGACGTAGATCGTTTATCGATTGAACCACTCCAAATATTGTGTTCTTACTTTCTGCATTTATTATTCTTTGTGCTTACTGATTATCTTTCATTTTCTCTGTTTGATCTTTATATAGTTATCCTTTATTGTGAAATTGTGTTTGGAGTTAACATTGTCAAACTACACTTTCAGTTTTACAACTGCTCAGAAAATTGCACTAAAACCGCCTTGCAAAACCGCTTCCTCGAAACCGCATTTATTTCAATTATATTTCGCTGTGCATTTTACAACTCTACTTGCAGTTTCTTATACACTGCAAGAGGTTTTGTAAGTATAGAGGTTTAGTTTTAAATTGAGGGCGAAAAATTTGTAACAGCTATTCACCCCCTCTCTAGCTGTATTTTCACCCTTGTTGCCACCTTTGGGACCAACACATTCACATATGAATAAGAGCTGAAAATGAAAAACAAATGAGGCCTTAATTGACTTTTCTAACGAATTCCGTCAAAAAATTCTTAACGGGCAAAAATTTAAAACTTGAGGCCCTGAATTGGTCAAAAAAAGTTACCAGACTCTCTGTTGAATATCCGCCTATAAGTTCAGGCCATAAATTGTAATTTTCCCAAAAAAATCTGTCGCATTTTAAAGAGATATAAACATACTCCGTATACACTTGTCTTAGAAATATAGTGCCAAAATTTGATCAATTTAGAGATTTTTGACGAAATTCGTTAGAATCTTAGTTAAGTTACTATGTAGTGCACGTGATGGACGGATTGGATTAATTTGTAATGGGTATTAGTCTCAATAATTTTTTAGGGTTTAAATAAGAACTCTATCTTCATCTTCCCCATGACCGACTACCTCCCAATTTCAATGCCGGCAAACCACCCCTTCTCATTGCCGGTAAATATTCCCCTTTCCCATGTCGAAAGCCCTCCATCTCCTCTGCCCTAATCTTTTTTGCTCCTTTTTTTAGTGTCTTAATCGCCGTCTCCTTTTCTATTTTCGGCGGTCTCCTATTTTTCGATGACTGTGATTTCTATCTCTTCTTCCTCTTTATTGATCTGTGAGTCAGTCTGCCCTCCCTCCTTCTCAAACGCCTTTCTTATTTGGCTCAGATTTTTCATTTGAAAAAGAATGTGTGTGTGTGTGTGTGTGTTTGCTTGATTTTTGAATGTATAATTTTATGTGTGCTGTTGAATGTGTGTGCATGTGTGTGTGCGTGTTTGTGTTGTGCTTTAAAATACTGACCTAGGTTTTGATAGGGTAGTCGATGGTTGATCTCGGTGGTTTTCAGATGGTGGTGGGTGGTGGCTTTGCAACTTTGAGATGGTGGTCATGGTAATTAGGGTTGTGCAAAAAAACGTGGAACTGAATTGAACCAATAAAAATCGAATTGAATAATAGTATTGGTATGATTCTGGTTTTAAATTTCTATAAAATCGATTATTTGATCTGGTCGTAGTTTTGAAAAAAATATATACAGTCATATATCGGAATCAGACCAGATCGATTATTTATATATAATATATGATATATATAAATTTTTAGTTTTTTTTTCTGTAGATTTTAGTTTTAATTTTTTTATATGTTACTATTAAGTTTGAATGTGAACAATATGTTTAATGATCAATGTTGTGTTTTGAATATTGTGACAATTTTATTTAGTTTTATTTTTAGTTGACGTAATTGGTGAGAATATGTTCTTTTTGTATATTTTGTTTTGTAAAAAATATATAGAATATTGTAATTTGTAATTTGTAGAATCGACGGAATCGGACGAAACTGGACCATTGAAATCAGACCATTGAGATCAGTTCTATAATGTATTGTTCTGGTCCTAGTTCTAAATTTATGAAATAATTTCATGAGGCCCCTTCATTCCAAATCATTCTCCTTAGTGTTGAGGGTATGATCCTAACCAACTTGAAAATAGTAGGCTCAATCTTCAATAAAATTAAATGGTTTAACATGACTTAACAGAAAATCAAAAAAAAATTAAAAAATATAGGAATAAAGTTAGAAACTAACTTGATTAGTATATGACTCTTCGAGAAACTAACTTTATCATTATATACTTATGTTGATATTTGTTAGTCAAATATATAAATAGCTTTACTTTAATGATTATAGGAAAAGGAACATGGCCCCGATGTCAGTTTTGTAGATGTGTTCGTTAGCACACATGTTAGAAATCCTACATCCCCCGATCAACCTCCGCAGTGGGTTGATGATCGATCTACATCGGCCTTTGTAAGTAAACTATCATTGAAATACTTGCTTTAAAATATGTAAATTTATTTATGTATATTGTGTATATGATTATATTTGTTTGTTTTATTTTGACAGAATACATATCTTGCCGCCGTTACGCCCGAAGGTACTCCTCCCGGCCAGCCCATTCCATTCGTGCCTGAAGTTTGGCAAGCGGTCACCTCAGATGGACATCCAAAGAGAGGAGACCGAGTGTTAGGAATGGAGGATCGCTTGCTGCAATGCCCATCGTCGTCGACCGGCCGTCGCTCGAAGGTGATAAGGCCCGATCCTCAGTATGTTTCGAGGATCTCCACTCTGGAGGCAAGCTTGGCTGAGGAGAGATGCTTGGCTGCGCAGTATCGGGAGGATACAGAGCGTCGATTTCAGATGATGATGTCCCAGATGCAGCTTATGCAGCAACAGGGGTTTTCCCACATGCACTCGAGTACCGGCTCCCCTTCTGACTCTATTGCCGGAAGTCTTTTCCAGTCTCCCCCCCCCGCCCCCTCCCCCGATGTGAGTTTGTACTATTTTATACTTCTTGTAATAACATTTGTGATGTCCCGATTTTCAGTCTCCCCTCATTTGATATTTGTTTGAAATAACATTTGTGATGTCTCCATTTCAAGTCTCCTCCCCCTCCCCCCCCCCCCCTCCCCACCAATTTGATATTGGGAGTCCCTCGCCCCCTCCCCACCGATTTGGTATTGAGAGCCCCCGCCCCCCATAGATTTGGTACTGTATTTTTTATTTTTAGATTTATAGTTTTAGTTATATCAATTAATATATCAGGTAAAAAAAATTATAATTGATATTTATGATTTTTTTTAATTTATTGCATTATCAGCGATGGAAATTTTCGTCGCTGATTTAATTTATTTTAATTGAATTTTTATTTCAGGGACGGAATATTCCGTCGCTGAAATAAAAATTGAATTAAAATAAATTAAATCAGCGGCAGAAATTTCCGTCGCCGAGGTAATTTATTTTAATTATTTTTTTATTTCAGCGACGAAAATTTCCGTCGCTGAGGTAATTTATTTTAATTAAATTTTTATTTCACCGGCGGAATATTCCGTCCTTGAAATAAAAATTTAATTAAAATAAATTACGTCAGGGACGAAAATTTCCGTCACTATTGCTATTTAATTTAATTTAATTTTTATTTCACCGACGGATTATTCCGTCGCCGAAATAAAGATTAAATTAAAATAAATTACCTCAGCGACGGAAATTTCCGCCGCTATTTTGATTTAATATAATTAAATTTTTATTTCACCGGCGAAAAATTTCGTCACTGAAATAAAAATTTAATTAAATTTAACAACAATAGCGGTGGAAATTTCCATCGCTGACCACCGGCGGAATACGATTTCTGTCGGGGTACACCGGCGAAAATTGGTTTGTCGGTCCACTACGACGGGTTGTCAGCGACGGACCACCGACGGAATAACTCTGTCGGTGGAAGAGCTTTAGCGACGGAATCACCACTTCAGTGGCGGAAATTTTCGCCGCTAAAACATGTTTTTCTGGTAGTGTTAAAAACACAGGTGAGATCCAAAAACCCACCCACTATTGAAGGTGAGATCAAAATCCCATAAAAACCTAAAAAAAAATTCCTAGTGCCGACACTTTCAATTTTTCGTCAATTTAGTGCACAAAGTCTCCCTTTTTCGCTATTCTTCTTCTCCTTCAAGCCATGACACCCACACCCACTACCTCCTTCTCCGATTCAATCAAACACTACACATTACTCCGATTCACTCACCACAGTCCGAGTTCCTATTAAGGGTAAGTTTAGATTCGCAACAATTACTATAATACCTTAAGGTATAAGAGTATTTTTTTCCACAATTTGAAGGTAATAAAATTACTCTCATGCCTAGATATAAGAGTAATTCTAGTATTATAACTAAAGGTATAAAAGTGGATTTTATTATTTTTTAAGAAAATGTGAAAAAAATACTCACATAGCTAGTTATAAGAGTATTCATAATCTTATCTATTTAGGTATATGAGTGAATTGCTTAATAAAATATGAGATTTTTTTTATTATTTTTAAGAAAAGATGAAATATTATGAAAAAAATACTTTAATAACTAGATTTTAGTTTTATACATTTAGATATAAGAGCGAACGGAAAATGATAATGTTGAGCGTGAGTTTATTTGGATTTTGCATCTTGCATGGGTATTTATGTATTTTATACTCGCCCAGGGGGCCATAGGGTCCTCGGCCCTAAATTTATATAGGACCGATGTGGTCTGTTCCTATTTTTTTAAAAAAATTTGATAAAAATTGAACCAATCCAAGACAGATAGTGATTGTTAGATGGAAGGGTTGGATTGAATGTGGAAGGTGGGTGTTAATAACATACTCCAAATAAAAAAATAAAAAAATAAATAACATACTCCCGGTGGGTTCTTCCCTAAAGGAGCTAGTGGGAGGATTGCAATGTTAGCAACATAAATAAAAATGAATCTTTTAAATTTTTAATTTTTTTAAAGCAAGTGACACTTACAAGTGTTAAAATCAACATTTTAATATTAACTAGTTTATTTTATTTTATTTTAAATTATGAATATTTAATATTTAAAATTTTATATTTTAACTCTAAATTTAAGTATTTGCGTTTAACCCCTTTATAATTTATGAATGTCAGACCCTAAACAGGTAGTACTCCGTAGACTTTAGGCCATATTTTATAATTTACACATGGTTTAATTTTAATTTTGTAACTCAAATATATTTTGATAATATTTTATTTGATCAAAAATTATGAAAAAATAATTTTTCATGAAACTCAATAAACTATTATTATTGTACTACAAAGATTTTTATCAGCAATAATTTTTAAACTTTTATGAAAATAACCAATTCTTTATATATATTTGGTGAAAATTCAAGCAAATTGTTGGAGGTGTTTGTGAGTATGAAAAGTAATATATGAATGATAATGGGTGAGAAAAATAATATGTAGATTGATGTTGTGAGTATAAAAGTAAAATATGATAAATAATGAGTGAAATAAATAGTACGAGTATAAAAATTTTATAATTTTGAAAAGTATTCATTGAAGTGGGACGAACTAGAAATAAAATAATTTTTCACTCATTCGAAACGTAAGGAGTATATTTTCACTCATTTGAAACGTAAGATATAATTTAGATACGATATAAAATGATACTCTCTTAATTTTGAATTAAGGTTTTTAGTTTGACTTCACGTGAATTGAGAAAAATTAAATGTTATGAGTATGAAAAGTAAAATATGAAAAAAAGTGAATAGGAAATTTTCACAAAATTTGGGGAGAAACGCGTTTCTCCGTAACTTACGGAGAAATGGGACCCGACTTGTCGCGCGACAATGCAGGCCAAGGCTTCTGGATATCCAAAAGCTTATGAAAGTGATATCCAGAAACCTTCAAAATGATATCCAGAAACTTTCAAAATGTTTCTGGATATTCATTTGATGGTTTCTGGATATACATTTGAAGGTTTCTGGATATCCAGAAACCTTCAAAATGAATATCCGTAAACTTTCAAAATGTTTTGGATATTCATTTGATGGTTTCTGGATATACATTTGAAGGTTTCTGGATATCCAGAAACCTTCAATAAGCAATTTCTGGTCTTTGTCTTGGATTTGGCTTCAAATCTATTTTTTTTGGATATTCGCCCAAAGGCTTCTGGATATCCGCTCCAAAGCTTCTGGATATCCAGAACCCTTTGAGACTGATATCCAGAAATTTTTTTCTGGTTATCAAACACATAGCTTCTGGCTATTAAAAACACGTTTCTCCAAAGTTATAGAGAAACGCGTTTCTCAGCAGACTTACTCGAAAAATTTTGTTTTAAGAATGATAAATACTCCCTCCGTCCCGGTAGAAGCGTCACCCTTTTAGGGGTGGCGCGCAAATTAAGGAAAAGTGTGGGAAGAAAAAATGTTGTGAGTGTAATTTAAAAATAGGAGAGAGAATTAGTGGAGGAAATAGTGAATTTTAAAAGTGTTGTGAGTGTAGAGGAGAGAGAATTAGTGGAGTGAATAGTGGATGAGATAATAAACTATTAATAAAAGTTTCCTTTTTAGGAAAGGGTGACGCTATAAACGGGACGCCATTTTGGGTAAAAAGTGACGCTTCAACCGGGACGGAGGGAGTAAGTCTTATTTTTTATTTTAGGTAATAAAACAATTAATAACCTTAAAAGTAGGCCCCTAGGAAAGTACTATTATTCAATTCAACATTGACCGAATTTCTATAAATTTTATCCCAATATTACTAAATTTATATAAACCATTTTCCATAACATGACAATTTTCCAGTGTCAAATGTCAATTAAAGGCAACTGACACATACCACCAAACAAGGCTGATAATTTAGGAAAGTGCATGGAAATATGAGCTAAACTTTCCCGTGGATGTGCCCGTACTATCATTCTTTTACCTTATTTTATCATTAGTAGGACATGTGTTTTTTTTTTTTAATTTAAATTTTTTTTTAAGGGCAAAATGGAAAAGAGACAATTTAGTGAGGACAAAATGGAAATTTGGCATTTGGTACTGTTCATAGTACAATTCACCCATGGTGTGATTTATACTATAAATTTTTGTGAAACACAAAAATTAAAAAATAAAATAGAAAAGGGTTGTAAATAAAAAAGGTGATTGAGATTAATAAGTGAATCCCATAATTTAAATATGTAAAATTAAAAAGTGAGTGACAATAATAAATGAAGCTCATAGTTTAAGTATATGGGAAAAAAAAGTGAATGAGTTTGACTAGTGAAATCCAAAATTCTTACTATTTTAGGACATATGAAACCTTTATTGAAACGCCCAGTAAAAGGTGTTTAGTGAAAGGTGAAGCTTCGACTGAAGCGAAAAAGTATAGTATTTTCAGTTCTGAATTTTACAAATTTAAGTGGCATCTAATCATATAAATTTTGCAAGTTGAGTTGAAACAGAAAAATATAAAATACTCCCTCCGTTTCATGGGAATTTCATGGGAATGGGTACCAACTTTTTGGATGTGGGAATTAAGAAAAAGTAGGAGAGAGAAATAGGTGGAGGAGGTGTTTGTGAGTATGAAGAATTAAATAGGAGAGAGAATGAGTGGGAGGAATAGTTAGGAGAGAGAATGTTATGAGTGTAAAAGTGAAGTAGGAGAGAGAATGAGTGGAGGGAATAGTGAATATTCTTTTCCATTTTGGACAGTGTCTATTTACTTGGGACGTCCCAAAAAAAAAATAAGTGTCCATTCACGTGAGACGGAGGGAGACGGAGGGAGTATGTTTCAATTCAACTTTTCAATGTCGGTGTACTTATTTTTTACATATGGTCCTCTTCACCAATTTATCTGCAAACCCTCCTTTTCCTCCACTATCTTATTTCTTTTCTATTATTTACTCTATTTTGTAAAAAAATTGAAAATATGATATATTTGTTCTTTAACTTATCTATTAGACATATGCCATCGTATAATATTTAGTTAGGGTAAATTTGATCAAAATTAACTTTTCGTTAAATTTTTAACGAAATTGCTGAATATGACAATTTTATGATAATTTTGCACATCCACATTATTTAAATTGGCCAGATAAGCTTGCTGACTATACATAACTAAACTACGTCGTTTTACCCCTTGAAAAAAAATCCAATTGAATGACGTCGTTTCATAAAACATTTCACTCTCTTCCTTCTCTTCATTCCTCTCTCTCCCTCACTCCAAACTTTCCCACCATCACAGTAAGAAAGAGAGCCAAGCTTTCCATCATCATCCATGGCAGCCGATCCAACTCAACTCCAATTCGCTCAAATCGCCGGCATCCTCGGCTCTAAGCAAGCCCCGTTCGAAACCCTAATCTCCTACCTCATGTCCGCCGCAAACGACCACCGTTACCAAGCCGAATTTCTCTTCAATCTCTGCAAACAAACCCAACCTGATACCCTTTCTCTCAAGCTTGCTCGCCTCCTTCACTCTTCCCCTCATCCTGAAGCCGGCCCCCGCCATGTCCGCAATCCTCCTATACAAGCTCCTTACTCGTGACGATTCCTATCTCTACCCTTCTCTCTCTCCTTCCACACAGTCAACCATCAAGTCAACGCTCCTTAATTCCATCATCAACGAATCCACCAAAAACATCACCAAGAAGCTTTGCGACACCGTCTCTGAGCTGGCCGCCTCCGTCGTCCCCAAAAATGGGTGGCTGGAGCTCTTTGTTGGGTTTTATGGGTCCATGCGCAGCGGAATAAAGCATCAAATTAACACAAAACCCAAAGCCCTAAGATCCGTTCTATACGATTAAATTGAATTCCTATGAGATAGAATTTACCAACCTTAATTGGTTTCCGGTCTTGAGCTATCGAACAATTTATTGGTGTGATTTTGAATCACAATATTCGATCTTCAAAACCCTTTCAATCTTCGGATTGGAACTCTAGGCCTTGATCGTCAAACGAGCGAAGACCCTCTATTTTTGTATCCACACGTAAGAATGAACCAAGAACGGTTCTTGAGGATTGCTAGATCCTTAAACCCTTGGAAGAATATTGAAAGAACTTTTGTTATGATTTTCTTGAGAAAATTCGGCTAGCACTGATTAGGGTTACATACCTCATATTTATATTACCTTAATATAAGTATTAGTTTCCTAATCGTATTAGGAAACTGTCTGCCAAATCGCATCAGCCTTGTTATGTCGCACGACCACAAGCAGCCCATGGGCAAGTTGTGTCACGCGGTACAACAAGTCACTTCAGGATTTCTCAATCATTCCTTCCTTTGGTTTAACCAATTCATTCTAGTTGTGTGTGACCCAATAAGATTATATTATGTTGGCAATGAGCTCGATCAAATCGACCCTCATAAGACATAAGCGGACTCTAGCAAGCCATTATGCCTACCCAAATAATATAACGTAAGAGTTCACGTTTCCAATGGTACACTTCCATTTCTCCCTTTGTCTCATGATGTTATATTGAACACAAGTCATGGTCCTCGTCAACTTGTATTTGTTCAATGCTTTCTCGATCTTGAGTATAATGATAGACCAATCATATTGGGGTGTGGCCACACGCTTTCATCATTATTACTCATCAAGGAGCCCAAGCAAAACATCTCTCTTTTGAGGGACAAATTCCATCTTGACTTATCATCCTTCCCATCATAAATCCGATCATGCCAAAGATAGCCTTTATAAATATCGTGTTAAGATATCGTTTGACTAAAATCAAATATGACTTTCATCATATGTAAGGTCATGATAATCTCAGGTCTAGGGACTAAATGAAGTGACCATATGAGATTTAATTATGACATTTGACCATGACATAAATCTCATACGGGTCAAGTCCAGTCACTTGTTCACTAACAAGTACCCATAATTTCAATGTGTATCTCTATGCATATAATCATCATATGATTATCCATTGACAATTATAGTAATTATTCTCTTAATAATCAGGGACGGAGATTATTACAATAAATATGCAAACTATATAATAATCAAATAATAAATTTAAACGATAAAGATGATACATAACGGTTTTAAGTCAAACATAACTAAAGCCTAGGGCATTACACCAACAGTCTCCCACTTGCACTAGGCTCCATTTATGTATCGAATACTCATGGATCTAACATGACCATCATGCTTCTGCCTGTGCGAGGGTCTTTGTTAGTGAATCCCGTATGTCATCATCGGTTGATACTTTGTATATCTTAACGTCTTCTCATTCTTTATGAATTCCTCGAAAAATGTCTAAGTGAGTGTTTGAATCGCTGTTGTGATCTTGGTTCCATTGTTGGCACAAATGGCACCACAATTGTCACAACAAAAGTTTCACCGATTAGTGATACTTGGAACATTTCCAAAACACTAATGAACTTTCGATCTGAACTGCCTCTTTTAGCCACATCATATGTTGCTAAAATTTGGCCTTAGTCGTAGAATCGGCTACAATTTCTGTTTGGAACTCTTCCATTCAAAATTGCACCTCTAATAAGCATAATTATAATTCCTAATTGCGATTTTAAATTAACTTTGTCAGTTTGGAAGCTAGCATCTATGTAACCCTTACAACAAGATTAACTTCCAATCTTTCAAATACCAAGAACGTATCCTTAGTTCTTCTTAAGTACTTAAGGATCATCTTGACTGCCATCCAATGGTTTACATCAGGATCAGATTGGTATCGACTCATCATGCTTAGAGCATATGAGATGCCGAGTCTAGTACAAATCATGGCATATATGACAGATCCAAATGCCGGAGCATATGGAACTTCATTTATTCCCTTTTGCTCATCAGTTGTCATAGGACAATGAGTATTGCTAAGAGAAATACCATGACCCATTGACAAGCCACTTTTCTTAGACTCTTCTAAGAACCTTATCAATGTGAGTATTTTGACTCAAACCAATTTATCCTTTTAGATCTATCTCTATATATCTTGAAACCAAGGATGTAAGCGGCTTCACCCATATCTTTCATTGAGAAACCTTTCCTTGACCAGGACTTGACAGTCTTAAGTGTCGAAACTTCGGTTTTTCTAATGAGTAAGATATCATTGTAATAAAACAATAGAAATGATACTACGGTCCCACTGAATTTCATGTATACACAAGATTCATCTTTGTACTTGATGAAGTCAAACTCTTTGACCAATTCATCAAAACGAAGATTCCAATTCCTTGAAGCTTGCTTCAACCCATCTCATGGATCTTTGCAACATGCATACTTTATTAGAGTTTCTTGAATTGATAAACTATTCGGGTTGTGTACTATACACATCCTTAATAATCTTTCCATTTAAAGAAAGTCGTTTGACATCCATTTTTCATATCACAAAGTCATAATATGTGATAATGGCAATTGAAACTCTAACAGACTTCGACATTGTAACTGGCGAAAAAGGTTTCAACATAGTCAATACTATGAATTTACCTAAATCCCTTAGTTACAATCCTTAGTCATGAAAGTATACACCTTCACATCCATGTCAGTCTTTGAAGACCTAATTGCACCCTTTAGTTTTTACACCTTCAGGTAGCCCAATCAAGTTTCAAACTTGATTGTCAAACATGGATTATAATTCGAATTCCATGGTTCCTAACCATTTATCCAAATTAGGAGTGGACATCGTCTCAAGATAGGAAGTAAGATCGTCATTCTCAATGGCTTCCACCTTATTACTTTCCGATACGAGAAATCAATATTTCTTGGTTCGGATTGTAACCTATCCGATCTACGATGGACTTGTGCATCTTGAACAGGTTCCACAACTCCTTTGTGAACTTGGTTCTGTCTCTACTCTTGAATCCATGTCATTTTCAGGTTCTTGAACTTTCTTCAAGATTAATTTTACTCCCACTAGATTCTTTATTGAGAAACTATTTCTCAAGAAACAAATCGTGTAGAGCAACAAATGTTTTGTTCTCTTTGCGGTTATAAGATTAATTTCCGAAAATAACTTTGTCAAATTTGGTGCTAACTTATAAGAGACAAGTCTCTTTACATAAGACTCGCAACCCCAAATCTTCATGAAAGACAAACTAAGTTTTCTTCCATGCCACATCTCATGTGGGGCCTTAGGAACCGATTTAGTAGGGACTCAATTCAGTGTAACCGCATTATTTCTAATGCATATCCTCAAAAGGAAATAGGAATTAGGAAAGTCTAATTGACACATCATCGAACGAACCATGTCCTACAAGGTTCAATTCCTCCTTTCAGACACACCATACAATGTGGTGTTCCGGGTGGAGTCAACTCTGAAACGATTTCATAGTTTTGAGATGATTGTCAAACTCTTGGCTCAAATATTCACCATCTCGATCTAATCGAAGTACTTAATAGTTTTGCAAAGTTGTTTTGTACTTTATCTTGAAATGTTCGAAACATCTCAAACGATTCACCTTTGGACTTCATCAGATAGACATAGTCATATCTAGATAAGTCTTTAGTGAAATGTGATGAAATATCGAAGTCTTCCCCTAGCAATGCTACTTAATAATCCATATACATCTCATGTATGATGACCAATAAGTCACTAGCCCTCTCACTACTCTTAGTGTAGGGTGGTTTGGTCAATAATCTCAATAAATAAGATCCATATTCCTCAAATGATGCATGGTCATGTGAGTCTAAAAGTCCATGTTAATGGAGTTTAGATATATGTTTCTTATTTATTTGACCAAGACGGCAATGTCATATGAGCACTTTGTTCATATTGTTCGGTTCAGAATTTCCATTTATATTTTAGATATCTTCAACATTATTTTATTTCTTAACATCAAGGATATGAAGACCATTCAATGACATATGCAATACAATAAGGCATATCATTAAATAAATATAAAATTCTTATTGAAAATAAGAAAATTATATCCTTCATCATCCATTTAAGAAACGAAAATAATACTCCTACTCAAATCCGGAACGTAGTCATACTTGTTCAAAACAAGTACTACTACACAAGGTAAAGTGACTTCATAAGTCCCTATGGCTAATGTAGCAACCCTTGCTCCATTCTTATGCATAGGTTTAACTAACCTTCTTTGAGTAGCTTTCTATTCTTTGTTCCTTGCACATTTAAACAAATGTGGGATCCACTCCGGTATCATATATCCAAGAACAAGAAGTCGAAAAGAAAATATCTAACATATAGATATTTGAAGTAGTAGCAATCATATTGCCTTCTTCACCTTTTAGGCCTTCCTAATAAGCCTTGCAACTTTGCTTCCAATGACAATCTTATTGCAATGATAGCAAGCTGCATCCTTTTGAGACACTTTGGGTTTAGCCTCTTCGGCTTTGCAACTTTTGCCTTAGGTTTAGCAACTTTTGCCTTACCTACTTTTCCTTCCTTTATGAACCCTTTTCTTGTGTTAACCATTAACACAATTTGCGGATTGCTCCTTCTTTCATCATATGAATTAAGAGCCTTCACCACAACATACATCTTTTGCCTAGCTTGCATTTGAAACATTTCCTCTTGCGTTGTGCTAGAACAAAAGTAACTTTCATGTGTTCAAGGTTCTTCATAAGAGCCTTTAAACATGGTGGCTACAAGGCAAGCAATATTGTCAGAATCATCAATATGTTTATAATGTTGCTTCCTTATTTGCCATTTGCAACGTTTGCAGTGGGTTCAGTAGGAATGGATTCGACAAGAACGTACGCATTTACCTAAGAACTATTCTTTAGGCTTCTGATCCAATCAAAATTATTTGTATCATTTCTTTCGAACTTTGTCCTTCACAAGGACGAATCGCAATTATCATTATGTAATGCTACTTCTACAACAAAATATACAAATTATATGAACACATATTAATATTAAAACATTTATCATCTAAGAGCAAACAATGTATTTTACAAATACTTCCACTAAATCATACACCTTCCAATGCAAATAAGCATAATATGCATTTAATGGGCTAAGATCCAACTTTAATTTAATCTCAAGTACGCTATGGCGCACCGCTCAAGATTAAACTAATTAGGTAAAAAACATCAATCATATCGTATATGACTCTTAGGGCTAAGATCCAACTTTAATTTAATCTCAAGTATGCTATGGCGCACCGCTCAAGATTAAACTAATTAGGTAGAAAATATCAATCATATCGTATATGACTCTTAGATATTTTATGATATTTATTTAAGACATCATATGTCTAAGCATATTTTAATCTCATCTTATGCCTTGGGTCCAAAACCATTTTGATAACCCAATTAAGTTCATACACTTTAAACGTATAGGAACCACCATTTCCTCATCTTGCTCGCAAACAGAATAGAATCAAAGCACCTTGCTATGGCAAGCCCACCCAAAAGTTAAAATGAATGTTATTTAAAGTAGATTATAAGCATATCAACAAAGATAATCATAACTGTGCACTAGGTAAGTTCCCAAGAAAATAGGTGAGCCACAAGAACTACTTAAGTACCAAATTTTTCTTCGACAGAACTCTCCTAGTCATGCATTATTATAATACCAATTTGAATGCAACATAATCAATACTTTTTATACTGATTTGTTTCTCTTAAACAATCAGACTCATAAACTGATTTGTTTCTCATAAACATTCAGATTCCTTCAAATTTTGCGTAAACTGACTTGTTTCTCATAAACAATCAGAAAACCAAAATTTAATGTTTCAACTAAACATTTAGGAAATCACAATTCAATATTTCAACTAAACATCTAATAAAATTCTTATCACATAAGAACACATAATTCATGCATCGCAACAATTAATAAAACACATTTAAATTTAATTAAGCATGCATAAATATTGAATTAATCTAGCAAAGCCCTATAAATTCAATTTTCAGAAATTTATAGCATCCAGATTAAGACAGTAACATATCAGATTTGCAAACATATTCACAGATTAGCAGGATTATGAAACAAACTGATTCTGCCCAGATTGGGCTGGTTTTGTCGCGTGACAGAGACTTCCAGAGTCCTGATCTGTCGCACGACCCATCGAAGCAATCAAACAACCCATGACCAACTCTGTCGCGTGACAGAGACCAACTCTGTTGCGTGACACGAGTTGCCAGTTTGCAGATTTTTAGATTCAATCAATTCTAATCACAAAGCAATTAAATCACTAAAACAACCTTTTGCAGATTTAATTCATCATAATCAGAAAACGATTTACATATTGTTTCACATAAACAATCAAAATTTTATCGCATACAAAACATGCAATAAGCATATAAACGATTTATATCTTAATTCTAGCATGTTAATTCAAACTTAACCATACGAACGGGGCTCTGATACCACTGTTGGGTTTTATGGGTCCATGTGCAGCGGAATAAAGCATCAAATTAACACAAAACCCAAAGCCCTAAGATCCGTTCTATACGATTAAATTGAATTCCTATGAGATAGAATTTACCAACCTTAATTGCTTTCCGGTCTTGAGCTATCGAACAATTTATTGGTGTGATTTTGAATCACAATCTTTGATCTTCAAAACCCTTTCAATCTTCGGATTGGAACTCTAGGCCTTGATCGTCAAACGAGCGAAGACCCTCTATTTTTGTATCCACACGTAAGAATGAACCAAGAACGGTTTTTGAGGATTGCTAGATCCTTAAACCTTTGGAAGAATATTGAAAGAACTTTTGTTATGATTTTCTTGAGAAAATTCGGCTAGCACTGATTAGGGTTACAGACCTCATATTTATATTACCTTAATATAAGTATTAGTTTTCTAATCGTATTAGGAAACTGTCTGCCAAACCGCATCAGCCTTGTTGTGTCGCACGACCACAAGCAGCCCATGGGCAAGTTGTGTCGCGCGGTACAACAAGTCACATCAGGATTTCTCAATCATTTCTTCCTTTGATTTAACCAATTCATTCTAGTTGTGTGTGACCCAATAGGATTATATTATGTTGGCAATGAGCTCGATCAAATCGACCCTCATAAGACATAAGCGGACTCTAGCAAGCCATTATGCCTACCCAAATAATATAACGTAAGAGTTCACGTTTCTAACGGTACACTTCCATTTCTCCCTTTGTCTCACGATGTTATATTGAACACAAGTCATGGTCCTCGTCAACTTGTATTTGTTCAATGCTTTCTCGATCTTGAGTATAATGATAGACCAATCATATTGGGGTGTGGCCACAGGCTTTCATCATTATTACTCATCAAGGAGCCCAAGCAAAACATCTCTCTTTTGAGGGACAAATTCCATCTTGACTTATCATCCTTCCCATCATGAATCCGATCATACCAAAGATAGCCTTTATAAATATCGTGTTAAGATATCGTTTGACTAAAATCAAATATGACTTTCATCATATGTAAGGTCATGATAATCTCAGGTCTAGGGACTAAATGAAGTGACCATATGAGATTTAATTATGACATTTGACCATGACATAAATCTCATACGGGTCAAGTCCAGTCACTTGTTCAGTAACAAGTACCCATAATTTCAATGTGCATCTCTATGCATATAATCATCATATGATTATCCATTGACAATTATACTAATTATTCTCTTAATAATCAGGGACGAAAATTATTACAATAAATATGCAAACTATATAATAATCAAATAATAAATTTAAACGATAAAGATGATACATAACGGTTTTAAGTTAAACATAACTAAAGCCTAGGGCATTACACCAACACTCTTGCCGTTTAAGTTCAATTGTGTAAATTCGAAAAATCCAAAACGACGTAGTTTAGTTATGTATAGTCAACAAGCCAATTCAATGACATGGATGTGCAAAATTACCATAAAGCCATCCTAGTCAGCAATTTCGTTAAAAATTTGATGGACTGTTAGTTTTAGTCAAATTTACCCTAATTAAATGTTAATACGAGGGCATATGTGCAGAAAAATAAGTTGAGGGATATATCTGCGTCTAATAGCTAAGGATGAGGGCAAATATATCATATTTCCCGTAAAAAAAAATAGTTGAATATAAGAATTGAAAAGTAATACTCCCTTATCCCATTTGAAAACATAATATTTATTATTTTAGGTGTTTTACTTAAAATTGTAAAATTTCAAAATGACAAGTTTTTTTATATTTTTTTAAATAATGAGACTTACTTATCATACTTATCCACTTATTATTCTTTACTCCAATTTTTCTCTCCGACCCAATTGTCCACACTCACAACACTATAATAAAAATTATTGATTTTCTTTTGAGCGTTTCATAACAAATGTTACTATCAAAAAATATTAATACATGACCCACTTCTCACACTTAAAACAACAATCCATTAACTACTTTTTACTGCACTTAATCTCTCATAATTCATTTTTATACTCACTATACCTTTTTTTTTTAAAAAAAATCAGTATACTCAATATTAGTAACATTTGTTATGAGAAAAAAAAATAGTCCATATTATAATTTTGTCATTTTCACTTGTTTATAGGTTTTCAACTTCTCAAGTTATGAATAGGCAAAAGGGACCTTATAAAATAAGAAAAGAGAAAAAGAGGAGGACAAAACCAACTTGTTAATATTTAACCATTTCTCCTCTTTCTTGTTCTTTTGGCACTAGTTTTCGCTTTTGTCTTTTTTTTTTTTTTCCTTTCTTAATTTTGGATTTTTTTTTTTTAATAATTAAATAGCAACTTTACTTAACTAAAGGAAAAAGGTTGAAGCATAAGCATCCACAAAGAGCATATAATCATGAGAAAATGCACTCTTAAAGTTAAAAATTTCTTTTATCTCAATTACTGCCATAATGATTTGTTTGATTTTGCTTCGGTATTCTCAGAAAAACAAATATTTCATCCGTCCCCAAATATTTGTAATTTTAGTACATATTAAGAAAATCAAGTAATATCAAATATACTAAATTACTCTTCAAATATTTCAATTATCTAGATAATTAATTATTTTGCCAAAAACTTATAAAAAACGCGTTTTTTGTTATGCTTAACAAAAAACGTATTTTAAGAACCCGCTCTCACCTCTCTCTCTCTCTCTCTAAACGGTAATCTCTCTCTTTCTCTCTAATCTAAACGTAAACAGAGATCTCTTCTCTCCGTCTTCCTCACCAAGCTCTCTCTCTCTCTCTCAAAAATCCATTCACCGGCGACCTCAATTCACCGGCGACCTCAATCACCATTTCTTAATCCGTGGATTTCATCGGAGCAGCCTTGCCTTGGGGTCTATACCCCAAGTCTCTGGCAAACATATCAACGAATTGAAAAATTGAAGGTGGGGATTATGAAGCTATTGATACATTTGAGAGAAATTAACGAATAGTTACAGTGGCTGAAGGAATTTTGTTTTTGTTTGGAAGAGAATAAATTAAGGTTTGGCTGGCCGAACGGAAAGGATGCCGACGGTGGATTCTGTATGTATAGTGGTAGTTGGGGTTTAGGGTTGTGGTATTGAATTTGGAGATGATTTGTTTTTGTTGGGTAGTTTTGATAAATTGGGGAATGCGTAGTTTTGTTACTGGGAATTTGGTGGATGCTTGATATTTGATGTGCCGGTCTAGTGTAAAGTAATGCCAGTTTGTTTGTTTTTGACTACCAGTTTATGTGTTTTGAGTGCCAGTTTGAGAATTTTGATGCATTGGTGGACTGGGTAATTAGATGCCAGTGTATGTGTTTTGGAGTGCCAGTCCATGTATTTTGGAGTGTCAGTTAGTGTATAATAGAGTGTCAGTAAGTGTGTAACTGAGTGTCAATGTATTTTTTGAATGCCAGTTCTTGTAATTTTGAATGTCAGTCCATGTTTTTTTGAATGCCAGTTCATGTTTTTTTGAATATCAGCAAAAATAATTATCAGTGTTTTTGAGTGCCAGTATATGCATTTTTGAGTGCCAGTAAATGTGTTTTCAAATGCCAGTCCATGTATTTTTGAATGCCAGTGCTTGTAGTTTTGAGAGCCAGCAAAAATATTAGTGTAACAAAGTGTCAGTGTTAGTGTAACAGAGTGCCAGTGTGAAGAATGCCAGTTCATGTATTTAAAAGTGCCCGTGTAAAAAGTGCCAGTTTCATGTTTATAAAATGTCAGTATGAAATCACTGGTCATTTGTAATATTAACACTGGCATTTATCATGGTTGCCAGTAATTACAAAAATGTCACCGTTTATTTTGAACATGGTTGCCAGTAATTACAAAATTGCCACCGTTTATTTTGAAAACACGTTTTTCCTTATCTTAAAAAAAAACTAATTTTTTATAAGACCAACTCAATTATTTTTACAATGACAACACATAACCATAAATAAGGATAATTTAGGCAAAATGTATCAAAATTTTACAGAAAATTGCAAAACTGTAAGTTTTTGGGGACAAAAAATCTCTCCTATAAATATAAATATTTTGAGACGGAAGGAATAGAAAAGAAAAACCATGTGAACTATCGCCTTACGGAAGAAGAAGATCTGGTACTCCCTCCTAGAGGTGTAAGTGGTTCGGTTCAAACCGCGGTTCGGAATCGAACCAAACCAAATCATGCGATTTAGTTCGGTTTTCAAGCAATAGTGGTTTGGTTCGGTTCCAAAAATTGTCAAACCGTGTGGTTTGGTTTGGTCTGCGGTTTGGACCCCCAAACCACGGTTCGAGACCGCGAGACCGAACCACCGAACCAATAAACCAAACCACCAAACCGTTCAATATTAACCGTAGATATATATATATATATATATATATATATATATATATATATATATATATATATATATATATATATATATATCTTTCATTTTCACCTTACATTTAGATTTGAAAACTCCTAATTCTATTCATGGATTTTAGCCCATAACCCTTCTTTTTTTCTGTTAATCTTCTTGTAATAATGTTAATTTACTCTTTATCACATACCATTACAAGTACTCAAATGGTTGTTATTATAAACATTGAAGAACATTTTCAAGTTTTGTTTAAATACTGAATCTCTTATTTATGTTATATTTGAAAAATACAAACAAACATGATAATGAATTGTGAAGTTTGAAACCATGTTCTAATTAATGGTTTAAACAATGTTCTATTTAATGGTTTGAACCGTGGTTTGAATGTGGTTTAAACCGCGGTTCGAACCGTAAAATCAAACCGCGGTTCAAACCAAATCGAACCAAACCACGCCGGTTTGGTTTGGTTCGGTTTGAATTTTTTCATGGTTCGGTTCGATTTGAGATTTTTTCAAACCGATGACTAGTGGTTCGGTCTGTAAATTGTCCCAAACCGAACCAAACCGAACCATTTACACCCCTACTCCCTCCGTCACTGAAAGATTGTCCCATTTGCCATTTTGACTTGTTCCAAAAAGTATGTCTCATTTCTAAACTTAGGCATGAATGTTAGTGCAAATCTACTAAGGTACAAGAAGGTGAAGCTCTTCCTTAATAATTGTAAAATATAAAACAGGACAATCTTTTAGGGACGGAGGAAGTATTTTTTTTTTGTTTGATCAGAAGAAGAAGGAGATTGAGAGATGGTGAGTCAACGGAAGAAGAAGAAGGAGATTTTGGTTGTGTGGGGTAGGGGGTTGTGATTCGTATGATGTGAGGGATTGAGTGGGGGTTATGGGAAAGAAGAAGACGAATGAAGTTGTTCTTTTTTGTTTTTTTAGGTCTTCCACTTTTTCATTTTTCTTTATTAAGTGTAACCATGCAAGGTTTTTATATCATTAGAATAAGCCCGTGTCTGATGACACGTTTTGTTTTTGTGTTTTTTTTTTAATTAAGTCCATGTTTGAGGACACGTTTTTTGTTTTTTTTTTAAATTTTTTTTTAAGGGCAAAATGGAAAAAGAACAAAATAGTGAGGTCAAAATGAAAAATTCAGCCATTGATACTATTCATACAACTGTAGCATCCCACTTCCATTTATACTATAGATTTCTTATAAATATCTGGGTTATTTATAATTTTTGTTATTGAAAATTATAGGAGTATATTTTTTCTTTTGAAGAATAGGAGTGTTGTAGATTTTTTGTATAATGTGTTATTTAATCATTAATTACTTGAGATGTTTTGTAATTTGTTATTCTAATAAATAGATAAATTTAATTCAATAAAATAATATGTGTCTTACTTTAATTAAATACTAGAGATACTATGTTAAATAACTTTTAGTTTACCATTAAAAGTCAAAATGAAAAAAAGAAAATATTATTGAAGATAATAACTAATGTAATAATATTTTTATTTAATAATTTAATTTATATATTTAAAAGTACATTAAATAATGAGCAAGGATGTGAAGTGGAATTGAGGGAATACTTTTGGAGGTAAAAGATATATTGGACATATTGAAATGACATAAGTACCCATCATATGACAATCACATGACCAAAATCTGTTAGTTTTTTAACGCTCATTTGAGCTGGAGGGGGGGGGGGAGGTGAGACAAATTGCAAACTTAAGTAACAAGATCGAATTTTCAAACGGTAATGAAAAGTAGAAATCGACGGATACTTTGAACGATAAACGCATATTGTAATAACCCAAAATTTTTCGAAGATTATTTGGTAAATTGTTAAATTTTCACTTAGGCTTTTAGAGGGACTAATATTTTTATTGAAGTCTTAGGGTTATATTATGTGGGTTTAAATTATTTAGATGAGTTGGGCTTGATTTTGGACTTGAGATTAGAACCCATTTATAAATATCTCCTTTTAATAACCCTAGCAGCCTTATTTTGTCCTTCACATTAATAAGAATAGAGAGAGAGAGGGAGGCGGCACAGAGTAATAGAGAGAGAAACCGTGAGAGAAAAGAGAGCTGCGGCAGAGAGGCTGTCAAGGGAGAGGCAGCCGGATTATGGGAAGAAGAAGAAGACTTCTTCTTTTCGTTGGTGGATCGAATCAAAGTAAACCTAATTCCCTTTTTTTAGTTCTTAAACCCTAGAAAAAAACCCTAAAAATTCTTGGTAGTTGATAACTATGGTTTGGGGTATGTTGCTATGAGTTAATGCATGCTAGGTATAATGGAAATTAGGGTTTTATATGTGTTTGTGGGTGTGCGCGTGTCTGCTGGGTGTGTGCCTGTCTGATGTGGGTTTGTGTGTGTGTACAGTGTGTGTTTTGGTGTGTGCAGAGGGTGTTCCTGATGTGTGTCGTGTGTGTGAGTATGTTGTGCGTGTGTGTGTGTGTTACTACTATGTGCGTATATGTGTGTTGCGTGTGTGCAGAGTTGTAAGTACCCAAATCTGGCTCATGCCTTCCGGTTAATTTTCCCGACATTTCGGTAAGTTTTTCGGTAATTCCCCGGACTTTCCTAGTGTTAGGAAATGTCTGGAGAACAGTCAAATTTAAATTAGGGTGTAAGGAGCCTTCCTAATTAAGAAAACACGTTTTTCTTAGTTAGGGAGAAGCTTCTAGAATAATGCCACCTTGCATGGTTCTAGAATGCTTGAGTCATTGTGGATAAGACCGCACGGCCTCATTTCAGAAAGTGGCCTGCGGCCGCTCGCACGGCTTCATTAGCCTTATCCGGGCGCCTATAAATAGAGCCTTCCTCTACCCATTTCAAACAACAACAACACAAACAATCACACACACACACTCCATAGCGATCCAGACGTGAAGAAAAACCCTTGAAGGCTCAAGAAGGCGAAGAAGAAGCTCAAGAAGCCATCTCCCTCCTCCTTGAAGACCCAAGAAGAACCTCTCCTCCTAGCTCCGTCCGAAGAAGCGAAGGAAACGATTGGTAACCTCGCACGCCCTAACCTTGCATTTTAATTGATATACTTGCTCATTGCATTCATATATCTTGCTTGGGACTTGGCATTTATTCATAAAGATCATATCTTTATCACCCCTTTCCCCTTTGCATGCATTAAGACCTCATTTGTCATAAAAATGTAGTCTTTTTCATAAAGGTGCACCCTTTGCACCTAAAATCCCTATTTTTCAATAAAAATGCATCCTTTGCATCAAAACCCCCTTTTTCAATGCATCATTTGCATAAAAATCAAATCTTTATGCATCATTTGCATAAAGATCATTTCTTTAAATCAAAAAGCATCATTTGCTAAAACCAAAATGTCATCTTTTCATTAAAGAGTCATTTTTTTTATCATGCATTTCCCCTTTCCCCAACCTTGGAACGGACCGGTGTAAAAGTTCTCATCTTTGCATCGTTCCTTCCATTAAAGGTTCATGATTTCTTTAGGAAAAGGATAACCTTGAACCCTATATCTCCGATTATCGCTTAAGAACGAGTATGAAGCCTCTATACGAGCTCGACCGTCTTAAAGCGTAGGATTGATGGGCTAAGGACATTCCTTCCTAAAGAACCTCATCTTTGACCCAAAAGAGAGTCATTCTCTCGATCACGCAAGTCCCGAGGGTCCCGAGGTTTAAAATGCGATGATCATAAGTCATAAGATGAGGACGGGATCATAATCCCAAATACATAAATTCCAAGGAATCCCGAGCGACAACCAACAAATGGTTTGTACGTCCGGAAGACAACTTGGGACATTCCCCCCCCTTATTTTCAAACACATGCACACAAAGAAAGCACGCAAGCAAACACGATTAATGAAATCTAGGGAGACTTGCTCCGGCAAGGCACTTTGGGTGAACGCCAAACGTTCTTCCCAAGGGGTAACTTAACCTCCGAACCCATAAAACCTTTTTTTCAAAGTTTTGAGGTAATCAAAATGGCGTGGCGACTCCGTTTTTCAAATAACTCGGATGTCTTCAAACTCGCGTGAATTCCAATAAACAAAAGAATTTGGGCACACATTCACGGTTGGCGACTCCGCTGGGGAATCATCCCAAAGGAGAAAAGCTTTATTTTCAAAACAAAAGTCGATACTTGGTATATAGGTGGACCCCACTTACCCTTCCTGTATCGCTCCCTAACCCGGGGCTTGGGATAACAAGGTGGTTTAACAATCCCACGTACCAGTATCCCTTTTTTGAAAAAAAATTTTGCAAAAAATACAAAAAGCTTTTCCCTTTGAGCGGGTTAGACTCCCATCGCCGATTTCATTAATCGTGCTTGCTTTCTTTTACCATGCATTGCATCATTTGCATCTTGGAATCAGGCATACTTTGAAACGGGAAATAACCCGAAAAATAGCAAAAGGAGTGGAACCCGGAAAATTGATCCATGCAACAGACGGCTAATCCTCATAGGATTCTCGACCATACGACCTCGCGGCAATTCCACCAGGAAAATCATGGTTAACTGGGCAAATTCTAGCGCCTGGGGCTATTCAGCTCCATGACTCGACCGGGGCTCCTTAAAATTTACGTGCTTATGTGTTGCATTTTCCCCGTCCCGAAAATCATTCCTTTAAAACACATTTATGAAAATCTCTGCTTTTAACTCAAAAAGGAACATTTTTAGGAGACCGCACACTACGCGCACTCCGATATATCCCGTACACTTTTGCACGCACGTCCTTCAAACCCGAGGGTGGTTCAGTGCGATCCACGGACTGCCTTACGATGCTCCCGGCGCGCACGGAATCATCCCAACCTCCCCATGGCAAACAAGTCGACCAATGCACACCGTGTCACACGTTTCAAAAATCCGTGACTTTTGGTTGGTTTTTGGTCTAGTCCGTGTCATATAGCCCAGCTTGCATACCCACGTAAAGGTCAAGCCTTAGCTCATAACGGAAACCAAGATTTTCGCTCAAGCGAAATTCTCGCCGAAATTCCGACAAGGAAAATCGGTGGGATCTTGACTCCGACATTGACTATTGACCTTGACCCGCACGAAATGCGTAAGAGTCAAGACCAAGTCTTTGCCAAAATAAAAGATCTTTCGCTCAAGCAAAACTCGCCAAAATTCCGACAAGGAAAAATTGGCAAGATCTTGACCCGCATTGACTTCGATTCCGACTCAAGACCGCGTATGCAACGAAGTTCAATGTGACACCGTGTCATCCGGCTTTTGCCGCCCGACCCATGCCTATTATATTCTCGGACATTACCGAAAGTCAAAAACCGTCATTCGCTCAAGCGAAACTCGTCAAAGATCCGTCGAGGCAGTAGAGACGAGACTTTCCCGTATTGCCTTGACTATAATCCGCATCGCTCGTGCGTTGAAAGGTCCTATGACCCGCTAGACCCGATAGGAGCGTTCTTTACTCTTCGGTCGGTGGGATCCGCGTGCCCTATAGGACCCTCGCCCGGGCCGTCCACCCCGGGAGGTCGAAATACGGTGGAATACGAGGGGCTTATAGACGTAGTGACGGAACCCACCGATCCAGATCTAGAGTAGTTGTGAAAAAGAAGGGCGTAACCCCTTTTCCAACCAAATAGATATTAATAAAAGACACTGTTTTTAAGTAAACTTGAAGATTCTAATTTGCATATTGCCCGAGCCTTCACTCCTAAACACCTACCCCGAGTCTAAACCTTTCCTATCCCTTTCCCGCAGCCGAGAAAGAAGTGGGTGAGAACACCGGGCCGCCGACTTGTTAGCGCGTAATCCTCGCACAGCCGCTGTAATCCTCGCTTTGTCACTTTTCGTGTCAAAATGGCCAACATGGTAATCCACCACGGTAATGACCAAGCAATGGGAGGGGCTATCCCAGCTCAACCCAAGCCTCACATCCGGTATGATGTATGTGATTGCGAAGACTCGCCTCGAGTATGAGTATCAAGAATGGATCAATGAGGACGCTCCTTCAAGGAAGAAGAAGAAGAGAAAGTCCACACAAGCAGGCTTAAGGAAAGATATGAAGTCGGGGACAAGAGCGTAGGAACTTTAGGAGAGCCTTCAGCAAGTTCGACTACTATGTCGGGCTTATGCCAAGGAACCCGTCAAGGAACCCGTCACCCCAAGCACGTCCACTCGATACCCCGTGTATAGTGATCCTCTTGAAGCGTAAAGTGCTGAATTTGTGGCCATCGTAAAGTTCAATGAGAAGCTAGCGTATCTAGAAGCGTAACACGTAAAGCCTATTGAATACGTAGCGCCGAGGAAGAATTAAGACCCCCTCTCGAAGAAGACTTCATCAAGATTATCCGTGCCAACCCTTCTATTGGCTACACCGACAAGGTCGTGGTGTCCAAGATCGCAAAGAGAAAATGAGTTATCAAGCTGCATTGATAAGATGAGCCGCACCCTTCACCAATGAGTCCAGCCAAGCTACGGAAGAGCTAGCCGAAAGATTGCAACAAGTTACTTTAGTTCCTCTCACCATCTTTCCACAAGACGGCCTCGTTAATGATTTCCGGCAAGCTTTTGATCGCCCGTAGTCTCCAACTTTCGAACAACGCCGGCAAGACTGCTACTCCCTGTGGCAACAAAGAAGAAGGAGCGAGATCCCTGGTCCAACCCTTGTCAAGTTCCCTCGAGTCAATAAGTAGTGTAGGGTCCAGAGTCTATGTTGTCTTTTCGCTGAGTCAGAATCTTCGAATTCCAAATCCTCGTAGTCATCCGAAGGCCTCACGCCCGAGGATTATGAAAATGTAATCGATGTCATCTTTCCCCTTATCTTGAATGAAATGACAAATCTTTCGATTATCCTCTTATTGCCAACTTAACAAATGATAAATTAACTCAAAACTTAACAACAGCTTAATAATGAATCATTTGAACAAGATGCAAACACACTAAACGAACAATACATTAAAGAAATCTTTAAGGTGTTTCGTAAAAGAGGAAAACCGGGCCCAAGCCGCCGAGGAGATTTTGATAAGTGTGAACTTGGGTACTATTGAGGAACCTAAAGAGACACAGATTGGAAGCTTCTTCCGTGGGGTTGAAAGGGACAGACTAATCGAGCCGCTCGTAGAATACGTCGACGTGTTTGCATGGTCATACAAAGATATGCCGGCTAGACAGCTCGATAGTAGAACACGTAATCCCTCTAGCACCGATGCCAAGCCGCAGCGTAAAACCGAGAAAGATCAAGCCGAATGGTCTCTACAGTCAAAGAAGAAATTGAGAAGCTACCAAGGGTAGGATTCATCGTAGTTATTGAATACCCGACATGGTTGTCCAACATCGTGACCGTAACCAAGGCCAATGGGAAGGTGCGCCGCCGTGTGGATTTCCGAGATCCGAACAAGGCCACCCCAAAGACGACTACCCTCCGCCAAACATAGACATCCCGGTGGACTCCACCGCCAACTACGAAGTCAAATCCTTCGTTGATGGTTTTGCAGCTACAACCAGATCAAGATGGCCGAGGAAGACCAAGAAAAGATGCCTCTTCACCACACCGTGGGGAACCTACTGTTATACGCAATGCCATTCGGGCTCAAGAATGCCGGGGCTACTTACCAAAGGGCAACACCGCACTTTTTCATGACATGATCCACAAGGAGATTGAGGTCTACGTAGACGACATGATAATCCACTCCAAAGGAGAAGGTGGGCAAGACTTTGTTGACCTACGAAAATTCTTTCGAGAGGCCGAGACAAAGATTCCATGAGACTAAACCCCGCCAAATGCACCTTCGGAGTGACAAGGGGAAAAGTGCTCGGGTACATGGTCACGGAGCGAGGTATAGAAGTTGACCCCGAAAGATCAAAGCTATCATGGATATGAGGCCACCTCAAACCTGCATGTAAGTCAAAAGCTTCATGGGTAAATTGCAAGACATCGCCCGCTTTGTCAATCGCCGACTACTATGTGCGAGCCCATCTTCAAGCTCATGAAGAAGAATGTGGACACGTAATGGACCGAAGAATGCCAGACGCCTTTGACCGCATCAAGGCATACTTAGTACATCCCCCGGTACTATGCCCCCACATAGACATGTAAGCCTCTTCGCTCTATCTCACCGTCACGTACACGGCAATGGGGCTATGCTTGCTCAAGAGAAGAAAGACTCTCGGGTAGAAAATGCCATTTACTTTGTCACCGGAAGCTACAAGGGAGTGAGCTCAATTACTCGCCGTGTGAAAAGACTCCGTGCAGATCGGTCCGGGTAGTCGGCAAGTTCAAGCATTATATGCAAGCCCACCCCGTGAATTTGGTCTCGAAAATGGACCCCATCAAGTACATCTTTGACAAGCCTTCCCTCTCGATGCGCCTAGCGAAGTGGTCCTTCTTCTTGCGTAATACGACATCAACTATGTGACCGTAAAGGCCATCAAGGGTCAAGCATTGTCGATCACCCGGCGAACTTCCCCGCAGAATGAAGACAGAGGGCCCGAACCCCAATTTCCGAGATGAAGGGATCTTTGCAACTGAGCCTCGAAAATAGATGGCGCTTGTTCTTTGACTGAGCCGCTAACAAAAGAGGAAATGGTGTAGGAATGCTATTGGTCGATCCGAAAGATGAGCATACCCCCATAGCCCTCAAGTTGAACTTTCCCGCCACGAACAATGCCGCCGAGTATGAAGCCCGCATTGCCGGGTTCCTGAGGCCGCCTTAGAAAGAAATGTCAAGGAGCTCGAAGTTTACTGAGACTCACTTCCCGATCATCAACCAAGTCTCCAACAAGTGGAAGACTCAGAGACCCTAATCTCGCAACGGTATCATGCCCATATGGAGGAGTTGATCGGACAGCTTCCGAGAAGTGACTTTCCACTACTTGCCGAGGGAAAAGAACAGATTCGCAGATGCTCTAGCTACTCTAGCCTCATTGGTAGAGATCCCCGAGGGAAAAGCCATAAAGCCCTTCAGAGTGGGTAGAAGAGAAGCCCCGCCTTTCGTTCGTGAAGTGGACCTGGGACCCGAGCCTATAAAGGAACCTTGGTATAATCAGATTTACCAATTTCTCAAAGACGGAGAGTCAGCTTTCAGAGACGAAGAAGGTAGACCAAAAGAAGGAGTCGAGCCAAAAGCTTGCAAGCCCCGAAAAGGTTGGCTTCTCGCATGTCATTCTAGGAGGCAACCTATACAAGAAGCGGTATCAAGGACCACTCCTCTTATGTGTCACTCAAGAAAGAGCCAGAGAGTTGATGACCGAAGTCCACAATGGTCCCCGCGGTCCTCACATGAATGCCGAGCCCCGATGCAAGTGATCCTCGTAATGGGTTACTACCGGATCTCCATGGAAACAGACCGCATTCAAGACGTCCGAACTCGCGACAAATGCCGCCGGTTTGCCAACCTCAACCATCTCCCACCTCATGACCCGTACCGCATGACGACTCCTCGGCCGTTTGCAACTTGGGGCATTGACGTGATAGGGAAAATATCCCCAAGTAGAAGCAATGGGCACGAGTTCGTTTTGGTAGCCATTGACTACTTCACCAAGTGGGTAGAGGCCAAGTCCTACAAGGTCCTCACTTCCGTAAAAGTGGCCCAGCTTCATCAAAGAAAACATAATGTGCGTATATGGGGTGCCCAACGAGATCATTTCGATAATGGGTCACACTTCGAAGGAGACCGCGATAGACTCGCCGTCGACCCGCAGTTACTCGCCACAAGTCGTCCCCGCATGCACCTCAAACCAATGGAGCCGTGGAAGCCGCTAATAAGACACTCGAGCGATCATCCTAAGATGGCCACCCGTGGTCGTGATTGGCCCGAAAAGCCGCACCTAGCACTCGGGGCTACGTAACGTCTGTCGTAATGTACCCACAGGAGAAACTCCTTTTGCCCTAACTTACTGGGATGGAAGCAAAGGTTACCGTGGAGTTGGAAATCCCGTCATTAAGGGTCCTCCCGGAAAACAAAGCTGTCAATGAAGTGGAATGGTTGCGCAGCCGGCATGATGAGTTAGCCCCGCTGACGAGAGAAGGCTAAAAGCCATGGAACACACCCGAGCCTACCAAAGGCGAATGGCCGTAGCGTTTGATAAAAAGGTCAAGGCCGTAGACATCAAAGAGGGCGACTTAGTGCCGAAAGTAAAGCCCCTACCGCAGACAACCCCGGGAAAATGGGAACCCGTCTCGGATCGGCCCTTATGTGGTGCGTAAAATACCGTCAGAGGAGCAATGAAGCTTGCGTACTTGGATGGCAATCCCTTTGTCCACCCAAATAATGGTGATAAACTCCGAAGATACTATGTCTCGATAAAAAAATAAAAAAAAAAAAAAAAAAAAAGAAAAAAAAAGTGCAAAAGAGTAATGCCCAATAGGTCAAGACCCCAAAAAGGGCGCCTAGGCAAAAGACAAATGGCCGCACATAAAAAAAAAAAAAATATATAAAAAAAAAAGAAAAAAAAAAAAAAAGAAAAAAAGTGCAAAAGAGTAATGCCCACTAGGCCGAAGACCCCAAAAAGGGCGCCTAGGCAAAAGACAGGGCCGCACATGAAAAAATTATTAGTTCACTGTAATGAACTACGAAGACCCGAGCCCCTTAGCCTTTCTTGTAAAAGTGGGAACGTAGGCCATATATGGTTCGGTCTAAGCAATAAAAAGGACGATTAAGTTTCCATGAAATGTGTCCTAAGCAATAAAAAGGACGATTAAGCTTCCATGAAGTGTGTCCTAAATAGTAAAGGGCATTTCCATTTTCATAAAGCGGGTCCCAATCAATAAAGACATTTGAATTTCCATGAAATGTGTCTTGATTAATTTCTAAAATAATATTTCTTGTTCATTACAAGTTAAAAACTTCTTGATGAGTTCAAGCACCTGCCTACCTCTTAACTCGCTAACCTCGCTAAAAGATCTAAAATACAATAAAATGCCTAAATAAACTAATGTGTTTGCAAAATGGCAATAAGAGGATCTCGAGAAAAGACTCATTACGTCATTCGCCGAGTCTTCTTCGCCTTCTTCCCTTTTCCTGCCTCGTCGAGTCTTCTCTTCCTTTTCTTCTCAATAATGCTCGCATCCCTCATCCCGACCTCTCGGTATCCTCACCGGAGCCTCTACCAACCCCGTGTCAATGAGCGCTCTCTCTATCCGAGCACGAGTCCGCACCTCCTCCCTCTCCGAGCCTCGGGCCAAAGGAGCAACCTCTGACAATCTCTTGTACCGAGCCTCCATATCTCCGACCAAGTCACCCGATTGGTTATGGCAACTCGCCTTAGCCTCGCCTCCTCGTAGTCCTACTCGAGTCAGCCGCCTCCCAATAAAGCTCGACGTCTATCCTCCAAGATAGCCCGAGTCGCTCCCATCTCCCTCTCGTACTACCCAAGTAGACAAAGTGGTCAAGATGGTGCTCTTCCTCGCTCCCGAAGATAGCCCCGCGGGAAAGCAGATGTGTCCAAGCCCTCGAGAAGAAAGAGAAGCCGGCCGGATCTCTCATATCCAATGACACCACCTCCATGGTCCGGATGTCCTCCCAATCACTCAACGGCTCCCGTAAAGCCCCAAACCGCCCGGATACCAAGTGGTATGTAGAAGGACGACCAAAGTAACTGAACCCTCACAAAGCATAAGACTCCCGAAATATCCTCCCGGGTCCGCAACCTCCAATGTGGTATCCACCAACGGATGTCCGAAGTGGATAGCCTAGCCATCATCGCCTCCTGCCTACTCCCGTTCCTCGCCGCCAAAGCGCGCACCTCTCCGAGAAATCACCCAAGGGCACCGAGTCGGCAAAGCCCCGTGCAAAGCCCCGAGCCTCTCCCCGCAGCCTACGTAGTCAACATAGCCGACTCCCTGACCTCATGAAACGGTCTCCCGAGCCATCCTATCAATCCCATGAAATGTCTCTCCCAAAACCAATGGGACAATATCCTTCCCACTCGCAGCCTCGACCATGTCCAAGAGACCACTATGACAGATCCCCACCGGACTCAAGAAAGTTGAACAAAATAGAGAATACGCAGAGAATGAAAGCATCCATAGCCACCGTGGTCGCAGCCATATCCGGAGACCCAAACTTGCCCGGATATCGTAAAGATCAATCCTATCCGGCTACCATCATCCTCTCAAATTCCTCTCCCAAAGGAATCTCGCAAAAAGATGCAAGCTTTACCGTCACCGGCACGTCTCCGATCAGGAATAGATATAGCCTCGCCTGACTCCCAATCAAGGCTCAAGTCTTCGTGCGTTGGGACGATTTCGTTGTAAGAAAAGCAAGAAACATGTCTCCTGACGTCCTGCAGAACTTTGTCATGCGGCTCTCAACCGTATCCCAACCGGGCGGGAGATCCTCAATGCCATAAAGACTTGATCTTGAAGGAAGAATCAAGCAGCCCTCGTGATTTTGGAAGTTATATCTCGCCCAAGATTGAAGACCGGATAGAAAATGGTCTCTGCTTTCCCTTTGCAATCTAACGGGATTCTCCATCGCAAAGTGATCAAAGATGGTGCTTTTAGGTCCAAAATATGCTCGAAACAATTGGGACAAGTCTAGAGTGAAAATGAAATGAAATGGCCAAGCCTTGCTTTTATTCGTAAAATAACCAAATTTCGTACAGAACCGTTAGCCGCACGGCTACATTTGCCCTCAAGGCCATGCCGCACGGCTACATTAGCTCTCTCATAGAAATTCTGCAAAGAACCAAAGTTGCTGCCCAAGGAGTTTTCACCCCACATTTTCAACCAAAACCCGTACAAAAACATATCCGTAAGCCATTCAAGCATTCATACACCATTATAAATCATTCTCGCCCGCCACCCCAATTCCAAGCAAAAGTCGCCCCCAAGGCTCGTATAATATGCAAATTGAAAAAGCATGAATTAGAAAAGCAAATAAAACATAAATACAATGTTTTCGCCCCATCGGCGCCCAAATAAAACAAAAATAAGCAAAGTGTGCATCAAATTGTAAATTGTTTGTTTTTGTTCCAAATCTATTCTAGAGACCTCTTAGGCCTCCGATTCTTCTTCCTCTTCATCGCCGCTCGCCTCATAAATGCTAGCCTCCTCATCAGTCCTCCCGGTCGCTCACATCGATAGATGGACATTATCGTGCCCGTACTCACCCACCGCCTGCCGTAATGTCACCATTGGGTCCCCGCCCGAGGCATAGCACCGGAAGAGTACTCCGAGGCCGATGAGGTAGACGCCGTGCCCCGACGTGCCGTCTCTGCGCCTGTGCTCCCGTGCATCCGCCGCCGCCTTCGAAGCGCAGCCGCCTTCCTCGTAAGAGACCTAAGACATGTCCTTCCAATCTATTCTCGCCTAACCAGCCTATCGTAAGTGGCGCGAGCCGGAACCCGAGAAAAAGAAGAGAAAAATCTCTAAAATCTCGTAAAATAGCAAAAAGCGTAAAAATCAAAGCTAAAAAGGGAATAAGACCCTAAGAGTACACTTACAAAGGCTATCAAAGCGGCAAGGTGTACCGGGGCTCCCTAGCATCGGGACAGTATCCTCATCCTCCTCGCACTCCACGGACCACGTAGGACAAATGCGCAGAGGGATCGGCGAGGTCCGGGCAGGCTCATCCTCCCCATATCCCCGAGTGACCGCCTGGGCCTTCACTAGCTTCGTGGCGTCCTCAGCGCCGCTCCACAAACACGGCCGTAGGGGTGTCCATATCAAGTACTCTCGCAGCCACGCCTCGCTCGGTACCTCTCAATCTCATCCACCGGCCCGGCCCCGGGCCGCAAGATCCGTGCCGGGAGGGTCGAGGAGTAATGGCATCTAGTGGGGAACATGACCATGCCGTCTCGAGAAGCGGTCCCCCAAGTAGATGACATCACATGTCGCCCGTAAGCCACCTCCTCTCGCTCGTCACCTCTATAGCATCTCCCAAAGAAAATCTCTCGGATACCTCGCCCTGTGGGTAGAAGTCCACTCCATCGTGCTCCATCCCCGTTGACGACCGGCATCACCATTTTGTAATCGAAGGTAATCCGGTCTTCCCGTGAATTTATCTCTCGCATCTCCTCCAACGAACCATAACAGGGAAGATGGTGACATCACTCGCCGGTTCCAAGGGAAGAACCCGATCACCTCGCAAAACCAGCCCGCATGTTCAAAACATCAAAAGGTCATTTTCTCTCTTATAAAAGTCTCAAGACAGGAAAAGAGAAAAGAAAAGAGAAAAGAAAGGAGACTACCTCAAGGGCAAAAGAAAAGCAGTCCATCGAAGCAGCCTTGTTCCGACTGTACATGTCCAACGAGAAGTACAACTCCGCCAATCCGGCCTCTCCCCAAGAGACCGTCCCTATCCCATCAACATCCTCCGAGAGTCGAGGAGGCAAGTCATAGCTATCGTCCTGCACTGGCAAAGATGGTGACCGATAGCATCAACCATATGAATGCTCTAGCTACCAATGGGCAAGCCACATCGTTAGCAAAGAAAGTTCGCATGCAAGTCCGAACCGCCACCTCGACATTCCGTGTCTTCATCCCCACTGGGAATCAGCTCAAACCCGACCAAAGCCCGGAACTCCTCCGCCGTGAATATGGTCTCTCCAAGTCACGGCCTCCTGAACTCGTAAGCCCGTAATAGCAAGTGAAATCGGCAGTGAGTCACCGCGCCTCTCCCCACTGTGAAAGCTATGAGTACCGTCCCACCGTAACTCGTAAAGGGCCCGGACCAAGCCCTTGCTTCTTCGAGGTGATGTGGACACCCCGCCGATAGCCTCTACAAATGCATCCAGCCGCAGTCTCACCACCGCTGGGATTCATCCCATCCTTCTCAAAATCCGAGATCCTCTCGCCAAAGCTTGACCGCTATCTCCGACGGTCCTCTAGACTTGTTCTCCCGTAGACAAGCACATCAAAAGAAGCGTCGCCCTTCATATCATTTCAAAAGCATGCATATATTCAAAAGTGCACATATTTTCAAAAGAAAAGCATTCATAAAAGTTTTTCTAGCATAACTTTTGCATAAAAACGTGTCTTCCATCACTTGAAACGCGTCATTGCTTTCCTAAAGCACAAAATCACAATTTTTCGCACACAAGCATTATTTTTCAAATGGCATGCATGAATCATTTTCATCTTCCAAAATCATGTTTTCTCATTGAAAATCAGAATTTTGACCTAGTTCCAGCACAAGGCAAGAACTCCGTCTCATATTTTGAAAATTCTTACTTCATTTTATGAAAAAAGTGAGTCATTCTCATAATTTCACAAATAAAATTGCACATGCATATTCTTAGCCTCATAGGTTGTTCATGCATCTCAAAAATCATTCAAAAAAAAAAAAAAAAATCATTTGCAAAATCCTATAATCTCGGGTCAAGCCCTAAATCATTCAAAAATCAAGCAAAATCATCGGATTTGAGCAAAAATGAGAATGCTTTTACCCCAACTCATCGCGGGTTCGTTGATTTGTGCTCCCTTCTCCCCTGATAAAGCTCCGATGGAGGCGTAAGGAAGCTCATGCGCTACTTCCTCTCCGTCCTCACGAGCTCCTTCCTCCTCCTTTCTCGCGGCCGCCGAGATGTTTCTCCTGCTTGCCTTGGTATGGGATTGCCCTCCTGATCCATTTCCAAATCAAAGTGGAAGCAAAAGGGTTGAAGAATTTCCGAAATTCTCTCTCT